>OX352208.1:7500-1207500 GCA_947086425.1 Xanthorhoe spadicearia
TGATCCTCAAGGACGTTCTAAGCATAAACAGTGACGAAGACGTCCTGAGCGCCTTGAGAAATCAGAACAAAAACATCTTCCAGCACCTCCCGAAACAAGACGACAGGATTGAGATACGCTACAGAAGGAGAGCCAGGAACCCCCACAGCTGCCACATAGTGATAAGAGTGTCTCCACGACTATGGAATGCGATGATAGACATGGGGGAGGTTCACATCGACCTCCAGAGAATAAAGCTGGCAGATCAATCGCCCTTGGTACAATGCTCCCTATGCCTGGGCTACGGCCACGGTAGACGGCACTGCAAGGAGACTGTCGAGAAATGCAGCCACTGCGGAGGCCCGCACATGAGGATGGAATGTGCAGACTGGCTCGCCGGGACATCGCCCTCATGCTGCAAC
Source organism: Xanthorhoe spadicearia (assembly GCA_947086425.1). Classification (NCBI taxonomy): domain Eukaryota; kingdom Metazoa; phylum Arthropoda; class Insecta; order Lepidoptera; family Geometridae; genus Xanthorhoe; species Xanthorhoe spadicearia. Next base: position 7,902 of record OX352208.1, read on the forward strand.
TGCAGACACGCAAATATCGACGCCTCAGAACACAACGCATTTAGCCTCGAGTGCGCCATAAGGCGAAGATGGGACGCATTGGCCCGAGCCTCTGTAGCGTATTGCTGAGGGCGCCTCAAAGATCAACCCAAAAGCACCAACACAAAACAGAACAAAGCCCTACCGAGTACTTCAGGCAAATCTCCAGAAAATGGAAACGGCTACAAACGAGCTCCTGATAGAAGCGGAAAAAAGAAAGGTGGCCTTTGCAATGCTCCAAGAGCCCTACGTAGGAGCTATAAAGAGAATGAAAAACTACAAGGGAACAAGAGTCTTCCAGTGCACTGACCAAGGAGAAGGGACAGTAAAAGCAGCGATAGTCGTCTTCGACCCTGACCTCGACGTAATACTGTGCCCGAAACTCACCACCAACAACATCGCAGTGGTGAGAATTCGAACCAGTGCCTGGAAGGCAACAGTAGTCTCGTTCTACTTCGAGCCAGATCCGAAACCTATCGAACCCTACTTAGAAGAGCTGAGAAGAGTAGTAGAGGACGCCGGTCCAAACATGCTTATAATCGGAGGAGATGCCAATGCCAAAAGTACTTGGTGGGGTAGCACCATCATAGACAGCAGAGGGGAAGACATGTCGGGCACACTTGAGCAGCTAAGCTTGCAGGTACTCAATCAAGGCGACACCCCCACCTTTGACACCGTCAGAGGTGGAGTAGTACTCACTAGCCACCCTGACGTAACGGCCTGCTCAACCGATATGCTCAACCTCATAGATGAGTGGAGGGTGGTGGACGATCTCACGTGTTCGGATCACAATGGAATAAGTTTTAACATGGCAGTTGAAAGAGCGAAAGGGTTGAATGTAAGCAGAACAACCAGAATATATAATACAAAAAAGGCAAATTGGGACCAGTTTCATGAGAAACTGGCCCAATTAAACATAGAAAATAAAATTACCACCACCGAAATAAACAAAATAGCAAACAAAACACAATTAGAAGAAGCAATAGTTAAATACACAGACACAATAACCCAAGCATGCACACACTCAATACCCAAAAAGAAAAACATAGAAAAACTTACCATTCCGTGGTGGTCCGAAGCACTGGAGGCGCTGAAGAGGAAGTCCATCACTCTGAAGCGTCGAATCCGGAACGCAGCGCCGATCAGGAAGAAGAAGGTCATCGGAGAGTACCTGCAAGCAAAAGAAGCATATCTAACAGAAATCAAAAACGCCCAAACCCGAAGCTGGAAAGAGTTTTGTGAAAAACAGGACAGGGAAGGAATGTGGGAAGGGATATACAGGGTTATAGGGAGATCTACAAGAAGGCAGGAGGATATACCACTGGTAGTGGATGGCCAGCAGATGGACTCATCGCAATCGGCGAAAATCCTGGCTGACACCTTTTATCCGGAGGACTCGGAAACTGGGGACAACGCTGACCACCAACGATCTAGAAAGATAGCAGAAAGGATAAATGAAGAGGATCATGATGAACCACATGATCCGCCATTTACGACTCAAGAGCTAAGCATCGCGGTGAAAAGCTTTAACCCCAAGAAAGCTCCGGGTAGCGACGGGCTAACAGCTGATATCTGCAAGAAGGCGATAGAGCACGATCCCGCGACATTTCTGGCTTTGGCCAACAAGTGCCTGGTTTTCTCCCACTTTCCAATCATTTGGAAAGACGCTACAGTGGTGGTACTGAGGAAACCGGGCAAAGATAGTTACACGCAGCCCAAATCGTATAGGCCAATTGGCCTGCTGCCAGTCTTGGGAAAAATCCTGGAGAAAATGGTTGTCGGTCGACTGAAATGGCACCTGATCCCAAGACTGAGCGCCCGACAATATGGTTTCATGCCAAGAAGAAGCACCGAGGACTCCCTCTATGACCTTTTAGCTTACATCCGAGACAAACTACACAAGAAAAAACTCGTCACAGTGGTCTCACTGGACATAGAGGGAGCCTTCGATGCCGCGTGGTGGCCCGTCATCAAAATTAGATTGGCCGAAGAGAAGGTTCCGATAAACCTGAGACGGGTTATGGACAGCTACCTGGCGGACCGGAAAGTTCGAGTCAGGTATGCTGGAGAAGAACACGCAAAAAGTACGAGCAAGGGATGCGTACAGGGATCCATCGGCGGTCCACTGCTGTGGAACCTCCTCCTAGACCCGCTTCTAAAGGGATTAGAGCAACGAGGCGACTATAACCAGGCGTTTGCGGACGATGTCGTACTCGTGTTCTACGGTGACACCGCTCAGGAGATCCAGCGACAGGCGAATGCCGCCCTCGCCTATGTCCGGGATTGGGGTATCAGGAACAAACTTAGGTTTGCGCCTGCAAAAACCAATGCAATGGTAATCACGCGCAAACTTAAGTATGACACTCCGATCCTGAGCATGGGCGGGGTCGACATCAGCATGTCCAGGGAGATAAAGATCCTGGGGCTCATAATTGACGACAAGCTTACGTTCAATAGCCACATTGCGAACACCTGCAAGAAGGCATTGAACGTCTACAAACTGCTATCAAGAGCCGCCAGAGTCAGCTGGGGTCTAAATCCCGAAATTATTCGGACCATTTACGTGGCTACAGTGGAGCCCATAATCCTGTACGCGGCTAGCGTATGGGCGACGGCGACGGAGAAGCTGTACGTGCAAAAACACCTGAACGCAGTGCAGCGAGGCTTCGTCCAGAAGATCGTAAGATCATATCGCACCGTCTCCCTAAACGCGGGATTGGTGTTGGCCGGGATCCTCCCCCTCGACCTCAGGATACAGGAGGCAGCAGCCCTGTATGAGGCCAAGCGGGGTGTACCTCAGCCAATGCTGTGCGATAGAGAGGTGGAGCGACTGACCCCCTTTGAAGAGACCGGGCATCCAGCAGAGCACACCATTCTGGAATTTGAAAAATTGGAGAACCAAGAACAGGTAGATGCCCATAGCAGCCAGGAGATCCGCATATACACAGACGGCAGCAAAATTGAGGGTAACGTCGGAGCGGCACTATCCATGTGGAAAAATGACGCCGAGATAAAGACCCTCAAACTCAAGCTGCCGTCCTACTCTACGGTGTATCAGGCAGAGCTACTGGCTCTATGTAGAGCAACGCGGGAGATACTGAGGAGGTCGGAACAAACATTCGGCTTGTATAGCGACTCCAGATCTGCCTTAGAAGCCATGACCAACCACGGATCCCTCCATCCTCTCGCCATGGAGGCTCGGGAGAACCTAAAAACGAGCAGAATCCAGAATAAAGAAACCTCTTTATTCTGGATCAAAGCCCACGCAGGATTGGAGGGAAACGAACGAGCTGACCAACTTGCGAAAGAGGCTGCGTCGAACACCAAAAAGCGACCCGACTACGACCCGTGCCCGGTCTCCTATATCAAAAGGCAGATCCGCCAAAGCTCCCTGGAGAAATGGAATCAGCGGTACAAATCTGGTACCACAGCAGGGGTAACAAAACTCTTCTTCCCAGACGCGCTAGAAGCTTTTAAGGTTGTACGTACGTTTGAATTGACGGGACTCATGACTCAAGTACTGACAGGACACGGTGGATTCTCCGAATATCTGAACCGGTTCAGGTGTAAGGAGAGTCCATCGTGCATCTGCGACCCAGACGTTGACGAGACGGTAGCCCATGTCTTGTTTGAATGCCCGATATATGCCTTACGGAGATTTGAAACCGAGCAAGCCCTTGAACTTAAGCTTTGTACAAGCAATGCAAATATATTGATGATAAATAAACATGTTAGAAATAAGTTTATAAAATATTGTACAGAAGTTGTAAGTAAAGTAATAATAAGAAACAAATAGGTATTAATGTATGGTGAAAATATATGTAAGAATATATTTATTCAGCATATAAAATAAAAGTAGACAATAATATAGATAAGCAGTACAATAGTATATAAAGTAATATAAGTAATAATAAGAAATGTAGTAGACATTAAGAAGCATTTAAACTATGTATAAACATAAAGATAACTTCCCACATTTGCCAAATTAAAACTGTGTATTAGCCTGTAAGAAAACTGTTATAAAATTAGAAAACTTAGTATTAGAAATAAAGAAAATGGATAGTTATAAGTAAGAGCAACAATGTAAACATAATTTTCAAGATAAAAATAAATAAAGAAACACACTGTAACCCCAAATAGATAGAATAAATAGTATAAACGAGGACGGATGAAACAACAACCCAGAATGGTACTAGAGGAACGGCATGCAAGAGAAGGAGGAATAAGAGGTTAAAAAATTAGGCTTTGACAAACTAGTTTAGTCAAAGGAAAAAGTAGGTAGGAAAAAAAAAAAAAAAAAAAAAAAAAAACCTAACCTAACCTAACCTAACCTAACCTAACCTAACCTAACCTAACCTAACCTAACCTAACCTAACCTAACCTAACCTAACCTAACCTAACCTAACCTAACCTAACCTAACCTAACCTAACCTAACCTAACCTAACCTAACCTAACCTAACCTAACCTAACCTAACCTAACCTAACCTAACCTAACCTAACCTAACCTAACCTAACCTAACCTAACCTAACCTAACCTAACCTAACCTAACCTAACCTAACCTAACCTAACCTAACCTAACCTAACCTAACCTAACCTAACCTAACCTAACCTAACCTAACCTAACCTAACCTAACCTAACCTAACCTAACCTAACCTAACCTAACCTAACCTAACCTAACCTAACCTAACCTAACCTAACCTAACCTAACCTAACCTAACCTAACCTAACCTAACCTAACCTAACCTAACCTAACCTAACCTAACCTAACCTAACCTAACCTAACCTAACCTAACCTAACCTAACCTAACCTAACCTAACCTAACCTAACCTAACCTAACCTAACCTAACCTAACCTAACCTAACCTAACCTAACCTAACCTAACCTAACCTAACCTAACCTAACCTAACCTAACCTAACCTAACCTAACCTAACCTAACCTAACCTAACCTAACCTAACCTAACCTAACCTAACCTAACCTAACCTAACCTAACCTAACCTAACCTAACCTAACCTAACCTAACCTAACCTAACCTAACCTAACCTAACCTAACCTAACCTAACCTAACCTAACCTAACCTAACCTAACCTAACCTAACCTAACCTAACCTAACCTAACCTAACCTAACCTAACCTAACCTAACCTAACCTAACCTAACCTAACCTAACCTAACCTAACCTAACCTAACCTAACCTAACCTAACCTAACCTAACCTAACCTAACCTAACCTAACCTAACCTAACCTAACCTAACCTAACCTAACCTAACCTAACCTAACCTAACCTAACCTAACCTAACCTAACCTAACCTAACCTAACCTAACCTAACCTAACCTAACCTAACCTAACCTAACCTAACCTAACCTAACCTAACCTAACCTAACCTAACCTAACCTAACCTAACCTAACCTAACCTAACCTAACCTAACCTAACCTAACCTAACCTAACCTAACCTAACCTAACCTAACCTAACCTAACCTAACCTAACCTAACCTAACCTAACCTAACCTAACCTAACCTAACCTAACCTAACCTAACCTAACCTAACCTAACCTAACCTAACCTAACCTAACCTAACCTAACCTAACCTAACCTAACCTAACCTAACCTAACCTAACCTAACCTAACCTAACCTAACCTAACCTAACCTAACCTAACCTAACCTAACCTAACCTAACCTAACCTAACCTAACCTAACCTAACCTAACCTAACCTAACCTAACCTAACCTAACCTAACCTAACCTAACCTAACCTAACCTAACCTAACCTAACCTAACCTAACCTAACCTAACCTAACCTAACCTAACCTAACCTAACCTAACCTAACCTAACCTAACCTAACCTAACCTAACCTAACCTAACCTAACCTAACCTAACCTAACCTAACCTAACCTAACCTAACCTAACCTAACCTAACCTAACCTAACCTAACCTAACCTAACCTAACCTAACCTAACCTAACCTAACCTAACCTAACCTAACCTAACCTAACCTAACCTAACCTAACCTAACCTAACCTAACCTAACCTAACCTAACCTAACCTAACCTAACCTAACCTAACCTAACCTAACCTAACCTAACCTAACCTAACCTAACCTAACCTAACCTAACCTAACCTAACCTAACCTAACCTAACCTAACCTAACCTAACCTAACCTAACCTAACCTAACCTAACCTAACCTAACCTAACCTAACCTAACCTAACCTAACCTAACCTAACCTAACCTAACCTAACCTAACCTAACCTAACCTAACCTAACCTAACCTAACCTAACCTAACCTAACCTAACCTAACCTAACCTAACCTAACCTAACCTAACCTAACCTAACCTAACCTAACCTAACCTAACCTAACCTAACCTAACCTAACCTAACCTAACCTAACCTAACCTAACCTAACCTAACCTAACCTAACCTAACCTAACCTAACCTAACCTAACCTAACCTAACCTAACCTAACCTAACCTAACCTAACCTAACCTAACCTAACCTAACCTAACCTAACCTAACCTAACCTAACCTAACCTAACCGTTATCAGTCTGTGACCCTCCGCAGGCCATACAGCAGCTAAACAAAGTCGCTCCGCAGTGAAAAAATCATAAAAATAGTCAAAAGTGCACCAATATTAAGTTGTGATACACCAAAAGTTGCGCGTTACCGAGGCGCACACGCCGGTGAAAAGTGCAAATTGATAAGTGATTTTTTGGCTGAGTTATCACCAAAACAGTGATTTTGTGAAAATTTTAAAAGTTCAAACGCAAATATCTCAACATCTGCAGCGACGACCACTATATTTTATTTTACCCGGAGGAAGGCCCCCAGGAGCTCTACAAACCTACACTTTGACCGGATTTTTCTCGCCACGGGTGGCTGAGTAATCCTCAAAAAAACAAGTACCACGTGGCCACGAGGTCCACGATCCCGACCACCTGGATCAAGTCTGACATCTGGAGCAGCCGGGCGCCTTGGCGGAGAGCACGGAGGCACTTCGCGCTACTCTCTAAGTTAAGTTTTGACTTAGTTATACACTTTTCAAAATTTCGCAATTTTTCAAAAATTTTTAACTCACTAATAAGATCTGGTTCATATATTTTTTAGAGTCATTTTCCGTGCACCTTTAGGCCCTCTGCCAGCACAAAAAATTTGAGCACACATTTATCAACCAGTTTTCGAGATATAAATTTTTTAATTTTTGAGGTTAGCACGTGGTGCCTTATATTTTAATGTTAGCAAATAAGTTTTAATTAGAATCTAAGCAGTGTATTATTCTGAGTAATTTAGTCTTTGTCCCAAGTCTCTAGCAGCATTTTTCGATTTTTTATGTAATTTATTGTAAATTTTTTTATGTTTTTTGGACTTTAAAAATCAGGGGGGCTCATTTTTCTAAATTGATTAATTGGATCATATTCCAAATAAAAAGCCCGATCTAGCAAGCCCAAACACAAGGCCATTCGGACCAAAACTGCCAAAGTTGGACAAAGGTCGACCACTTGGCCGCCATTTTGGAAAACTTTGGTAGCCTGTAACTTCTCTGTTTTTCATCAGAATTGTATAGGGATTTCTGTGTTGGACTTGCCTGAGTAAAGGCTATCCCTTTAGCTGACTACTGACTCTACCTAGAGTCAGACTCTAGATTCTCATTCTGACCACAAAAAGGGATAGAGCTCGACGAGCCCGGCTCAGAAACCCAAAACACCTAGTGTTTTAAGTTTAAATTGAGCCCGCAGCGGGCATTTAAAAATCTGACAGTTTATCTAGCCGCCATTTTGAAAAATTTAAAAGCTCGGTATCTTCTGAAATACTTGTCCGATTTGAACAGGGTTTTTTCCATTGTATTTGTTGCAACGAGGACTATCAAACCGTGGACAAGGACGGACTCTACGTAGAGCCAAAAATTTTTTGAAATTTAAAATCTTTATTTTGTTTAGATTTAAGTTACTTTAAGACTGTTACCTATCTAGAGACAGAGGTAGAGACTCACTCTAGTCACTTAGGCCTGAACAGTACCGTTCCGTTGGAATCTGGAACAGTAGCAGACTTTTAGTCTGGACAGCGATCTCTCTGACACCATTTTAACACTAAAATTCGTACGGACACGGACTCTACGTAGAGCCGAAAAATTTTGTATTGACAAAAATAATTTAAACGGAGTTCCTAACTAAAGACCCAAAGCAATTGCTTTGACTAAAAATAATACCTACGAACTCTACACTTGTAGAGCTAAAACCTAGATTTAATAGTAGGATAGTACTTGCCGACTAGTCGACCGGATCTCGACGCCCGACCTCAGGTACTCGTAGACAGCATATGAAACAGAAAAATTAGTTAGGTTACTACATATACACATTTTATTATCAATTAAATTAAGTACATATATTTATTATTATACAACTTTTACAAACTTTTGACATTAGTTAAGCTTTACAAACGGACGCGTTCACCTACGAAAATGTTTGGAATTCGCACGCCAGTGAAGAGAGTCAGCGACGCTGCTGAACCCGACCAGGCTGGACCCTCTCAGCCTAGCAACGAGTCAACCCAGCCTTCGACAGTGAGGCAAAGCGTGGAGGTGTGGGAGGAGGTCAAGTCTAAAAGCAAGAAACCAACCCCACAACAGCGCAAGACGCCTACCCCCCCGAAGAGAGCGGCCCCCACAGCTCCACCAAGACCAAGACCGACGATTCTGCCCCTTACGCAGGAGGGAAAAACCACAACGCGCAGACAGCTAGTGGAGACTGTTGGAAGCCCGCCTAAAGAGGAGAAGTACGCTACCAAGACGGCAGAGGCAAAAGCCTGTTTGGTCAAGGCCAAGCTGAACCTTGACAACTCAAGGAACCTAAAAACGGACATCAAGCAAAGCGTTACCCAAGCTGTTGAAAGACTCTACCAGCTGGTAAAAGAGCTAGAGTCAGCACCTAACCCCCAACCAAGCAAAAAAGCTCAAAAAGAGCCAGAATCTAATGAGAAGGAGAAGCGCGAAAAAGAGGACGAGATAATCAGAAAAATAGTAGAGCATGGAAAGTTACTAGAGGACCACAAGAAGGAAATGGAGAAGCTGGCAGAAACCATCAAGGTCCAGCAGGAGACCTTTACGAACAGAGGTTCCTACGCGAGTATAACCGCGGGCCCCCCGAAACAGCCGGCCATGCACTCCATTATAATATCCTCGAAAAACGAACAGGAGACAGGGGACCAGGTGTTCGAAAAGATTAGAAAGGTAGTGAACGCAGCGGAAGAGGGCACGAAGATTGACAAGATTAGGAAGGCAAAAGACAGGAAGATAATAGTAGGATGCCAAAATGAGGAAGAACTGAGGAAGGTAAAGAAAAGGCTAGCGGAAAGGGATGAACAGCTCAACGTGGAGGATATCAAGAACAAAGACCCGCTTGTTATCCTCTACGGAGTCCTGCAGTACCACACGGATGAGGAAATCATCAAAGCCATCCGCACCCAGAATGGGCACCTGCTGAGAGAGGTGAGCGGCGAGGACGACCGCATGGAGATACGCTTCCGCCGCAAAGCGAGGAACGCACTCATCGCCCACATCGTCATCAAGGTGTCCCCCCGACTGTGGCAGTGCCTCACAAACGCGGGTAATGTATACATCGATATGCAGAGGATCAGAGTCGCCGACCAGTCCCCCCTAGTACAGTGCTCGCGCTGCCTGGGGTACGGACATGGGCGGCGATTCTGCACCGAAGCGATCGATGTGTGCAGTCACTGCGGTGGTGCACACCTCAGGGCGGAGTGCCCGGACTGGATGAGCGACGTCACCCCCTGCTGCGTAAACTGCATCAAGACTAAGGCTGCGAGGACAGACCACAGCGCGTTCAGCAATGAATGCCCGGTGAGGCGCAAGTGGGAGGCACTTGCGAGATCCACCGTTTCGTATTGCTGAGGGCGCCCTGTACAAAATTATTCAAGCAAACCTTAGGAAGCAGCAGTTAGCGACGGACGAAGTCTTCATCGAAGCCGCGAAGTCTAAAGCAGCAGTCCTTCTCCTACAGGAACCGTACGTGGGGTCACAACAGAGACTGAAGGGGTACCCAGGCGCCAGGATATACCAGAACCTAGAACAAGGCGAAATAGTCAAGGCGGCGATAGCTGTTCTAGACTCCACCTTAGATGTGATACAACACCCGCAGCTCACCACCAAAAACATCGCCGTACTGGGAATCCAAACAACCGCCTGGAAGGTGAACCTGGTCTCCATATACCTGGAAGGTGATCAGCCCTTGGAACCTTATCTAGACCACCTGACCAAGATCATCAACGAACTGGGACCAGTTAGGCTGATCATTGGAGGAGACGCAAACTCCTGGAACATCTGGTGGGGAAGCGTCAGGACCAACTCCAGAGGAGAAGACCTCATGAGCTTTATCGACGAACATGGGCTACAGGTACTCAACGACGGCTCCACGCCAACTTTCGACACGGTGAGAGGCGACCGCAGATACACCAGCCACGTAGACATCACGGTCTGTTCGGAAGACATGCTCACCCTGGTGGAGGGATGGAACGTTGTGGAAGGCATGACGAGCTCGGACCATAACGGCATCACACTCAACATACGGTTACACAAAGCACACGGAACACAAATCACACGCACAACCCGACTCTACAACACAAAGAAGGCAAATTGGGCCCAATTTCGTGAGAAATTGGACCAATTTAAAGCAGACCACCACCTCACACTCACAGAAGTAGAGCACACTCACAACACGCAACAAATAGAAGCAGTCATACACACATACACACAAGCAATCACACACGCATGCACACAAACCATACCAGTCAAAAAACACACACAAACACTTACCATCCCGTGGTGGTCCGAAGAGCTCGCACAGCTGAAGAGAGAAGTCGCCACCAGGAAGCGAAGGATTAAGGGCACTGCGCCAGTCCGGAGAGCGAAGGTCGTCGAAGAGTACCTGAAAAAGAAAGAAGAATATGAGATGGAGGCGGAGAAGGCAAAGGTGCAAAGTTGGAGGGACTTCTGTAGCAAGCAGGACAGGGAGGGAGTCTGGGAGGGGTTGTATAGGGTAATAGGCAGGACCAGGAAAAGGGTAGAAGACGAGCCACTCCAGATTGAAGGCAAAGTATTGGACGCTAAAGGATCTGTGAAAGTCCTAGCGGAAACATTTTACCCGGAGGACCACGCAGAAAGCGACAATACCGACCATCGCAGAATAAGAGCAGAAGCGGAGACAGTGAACAGTGAACAACAAGACGAGTCCTGCGACCCACCGTTCACGGAGACCGAGCTCAAAGCTGCGGTAAATGCCTTCAACCCGAAGAAGGCACCAGGAGCGGACGGCTTCACCGTTGATATATGCGCGGAAGCGATAGGCAGTGACCCGAAATTGTTCTTGGCAATCGTCAACAAATGCCTAGAGCACGCGCATTTCCCGGATCCTTGGAAGGAGGCCACGGTGATAGTTTTACGAAAACCCGGCAAAGATAATTACACCACCCCGAAGTCGTACAGGCCCATCGGGCTCCTCCCAGTACTAGGAAAGATCTACGAGAAGCTGTTGATCAACCGCATCAAGTTCCATCTAGTGCCGAGGCTCAGCCTTCGCCAGTACGGATTCATGCCCCAAAGAAGCACCGAAGACGCCCTCTATAACCTTGTGCAACACATAAACGCTAAGTTAGAACAAAAGCGGATTTTGACGCTAGTGTCGCTGGATATAGAGGGCGCCTTCGATAGCGCGTGGTGGCCGGCCATCAGAGTCCGACTGGCGGAGGAGAAGTGCCCGGTGAACTTGAGGCGGGTGATCGATAGCTATCTCCGTAACCGGAAAGTCAAGGTCCGTTACGCTGGGGAGGAGCACGCTAGGCATACGGAAAAAGGGTGTGTGCAAGGGTCAATCGGCGGCCCCATCCTGTGGAATTTACTGCTGGACCCCCTTCTTCAGGACCTAGAGCGTAGGGGGGATTACGTGCAGGCGTTCGCGGACGACGTGGTACTCGTCTTCGATGGTCAGACGGCGTTAGAGATCGAGAGACAGGCCAATGCCGCACTCGAACATGTTCGGGCGTGGGGAGTCCGTAACAAACTGAAGTTTGCGCCTCACAAAACCATGGCAATGGTGATCACGCGCAAACTAAAGTATGACTCCCCGCGCCTTAGCATGGGCGGGATCGACATTGGTCTGTCAAAAGAGATCAAACTGCTCGGTCTCACCATCGACGACAAGCTCACTTTTAACTCGCATGCCGCGAACGTCTGCCGTAAGGCACTTAGGTTTTACAACCAGCTGTCTCGAGCAGCAAAAGTGAGTTGGGGCTTGCAACCTGAAATTATCAGGACAATCTACACAGCGGTAGTAGAGCCCACAATCATGTACGCAGCTAGCGCATGGGCTCCTGCCACTGCCAAGCTGTGTATTCGCAAAGAGCTCGACACGGTGCAGCGTGGCTTTGCACAGAAAATTGTTAAGGCGTACAAAACGGTCTCACTCAACTCGGCGCTATTACTGGCTGGGTTGCTTCCACTGGACATTAGAGTCAGGGAAGCAGCCTCGCTTTATAGAGTAAAGAAAGGTTATACCCAGCAAGAAATAGGAGATCGAGAGATTGAGACACCAGTGCCATACGCAACCACGCCACACCCGGCACTGCGGACGGAACTCGGATTCGCCTGCTTGGAGGACGGAGCAGCATTGAACCAGAACCTCGACACCCACCTCAACATCTTCACGGACGGGAGTAAAATTCAAGGAAGAGTTGGCGCCGCACTATCCATCAGAATTGGCGCCACGGAAATCCGCACCCGCAAACTGAGGCTGGATGAATGCTGTACCGTCTACCAAGCAGAATTGCTTGCACTAGCGGAAGCGACGGGCGAGGCGCTGAAGAGGCTGCAACCCAGCTGCAGCATTTTCAGCGACTCGCGCGCCGCCCTCGAAACGGTCACCAACCTCACTTCCCCCCATCCCCTCGCAGTCCAGATTAGAGACGACATAGCCCGTCTCAATAATCTAGATAAAATACTAAAGCTATTTTGGATAAAGGCTCACGCGGGGATGGAGGGAAATGAGAGAGCTGACGAATTAGCTAAAAGTGCAGCACTGCACTTAAAGGTAAAGGCGAAATACGACAGCTGCCCTGTCTCATTCGCAAAGCGAGAAATCAGAAGAGGATCGCTTTGCGAATGGAACAGTCGCTACGCTGACGCCTCACAAGGCGCAGTCACGAAGACGTTCTTCCCTAATGCAATTAACGCGCACCGCATTATTAAAACAATTGACCTATGCCCTATCACTGCTCAAATATTCACGGGACACGGCGGGTTCTCCTCATACTTGCATCGTTTCAAGTGTAAGGATAGTCCGTCGTGCCCCTGCGACCCCGAGGTGGAAGAGAGCCTGTTACATATTATCACCTGCTGCCCCAGATTTGGTACGGAACGATACGACATAGAAAATAAGATAGGGAAAATTGTAGAAGTAGGTAACTTAGCAAGTATAATAGGTGATATAAATTGTAGAGATAAGTTTTTAGAATATTGTATTAAAATTGTAAGAAAAGTAGCAAAAATGAATAAGTAAAAATAAGGTGCACTATTATATAATCTTAATTATTTAATATGTGTACAATAAATATAAGTAGTTGTATAAATAATGTTAAAACTGTATCATGTAAAATAATAAAGAAAATACCCTGTCTTTAGAATCCTAATAAATTAAGTAATAATAAAAAATGTAGAGTAACTGTAATTAAAGTAAGAATGGGAAGAATGAAAGAAAGATATAGTATGAGGCATGAAAGTGCGAGAGGCATTAAAGCGAGAAATAGTATGAAAGAGTAGCTTGCAAAAAATGTGCCCGGTCACGCCGGGGGAATTAGGAAAAAAAAAAAAAAAAAAAAAAAAAAAAAAAAAAAAAACCTAACCTAACCTAACCTAACCTAACCTAACCTAACCTAACCTAACCTAACCTAACCTAACCTAACCTAACCTAACCTAACCTAACCTAACCTAACCTAACCTAACCTAACCTAACCTAACCTAACCTAACCTAACCTAACCTAACCTAACCTAACCTAACCTAACCTAACCTAACCTAACCTAACCTAACCTAACCTAACCTAACCTAACCTAACCTAACCTAACCTAACCTAACCTAACCTAACCTAACCTAACCTAACCTAACCTAACCTAACCTAACCTAACCTAACCTTTTTTTTTTTTTTTTTTTTTTTTTTTTTTTTTTTTACGTCAGGAAATGCCCCCGCATACCCTTCCGCCGTGGGGGCGGCGAGAGGGTTATGTGGGACTCGAACCCACTAAAACCTGACGGGGTCCCTCTTTGCGCCATAGTGCCGGGGCTATGGGGGCGCTTTCGCATTCTTCCACGGCCCCGACGGCGCTGGCTCTGTGTGAGCCCCTTCTGGACTGGCAAGGCTTTAAAGCCTCCAACCTAGTCTCTCTCAGGAGAGAGAGGGGCGCGCGGAACACCCACGCGCGCCGCCTCTAGGTCGTAGTGGGACGGTAGCACCCCCCGGTACTACCGTCGTGACCTGTGTTTTGGGGGGCCGGATGCTTCCGGCCCCCAGCTCTCACTGATCTGCTTCCATACTTGCATTCTCATCCCCAGTCTGTGTGGGGGGATGAGATGCAGTGGGAGCATTCGCCGCTCTGCCTCTCTTGGGAGGAACACACTCCTTGCTTCCCAGCCGATGCGCCGACGGCTTGTTTGCAGCAGCGCAAAGGGAGCATCTTGGCGCCGCCAGACACGTCGCCGACTTGTGGCCGGGGCGGCCGCACCGATAGCATTCGTCACTCCTATCAATTTCACCAGTACACATGGCCCGTGTATGGCCCTTCTGTAAGCACCTGTAGCATCGCATGGGCCTGATATGGAGCATTTCAACTCGTGCCGAGGCCCATCCGATTAAAAGGCGGTTTTCCTCCCCTATCTTTTTAGCCGCAGCTACAGGGCAGCTTACTATAGCGACTCCTGAGCCTTGCTGGCTACGCCTTATCTGTCCCACCACCTTGACGGCTTCTTTGGGGCAGCCACCGCGCTGCGCAACAACGTGCACGATGTCCTCGTTTGCCACTGAATCATCTAGGCCTGATATGCGAAATTGAGCACATTTCATCGGCCTAGAGATTCTCGCCCAGTCCTCACACAGTGCTTCTCGAAGCTTCTCCGCAAGAGAGTCAGCCTTGGGACCGCTAGCTTCTCCTGCGACCTCAAGAATCCGGGCACCGGTGGCCGCCTTTCTAAACCCTAGACTAGTGATGCCAATGCTAGACAGGTCGATCTTCGAATTGGCATCAGCTAGCACATGGGCGTATGTGACGCCATTTTCCGCCGCTGTCGGCTGCAGAGTTATGACAACTGCTGCAGTCCGGGGAGTGCGCAACTTTGGCGCTGCTGCCTTGCCTTTAGGCTTGGTTGTACCTTCCCTTCCACCTTTGGCAGGTTTGCTGGGCGGCGCTGCTGCCTTCGCCTTTTTCTTTTTACCCCGTTTTCCAACAGTTGTCCAGCCCTCCTTTGGGGGCTCGGCAGCTGCTGGTGCTTCCCGAGGCTTCTCCTGGGAGCTCTTCGCCGGTCCTCCAACTGGGCTGGACTTCTTCGGCGCACTATTCTTATCCTGCTTTTTAGGCTGTGAGGATCTCGTCTGTGCCTCCTTAACCACCTCAGGTTGCGCAGGACTTGCCCTCTGCGGTTTGTCCGCCGTAAGTGGTGGACGACACCTTTTTTCCGGCAGGAGCCTTTCCTCCATGCCCTCCAGCCTGGCATTGAGCATGCTGCCCACCTGCAGCATGATCGACCGAACCAGCTCCTCTTGCTGGTTCGATGTTGATGGAGCCAGATTTGCCCCCGCGGAGGGGATCTCCTCGTCCATTTGTTCCGGAGCTCGGAGAACGTTATCCTTCAGCTCTCGGAGCTCTTTACGGAGCTCCGCCACTTCAGCACGCAAGCGGACATTGTCCGCTTGGAGCCTCTTCGTTTCCTCCGAAACCGAGTTTCCGTAAAGAGCTTCGACGGCAACTTTGATGGAGTCAGCTGACGTCTTCAGCGCTTTTGCAAACGTTCCTTTCAAGTTGCCAGACTTTGCGGCAACATAAAGGATCGTCTCGGTGGCTTCCTCCACTTGTTGGCTTAGCTCGTAAGCCAACCCACTCTTCTCCCTCTCCTGCTCCTTCGGTGGAGCGATCTTGCGCGTAGCCTTGTGCTTCGCTACCTGCGCAGCTACCTCCTCTTCAACAGACCGGATGTAGTCCTCATGCCTCAGCGCCTTAAGCTCCGCCTGAGCTTTGGCATGACCGACATACTTTCCGGTCGTCGGCGGACGACCTCTGCCCCTCTTTACAGAATCTAGACTGGATCTTGGAGCCTCACTTCCAGAGGCGGACTCCGATCCCGAATCCGTATGCGGCCGCTTTCCCGGCGTCACCTGCGACTTCTTCCGATACTTCGGAGGAAGAGGTTCCATCACGACGCTGCAGTCACTGAACCTCGACTCAATGTCGGACCCAACAGTGACCAGCGAGAGATGGTCGCTAGAACTGCAGCTATCTCCCCTCATTCGTTTTGCCCCATCGGCAACCACACGCGCTATTGCGCCACCACCAACTTCATCCTCGCCTTTACGGCCACCAACGTCTTTTGTTTTTTGTTTTGATTTATCCATAGTAAAACCCACGAGAATTAGGCAAAAACCGTCACCCCGGTCAGAGGCCATGTGACCGGGAAAGCTTATATACTACGGGGGGTCAGCCGTTCCCCCGAAGTTGAGCACAGTAGGGGGCGGGATACTGCCCGCCCGGGTCATCCGTCCCACTAAACGGATGAATTCATCTGTCCCACTGACCAGATGCCCGAACCCAGTCGCTGCACTCTCCGAACTTAGCTCCAGGTGATTTTTTAGTGAGGTTGTCTTCCTCGTGACCCAGGTCGCCAAGCCAAGGCCCTCAGTCCGCTCAGAGCCCGAAGACTCATCATTGCGGGTACCGAGTTTTGAGCGGTTCTCCGCGTGACGGCAGTGTAAGTGCACGCCACGCCCACTCTGGCTACCTCCTCCTCTGCAAGCAGACTCGGCAAGCCCCCCTCTTTAGAATAAAATAAACTACACCAATAAATAAAATAGAATAAGATAAACATACACACACAATTAAATAAACATACACAAATAAATAAACAACCCCTCTTCTCCACCGCACCTTCTGATGAACAGAAGGCCGTGGAGAAGTAAACCCCCCAAGTTCCCATACCTACCCCACCGACAGAGTGACGGCGCCTGTGGTTTCTGTTACGTCTATTTCTGAAGGAAATAGACCAATAACAGGCGGCACCTCGTGAAGGAAGTAACCACAGACTTGCCTTAAGGGATCATCACGACTGATGCGCTCTCCCCCAAGACCATTTGCCTTCTTACCCGCGAACCCCTGCGGCGTAAGAAGGGCCCTGCGTTTATCCAAAACCGGTTGAAGACCAGCTAGGCAAAAGACACCAACTATTAATGGATAAACCCAGGACCCGCCCAACCTAACCTAACCTTTTTTTTTTTTTTTTTTTTAACGTCGAGAAATGCCCGCGCATACCCTTCCGCCGCGGGGGCAGCGAGAAGGGTTATGTGGGACTCGAACCCACTAAAACTCGACGGGGTTTCATCTTGGCGCCATAGTGCCGGGGCTATGGGCACGCGTTAGCATTCTTCCACGGCCCCGACGGCGCTGGCTCGTTGGAGCCCCCTCTCAAGAGTGGCGCGCGGAAACACCCGCGCGCGCGCCACCTCTAGGCCTCTTCCGCGACAGAAGCACCCCCCCGGTGCTTCCGTCAAGGCCTGTCTTATGGGGGTCGGTCCCAACATCCACGGTCCCATACCCGGGGAAGCCGAGACCGGCACCCACAACCACCACAACGGCCTGAACCGCTTTAACGGTCGCAGAGGATAGGGAGAACGGCAACGTAACACCGACACTCCTCTTCCCCTGCGTCCCCACCGCCAACGCAACTTACGGTGCGCCCCCGTCTTATGGAGGTCGGTCCCAACATCCACGGTCCCATACCCGGGAAAGCCGAGACCGAACCCCACACCACCACAACGCATCCACAACGGTGCGTCCCCGTTTGGTCGCGGAAGATAGGGCGAGCGGCAACGAAACACCGACACGCCTCTCCTCCCGCGACCCCCTCCTGGGTGCAGGTAACAGGGCACCGTCACCCGCACCCTGGACGCATCCAGAGCAGGCCCACCTCTAGGTCCGCTCGGAGCGTCCCCTCCTCGGATTCCTGTTGGCTTCACCGTGGCCAGGCCAAACCACGGTTACTGAGCCCCCCCATCGCGACAAGATCGGAATCCACCGGGGGGGAACCTAACCTAACCTAACCTAACCTAACCTAACCTAACCTAACCTAACCTAACCTAACCTAACCTAACCTAACCTAACCTAACCTAACCTAACCTAACCTAACCTAACCTAACCTAACCTAAATTAACATTTTGGTTAGGCTATTAAAATTTTATCCATTGTGTGAAAATCCACAAAACGTACAAATTTAGCATCGCCATCTAGTTCGGTCAATGCGAAGCCATTGATAGACCTAATCGATAAACTTATAATTCACTAGATGGCGCTAGTAGTACTGAAAGGACTACATTGAAAATTAAATACACATTTACATCTGCATAGGTACTTTTACTTAGTACTTATTACTTTTATGTGCTGAAATGGAACTCATGTTCCTATCTACATTTCGTGAACATTTTAGGTTTAGACTCTGTGCTTGCGTGTGAGTTGGATATTATTTTATTACCAAACGTTGGAAGCGGTGGAGCACAATGTTGTGTTTTGCTGGAGGGAGGTGGTCACGTGTCCCTGTCCCTCCTCTCGATTGCCAGTCCAGGACTTCAGGAGTGACCTCATGCATTTAATTACACACCACAGTTATAAATTTTGCAGTTTACATCTTAATATCTAGATTTAAAAGCCTACCTACCTAATTTTTTGTGAGAGTTTAGTGTACCTACTTACCATACAAGAAAATAGTTTCCAAGTTTTTATTTTGTATGTATGTACCTACCGAAGTAGGTATAATTTTATTGGTTTTGCAATTGAAGTTTCATTAATAATAGGATCCATATCCTTTGAACCAACTTATATTTTGTTTTGTTTGTTGGAAAGCACTTCTTGTACAGAGGTAGGTACATGGAAGTATCCCTCAGAAGTTAAGTTTATGGGTACCTATAATTTGTTGTGAGAACGTTTTAAGTAGGTTCCTACTTAGTACATTGTTTAATAAACTGCATGAAATGTTAACTTTATTTCTCTTGTAGGTACCTACTATTTATTGTTTTCAATCTGAAGGAAGATAATTGCTCTGAGTTTTCAAGCTTTGAGTGAGAAAGCTTGTGCGCCCTCCTTTCTGGCCCAACTCATCTATGAACCTTAGGCTAGCTAGGCATAAGGTTCTTTACTTGTGAGGTTTACATCAGTTAGGTTTGGTACGGTGAGGTTTACAGCAGTTAGGTTTGGTACGGTGAGGTTTTTATTAGTTAGTTTTGGTACAGTGAGGTTTACACTAGTTAGGTTTGTTACAGTGAGGTTTACATCAGTTAGGTTTAGTACGGTGAGGTTTTTATCACTTAGGTTTGGTAAGGTGAGGTTTTCATCACTTAGTAGGCTCTTGCTGGAATACACGTTAAAACGAGCATCCTGTGGTTTCTTTAGGGCAATTATCTGCAAAACATACTAACATACACCCCGTAGCGGTTGTTAAAATTAAATTTCCAGACTAGGATGAAAAGTTCAAGTTAAATACATTAGCAAAACTCGAGCTGGATTATTGGTTAATAATTCTGAATTTCTGTTCTGAAATGAAATACAATACAAATGTCACCATCGAATCGATCCTAGGGTTCGACTCGACATTGACATTGACTGACAGTGAGTGAAACGACCGAGAGAGTGAGCGATCACTACCGGTGTGACATGACAACAATATCCCCTGACGTTGGCATATATAAAATATTTGACAGACGTCATGCATTTGTCTATTAGAAAATAACCTATCTCGCTGAAAGGAAAGTTCGAATGTTACAGTGGGATATTTAAAACATATAATAAGACTATTTATTTCAGAAAACCGTGAGTTACAGTTGTTACTTGTTCATAGTGTAGGTACCTAGGTGTTGTTTTATAAGTACCTACTTAATTGTGTATTTGAAGTAGTTGTTTGTGGCACCGATAACATCTGAGATTTGAGTTGGACGATCTCCACTCGCGCAGACACCCAGACCCAGCCCACCAGAAGACGATCCTCCCTGGACTACTCACCACAGTTGTGCCGGTTCCCTGGTAAGAGGCTCTTATCTCGCCCACTTTGACGGCCTCAACAAACAAATATGTACTTGAGTTCAGCTTACGAGTGAATTTAGTACCTACTAGCTGCGCCCCGCGGTTTCACCCGCGTAAGTCCCGTTCCCGCGGGAATATCGGGATAAAAATTTGCCTGTGTTAATCCAAGGTATCACCTATCTACATAAGTACCAAATTTCAACCAAATCGGTCCAGCCGTTTTTGCGTGAAAGAATAATTTTATTTTTTAACGATTTTTTATGTAATTTATTGTAAATTTTTTTATGTTTTTTGGACTTTAAAAATCAGGGGGGCTCATTTTTCTAAATTGATTAATTGGATCATATTCCAAATAAAAAGCCCGATCTAGCAAGCCCAAACACAAGGCCATTCGGACCAAAACTGCCAAAGTTGGACAAAGGTCGACCACTTGGCCGCCATTTTGGAAAACTTTGGTAGCCTGTAACTTCTCTGTTTTTCATCAGAATTGTATAGGGATTTCTGTGTTGGACTTGCCTGAGTAAAGGCTATCCCTTTAGCTGACTACTGACTCTACCTAGAGTCAGACTCTAGATTCTCATTCTGACCACAAAAAGGGATAGAGCTCGACGAGCCCGGCTCAGAAACCCAAAACACCTAGTGTTTTAAGTTTAAATTGAGCCCGCAGCGGGCATTTAAAAATCTGACAGTTTATCTAGCCGCCATTTTGAAAAATTTAAAAGCTCGGTATCTTCTGAAATACTTGTCCGATTTGAACAGGGTTTTTTCCATTGTATTTGTTGCAACGAGGACTATCAAACCGTGGACAAGGACGGACTCTACGTAGAGCCAAAAATTTTTTGAAATTTAAAATCTTTATTTTGTTTAGATTTAAGTTACTTTAAGACTGTTACCTATCTAGAGACAGAGGTAGAGACTCACTCTAGTCACTTAGGCCTGAACAGTACCGTTCCGTTGGAATCTGGAACAGTAGCAGACTTTTAGTCTGGACAGCGATCTCTCTGACACCATTTTAACACTAAAATTCGTACGGACACGGACTCTACGTAGAGCCGAAAAATTTTGTATTGACAAAAATAATTTAAACGGAGTTCCTAACTAAAGACCCAAAGCAATTGCTTTGACTAAAAATAATACCTACGAACTCTACACTTGTAGAGCTAAAACCTAGATTTAATAGTAGGATAGTACTTGCCGACTAGTCGACCGGATCTCGACGCCCGACCTCAGGTACTCGTAGACAGCATATGAAACAGAAAAATTAGTTAGGTTACTACATATACACATTTTATTATCAATTAAATTAAGTACATATATTTATTATTATACAACTTTTACAAACTTTTGACATTAGTTAAGCTTTACAAACGGACGCGTTCACCTACGAAAATGTTTGGAATTCGCACGCCAGTGAAGAGAGTCAGCGACGCTGCTGAACCCGACCAGGCTGGACCCTCTCAGCCTAGCAACGAGTCAACCCAGCCTTCGACAGTGAGGCAAAGCGTGGAGGTGTGGGAGGAGGTCAAGTCTAAAAGCAAGAAACCAACCCCACAACAGCGCAAGACGCCTACCCCCCCGAAGAGAGCGGCCCCCACAGCTCCACCAAGACCAAGACCGACGATTCTGCCCCTTACGCAGGAGGGAAAAACCACAACGCGCAGACAGCTAGTGGAGACTGTTGGAAGCCCGCCTAAAGAGGAGAAGTACGCTACCAAGACGGCAGAGGCAAAAGCCTGTTTGGTCAAGGCCAAGCTGAACCTTGACAACTCAAGGAACCTAAAAACGGACATCAAGCAAAGCGTTACCCAAGCTGTTGAAAGACTCTACCAGCTGGTAAAAGAGCTAGAGTCAGCACCTAACCCCCAACCAAGCAAAAAAGCTCAAAAAGAGCCAGAATCTAATGAGAAGGAGAAGCGCGAAAAAGAGGACGAGATAATCAGAAAAATAGTAGAGCATGGAAAGTTACTAGAGGACCACAAGAAGGAAATGGAGAAGCTGGCAGAAACCATCAAGGTCCAGCAGGAGACCTTTACGAACAGAGGTTCCTACGCGAGTATAACCGCGGGCCCCCCGAAACAGCCGGCCATGCACTCCATTATAATATCCTCGAAAAACGAACAGGAGACAGGGGACCAGGTGTTCGAAAAGATTAGAAAGGTAGTGAACGCAGCGGAAGAGGGCACGAAGATTGACAAGATTAGGAAGGCAAAAGACAGGAAGATAATAGTAGGATGCCAAAATGAGGAAGAACTGAGGAAGGTAAAGAAAAGGCTAGCGGAAAGGGATGAACAGCTCAACGTGGAGGATATCAAGAACAAAGACCCGCTTGTTATCCTCTACGGAGTCCTGCAGTACCACACGGATGAGGAAATCATCAAAGCCATCCGCACCCAGAATGGGCACCTGCTGAGAGAGGTGAGCGGCGAGGACGACCGCATGGAGATACGCTTCCGCCGCAAAGCGAGGAACGCACTCATCGCCCACATCGTCATCAAGGTGTCCCCCCGACTGTGGCAGTGCCTCACAAACGCGGGTAATGTATACATCGATATGCAGAGGATCAGAGTCGCCGACCAGTCCCCCCTAGTACAGTGCTCGCGCTGCCTGGGGTACGGACATGGGCGGCGATTCTGCACCGAAGCGATCGATGTGTGCAGTCACTGCGGTGGTGCACACCTCAGGGCGGAGTGCCCGGACTGGATGAGCGACGTCACCCCCTGCTGCGTAAACTGCATCAAGACTAAGGCTGCGAGGACAGACCACAGCGCGTTCAGCAATGAATGCCCGGTGAGGCGCAAGTGGGAGGCACTTGCGAGATCCACCGTTTCGTATTGCTGAGGGCGCCCTGTACAAAATTATTCAAGCAAACCTTAGGAAGCAGCAGTTAGCGACGGACGAAGTCTTCATCGAAGCCGCGAAGTCTAAAGCAGCAGTCCTTCTCCTACAGGAACCGTACGTGGGGTCACAACAGAGACTGAAGGGGTACCCAGGCGCCAGGATATACCAGAACCTAGAACAAGGCGAAATAGTCAAGGCGGCGATAGCTGTTCTAGACTCCACCTTAGATGTGATACAACACCCGCAGCTCACCACCAAAAACATCGCCGTACTGGGAATCCAAACAACCGCCTGGAAGGTGAACCTGGTCTCCATATACCTGGAAGGTGATCAGCCCTTGGAACCTTATCTAGACCACCTGACCAAGATCATCAACGAACTGGGACCAGTTAGGCTGATCATTGGAGGAGACGCAAACTCCTGGAACATCTGGTGGGGAAGCGTCAGGACCAACTCCAGAGGAGAAGACCTCATGAGCTTTATCGACGAACATGGGCTACAGGTACTCAACGACGGCTCCACGCCAACTTTCGACACGGTGAGAGGCGACCGCAGATACACCAGCCACGTAGACATCACGGTCTGTTCGGAAGACATGCTCACCCTGGTGGAGGGATGGAACGTTGTGGAAGGCATGACGAGCTCGGACCATAACGGCATCACACTCAACATACGGTTACACAAAGCACACGGAACACAAATCACACGCACAACCCGACTCTACAACACAAAGAAGGCAAATTGGGCCCAATTTCGTGAGAAATTGGACCAATTTAAAGCAGACCACCACCTCACACTCACAGAAGTAGAGCACACTCACAACACGCAACAAATAGAAGCAGTCATACACACATACACACAAGCAATCACACACGCATGCACACAAACCATACCAGTCAAAAAACACACACAAACACTTACCATCCCGTGGTGGTCCGAAGAGCTCGCACAGCTGAAGAGAGAAGTCGCCACCAGGAAGCGAAGGATTAAGGGCACTGCGCCAGTCCGGAGAGCGAAGGTCGTCGAAGAGTACCTGAAAAAGAAAGAAGAATATGAGATGGAGGCGGAGAAGGCAAAGGTGCAAAGTTGGAGGGACTTCTGTAGCAAGCAGGACAGGGAGGGAGTCTGGGAGGGGTTGTATAGGGTAATAGGCAGGACCAGGAAAAGGGTAGAAGACGAGCCACTCCAGATTGAAGGCAAAGTATTGGACGCTAAAGGATCTGTGAAAGTCCTAGCGGAAACATTTTACCCGGAGGACCACGCAGAAAGCGACAATACCGACCATCGCAGAATAAGAGCAGAAGCGGAGACAGTGAACAGTGAACAACAAGACGAGTCCTGCGACCCACCGTTCACGGAGACCGAGCTCAAAGCTGCGGTAAATGCCTTCAACCCGAAGAAGGCACCAGGAGCGGACGGCTTCACCGTTGATATATGCGCGGAAGCGATAGGCAGTGACCCGAAATTGTTCTTGGCAATCGTCAACAAATGCCTAGAGCACGCGCATTTCCCGGATCCTTGGAAGGAGGCCACGGTGATAGTTTTACGAAAACCCGGCAAAGATAATTACACCACCCCGAAGTCGTACAGGCCCATCGGGCTCCTCCCAGTACTAGGAAAGATCTACGAGAAGCTGTTGATCAACCGCATCAAGTTCCATCTAGTGCCGAGGCTCAGCCTTCGCCAGTACGGATTCATGCCCCAAAGAAGCACCGAAGACGCCCTCTATAACCTTGTGCAACACATAAACGCTAAGTTAGAACAAAAGCGGATTTTGACGCTAGTGTCGCTGGATATAGAGGGCGCCTTCGATAGCGCGTGGTGGCCGGCCATCAGAGTCCGACTGGCGGAGGAGAAGTGCCCGGTGAACTTGAGGCGGGTGATCGATAGCTATCTCCGTAACCGGAAAGTCAAGGTCCGTTACGCTGGGGAGGAGCACGCTAGGCATACGGAAAAAGGGTGTGTGCAAGGGTCAATCGGCGGCCCCATCCTGTGGAATTTACTGCTGGACCCCCTTCTTCAGGACCTAGAGCGTAGGGGGGATTACGTGCAGGCGTTCGCGGACGACGTGGTACTCGTCTTCGATGGTCAGACGGCGTTAGAGATCGAGAGACAGGCCAATGCCGCACTCGAACATGTTCGGGCGTGGGGAGTCCGTAACAAACTGAAGTTTGCGCCTCACAAAACCATGGCAATGGTGATCACGCGCAAACTAAAGTATGACTCCCCGCGCCTTAGCATGGGCGGGATCGACATTGGTCTGTCAAAAGAGATCAAACTGCTCGGTCTCACCATCGACGACAAGCTCACTTTTAACTCGCATGCCGCGAACGTCTGCCGTAAGGCACTTAGGTTTTACAACCAGCTGTCTCGAGCAGCAAAAGTGAGTTGGGGCTTGCAACCTGAAATTATCAGGACAATCTACACAGCGGTAGTAGAGCCCACAATCATGTACGCAGCTAGCGCATGGGCTCCTGCCACTGCCAAGCTGTGTATTCGCAAAGAGCTCGACACGGTGCAGCGTGGCTTTGCACAGAAAATTGTTAAGGCGTACAAAACGGTCTCACTCAACTCGGCGCTATTACTGGCTGGGTTGCTTCCACTGGACATTAGAGTCAGGGAAGCAGCCTCGCTTTATAGAGTAAAGAAAGGTTATACCCAGCAAGAAATAGGAGATCGAGAGATTGAGACACCAGTGCCATACGCAACCACGCCACACCCGGCACTGCGGACGGAACTCGGATTCGCCTGCTTGGAGGACGGAGCAGCATTGAACCAGAACCTCGACACCCACCTCAACATCTTCACGGACGGGAGTAAAATTCAAGGAAGAGTTGGCGCCGCACTATCCATCAGAATTGGCGCCACGGAAATCCGCACCCGCAAACTGAGGCTGGATGAATGCTGTACCGTCTACCAAGCAGAATTGCTTGCACTAGCGGAAGCGACGGGCGAGGCGCTGAAGAGGCTGCAACCCAGCTGCAGCATTTTCAGCGACTCGCGCGCCGCCCTCGAAACGGTCACCAACCTCACTTCCCCCCATCCCCTCGCAGTCCAGATTAGAGACGACATAGCCCGTCTCAATAATCTAGATAAAATACTAAAGCTATTTTGGATAAAGGCTCACGCGGGGATGGAGGGAAATGAGAGAGCTGACGAATTAGCTAAAAGTGCAGCACTGCACTTAAAGGTAAAGGCGAAATACGACAGCTGCCCTGTCTCATTCGCAAAGCGAGAAATCAGAAGAGGATCGCTTTGCGAATGGAACAGTCGCTACGCTGACGCCTCACAAGGCGCAGTCACGAAGACGTTCTTCCCTAATGCAATTAACGCGCACCGCATTATTAAAACAATTGACCTATGCCCTATCACTGCTCAAATATTCACGGGACACGGCGGGTTCTCCTCATACTTGCATCGTTTCAAGTGTAAGGATAGTCCGTCGTGCCCCTGCGACCCCGAGGTGGAAGAGAGCCTGTTACATATTATCACCTGCTGCCCCAGATTTGGTACGGAACGATACGACATAGAAAATAAGATAGGGAAAATTGTAGAAGTAGGTAACTTAGCAAGTATAATAGGTGATGTAAATTGTAGAGATAAGTTTTTAGAATATTGTATTAAAATTGTAAGAAAAGTAGCAAAAATGAATAAGTAAAAATAAGGTGCACTATTATATAATCTTAATTATTTAATATGTGTACAATAAATATAAGTAGTTGTATAAATAATGTTAAAACTGTATCATGTAAAATAATAAAGAAAATACCCTGTCTTTAGAATCCTAATAAATTAAGTAATAATAAAAAATGTAGAGTAACTGTAATTAAAGTAAGAATGGGAAGAATGAAAGAAAGATATAGTATGAGGCATGAAAGTGCGAGAGGCATTAAAGCGAGAAATAGTATGAAAGAGTAGCTTGCAAAAAATGTGCCCGGTCACGCCGGGGGAATTAGGAAAAAAAAAAAAAAAAAAAAAAAAAAAAAAAAAAAAACCTAACCTAACCTAACCTAACCTAACCTAACCTAACCTAACCTAACCTAACCTAACCTAACCTAACCTAACCTAACCTAACCTAACCTAACCTAACCTAACCTAACCTAACCTAACCTAACCTAACCTAACCTAACCTAACCTAACCTAACCTAAATTAACATTTTGGTTAGGCTATTAAAATTTTATCCATTGTGTGAAAATCCACAAAACGTACAAATTTAGCATCGCCATCTAGTTCGGTCAATGCGAAGCCATTGATAGACCTAATCGATAAACTTATAATTCACTAGATGGCGCTAGTAGTACTGAAAGGACTACATTGAAAATTAAATACACATTTACATCTGCATAGGTACTTTTACTTAGTACTTATTACTTTTATGTGCTGAAATGGAACTCATGTTCCTATCTACATTTCGTGAACATTTTAGGTTTAGACTCTGTGCTTGCGTGTGAGTTGGATATTATTTTATTACCAAACGTTGGAAGCGGTGGAGCACAATGTTGTGTTTTGCTGGAGGGAGGTGGTCACGTGTCCCTGTCCCTCCTCTCGATTGCCAGTCCAGGACTTCAGGAGTGACCTCATGCATTTAATTACACACCACAGTTATAAATTTTGCAGTTTACATCTTAATATCTAGATTTAAAAGCCTACCTACCTAATTTTTTGTGAGAGTTTAGTGTACCTACTTACCATACAAGAAAATAGTTTCCAAGTTTTTATTTTGTATGTATGTACCTACCGAAGTAGGTATAATTTTATTGGTTTTGCAATTGAAGTTTCATTAATAATAGGATCCATATCCTTTGAACCAACTTATATTTTGTTTTGTTTGTTGGAAAGCACTTCTTGTACAGAGGTAGGTACATGGAAGTATCCCTCAGAAGTTAAGTTTATGGGTACCTATAATTTGTTGTGAGAACGTTTTAAGTAGGTTCCTACTTAGTACATTGTTTAATAAACTGCATGAAATGTTAACTTTATTTCTCTTGTAGGTACCTACTATTTATTGTTTTCAATCTGAAGGAAGATAATTGCTCTGAGTTTTCAAGCTTTGAGTGAGAAAGCTTGTGCGCCCTCCTTTCTGGCCCAACTCATCTATGAACCTTAGGCTAGCTAGGCATAAGGTTCTTTACTTGTGAGGTTTACATCAGTTAGGTTTGGTACGGTGAGGTTTACAGCAGTTAGGTTTGGTACGGTGAGGTTTTTATTAGTTAGTTTTGGTACAGTGAGGTTTACACTAGTTAGGTTTGTTACAGTGAGGTTTACATCAGTTAGGTTTAGTACGGTGAGGTTTTTATCACTTAGGTTTGGTAAGGTGAGGTTTTCATCACTTACAGCCAATTTCAATAACCTGCTGACTTTTAACTATCAGTCAAAATGCCTACTGTAATCCGCTGTTAGTGCGTTTTTGCGTTTCAATAAACGACTCTGGATAGGAATATCAATCCGCGACTACAATCTTCTGTTCGGAGGGCATTTTGCTATCCACAGATAGGTAAATGTATGGAAAACATAAATTGAGCGTTGCAATAACATTTCTAGTTAAACTCCAGTTGCAAATTGTGACAGTTCGCTTAGCTCCCGAAATCGGACGATACTTCAACGATAACAATGGTTTCAAGCAAATTTTATGAAAATATTGCCTCAAAATTTGATGAGAGTTGTATTATGATGTATGAAATTAGTGTATTTAGTTTTGATGATATTTTTTATAGAATCTGATGCTATTTATTAAACATAGGTACTTATCTACATACCTAACTTATAAAGGTTGTACTCGCATATGGAATGGGTACATTTCTCATAGGTATATGACACAGCCAGCATAACCTTGTAGTAGGTGTACTTTTACCTTAGGCTCGAAATAAAAACTGACTGCAATACATAATATTATTTTTAATATTTCACGGAAACAAAAAACACAAACACTTTCAAACTCAAACACAATTTATTCTGTGATTTGGTCCTCTGTGATCTCATTGAAGTCGTCGATGATCAGGGTTGTTTTTCTTCTGTATTACGACCAACCCCATCACGAATCTTGTGGCCTAGCTTTGCTCTTGGTGATTCTTTTGAATGATCTCCAGTATTCTCCGAATTTTACAAGAGCTTGGGCATCATCTAAAAACAAATAAGTTATAGGCACAAATTTTTTTAGTAACTCAGAGTTAGAATGTATCTAATAAATGCAATATCATAGATCTTGTTACTTACGTGATGTTTTTCAATCAGTTTATCACATATTTAGGTATTGAATTCAAATAAATACAATCTAGTAAAATCAATAGTAAAATGAAAACAAACATACCAATATCAATGTCATGTCATATTGTCATTGGTAGTGCGTTTTGTTGCTCAAGCTCAAAAAAGTTTTTATTCTTTGTGTAAAGAAAAATCAGCTTTTTAAGCCCATTTATTGGAAAGAAAAATTAAATAAATAACAATAAAAATTCTACAACAAGAAATAATAACGCTGGAGTTTAAACCTCTATTTTTTTGCAACATTAATGTATGATCCTAATAAGATCATAATATAGAAACGAAACGTTTCGGAGGGACGGACAAAACGGCAGATATGACTCTAACTAGACGTTTACTGCTAAAAAAAGTGTTATTGAAACAGCAGTTACGGGTAGATCAAGGGTAGATCAAACTGTCCGTTGACTCCCCAGTAGCCATCCGAGTTTAACCTCAAGTACGTTATTGCAATTGGCTGTTAGTAGGCTCTTGCTGGAATACACGTTAAAACGAGCATCCTGTGGTTTCTTTAGGGCAATTATCTGCAAAACATACTAACATACACCCCGTAGCGGTTGTTAAAATTAAATTTCCAGACTAGGATGAAAAGTTCAAGTTAAATACATTAGCAAAACTCGAGCTGGATTATTGGTTAATAATTCTGAATTTCTGTTCTGAAATGAAATACAATACAAATGTCACCATCGAATCGATCCTAGGGTTCGACTCGACATTGACATTGACTGACAGTGAGTGAAACGACCGAGAGAGTGAGCGATCACTACCGGTGTGACATGACAACAATATCCCCTGACGTTGGCATATATAAAATATTTGACAGACGTCATGCATTTGTCTATTAGAAAATAACCTATCTCGCTGAAAGGAAAGTTCGAATGTTACAGTGGGATATTTAAAACATATAATAAGACTATTTATTTCAGAAAACCGTGAGTTACAGTTGTTACTTGTTCATAGTGTAGGTACCTAGGTGTTGTTTTATAAGTACCTACTTAATTGTGTATTTGAAGTAGTTGTTTGTGGCACCGATAACATCTGAGATTTGAGTTGGACGATCTCCACTCGCGCAGACACCCAGACCCAGCCCACCAGAAGACGATCCTCCCTGGACTACTCACCACAGTTGTGCCGGTTCCCTGGTAAGAGGCTCTTATCTCGCCCACTTTGACGGCCTCAACAAACAAATATGTACTTGAGTTCAGCTTACGAGTGAATTTAGTACCTACTAGCTGCGCCCCGCGGTTTCACCCGCGTAAGTCCCGTTCCCGCGGGAATATCGGGATAAAAATTTGCCTGTGTTAATCCAAGGTATCACCTATCTACATAAGTACCAAATTTCAACCAAATCGGTCCAGCCGTTTTTGCGTGAAAGAATAACAAACATTCTCACAAACTTCCACATTTATAATAGGAATTATTAGTAGGAAGGAAGTAGGATAGGATAGAATAGTAGGAAGGATAGGATAGTATTTTTAACCAATGATATCGATAGCTGTTTTGAACATTCCAGGTTTTATACATTGGCAGATGATTGTAAAAGACTTTCAGGTGTGTTAACTCTGTCGAGGATAGTTATCTTCTACGTAGGTATTACTTGTACATATCGATCTGGATAATATGCTCGTTCCAACTTGGGCCAGTATTCCCCTTTAAATAGAATAGGTAAGTACCTACCTAACTAAAAACTACAAAATAAAAATTTGGTGCTGAAAACCGATAACTTGATCTTAATTATAGTTTCGACCTCGGCAAGTAGTGACTTCGTAGCTGGGTTGGTATATACCTATAGTACCATCTTTTGTATCATCGCAGGTTCGAATCCTGCCGAAGTAAGTAGTAAGTTTTTATCACAGAATACTTTTATTAAGATTTTTCATTTTTTCTGTACAAATTAAAACATGATAGGTATATAATGGCAACACCACTCATATGCAGCATATGTGTGTGTAGTGATACTCGTACAATACCACCCAAAATGGTCTCCTGACATAATCTATACTTGTTTGTTTGTTTCTTTGATGGAGGTAATTTCCGAAACTACTGGGCCGATTACAAAAATTCTTTCACCGATGTGTAGCTGTTGGAAAGGTTATAGGCTATATTTTATCCCTGTAGTTTCATCAGTAGGTACACCCGTGCGAAGCCGGGACGTGCTGCTAGTTTACATAAAAATGTTTTTGGTGAGATTTCACTTCTATTCCAAAATGTCCTGCAAAAATCCAATAAAACCAACAGGTATCAAGTACATGAACAGATTTATTCGTTGACTTCTCGGCAAACTTAATTGGTCCACCTTATTGCTTGAACTAGGTATGCGCTTAGATGCGCTGTGCGTGCGACAGGCGGCGGCGGGGACGCGCCGGCGCTCGCCCCGGGGGGGTGCGGGGGGGGGGACACGAGGGAGGGAGGGGGGGAGGTACCGCCCCGCTCCGCGCGCCTCCGGGCGCGGGCGCGGCGTGAGGGGGGCGGCGGGGAGGGGGGTGCGGGGGGGAGCGGTGGACCAGCGAAGTGCCGCGGCGGCGCCGGGCTCGAGCCGCACTACTCTCACACTTAACCTAACTATATACAGAATTAGTACCCGTTTAAACGAATGTATATCGAAACTATTTACAGGAGTCGTCCCTCGTCGGTCAGCGCGCGAGCGTGACTGCGGGCGGCGGGAGGGGCGGGTGCGCGGGCGAGGGGCACGGGGAGGGGGGGGGCGGGGGCTCGGCGACCCGCGCCAGCGCCTTGTAGAGCGGGGAGTTGACGAAGCGCGGGTAGGAGTCGCGGTGCATCAGCGTGTAGATCTGCAGCTGCGCCTCGTCGAACGTGTGCGGCGTCGGCTCCACCATGTTGCGGTTCACCACCTCGCGCACCCGCGAGTCCAGCGACACCTGCGGACGTGAGCGCACGCGGTCAGACCGTGGTTGTGTGAGGGAGGTGCGGGGGGAGGTGCGGGGGGCGGGGGAGGGAGGGCAGCGCTCACCTCCTTGGGAGAGAGGATGGAGATGTAGTCCTCGTAGATGAAGCGCGCCTTCTCCTCGACGGCGGCGGGGTCTGCCTCTCGCTTGAGCTCCTCGCACGCGAGCCAGAACATTATGTTCTCCTCGGAGTACTCGCCGCGCAGGAAGTCACGGAACACCTTGCGCCCCGCTGGAACACACACCACACACCTCACTCTCTGATGACCACCCTCTACGTATACTGTACTGATAGGAGGCACATCCCCGATGGTCCAACCCACCGACGAGTCTCAAAATCGTCCATAGCAGAGTAGCGTACATACCACCTCTGGTAGAAAAGGCACTCTAAAACTTTGGTTTTAGGCTTCCACGATGTCTATAATCCAGGGTCTGATGACGACCAGAATAGGATGAAAAGGAAATGAAAAAGGAATCTGAGGCTATTTTTAATTTAACTTATAATTTATAGGTAAGAGTATTTAAACTCATATACTCGTACTTATGCTGGGACATTGACTGTTTTATTGTGGTCCGTCCGATTGGAATAGATGTGAAATCTTCGCTAGATTTCTTAGTAGACTAGAGCTGACTGTTGATTATAGTAGTAAGCAGAAGGTATGTATAAAACTAGACTATAAATATATATATTAGGTAGTAGGTATAATGACCTGCGCTCCGCATGAGTCGGTCGAACGACTGTCCCCAGCTCTGGATCTCCTCCAGCGTCGGTCTGCAACTCAAACAACAAACGTCTCAGCTGGTCGCTCGCTACTCAAACAACAAACGTCTCAGCTGGTCGCTCGCTACTCACTCAATAACAAGACTACTGTCACGTACCGACTTCAAAACAAAGTGGAGGCTCTACATTCAAAAATTCAAATTCAAGAAGAATGTATATTATAATAACTGTCTATGAAAGGTAGAGATACCCGAGGTGGTCTCATTATTCTGCCATCTATTTATTAATACTAACTCTATTGAACATGTTTAGTGCGTGTGGAACTCTAATTTTTTTTTAAATTTTTTCGAGCGCATTTGAATTCAAGTATGGACTTTAAAATCTTGAGAAGAGTAGAGTGGAACTACCCGATCTGTGTTGAGTGAGGTCTCGACTTGATATTAAGCGTGAGATTTTTTTCGATTTGGGAAATGTGTAAATGCACTTTGACAAATATGTAAAATGATGGGGTAGTGAGTACGTGGTGTAAGCGAGGCTTGATTCGGAAGGGCCGGGTGTGGGAGGGACAGGGAGAGAGGAGGGGAGAGGGAGAGAGAGAGAGAGTGGTACTCACGGCGCGTCGGCGTCGGGTCGCAGCGGGTCGTGCGGGCCCGGCTCGGCGGGCTTCTTGCCGCGCGCGCGACCCCCCTCCGACCCCCGCGCCGCCAGGCTGCACACACACACACACAATATATACACACATTATTATCGTATTATATTTTGGAAATAGGTATTATTTTGGTTTTTGTTAATAAAACAAACTGAAAAATTTCATAAACATTATTATAATGCTTATGACCGTGGTCTTTCTATAAACAGCCACCTTAACAAAATAAAAATGATTTTCATTTTATTCGCTGAAATGGTATTTGGTGCAAATAGTCATCGACGCAAACGTCTTCGTATCATCCGTCACACGCATACCTATGGGTCTCCTTGAGCAAGTGGTTTTGCGTAACTATATAAAGATATGATATTTATTAATTATACCTCAATTTGAAGACGATACTAACGATACGAATATAAAGTTTCATCAAACCTTTAAATAATTCCCTAGACATAGGTCCGTGGCTCACTTACCATTTAGCCCTGCAACAATTAGAAAAAAGCTACTTTAGAATTAATCACGTCAATAATTTTCATAGCACTCTATGAACATTATTGAGGCAAATACTAAATCAAATCAATCAGCATTTTTTTGAACATTATCTAGAATGGGCCCTTATCGCTGAAGATAGAAAGGAGCGGAGAGGAGGGAGGCCTTCGCCCTGCAGTGGGACAGCACAGGCTTTAAATAAATAATAAATATCTACGGAATAGTACGGAAACGAATCTGATACTAATTCGAAAAAAAGATGGTAAACTGACTAAAGTAACCCAGTAGGGGCGATGGGTAGAATGTATGCCTAGGTGTGGTAGCTCTAGCCTCTAGCTCGCCCGAGAGCGGGGGGCGGGGGGGAAGGGGGGGGCGCGGCGAGTCATTGAGATTGTTCTTTCCTTGAATGTTGGCGCGCCACAAATCCTGCGCTTTCCAATGAAATTAGGTTTGTAGCAGTTTATACAGAACATTCTATTCAAAGGCTAAATAACAACCCCTTGGAGGTTGTTAAGTACCTGCTAGGTACCTACTTCTAGAATGATATAAAGCGTAGAAGGACCAATGTAAGAAAATTTGTAATGTTTGACATTTTAAACCAACACGCAGTGCGTGGGACATTGTTGAGATGGAATAGGCTTGCCCAGTACTTAACCTAAACCATCCTCTCAGCTTAGCCGGCCAAGACAATGGTCATTAAGTGTGGGGCTGACTGGCCGCGGGTTTGCTCACGATGTTTTCCTTTACCGCTTAGAACCCGTGATAATGCGCTATATTTTTACGCAACGAAAAATCCATTTACGCACGTCCGGTCCTGAAAGTTAGGTTATTGATATCTGATCATATGATCAGATCAGTTTGTGGTTGCATCTGTCTGTCCAGTTCACATAATGACAGATCTTCCAAATAATAACATAAGAAATTTATACAATATAGGTATTCGTACATACCAAGCATTTTATTTCAACACTAGCAGCACGTCCCGGCTATGCACGGGTGTACTGATGAAACTACCGGGATAAAATATAGCCTATAACCATCCGGACAGTCCAATCTACACATACGTGAAAGAATTTTGGAAATCGGTTGAGTAGTTCTGGAGATTATCTCCGTCAAACAAAAAAATGTTAAACCTTTATAATAAATAATATTATGCATTCAGGCAACCATAGATGGTAACGGATGTAATATACTTAATCTAAGACCCATTTACAATAGATCTCAAATCAAAATATTAGGTGAAATTCTCGACTCTGAATGTAAAGCCTGATGTTTTTTTTAGTTTTGTACTACATTTTCGGCCTTCACGGCGTAGTGGACGCGCGAGACGTACACTGGGCGATGGCACCTCGGCTCGGAACCCTGAGCAGGAACTCTGGGTCCATTGCTGCGTTACTGTTTTGTTCACCGTAAATACCTACTTAGCCTGTTCATTTGTTACATATTGAGTTATACTATTTATAAGGAAGTAGGCCCTCTGAGTGATGAGCTATTCAGCAGATTGTGTCATTCTATGATAAGTAAATAGTTAGTACAGTACTAAGCTAAGTTGCCACAAATAAATCTTCAGATTTCTCTCATAAGCGAGACAGATCGATCGAACGGAACCCTCGGCCGGTGAGGGCTCGGCCGGTGAGGGCTCGGCATGGACGGCATGCACTCGACCTCTACTTCATGTTTAATAGTAAGTTGCTTTCTATAATACCATGAGGCACTTATTATCAATTTAAAAATGTATGAAAATCACGAACAATAGAATGCAAAACAAATGACATCTATCAGGAAGCTAGGGAGTCGTCTCAGACGAGAGCGGAGCGGACGAGAGTGGAGCGGGAGCGGGGAGCGCGGAGCGGGGTTGGGGGAGGGCTCGCGGGCAGTACGCACCAGGAGGAGCAGGAGCAGCAGCAGCACCAGCAGCACCAGCTGAAGGGCAGCTTGGCGCCGGGCGGCGGCGGCGGCGGCGCGGCGGGCCGGCAGCCGCGCGCCAGCGCCGCCAGGCTGCACATCTGCAACCACGCACCACACGTCAGACCAGAGCCGAGCCTCGCCCGCGCACACCACACCCCTCCATACACCACATCCTGGACACAACTCTACGCTCCGACAAGGAAGCTACGGCGGCGCGTCGGCGGGCCCCGGATCGAACGGGAGCCCCGCACCCCGCCCCCCCGCGCCCCGCGCCCCCCCCGCGCCCGCGCCCGCGCGGCCGGACGGGTGTCGGATCGCTCGTGATCCGGAGCGGTCACTTTTGCGAAACGTCAAAAAGCTGTGCGGAGCGAGCGTGTCGGGCGGGCGGGCGGGCGCGGCGCGCGGCGCGTATTTATAGGTCGTCCTCGAGCGCGCGATAAACAAAGCTTGTCGGAGCTTACGATCTCATCGTGGGACGCGCCGGGCGGGGAGGAGCTCGACATGCTCGGCTCGGTCGGGCGGGCGCCGGGCGCCGGGTCAGCGGGCGACGGCGCCGCTAGCGGGCCCGCGGCATGCTCCCGCGGCGCTCGCTGGGACACGGGCAGGGCCGCGGCCGGGGCGCGACTGACGCCGAGCGCCGCTCCCCCCGCGCCTGCGCGCTCCCCCCCCCCCCACTCCGCCCCGCGACCCGCATCAATGGGCGCCCGGAGAGGCGTCGGCTGCGGCCGTGTATCGATTTTATCTAATCGGCACGCAGCCTGTGTGCTGCCCGCGATTGTCCGCCGAGATTCCGAACAGTAGAGCCTGGATCACGACTTCCCTCCTGTTTCGGAGCATCTTATTCATACCTATTCATATTATCGCTCCGCACCATTATTTTTTCGATCGTTTTTATGAACGAGTGATTCACGACGCTCCGGCTTTATTTACGCATGATGCCTCGATCCATCCGATAAACAGACTACCACGTAGCTAACGTGCTGCTTCAACATTCAGTTGTAAATGTACATACCTATATTCTCCTCCTCCTTGATTCGCACTCCTCAATGCTAAAGGGTCGTGTGACTTCCCTTCTGCATCAGTTTTTTTCTGATGATGTTTTTCCATCTGTTTCTGTCCTCAGCAGTGTGGAGGGCGTTGTGTATGGAAGTGTCGAGAGCGGTGCGGATGGTCTGACCAACAACGTATAGGACTGCGCCCACGAGGTCTTTTCCCGTACACTTTTCCAGTCACAATGAGCCTTTCAAGATTGCTGCCGTCATACCTATATTCTAATAAGGTTTCAATTAAACATACCTTATCGATAGCTACATGTGCACACGTCGTCGTGTAGTAATTTCAAAAAGATTGTTAGTTGCCGAAGTACCCCGAACATTAAATACGAGTATAGGTACAATAACCTATGTGGGCGGTCTACCGATTAATATTTGGATCATCCTATCAGAAAACTTAATTTCACTATTGCGA
This sequence comes from Xanthorhoe spadicearia, assembly GCA_947086425.1. Taxonomy (NCBI): domain Eukaryota; kingdom Metazoa; phylum Arthropoda; class Insecta; order Lepidoptera; family Geometridae; genus Xanthorhoe; species Xanthorhoe spadicearia. The sequence goes on from OX352208.1 coordinate 45,478, forward strand.
AATAATAAGAGTAGGTCGCGCTACGAGGTCTACGCGGCGGCGGGCGGCAGGTCGCTACGCGGCGCGCGGTGTCGCGGGTGCTACGCCGGCGCCGGCGGGCCGCGCTACGCACCGCCTCGTAGAAGGATGCTACAAGCTGCTACGCCTGAGGATGGGATGCTACGAATTACACGAAACTATACCTACGTAGAAATGATGAACAAATAATTTACAAAATAATAAATGCCCGAGTAGGTATTTATTTATTTTAAAGAAAATTAAAAAAAAATCCTTCTCGATTGTTTTATAACTGTGACATGCCACACCTACCTGGATGTGGATGTTGTAAAACTGTACAGTTTCGTCCGATTTTTTAAGACGGTGCAGTCGAACGGAACAGTATGAAAATTTCAATTGATTAATCGGAATCGGACGAACTGTACCGTCTGATCGTAACGTGTATGCGCTCGTCAGTTTTTATGTTCAGTTTTGTTGTCACTTTCAGGGCGAATATTAATCCAACAACTGCTAAAACGTCGTCCGTCGAAGCCATCGCTGACACGTGTGCGTCGGCACCGTTTATTGTACCGTCTGATCGTAACGATTTCTCGTAGCGTGGATGGCTTGTATGCCGTGTACGATAAACTGTACCGTTCGAACTGTACCGTCTGATCGTAACGATTGATCGTAGCGTGGATGCCCACCATTAGTATTTCAAATACTACTTATACTAAAATACTTTCTATCATTTATGTCTTTCTTATGGGATGATCTAGGCGGGTCCCTTACATTTGATAACATGGCATGTGAATTGTTTACAGTGCGTATGTGTACAAATAACCTAAAACAATGGTTGATTTAATAAAAAAATACTGTTTTTAATGCCTATTTATAGTCATCTGGTTACCATAACACAAGCATTAAGTTGCTTAGCTTGGGACTAGATGACGCTGTGTGGAATGTCCAAGAATATTTATTTATTTATTATTATTATTTAAAAGGCTCTCCATGCAACCATCTCGTGTAAAATTGACGACGTGTAAAGTTTCCGGGAAGAGCAATAAGAAAATTCTTTAATTTAAAAATTGTTAAAAGTATCATCATGATTATCAGTCGACTCAGCAGTGCACCTCAGCGTCAGCACTCGGCGCAGATGACGACCGCGGCAGCAGCCAGGTACAGCAATAGCAATCATCGCGAATAGAAAACGAGCAGAGAGCAGCTGCACTAGATGGAAGCAGGAAGTTTAGTTGTCGGAGTTCGCGGACGAGTGCCCAGGCAGCAGGCAGCGGCGGCTGGGCGGGCGAGCCGCCCGGTCGATAGCCGCGGTGAATGGCAGCGTGGGGGCGCGCGGGGGGCGGCGGGGGGTCGGCGGGCGGCGGGCGGGGGGCGGCGGGTGGCGTCAGTCGCGGCCGACGCGCCGCTCCGAGCTGTGGTGTCCCCTCGCGCCGTCCGCGACCCGCCGCGACGCAGCGCATCGCCGCCGCAGGTGAGTCGCCCCAGGGCATCGATCCGCGTCGCGCGCCTCTACCCCCTCCCCCTCTCCACCTCCCGACCCCCGCCCGATGACGATCGGTCGCGGGCGGCGTCGGGTGACGTCACCCCGCACTCTACGCATCACTCCTTCCTGCGTGCGTGAGCACCCTACTATCGTACAGTGTATGCACCCACCTTCGATCGCTACCCCGCCGCACCTCGAATAGGTAAAGTTTATTTTTCAAAATAGAAGAATGCGATCATCGTCGATCACACTTCGTGATCGTAAATGCTAAAAATTTTCCACCAACAACTTGCCGACTGCAGGAGTTTTGCTTCCTTGAAGGCTGCTGGTGTTCTCTGTATCCGCGTGGAGAAGATGCGGGCGTCGGGCGGCGGGTTGCGGCCCGCGACCCCTCATTTAATTATTATGAAGGGCGCGGCGGGAGGGGGCGGAGGGGGTGCCTCGCTGCACTTGCAGGGGGCTAACCCTCCACTGTTCTCATCTGCTGTCATCTGCCCTATTTTCCAATACCTACTTAATTCTATTTTTAATAAGTACTTTTATTTTTAAAACCTTTAACACGGAGAGATCGACTGGACGCGAAGACTGCACATGTTCACATTCGAATGAAAATATTTGACAGCATTATTTACCTTATTTATGTCGACGTTTCAGCTGTGTTACAATAGCCATGGCCGCGGACGTAATGATTAAGTAATTGGAGTGGAGCATGCATCGATCTGAGTGTCATGTGTAGCAAAGCATTTTTTTTTTTTTTCATTAGGTAGTTTGTATCACTATACAACTATCTTCACTGATCTTTGGAATTCGGATAACCCCGTGTCACACGTCCATGTATTTCTAGCTCAAGTGTTCGCTTCGGCATTATGCTCGCCATTTGTACATTTAGTTTTAAATTAGTGTGCAATAAAGTGTTTAAATAATAAATAAATAAGTGTTTCATTGTTTTATGTTATTTGAACATAATGTGGTCGGTCCACCTGTAGCTAACAGTGTGAGGTGTGTGTGTCGACAGGAGCAGGTGTGGGGTGAGGGTGAGCGCGGGGGGCGGGCATGGAGGGCGGCGCGGGCGCGGGCGCGGGACCCGGCAGCGTGGCGTCGCTCACCATGGACTGCGAGGACATGTTCAAGGAGATCACCAAGAAGCTGTACGGCGAGGAGGCGAGCGTGGGCGTAGAGTTCCCCGCGGCGGAGCGCGACCTGGAGGACGAGCTGCGCCCCGAGGAGCACATCACGGCGTGGGGGCTCGCCGCCCTCATGCAGAACGGGTTCCCGCCGCCCGGCATCCTGCAGGCCAACTTCACGCCGCGCACCGACCCCACCGCCGAGGACCGCTGGACGGCGGCCGAGGAGCCGCTCGCGTGGGCGCACTCGCGCGTCGCCGCCTACAACCCCGCGCAGCGGCTCTTCAAGTGCGCCGACTGCGAGTGCGTGGGCTTCCTGGCGCGCGTCGCCGAGCACTGGCTGGGCACGCACTCGCACGCGCGCGCCTTCCAGTGCCCGCTGCCGGGGTGCGGGTTCGCGGCCGGCTGGGCGCGCAGCGTGCGCCAGCACCTCGCGCGCGACCACCACTCCGACCCCGCCGCCGCGGACCATCTGCTGCGCGACAACCCGGCGCTGGACGACCTCACGCGCTACCTGCAGCGGCTCAAGGCCAAGGTGGAGGCGCTGCGGCGCCCGCCCGAGCCCCCCGCCCCCCCGCCCGAGGAGGCCCAGGCGCCCGACGCCGGCAAGCGCTACGCCTGCGCCGCCTGCCCCTACGCGACCGACCGACGCGACCTCTTCACGCGCCACGAGAACATCCACCGCGACGAGAAGCCCTTCCACTGCTACCTCTGCCAGAAGCAGTTCAACCGCGCCGACCACGTCAAGAAGCACTTCCTGCGCATGCACCGCGACCAGCCGTACGACCTGAACCGCATCCGGCGGCAGGCCGCCAAGCCGGCCAACCCGGCGCCCGCGCCCGCGCCGCCCCCCGCCCTCTACTACTCCAAGCCGGCGGGCGAGCCTCCCCCCGCGCCCGCGCCCGCCGCCGCCATGCCCCCCCTGCACCCCGCGCCCTCGGCGCCCCCCCCGCAGGTGGAGTACCGCGCCCCGCCGCCGCTCGTCAAGCAGGAGCGCGCGCACCACAAGCCGGACCCGCCGCCGCCGCACAAGCCGCCCGCCGCGCCCGCCGCCCCGCCTCCCCCCGCGCCGCCAGCGCGCCGCAAGGTGAGCCCCGCCTCACCCCGCTCCCCCCCTCCCCCACGTCTCCCTCACTCACCTGGTGTGTATGTCGTGTCGTCAGGGCGAGCGGCGCTACGCGTGCTGCTACTGCGCGTGGTCCGGGGTGGACAACTGGTGCCTCAAGCGGCACCTCAACACGCACCTGAAGCCGTTCGCGTGCGCGCTGTGCGAGTACAAGGCGGCGCGCGCCGAGCGGCTCGCCACGCACGTCCACAAGGTGCACAACAAGAAGGCGTGCGGCAAGTGCGCCTTCCTCGCGGACGACCTGCACCAGCTGGCGGTGCACCTGCGCGACGCACAGTACGTACCTACCTCCCCCCTCCCTTCACCCTCCACCCTCCACCCTACCGCTCGAGCCCCGCTGACCACCCGCCCTGTCTCCCGCAGCCACATCGAGAGCCGCAACCTGAAGGTGCCGACGACGAGCGCGACGCGCGCCGTGGTGAGCGCGCCCGTGCCGGCCGGCGCCGGCTTCATCGTCGGCGGCTCCCAGCAGCAACAGCAGCAGCAGCAGCAGACGGCGCCGCAGCAGCCGGCGGAGGGCGGCGGCGCGGGCGGCGCGGGGGGAGCGGGGCGGCGGCGGGAGACGCGCGTGGGAGGCGCCGCGCGTCTGTTCGGGTACCTGGAGGCGTCGGACGGGTCCGCGGACGAGTACGAGGCGGCGGCGCTGGGCGCTGAGTTCGCGCCGCCCGCGCCGCAGCCTCCCCCCGCGCCGCACTACGCGCGCGACAAGGAGAACGCGGCGCCGCCGCCGCTGCACCACGCGCCGCAGCCGCCGCTGCACCACGACCACTGCCTGCGCTACTAGTGCCCACCACCCGCGCTCCTGCCGACTCTAGCTCACTGCACGAGGTGGATCCGGTTGGTGACCACTCTTTTGTACTTGTAGGTAGAATTGTAATTTTGAAGTGTATCATTGCGATTATTAGGCGAGAGATTTCAGTTTAATATTATGTAGGTACACCTGTTCGATATCTGGCCTGTACCGATAGCATAAATTTTGAATCTAAAGTTTGAATTAAGAAAAAAAACACTAAAATGACAAATGCTTAGATACCTAACTACCCACTAAGGAGGATATCTCGCTAAATCAAATTTCACTATTTGTAGTAAAATTCGGACTGGTTATATAAAAAAAGATACTTACCTACACTTGACAGTAAAACAAAGATTGTCTAACATCAAACTTTTTAACTAAGGACAAAAGAAAATATCCTTTAATGTAGTAGGTACCTGGTAGGTAATTTTAAGGTTTTGTTCTGTAAAAAGTACTTATAAATAACGCCTGAGATGATCTCGTTGTATTTATGTTCTAGTCCTAGATAAGTGAGAGTTGATGACGTATGATGGTAGAGTGGATGTATGCCCCCGCGAGGAGGCCCTCATGAAGCTGACTCTGAGGCAGGAGGTACCTGTAGGTACCTACCTACTAGATTTCAGATTTATATTTATTGACCAGAACTATAACATACTACTAGGGCAGCCATCAGCCATGCCCATGCATTCCGGGAGGGGCGGGGGGGGGGGGCATAGTGCCTGAGGGTGAGGCAGTGATACTACTGTAGACTTTAAAGACACGTTATGTTTAACGCAGTAAAATTATTCTAGATATATCGAATATATTTAGATCTTGTGTTTTTGTTAATAGATGTAAGCTTCATTGACTTGTACAGAAATAAATAAAATCGATCCCACCGGTTTACTAATGTCTCTACATTACCACAGAATTGGCATTACCTACCCCGTAGCTCCTCATGATTTAGCTACCTTACATCATTAAGTTTTAAGACAAATTAGTAAGATAATAATAGAAGAAGCTATACTTACCAGTACGAAAATGTATTTTGGGATCTATGTCCTTACAGCAGGTACCAATAGGCACTGTTAGTTTTTTCCATAATAACGTTAGGAAAGAAGTCGTGTACTACTATTGCAGGCTCACTTTTAGCCACTTTAGGGAGATTCTTTAAATGATCATTCAAGAAGATGGCGGCGCGGCGGCGCTCGGAAGGGACGATAAATAAAATATCACCTCTGATAATACTGGTTTATTGAGTACAGTGGACGCGGGGCGCGGGGGTCGTTAAATCACATACAAAAATACAGTCGCACCGGACGACCCTCCACCCGGCCATACAAAAATATATATAGAGCGATACGCGGCGGCTAGTGGGGCTCAGCGGGCGTCAGGGGGGCCGGCGGGGGGGTCGTCGGGGGGGGCGCGGGGCGGCGCAGCAGCGCGGGCTTCGCGGCCAGCGCCGGCTTCAGCGAGCCCCCCGTCAGCGTGAGCTCCGCGAACTTGGCGCACACGCGCGCCGTGTTGCGGGCCGGCACGGGGCTGCCCCCCGGGCCCCCCGCGCCGCCCCCCTCTGCGGGCCCCCCCCCGCCGCCGCTCGCGCACGACGGAGACGGCGATGGCGACCTGCAACCACATTTATTCACTTTATAATTAGGCTATTGGTATATAGAATAAAATACTTTTAAAATGGAAAATAAAATAATATGAAAGTAAATCTTTAAATCTAAAAAACAATGTCAATATTGTTTTACACCAAACGGATCAAATGATTGTTTATGCTTCGCTTGCGAGCTATTTTCGCTTACAGAGCGAGGTCGATCCTGAAAAGATTCCGATCGATCGTTAAGCACAAAGTAAAGTAAGTGCAGTAGTCCACGGTTCTACATCTGGCTTGTACGGTTAATTAGCTTCATATCAGAATCGGCTGATTATCGGAGTATGTCTGTGAGGAGTCAGGCGGGATGCAGCCTTCCTCGCGGCGCGCGGGTACTCACTTGTGCGGGCGCTTCTTGAGCGTGTCGCGGTTGTGGGCGAACGTGTCGGCAGCGTCGGCGGGGGGCGCGGGGGCGCCGCCTGGCTCCACCGCCGCCGGGGGCGAGGGCTCCGGCTCGGGGGGCGCGGGGGAGGGGGAGGGGGGAGGCGCCGCGCGCAGCGGCAGGTCCAGCACCAGGTCCGGCGTGCTCTCCGCCAGGCGTCTGCGAGGAGGAATGGTCGACATCAATTAGTCTATTCGGCGGGACCGTAGCACTTTTCACTTTGGTTTCGAATAAAGCCACGAGCGGAGACAGAGTGTAATCGCTCCGTGAGGTTATGAGTGCGGTAGACTCACCTGCACTGTCCGGCGGAGACTGGTCCCTCGGGCGGGGCGGGGGGGGCCGCGGGGCCCGCGGGGGGGTCGTCCGAGGGGGGGGCGCGCTCCTGCAACATATCACATCGGGCTCTCGACGAGATCCTGGTGGCCGCTCTCGACCGCGCAGTCTCTTCGACAGATTCATTCGGCGAGTCGAACGAACGATCACAGAGGAAGATCTTAGCGACGTTGCACATTCAAAACACTGGTTTGTTTACACATAATAGTCCGTTGAAATGTTACATTTGCTTTGCATTTGTTAGAGGACGCAATTTTATTATTGGGACATGTGTGGGGGGTCAATAGAAGCTTAACCTCAAGTTTGTGGGGTCGCCACCCTTGTTTCCCGGCCGCCATCTTGAAAATAGTGGTGAACACGATATCTCAGAAACTATGCGTCTTACAAAAAACTTGTCAAGCTATCATTTGTAGTAAATTGTTTTGCCTACAAATATGTGTCTATAACTTTTTGCCCTAAATCAAATATTTAAGAAGTTATAAGCAAAAAAGTGAGAAAATCTATCTATTTTGCTCTATCACTTCACGCAAAAACGGCTAGACCGATTTGGTTGAAATTTGGTATGTAGATAGGTGATATCATGGATTAACATAAAGGCTACTTTTTATCCCGATTTTCCCGCGGGAACGGGACTTACACGGGTGAAACCGCGGGGCGCAACAACTTAAACCGGATAAAAAGTAGCCGTTAATCCAGGGTATCACCTATCTACAAACCAAATTTCAACCAAATCGGTCTAGTCGTTTTTGCGTGAAGTGATAGAGCAAAATAGAAAGAATTTCTCACTTTTTTGCTTATAACTTCTTAAATATTTGATTTAGGGCAAAAAGTTGTAGACACATATTTGTAGGCAAAACAATTTACTACAAATGATAGCTTGACAAGTTTTTTGTAAGACGCATAGTTTCTGAGATATCGTGTTCACCACTATTTTCAAGATGGCGGCCGGGAAACAAGGGTGGCGACCCCACAAACTTGAGGTTAAGCTTTTATTGATCCCCCACACATGTCCCAATAATAAAATTGCGTCCTCTAACAAATGCAATACTCGGTCCTCAAATTGTAACATTTCAATGGACTATAATAAAATAGTGAGAAGTAACAGATAGTAGTGTGTGTAAGTGTGTGACTGTGTGGGGTGTGTGTGCGTACACTGTGAGCGGTATATAAATTAAACACACGCATGCATTCAGCACGTTTATTGCGACCCAGCGCGGCACTACTCGACTACAGCACACATTGCATCAACAATACACATTTACTAACTTAATAAACGCAGTGTCCCATAATATGCATACTAACTAACTATACAGATATAGTTTAGCACCTTTAACAAGTAGACAACCTTCTGAGGGAATAAACCTATTTTATAAAAAATATTAGTTACTTAAGCTACAATAGGCTAGAAGTTGCCTGTTGAATTTTTTCAGTAAGTTAATTATAATATGGTTCGATTGCTTAAGAATACTTATTCTAATCAAAATCGAAAAACTGAACATGACAAGTCCGTTACCACGTTACGTACAAATGTGGTTCAAATTTAATAAAAATGCCTCTAATGAAAGTGATATCTGCTTCTTATCCTTTTCTGCATATTTTAATTAAGTAAATAATTTAATTTTATAAAATGTCCATTATGCTATGTGACACTTCCGGTATCGAAGTTAGTGAGTGCGTGATGTCACCACTAGTTCTATTGATACTTGCATTGCATTGCATGTAATTTCACATTTTACTTTACGAAAATAATACTTTATCTTAAATATTAGGTGAGTATACTGTTTTAAATAGTTTTATATAATGATTGCTTGAACCTTACCATCTATGAATGTTCCTCTCCTCATACAATACTCGTATAAAATATGTTATTCATATCGGCAACTACCCTATTGTCTGCGTAAAACACATATTTTGGAACACTTACATCATAATGCATAATATACAAAAAGCAGTTTGAAATAAAAAATATAAGTCTATTTACGTATAAGTATGATAATGAGTTTTCGTTGGATAAACCGCCATCAAAAAACCTTACGGAACTAAAAATTCTTTAAGAATATCCCTCATTTATTTCATACAAAGAGTATTATTATCATCTCCTATGTACAATTAACTTTAAAGCTATTTTTGAGATATTATAATATAACATACTTTACTTAGTAAAGTTCAGTCTTGAGAGCGGCGGGGGGAGGGGCGGGGGGCGGCGGGGGGCTCGGCGCGGCTCGGTTCATTCAAAGAAGTTTCAACTAATTCAATAAAATAATAGAACAAGTTCAACCAGAAGCGAGCCCGCCGAATCCGACCACCGTTTTAGTAGACACACAAGCTAAGCAACAAGCTGGTATCATAGTCGCAACTATAATAACTATTTAGAAATAAACATAAACGGAACGGGTGCCCAGCCACCCTTGCGAACCGGTTCACTTCGTTCATTCACGATTATACAAATTAATCTGGAAAATTTCCAGTGTCACGAGGCAGGGATTCGAACCCGCCCCTCGGCATCGGCGATGCTTCGCTCCGACCGATCACTTCGAGTGTAGCTTCCGAGGTCTCGAAGCGTGGCGGGGCATCGATCCTCGTTATACACAACACAGTATAGTACAGCTTAAACACAACCATGCAGCTACCGAACACGTTCAGTCGACAAATCTAGATAAAATATATCGGTCAATGCTGCCCGGCCGAGGCGAGGGTTCGTTCCTGTAGGATCGGTGGGACACGGGACATAAAGAGGATAATAAAAAGAGTGAAGGGCGCGCCGACACTCACGTGGCTGGCGGCGGCTAGCGGCTAGCGGCTAGCGGCGCTCCGCTCCTACAAACGGCGCTAACGTTAGGCGTCCCTACCCTACCCTACCATAGCACTACTACTACTACTACGGAACACGGGGTCCGCGGGGCGGGCTGACGGCCGTCACGCGGCGGTCAGACGGCCGTCTCGAGCGGTACCTGCGAGTCTGGGCGCTCCGTGCTGCTCCTCCTGGAACAAAGCCACACACGATGTTAGTCGACCGACCGACGCGACAGTAGGATATACAACTGGAGGAAGGCCGAGGAAGAAGTGGATGGATTGGGTGAAAGAGGACATGAATGTTAGAGGAGTGAATTCGGAGTTGACGAATGATAGAGATTGGAAGAAGAAAACATGTTGGGCGGACCCCACCTAGTGTGGGATGAGGGCAGGGTAATGATGATGATAGGAGTGTACATAAAATGAGTTGAAATAGTTATCGAGCAAGCGAGCGAAGCGATTCTGCTTCCCTTAACTCACTAGGTCAGCGGTCGGCAACCTTTCGGCAGGCGAGGGCTACTAGGTGGCAAAATAAGTTAAATGCGGGCCCCGCACTTTCGATATGAACCCTCGAAGCCCGGTCGGTATACAAACGCATAATTGGTCATATCATTAATTAACCCAAATTAAATATTTTCTATTCTATTCTTCATGCTATAAAAATAGTAAAAGGTCAGATCAGGTTCATGATCGTCGTTCGTGGTCATACGAGCGGCTGACTAACCCTACTAGGGTCACAGAATAAAGACGGAACTAGAGTGGAGTCACGTACCTGCGGCGGGCCGCGGCGGCGGCGGGCCACTCCCCGCTGTCGGGCTCGTCGCTCGACTCTGTAACCAACGATACAACGTTTGTATATACACAGACCGAGTGACGCTAGCTAGGCTAACATAGCCGGACATGAAGAGAGGAACGTAGACTTTACCATCCGTGTCGTCGGGCAGCGGCTCCTCGGCCCCGTCCAGCTCCTCCTCGGCGGGGGGGGTGTCCGGCGGTGCGGGGGGGCCCTCCTCGGGCGGGGGGCGGTAGAGGGTGTGGGGCGCCACGTCCTGCGGGAAGACGCGGTCGTGCAGCAGGATGGTGCGCTTCACGAGCTCGTTGAGGAGGTTCTGCGCGGCGAGCTGGTGCGGGGGCTCGCCCCACGCCGCCAGCAGCGTCGGCCCCACGCAGATGGCCAGGTTCCACGCGTCCATGCACGTGTGCGCGCTGTGCCCCGCCACGTGCGCCAGGAACGCGAACAGGTAGCGCAGCACCAGCACCGCCGGCAGCGGCAGCGCCGCCAGCGTGCCCCGCAGCCGCGCGCAGAACGCCTCGTCCGGCTCGAGCGAGGCGACGCGCAGCAGGCGCTCCTGCAGCTGCGGCGGCAGCAGCGGCGGCCGCACCTCGCGCAGGTACAGCTTCAGCAGGCCGCACACCGAGTTCATGTCGGAGGCGTCCGCGACCCCCGCCAGGGGCTCCTCCCCGCGCTCGAAGGCGGCCCGCAGCGCGCCGATCTCCACCTGCGAGCCGGACACGCGGAACAGGCCCTGGTGCCGCAGCCCGTACGTCGAGATGACGCGCACGCACTCGGTGAGCACGCGCGGCAGGCACGAGTCCCGCGGCGCGGCGAAGTGCGAGCGCGCGCCCCGCGGCCCGTGCGGCGTGCGGCGCGGGGGGGAGGGGGGCGCGCTCGCGCCGCCCGTGCCCAGCGCCAGCCCGCCCCGCAGCGCGCCCGCCTTGCTCTCGACTCGCGCCAGCCGCCCCGCGCACGACACGTACGCGCGGAACTTCTGCAAGCGGACCACCCCCGTCAGCGACCACACTCCGAGCGAGGCGTAACGTCTCGTCGTCGTCGAGGCACTCACCGCGAGGTAGTAGTCCTCCTGGTCGTCCAGCGGCGGCGGCGGCGCGGCGAGCGCGCCCACGCCGCCGCCGCCGATCGCGCCCGCGCCGAACAGCGAGCCGACGTCCCACTGCGAGTCGTCTCCCTCCATCTGCAACGAGACGAGGAGGTGAGCCGCGGCCAAGCCGGGGGGGGGGGGACGCGGGGGGCGCGGCACGCACCTGCTTGACGAGCTCGGCCTCGGCGGCGTCGAGCGTCTTGGCGTTCTCCTGGCACTCTGCGCGCAGCGTGCGCGCGCCCGCCTCCAGCTGGTGCAGGCGCGCGTCCAGCTCGGCGAGCAGCGCGCGCTCCTCCTCCGCGGGGGGCTCGGGGGTCTCCTCCTCCTGCGGGGGGGAGGGGACGGCGGGCAGGGTGCGCGGGAGGGCGAAGGTGCTCGCGTGCGCGTCCAGCAGACGCTGGCGGTCGGCGAGCGCGTCCAGCGCGTCGGCGGCGAGGCGCAGCGCCGCCGCCGCGCCGCCCGCCGCCGCGCCGCGCGCGCTCTCCGCCGCCGACGCGCACCGCACCACGCGCCCCACCACCGCCTCGAACCCCACCTCCATGCACTGCGGACAGGGGGGCGCCGTCAGCGAGCGAGCGAGCGGGGGGAGGGGGGAGGCTCCATCCCGCCGGCTCGCCGCACTCACCAGGATGATGTCCGCGATGTCGTCGAGGTAGTACCGCTGCAGCGTGGCGTTGGCGGCCTCCAGGCTCAGCACGTACTCGACGCGCGCTCGCAGCGCCTTGGCGCGCGCCGTGCCGTGCCGCGCGCGACGCTGTAACCGCAGAACGGGAGAGATCAGCCGTCGTCCGGCAGACGGAGGGAGGGATGGAGGGTCGAGGCGAGGCGCGTACCTTCTCGAGCTCCTTATCGAGCGCCTTGATCTTCTTGTGCTTGGGCGGGTCCTGTCGGTTGTCGCGCGCCAGGCGCAGCTTGAGGGCGGCGGCGCGCCACTCCGCGTGCGCGGCGGCGTGCGCCTTGCCCGCGGCGGCGGCGGCGCCGAGCGCGGCGCCCACCTCCTCGTGCCGCTCGAGCACGATGTCGCGACACTTGCGGTGCAGCCGCAGCGCGTCGTCCGAGGCGCGCTGCAGCCGCGCCGCCAGCGGTCCGCCGTACAGGTCAGCGAGCGCGGCGTGGTCGCGCGCCAGCGTGCGCGCCGACTCCAGCGCCGCCTGCCAGCACGCGTACGCGCCCGTCAGCGGCCACTGCTCGCGCCTGCCGCACGACACAGAGGACACGGTCAGCAGAGAGCGCGGGTGGAGGTGGAGGGAGGGGGAGAGTGGGGACACCTCACTTGTGCTTCTGGTCCTTGTGCCGCTGGTGCGCGGCGCGTGTGAGCTTGTCGAGAGCGCGCGCGTACTCGTGCTCGAGGTCGGCGCGGCGGCGGCAGTAGTCGTGCAGCTCGCCCGCCACGCCGCACGTCGCCTCGGCGCGCGCTTCCAGCACGCGCGACTGCTCCGCCAGCTGCAGCCGGATGTCTGCACAACAATGATGTCGGTACAACGATGTATGAATAAGTACATAATAGAGCAGAAAGAAAAAAAAAAGTATCATAGTAATGATCCATCGTCGTGTAGGGTGGTCCGCTCGCGCTCGAGCGCGTCGCTGGTCGAGCGCCGCTGCCCTCGCGGGTCAGCGGTCAAACAAACCTTACGCAAAATTTAAACGCGTTAAAGCAGAAAAGATTTGATTAGGATCCCACTGAGTCACACGGCTTTTTTTACCTATTTGATTTTTATTTATTTATGGCCAAGGTTAAACCGAGCCTGAAAGACTCGTACGTACCATACGTGTATAGTTCATACGATATAGTACCTCTTTCCTCGACTAAAGGAACATCCACTTCCAAACAAAGTAAAACTTGTAGTCCAGTCTGTTTAAGGGGTTGACCACGGAATGAGAGATAGTAAGCTGCTTCTCTTATTAATCTCTATAATTTGGTGTTCGTAAAGTTATCTTAAAAGTCATTTCCGACAAAATAATAAATCAAAACAATTGTTATCTAACAAACACAATCTCAACTAATAAAATAAGAGTAGAAATGTGTCCAAATATTTTATCAATAAAGATAACCGTAAGTAAATAATAAAATCAGTTTTTACGTCGTAAGAACGTATCTTAGAGATTGTGGTTCAGATCAATAACCGGCAGTAAACATTTGAGCACATAGCGGAAGTTGAACGCACTCCGCCGCAATACCCGCTGAAACAGTACCGTACCCTTCACGGAAAAAACTGTTGATTGTTAATGGCGTCGCGACGGACGGTCGAGGGACGTCTGTTCACACGATTATTGCATCTCCAATCTCACTTGTCATACCGCGATTTCACATCATTGCGAATTTAGAGCGGGAGGTTGTTATGATTGTACGCTCTCCTCGCTGGCATTAACGAGGAAAAACAAACAATAAAATAGTCAGGAGTCGCGGCATGCATGAATAGTGCTTTTCAATGTCAAAACACGAAGCGAGGGGAGCGCACGTAGAGTCGAGGGGAGCCCGGGGGCGGCGCTCCACGCACACTCTAGTACTCTGTGGCATTACGAGCGACATCAAATTGAACCGGTTCTGATCACCTGGTCAGTTGATTTATTGGAACGAGTCTCACAAAATCCGGATAGGTACCTACACTAACAAGGAACAAAAAAGGAAACAATTAAACGACGAAGCAAGAGATTCGGTTGACGGAAGTTTTCACTAGGTGGTGGATTTGTGCCGATTACGTATAAAATGTTGACAAACAGTACCTACGTCATTTGTTAGTTTTACTTGGAAAGTTTTCCAGGAGTTTTGATGTTTCCGGCTGTGAGTTTAATTTTGTATTAAGTAGGTACTATTTTTATCCTTAAATGAGTCGGAAAGGAGATACTGTCAAAAACTGTTTTAGGCTCCCTTGTTTCAATTTGGTGGCGTGAGTGGCGAAAATACGAGCACACCAATTTTCAAAACTCCCGAAAATGTTTCTAGTAAGCAAAAACTATTATTCGAAAAGAATGAATGTACTTACTAAAAACTCAAAACCCGTTGACCGACCGTAAGTGGTTGGTTACCTACCATCATTTCATACAATCACAGTTCGAGCCAATTCCCTGTGACAAAATTGTCATGAGACTGGATCGGATAAGTAGCCTCCGAGTTAAACAAAGTCAAAGCAATTTGTTTCGATTAGGGACCGAGCGGGCAATAATGCATGACCGTTATGGGAGCTCGAGTCGATGCCGCTCTCCGCTAAGGTCACGGCTGCACCCTCCGGCTATCGCCGGCGACACGCCAGCGAAAGCTCGCCTCAAAACATCGCGCAGACCGCTCTCGGAGTTGATCAGAGTACAACCGCGATACCGACAACATCTACATGCGTTAGATCTCCTGTGTAGAGTATGTCAACACGTTCCATATGGAAAGTCCCACGGGACGTCAATCGGCACCTTCTGCCGTAAGCGCTCGGGCAACAACTCTCCGGCTCATTAACTCATCGTTACCGTGGTTATAATTAGGTATCGGCATCTGACACGGTACGTTTCTGTTAGGAATAACGTATATGATATGAAAAAAGGGATGATAAATAGAGAAAAAAGACACATCCGCAGGAGAGTTAAAAGTATGTGGTACCGGGGAACGCGCTGCCGAGCTCGTGCTGTCCCCAGTCATTGCGCGGCTGCACTATGCAGTGGAACATGGCGGGGCGGGCGGCGCGGGCTGCGGCCGCCGGCGGAGCACTGCCGCGCGCCCGCCGAGTCGCACGCACCCACCAGCCTCCGTCACCCCCCTCACCTCCCCCGCGCCCCGCCCCGCCCCCCGCGCCAGACCAGCCGCCCCGTACTTACCGTCACATAATGAATCCCTCACCATCACGATTATGGAACCTCGAAGATCAAACACGAAACGGTAGTTTAATTGGAAGAGGAACGACGCGACCGTGACCGGACAGCGTTCGAGTATTATAAATCGTCGATCAAAGCATTAACGTCAGGGATGAGCAATAATGAGGAAAATCAATCAACAACTCCCGAGAACTTAACGAAAATCAAACTATACTCATTGTTCCTGCCTGAGTAAAACTAAACATACAGCGAGGTAAACCTGATAAGATGATGGAGACAATTATGTTGAAATCGGTCGGTAGCACGTGTTAAAAATAATTGGATGATGATTTTAATAACTTTCCGCAGGATGTTAGATTTAGAATACTTATTAAAGATTGAGTTGGATTTCAAACTTATGTTACTTAATATTATGTTATTCTTTGGTAGAAGATAATCTTTTGAAACGAATCATCCTTTCTCAAAAAAAAACATCTGGTAAGTTAAAGTTACAGTATCTCCGAGTGTCAATTAGGATTTATTAATATCACGGGCACGGAACGTGTCGCTGGCCTTCAACAAATAAGAGTCGGGTTGTAACAATATACAGGCCCTTCAACATCAGCGTGTGGTCAAGTATTTAGTAAGGTAGAGTCGACAACAGCTGTTCGGTACGGAGAGCTGAGTCACGGCACGGCACGGCACGGCACGGTAGTGTCCGTCCGTTCTCCGTGAATCACAGAGACAGTCCCGTGAGATCGACATCACTCTGAGATTTCGCTTTGTTCTACCGATTATAATGATTTATCTTCGGAAGTGCGCAATACGTCCAATGGATGCAGTTAGCTAAATCATAATTTATTGATTGAGAACATTCGTACAAATTGCGTGGGATGAGGATAGAGCAGATCCTAATAAGTAGCTTCAGAATCGATGGTGGTCTAGAGGGGTAGCGGAGCGAGGGCGGTGCAGCGGGGTGCGGCGCGGGGGCGGGGGGCGGGGGGCGGGGGGGGCAGGGGGGGGTGGTGGATGGGGGCAGGCGGGTGCACGGAACCGGTCGCGCTGCAACTGGCGCGCCGCGGCTCCTTCAAATCACGATGTAATCACACCATACATACGTATAGGTACCGGTCGAGCGAGACTCAGCTGCGCTCCGCAACAAACCGGACAATTAAACGACTACCTTTTCATTTTATTAAAATCTCTACTTCAATTTAACCTTCAACAACAAACAATACTGCGATCAAGCATAATGCCGTAAGTTTGTGGGTAAAATCTCAGATCCTTCGGGATACCCTGCCCTACCCATTACATGGCCGCTAATCTATCGAGCACATTTCAATGCAAGGCATTACAGCGTGCGAATTGATTGAACTTTCTCTTCAAACGACCTAATCAACCGTCTATCATAAACAATAACACGAACAAAATAATATTTCGGTTCGTAAGTGATCAGTGGCACTCCCTTCATTTCGTTGCTGAGTGCTGCTCTACTCGTACATTTTTTGAGGAGCAGCAGATTGCCCTGACAGTTCAATTTGGCGTCCACAATCAAGTAGAATGTTATGAAAGCTTGGAAAGCTCCGACCGGCGGCGGCATCGGCAGCTGTAGTGTCGCTGTCGTTGGAGAGCGAGCCATGTGTAGGGGGCACAGGGTCGCTAGTCGCGCGGCGGCCGGCAGGTGCGACTGCGTGCCAGTGCCACCTGAGATGTACAGATAACAATGCCGATGTTTTTGTGCGCTTACTGCCGTATACAATGTGCACAAAGTTTACCTGGAACCTTGTACCGTTTTGCTAACACAAGAAGACATACGAACTTTAAGTAGCACGTGAGAATTCTTTCAAATTATTTATCAACATTTAGGCAAAGCGTATTTTTATAGCTTGTCATCGTTTTATAAGAACTTGAAATAGAATGAAAATATTATATTAAATTAAGAGGCAAATAAGTAATAAACAGTAAGATGCTTCAGGGGATTACGAATTTTGCTCGGAAAAACACATGATCATATAAATAAAGCCAATCAATAAGAGCGTGGTGTGTGCGAGTAGCAAACAGCAGGTGTGGTGAGCGGCTCGGAGGCTCGGAGGCTCGGTGTCGCCGACATGCGTCATGCGAGCTGGCGGGCGCGGGCGCGGGCAGGCTCATTGTCGTGCGGAGCGCGGGGCGCGCGCCGGAAGCACCAGCCTGCCGGTAATCGCAGCGCCATTGTCTGCGACTGCAGCCGAGCCCGGACCAAGACCCATACTTGCATATTTTTAACTCGTTTCTTAGAAAAATCATGAGAATCGCAAAGTATCCCACGTTCACGTACCTCATGTTTCCGCGCGCTTGTTTACAAACATTTTTATTGGTCGCGGATGGTTGATCAACACCATAGTAGCGATAATTTAATGTAAAATAAGTACATACTAGTTATTATCGAAGTAATATGTATTAAGGTAAAAGCACCAATGGCCGACACTTTAAGGACAAATATTACTTTAATCTTTAAAAAAATAATGTATTTTTCAAAATTAAACAATTACAACTATTTCTGCTGTTAGAGTAACTATTACATTTTAACTTTTTAATGTTAAAACTTTATTAACTATCATATACATTATTTAAAAATGTTTTTTGTCAACCTTGTCAGAGGCACCAATGGATGACAGCACAAAAATCCACATTACCCAAAGGTAGACACAGGTTGGAACCAATAGTAGACACTCTAAAATATGTGATACATACAATAAAGCGTTTTTTTCTCGATGTATAAAATGTATGAGATATGAAATGTATGAAATGTTTGAGATGTATGAGATGTTTGAGATGTATGAGATGTATGAAATGTTTAAAATGTATGAAATGTTTGAGATGTATGAGATGTACGAGATGTTTGAAATGTATGAAATGAAATGTTTGAAATGTATGAGATGTATGAGATGTATGAAATGAATGAAATGTATGAAAAGTTTGAAATGTATGAAATGTTTGAGATGTATGAGATGTATGAGATGTATGAGATGTATGAGATGTATGAGATGTATGAAATGTATGAAATGTATGAAATGTTTGAGATGTATGAGATGTATGAAATGTATGAAATGTTTGAAATGTATGAGATGTATGAAATGTTTGAAATGTTTGAAATGTATGAGATGTATGAAATGTTTGAAATGTTTGAGATGTATGAGATGTATGAGATGTATGAAATGTTTGAGATGTATGAGATGTATGAGATGTATGAAATGTTTGAGATGTTTGAGATGTATGAGATGTATGAAATGAATGAAATGTATGAAAAGTTTGAAATGTATGAAATGTTTGAGATGTATGAGATGTTTGAGATGTATGAGATGTATGAAATGTATGAAATATGAGATGTTTGAAATGTATGAAATGAAATGTTTGAAATGTATGAGATGTATGAAATGTATGAAATGTATAAAATGTATGAAATGTATGAAATGTATGAAATGTATGAAATGTTTGAAATGTATGAGATGTATGAAATGTTTGAAATGTTTGAGATGTATGAAATGTTTGAAATGTATGAAATAAATTAAATACACAACGAACCCTTATAGTTTTGGTTTGTACGTCCGTCCGTCCATTCGACCGTCTGTCCGTCAATTCGCTTTTTTCTTGATTGACTAGCTGCGCCTCGCGGTTTCACCCGCGTAAGTCCCGTTCCCGCGGGAATATCGGGATAAAAAGCCCCCATGTCACTCGTCAAGCAAGTCGTCATTCCTTCAACTATCATCACACGAAAAATCACGTCAATTATTCGCCCCGTTTTGCCGTGATAGACGGACAAACAGACAGAAAGACAAACAGACACACTTTCCCCTTTATAATATTAGTATGGACGGATGGATATGGATGGATCCATCCATACGGATTATTACGGATTGAGCTAAAAAACTTAAGCTGAAAAAATATATTTGAGAAAACCCGAATAGAAAACACATGTGTCATCTTTTGGGTTTTCCTCAGTTTTTGGGACCAATGATAGACACCCCTTGAAATTGATATAAAAACTAGCCAAAATAATAAGGAAATGACCATAAGGCGTCGATAATATCATACATGTATCAGATAAACACCAACAGTAACAATAATCAGTAATTTATAAAACAAAATCATAATCGTAAAAAAACAATGCCCTTAAGAAAATCATTAAGAATTTCCGCGCTCATCACAATCTGCACACATTGATTTTTGTTTATTTAAGCCATTTTTGAATTTTCTTCTGAAAGTGTGTCTAAGTTTTTGTCAACGCATTATTAATAGACTAATGTGTTTTTTAATATAATAATAATAGGAAATAAATGTTTATTTTTCCTAATAGAAAGCTTTTTCTTCGAAAGTGTCATCCTTTGGTCCAGTGTCGGAGATTGGTGCTTTTACCTTAAGTACATTAGGTATATGAAGCAATTAGATGACGGATTGACGGACTTCGACCACTGATATTGTAATGCGTCACACAAATGTTCTGACGCAGACAATGCGCTTCACTTATCGATTTGGAATCGATGAACTTCTATTTTTGGTGCGCGCTTAAAATAGATCATCGACAAACTCCCTACATATTTGTTCAAAGGTTACTACTGTGCTGAGAGCCATTCTCTCTGTATTTTATTATCTAAAGTAGTTATACGCTGATTTAACCATTGTCTCGGTCTCAGCGATCTCTTCCGTCATTAACATTCAACAGCCTATTCAATTGTTATTCAAATTTTCAACCATTGAGGATCAAGAAAGCAATAATTGTATCTAACGCCTATGAGGGCGGCATTAGCCGCCGATGACTTTACGACTTCTGTTCTTGTTTGTCAAGCTAAGTACCAAACCAACCACCCATGAACCAAATCGCAACAGAGAAGGCTTCGCTTTAGGGTTGGAAAGTCGTGAGAGCGGTCATCGCTGGCCCGTGCGGAAACGTATCGGTAAGCACCGTGAACGAGGGAAACGCAATTGTTTTGTTCATTAGTTAATAATATAAAGTGTTATGAGCCGGGGTCGCGGGACGGAGCGGGCGGGTACTTAATTAGGTGTCCGGTGCCGGCGGCGGTGTGGTCGGCCGAGGGTGGCGTGCGGCAAGGGACTCCAGTCGTCCCTCCGCCCACACACTGGACTTTGCAACCAAGCTTTGCTATCTTTCTATGTTGTTATGCGTACACGGTTAGAAAGATCGTTTTTAAACATTGAATTTTCGAATGAAGATAAACTGTTGTGTCAAAAGAGCCACTTGTGCATTAATGATCTCTCTGGTTATATTTAGTACTTTGAGTGATCCTTGAGGTCCTACGAAATAAACATATTTTTCTTTCTTTCTTTCACTTTCGGTCGATTAATGACACACTTTGTATGGAAATAATGTCAAATATCTACCTACCGTAGCAAAGTAATTCGAATAGCCAGTTTCAAAAGCAAAACAGCATCGCTAATACTTAATCGTGCTGTGTGAAGTATCCCGCATAACCTGAGGGCGGAGCTTTAGAAGGACAAACACGAAGCTCAAAATAAATATGGTAACGTGTATGCAGAATAAAAATGAGTAGTTATATTGCGTCTGCAGTTCTGCACGTAATCCCCTTCTACATGATAAACTAATAGATAGTGATTGTTTAGTGTTACTATTGCAGACGGTAATAACAGTAATAAATACAAATTAATATGTAGGTCGGTAGTATTTATGGTTAGGTAAATGACATAGTCGGACTCGCACGAAGATTCCGTACCATTATGATTATGTTTCCAGCGTCTACCTGTTGCCGCTTTTATTACCGCTTTAAGGCACAAAAATCAAGTTTATGGTATGAAAGCTCTCTTTAAGCAGGGCTTTAAGAAGTACCAATTTATTTTCTGTTTTTAGTCAGTAGGTATCTGTTTGTTACATCAGCAACATAAAAACATCAATGAAACTTTCAACTGTCCAGATTTTACCCTTTAGGTACGGAACCAAAAACATAAATTTATGATTAAAGTCAATTACGTTACGAGTGTCATCGTAGCCCTTAGGAGCTTTTAGTGAGTAAGGTGTGTCAAATAGTGGTGTGGATTATCCATGGAGGGTGTAACGCGCCGCGCGCTCCGTCTTGCGGCTAAATATAGCGGGCAGTGCTCGCCGCTGAATCACGCTTCACCACGAGACGACTCCATGCCGAGTGCCGAGCGCCGGACACTATTCACAATATTCACAAAGACCATTGTTGGGTCTATTTGGTTTGCGGTAGTGCGACAATATCGTGGGACGATCCAACAAACCGACAGATGCTTACGACCTCGATTCGACTCACTTTCAGAGTTGAGTAGATCTATAAAAATGAATTGATATTGAATGCAACAAAGTCAAAACAGTGATCCAAAGAATGTAGATATCGAAGGCAAAGAGCGAAGTACGTGTAAATGCTACAAAAAATCGTAACGAGATACGGGCACCAGTCGCCAGACATTCGATCGAAAACAAACAGCAAACTCCTTACGAACAAGTGGGCGTTTTGTGGATAATAAAGAAAACAATAAAGCTATAAGTTGTTTGATTTGTAAATCGTCGGCTCTCGCTAGTCGTGCCGACTCGAGACTAAAATGCTTTGAAACACCACATTTGTGCACCACATGTGGCGCGCGATTCGACTTCTATCTCATTCATTGGGTGGGTCCTTCGTCTCAAAGCACGGTAGCTGGTATGGTACACATCTATGTGTAACATTGTTTGCTTAGTTTGTAGAAGAGATCTATCAGGCAGGGGCGAGTTAATAACACATCCCGGGACTTATTATCACTCTAAAGAATTCCATATTTATGTAGTTAGGTTAGGCGCTCTCCGATAATAGCCGTCCCTATCATAGAGCAGACGAATCACGTTAACGTACGCATACACAGCAACGCCGCACAAGCACAACACAGAGCAAGCCGCTGTCTAACACTGTTGAAGACAGAACTATTTTATTTAGATCTTAGACCTAATGTTTAAATGTTGAGGAAAATATAATTCAAAATAAGGGTATCTGTCGCTGATGCAACAGGGGCCAATTAGCTAGAAATGCACAATACTTTAGGTATTTCACAACAAAAATAATTAATTGAGTGCTAATTGTATTATTATAAATAAATAAAATAAAAAGCCTTGTATTTCCTCAACTGAAATAACATGGATTATTTCTACGCTTTATTGTTTCGTTTAGTTTAGTCTGTTTTTTCCTTAGTTTAGGCCCCTTTTGGGTAAAGGCTTCCTCCATACTTTTCAATGTGTCTCTATTTTGTGCCATTAACTTTTTGTTTCTTTAAAGATGGGCTAGTCAGAGGAATGTCCAAATTCAAGTTGCAAGCCCATCGACGCTGCTAGAAAACTGGTTTCCTCACGATGTTTTCTTTCACCGCTTAATAGAATTCACATTTTTAGATTAATCGGCAACTCTATGTTTTTAGACACATGCTTCAAGGGTTTGTTTCGAGTTTTCTGCGTCTGTAAATGAGGTGTGTTTTTTGTTAAAAATGTTGCTCTACTTTTCTTTATTTTTCCTAGCTTGTACCTATGTTCCTCTTAATAGTTTGTGGTCTTTCCTCGTAATACTTAGGTATTCTGTTACATCTGTAGTTTTGTATCATTACAGTATTAAACTATACGGGCCTATTATGACTCATTTTATAACACATTGTTCGTTGTAATTAATTACTTAAATTGTTTTATTACAAGCTCTTTTGAGCTGCTAATAGGAAACGGCGAGACTTCCGTTGTTTCCGTGGGCTTCCACTCGGATATACAAGTTCTTTGTTCGGTAACCGTGTCCGTAGGCCGCCGGTCGGTCGTTAACTGCTACTTGTGTTGTGCGCTTTTGAAAGAAAGGGCACTAAAGCGCTGCGAGAACTAGAACAAGAAACTCAACCACTATTACACCACTGACGAGTTGCAGTCGAACACGCACGACTCTTTATTTGTTAGGTGTATAATAACTATCTGAATACTAGACTATCTGACTACTACTACAAAATCATAATTAGTAACGAGAGAGCTTACAAACTTCTAATTGAAGTATGTTACCCAAAAAACACTTCTTGATAAAAAAAGTACTGGCGGAGTATTGTGACTCTCGGCCAGCCTTTAGGGGTCTGCGAGGAAGTGACAGCGGCGTCATCCTGTTTTTGTAAGAATTCTTATGTAGTTTAGCGTGGGCCGCGAGCCGCGACGCACGGGAAGTGGTCAATGAGGGCGCGTGCGAGTGCGCCTCCGCCGCGGCCGTTACATTACATTACATTACATCATTACTCATTACTCATTACCGGAGACGGAGGAAGCTGCCCACACCTCACCACACTAACTGCCACACAATGCCAACCGCATCCATTACATTTGGACGTAGTTCCGCTGAAAGGACTCAACCCACAAAATGTTACTTTTGAGTTATGGCATTTTAAAGTTTAGACGATGATTCAACATTGTTATTGTATTCGGGAGATATTGATATTAATATGAGTGATGCCCAAAAATACTATTATTCTTATGTGCCTAATCATATTACACTGGCTGTAGTATTTTTTCAGTTATTGCGAAAAATATGGGGTTGAGTCGTTTCTGATAAATTGGGTTTGACATTACTGAGTGTTTTTTTTTATTTCTCTATAATGACTTGAGTGACAAAAATATGTAAAAAATATGTAATAAAAGTACTTTTTTTTATTAAAAGAGTTTTATTACTGCGCAAAACATTATCTGAAACGTAATAAAAATAGTTCCTAGATGATATCATCAAAGTTTTCATCCTGATCCACCGCATAATCTGGATGTGAGCCGATACCGTCTACGTCCTCCACAAAATTCATTCCATTTAAAGTATTATAAAAACCCTGGCAGTCTTTTGGAATCAGGTGCATCATTGACTTAAGGTCATCTAATTTAGCCTGAGCAATTTCTTTACCGTCAGGCCAAAGACAAACGAAATCGTTTTCCGTAATATGCGATATTACTTTTCCTTTAATTGTTTTCTTTATATCAATCTCCTTTTCTTCCCCGTCTATATTCATATATGTATATGGAATGTTTACAATGTTTTTTTAGCACAATTTCTTTCGTTTTTAGCCAGTTGACTTTTTCTTTATTAGTGAATACTTTTCTATTGACTATTCTCTTTTCTATTTTGGATGATCCTAAGAAATTTTCCTTCTGCATTCTATAGGGTTTAAGAGGATTTTTCTTTTTGCAGGATTTTATAACGTTAATATACTCTTCGGCAGTATATAGTCTCTCGTGATATTTGAGCTGATACTCGATTTTTGAGAAGTCAGTATCATTCGGGAGAAATGTATGCCCAGACTCTAAATATTTGAAACGTATTGTTTGCAGAGTCGGGTGTGAATGTAGTAGAGCTTTCAGCATCAAGACTATTTTGATGTTACGATTTTGGCCTCCGCAACAATCGCTCCAAAGTGCTAGCTCTGTAACATTTGCGTCGATGTTATTTTTTATGTAGTGTATAAGACACGATCCAACCTCTTGTGCTCCTCGGCCTGCCTCCCCTTCCAACCACACGTTGCAATGCCCAGTATCTTTTGATCCGTTGTGTATCCCACAGTTATATAGCCATAGCTGGCGCTTGTAAAAGACTATATTCGTTGGAATGCGTGGAAGCGGAAGTGTTTTTTCCAAATCAAACGTGAGGCATTCGAACGTTTGATCCGTTTTTGCCCGTGACATATCGTCGTTCATTCGTTGTCTTAACTCTTGTGCGCGTTTCAGGTGATCTTCCTTTTCTTTTTCGAATACCAGCTTCTCATCGATGGAAGTGCTGTTATTTATCTTTTGTGTCAAAGTATCGCACTTATTGCATGTGTCTTTCTTTAAAGTCTTGCAGCGCAAGTTGAAGTTTTTATAGAATATTTTTTTTAAGGTTTCAAACGAAACAGGTTTCTTAGATTCGCCGTGTAGAGCTTTGAATTCCTCCACATAAATTTCGTAAATTTTTTGTACGGTCATTCCGGGTTTTAGATATAGGCAGTCACCATTTCTCTCTCTTCTGTAATGGGACTCGTACTTAGGTAGAGAGTTAATTACCTTTTTAACAAACTCTACATCTTCTTCTGGCGTTTTATTCCAACCTCCCTGTTGATATCCTCTGTTGTCTTTCAAACTTCGATTTGTTCTTTTTTTCAGTAAACTCACGTCAACTTTCTTAGAAGATATTTGAAAATTATGTAAGAACATGTCTTTACAAACTTCTACACTGCTTATATAATATCTTCTTCTGTAGGCTTTTGGTTTGTTTTTCCCGGATTTATTTTCTGTAACTGTGTATGATCTTTTTTTCGCTGCTTCTTCGACATTATTTGTAATAAATAACAGCTGCGCTTCATACGATCCCAGTTCTATGTATTTATCGAACTCACTTCTTCTCTCTTCTTGTGAAACCTTGACAAAACATTGTCTAGTACAAGTACATGCATAGTTTTCAAATACTTTCGATTCAACTCGCTTTCTTTTAGCATTGTAAGGTAAATTTTTGTATTTTCGTTCTTTTCTCTGAGCTAATGAATGTTCGGCGTATGTTCTTTTACGACCTTTTTTAGCACGTCCTGTCTGACTGGTGTTTTGTCCCGAGTTTGTTTCAATTTCCAAGTTTTGATTAACTGATTCTTGATTTTGAAATTCTGAATTAGAAACTAGATTATCTGGATAAACAACTGTTTCTTCATCGCAGTATGCAGTTACTAAAACTTCTTCTGGAATTTCTACGATTTGCGCAGCATGACTTTGTAAAAAAGATCTTGGGGTATCATCATCAGTATCGTCTTCGCTATCTGGTATTAATCTATTTTTCCAACCCAATAAAGCATTAGAACCTTTCTGAGTTTTATGCTCATAATCGGAGTCTTCCTCGCTATCCGGCACATAATCGGAGTCATCGTCACAACTGATATCGATCTCTTCCATCTCGATGTTTTCTCTGTTGCTTTTATCTTCCACAGGCGTGCTAAACTCAAAAAAATCTTCAGTATTTTCTGAAGGAAATGTTCGGCTTAAGGTTTGGAAGAGTTTTAAAGTTTCAGGAGACATTGGAAGTAATGAAGGTGATGAACTTTTTTCACTGCCAGAGATATCCATTGACAAGTTTCTTTCCGTTTCAGCATTCCTAGTCGTGGCAAGTAAAGGAGTCAGAGGTGAGTACAGTGGAGCCACTGGAGAACTGATATCATCTGAAATAAAACAACATTTATTTGCATAAGCACCACCACCCTGAGCACATGACAAGATATTATTTGTTAGTAGGTAAGCTTAAAAGGTAAGTAAGGTGATATTCAAATTATTAATTACTTTCAAGCTGATTAATTGCAGGTGCAGTCATAAAGGGAGCCACCGAAGCAGTCGGATTATCCCCAGCACCTGAAAGTAATATTATTTCTAATATAAACACCACCACCCTTAGCAAATGACAATAATAATATTATAAATTTGTAAGTAGGTAGGTAAGCAAGTATTGAATTATTACTAAAATATTACTTTGAGACTGATTTATTGCAGGTGCAGTCATAAGAGGAGCTACAGAAGCCGTTGTACTATCCCCAGCACCTGAAAGTAATACAATAAAATTGTTTTTGAATAAATCTAATTTTCTGTTTTTGTATAGTCGAAGTTATGATTTCCTTGTTCATTTTAAT
The DNA here is from genome assembly GCA_947086425.1 of Xanthorhoe spadicearia. NCBI lineage: Eukaryota > Metazoa > Arthropoda > Insecta > Lepidoptera > Geometridae > Xanthorhoe > Xanthorhoe spadicearia. The sequence continues at coordinate 72,442 of OX352208.1, forward strand.
GTTTCTATGGGTAGGTAGGTATATAAACGACCGAGATAATGACTATGACAGCCAGACGTAAAAAAAATTACGGGTGCCGTTTTTTGTCATTTGACACCGAAACCCTAAAAAGTACGTGTTAAGTACCTACATGTTCTTCTCCAGGATGCAATATCCAAATTGTTCAACCTATAGAAATCTGTTAAGCGGAGTAACTTTCACAATATTTGTAGGATAGAAGTAGGTAAATATAAAGTAGACAAGTAGATAAGTTAGGTACCTACCTTGGTTGTTGGTTTTGTGAATAGCATTTTGAATCGCCGCTGTAGGAATGACGTCTGCGCCTGTCAAAATATAGGTAGGTAATTTACGTTTAACAACTAGGTAACGCAGAGAAATATAATCGTTTCAACATAATCAATTAAAATATAAGTATATGCTATAATTATGGTTAAGTATAAGACTAACTTACGTTTTTCTCTCGATATCTCTTCATTCCTACAGGAATTATCCAAAGCATTTATTAAAATTCGATCAATCCTCTTCATAATTCACCAAGTTACACTTTTTAACACTTATTAATAAAATTACGTAATAAAATTAACAAAGTTAAAGCCACAGTGAAACTTTTTTCGCGCCAAACGTGAAAAGAATGAAAACGGAGAATGAAAGCAACAATGCTGCCAACATAGTACGAAAAAATAGGGATGGGGTAGTGAAAGAGTTCTTGAGTCATAGTGCGTGTCTAATCGATTCGATAAATATCGAACCTATGCTCGCCTGTTAAAATTAAATCTCATTCATTCAATTTTTTATTTTCTGAATTTAATTCTGATATTAATCATAATTATTCTTTCTATGTTAAACTGAAATGACTTACATAGATTGGGTCATTGCAGCTGAAATAAAAATCGGCTAGTTTCTTTATAAATGAATTTAACAGAAATGTCACACGCAGATTGAGTTGTTTTAGCTAAATGCTAAATCGCTTTGTTTCTTAGTAAATCAGTTTATTAGAAATGACCTACGTGGTTTGAGTCCTTTTAGGTAAAATAAAATCGTAGTTTTTTTAGTAAATTAATTTGTCAGAAATGACCTACACAGTTTGAGTCGTTTTAGCTATTTAAAAATTAACTATTTTTTATCAAAGCCAGTTTAACTGAAATGATTCAGGTGTCATGAGACACTTCTGCTAAATTACTTACATACATATTTGTTTGAAACTGGATTTATTTAAAAGGATCCATGTAGCCTGGGTCATTACAGTGTTTTACAAGAAAATACCCGCCATACATGTGGCTTGGGTCTGGTATTTCAAAAAACCACCTTAGCCTTATGCGATTACGGATCTTTTTTGCCAGGTGATAGAACCGACCTTTAGGACCTTATTGGTATATTTAACTCATTTTTGACCAAAGTGTGGGTTGAGTCCTTTCTGCGGAACTACGTCCATTTCTTCATCATAATGGATTATATCTGCACAGTGGGTGGTTATCTAAATCAGTATCTGCCTACTTATACTTCATTTCTTGAAGCGAGCTAATATGAAGAAAAAATAAACTCACGTGATTGGTCGTCGAAAATATTTATCTTTCTCGTGATTGGCTAGATTGTCAAAGCAATTGTCAATTGTCAAATCTAGCCATCACGAGAATAAACAATTATTTTCGACGACCAATCACGTGCGTTTATTTTCCTTCCTATTAGCTCGTTTCAATAAATGAAGTATAGATGGAGATAACTTTCAAATAGGAAAAAGTAGGATGTTCCATGGCAAATTGTTTTAGTATTTCGGTTTACTCTTAGTGGAGAAAAACACTGATATTATTAATTAAGACTCTAAGATAATAATATTTGCAGAAATTATGCAGCATTGTTAATTGATATTGCATGCACAAGCAAGACGCAGTATGAACTGTACCTACTGTCCGTTTTAAAAAGTAATGTAAGCAAAGCTTTTCTTCTCTCAGAAGATGCATGTAAGAGTAATAAACCTTGAATGTTTCAATTTCAATTTATTTATTGCGTATTATGTGTTAGTAAAAGACGTATGTATGTAACATTGATGTAGGTACTACTAGGTATCTCACACATCGTTTCGTTTACTTCTTATTCGCAAATAGGTATGGAACAGGTAAATTGTCTGTCTTTCAACAAGCGGCAGGTATCACGACGTGCCATGGCAGTGGAATAATGATGAGGTATGTAATATAAGTTAACAGACATGAGACATGCATGGGGCACGCCACGCACTCTCATTAGCATGCTCACTGCTCGCACGGGGCTCGCACACCCATTGTTTGTTACGTATTTGTGTAAATGACTAATTAATTAAAGGTTGAGCTCTTTTAAAGAACATTTGGTGCAAAAAAATATTATTCAGAAGTTTCTAAGCTTTATTATTTAGAAATGTTTTACACTCAGATGTCTGTGTGTGTAATAACATGTGTACGCATAAATAATGTGTAAATTTATTGCATTTTTACCTTATGTTTATCATGACTGGATTGAATACCTACAACTTATTGCGATTACCGTTGCAGTGATCGGATATATATCTCTGTTTCACGTTTTCTCTCGATACATTTGTTTAGCCCTTTCATAACGACCGCCCGGAGGGCATAAGTTCAGCCCGGTCACGTTATATTGTGGCTACTGTATCTAATGTGTATTTGCACATAGGTACCTTGGACTACCTACCCTCATACCATCTTCAAATAATCTTAAATGCCTAGGAACTGGGTGTATATTGTTTACTGTACTAGGTATATGAATACAGTGGTGATCTTATTTAATTTGAAAAAGTAACAGGAATGTTAAAGATGTAATTTAACATAATGTGGCAAAGGGCGCCAGCGCGGGCGCGGTAAGCGTCTATCGCCAGCTTGTGTGGGCGGCTACAGCAACAGAATCAATAATGCATAATTTTCCATGTCTCACTACTGGGTAACTGTAGGCTAATGATGCCTTACACATTCGGTTTTAATAACAGCTTCATTATTCAATGCCAATTAGGTACTTACTTAGTACTTTTATCAATGGCAATTACTTAGAACAACATTTTGTAAAAAAAGCTCTGTAGTTAATGCCGATCATAGCAATTGCTGTTGCAGCATTATAATGAAAACATAGGAATGTGTAAATGAATTAAACAAATGTGATTTATCAAAGTGAAACTTAAGACTGAAAATATCTCCAAAATATTTACATAATTCTGTTTCCTAAGCACAGTGTTAATAAGATTGATATAATATTAAAACACTATAGTCTAGGTCTTTTGAAAGTCATATCCAATTTTTATTTAAAACTCATGCTTGTAACTCACTCACTCTTCGCTCTTTTAGCCTGAACAGCAAAACTTTGTTATTTCTTGTTGAAAAACAATAAGCTCCAAAAGCTCTCTTATTCTTTAACTCACGTTGTATGAGAGTTGAACTTGCTCTTCAAACTCTTACTTTTTTTTTTTTTTTTTAATCACTGAATATAAAAAATAGTCCTTGAGACAAAGAACAAGACTTTCCTAATCCAGAAATTGCTACCCACATAATGGTGTATGTTTATAAACAAAGAAGTCACGATAAAAACTGTGTCTAAATGAAAATAATAGAGGGATACTGACTGTTAAAAGCGGCCAGCTTCCTGGTAGAGCCGAGGCGCTTCATCGGCGTGCGCGGCTCCATGTCGCGCTCGTCCAGCGGCGGCGGCGGCGGCGCCTCCGTCGGCGGCGTCGCCGAGCCCGACATCGCGCCGCTCTCTCACTGACCCTGCTCCCAGCTCCCGCTCACCATATCCCACCGTCACCACCTGCACACGATTCCGTTGCACGCGCTAACGGCCGTCGCCTCTCGAATGCCGTATTCGATTACACTCTGATGAAATATAAATAACGCTCGTCTGACGAATACTTTTGGAACGTTGAGGATGCGTAAGAGTTAGTTTGAACACTTTAAAAATGAACCAAATGGACGCTAATAAACAAAAAAAATTAAAGCTCCTTTTGTATTTTGACGCTAAAACTTTGAGTTTGTTTGCACACTATAAACTTTGCCGCTACACAACAAAACTGTTCGAGGAAGAAAGAATACGATTTCGTGCGTGCGTGCGCCCGGCAGCGAACGAGCGCTTTGTTTGATTGACTGACTGACTTGACGACTGATTGATTTGCTTTGCTTGTTTCATTCATTTTTGATGTTTGATCACTGATCGCTATGAGTGATGCCCTATGTGTAAAGATAATAATCAAGATCTATTTTATGTTAACAATTAATACTCTGTTAAAAACAATTACCTTACGCTTATTTTTATGTAGGGTAGGTAAGTAAACTACGAGTATACCTATCTAGTAATAAATAATACATTCAATGTCCTCACAGGATTTTCATTTTTAACTGCATTTTATTATGTATGTTTATAAACTACCGAGGTACTAAATGTTAGACAAAAAAACAAATATCTACTTACTTTGTGATCTCAACTAACAGCAAGAGTTAACGACCTATAAAGAGTCACACTATATGTATAAAGTAATTTTTCTACCGAGTTACAGTTGTACGTGCACTAACTTGTGCTGTTTCAAACTTGTGTCTGTCTCATCACTAGTTCTGTCATTAGCAAACATAAGTTGACTTTGACAATTATAAAACAAATGGGCTTTTCGGCGGGAATTTGAAAAGTAAGTACCTAATTAATTAAAGTAATCTTGCGTAAGCGCATGCGTAATAAATTAATATGGTGGATTGGATTAGGTAGGTATTGATTGATTCACTCAAAAGTCAAAAGTTTAATGAACGAACGTGTGAGCAATGGTAACAACTGTATTTTTGTATACTTATTTATTACTAGCTGCGCCCCGCGGTTCTTCCGCGTAAATCCCGTTCCAGCGGGAATATCGGGATAAAAAGTAGCCTACTTATGTGTCAGTGAAAGAATAACAAACATAGGTACATACATTGTCACCAACTTTCACATTCATAATATTAGTAGGATAGGATAGTAGTAACAAAAGATTTCTATAAACAAGCTTCCGCCCGGAGCTTTCTTTTAACGATTCGCGTCTCAAAGTCTGAACCAGAGTTCCTAATTAAGTACTAACCCACAGTAGCGCAATCACCACATAGGTCGTATAGTATAGATATACCAATCCATACTAATATTATAAAGAGGTAAAATTTGTTTGTTTGTTTGACAGAGGTAATCTCTGAAACTACTGGACCGATTTCAAAAATTCTTTCACGGGTGTGTAGAATGGACCGTCCGGGAGGTTATAGGCTATATTTAATCCCGGTAGCTCCATCAGTACACCCGTGCGAAGCCGGGACGGGCTACTAGTAGTGTACAGAGCGAATCGACCCGTCAAAACGGTCCGAAAGGGGAGGGATGAAATAAAAGATGTGTGCGGATGATACAAAGTAGTTTATTCATGAGTAGAGTCTGAGCGTGGCGTCGGCGCCGGCGGCCAGCAGCCACGGCTGCGCGGGGTGGAAGGCGAGCTGCAGCACGCACAGGTCGGCGCGCCGCTCCGGACCCGGCAGCGCCTTCAGCGGGACCAGCAGCGGGTTCTGCAGCAGGTCGCTGCAACACACACACACATCTCACGTACATAACACTGGTACGCTACACATGTTAAACTAATTAAAAAGTGTGTACCTACTCTATGTGTTAGATAATAAATCAGTCAGTACTGTTACTTCTGAATTTCTGAAACCTCATTATTTTATTTTATTTAGAACCTGTAACATCCCACTGCAGGGCAAAGGCCTCCCTTCCTTCTCTCCAGTTTTCTCTATTTTGAGCCACTGTGGACCAATTTTTTAGATATATATTATAGAAACCTCATAACATTAAATATTAGGAATAGAGTTGTATGTGTACAAAGTGTGTCGCAGGTCTTGCATATTCGTAGATTATCACCAGTTTTACATTTATAGTCATTTATAGTCATTTATAGACATCAACGGTACTCACGAGAACCAATACAGCCCAGATATACATAGTGCAAAAGATGCGCTCAACGAAAGGATACGAACTGTCACTCAGCACGGAACGGGCCGGTGCAGGCTATACTCACTTGTAGACCATGCCGTGGGAGACGATGATGCGCTGGTCGTCGCCCGCGCTCGCGAACAGCGGGTAGCGGGCGTGGAAGGCGACGGAGCGCACCGCGCCGCCGTGGAGACGCAGCGTCTGGTACGGCTTGGAGGAGAGCTCCAGGTCGAACCACACGCACTTGCGGTCGTACGAGCCCACCAGCAGGTTGTCTCCCGCCGGATGCGCCGCCAGGCACGAGATGCACTGCGCGCCCGCACTCAGCTTGCGGACCAGCTCCTGCTTGGAGAGGTCGTACATGCGCACCGCACGCTGCGTCTGGAACACGGTACGCACGAGACGATCACTTTCCGCTCGCAGGATGGGGGAGCATGTGCCGAAAACCACGCATCGGTTATTCGAGGCGTAACGTTCTGCCCTATCTGTAAATGACTAGCTCGCATCATCAGAAAGATGTTTAAAAATAAACCTTATTTATATCCATCAATCAACTAGTGACTGCGGCTAGTTTAACTTTTCGGTGACGAATTCGTCGACGCCGATTAGCTACCTAGATGTACGACCGGCTACTCTCCTTTCCAAGCGGGTCTAGAACAGTTCATAGATTGTGAAAAGGGCATAATAATGTTTAGTAGAGGCTCACCGCAACGAATAGTATGGGCTTGGTGGGATGGAAGATGGCGGCCTGCACGAGTCCCTTGGCGCGGCTGAAGGGAAGCTGCGAGCGACGCCGGGACAGCTGGTGCACCACTACGCTGCGGGAGGCCGCGTCCCGGAGTGTCACCGCCAGGTAGTCGCCGCGACCGTGCCAGCACACCTGCACACATCATCATCATCATCATCATCAGACAAATTCCACCACCCGCGGGTATGCACTACTATAGTAAAACAGACTCTTGAATCAAGAGTCTGTTTTACTATAGTAGTGCATCTTGATAACTTGCTAAGTATGGAGATTTTACTCTATTTTTGAAAATGGTACTCGTTCTCACACACACCCTCATGGGTTTGGATTAAATTAGTAACAAACAAATGGCAAAATTTTATTAAACTGACTCCTATTTCATAACAAGAGAGCATGCTTTCTTGAGGTAAGCACTTACATTTCTGATCATAATTCCAAAAATCCTACATTGTTCTTTTATTTTACAAAATCAGGTCCACTATTGATGGACAGTGAAACATAGAATTCCATCTTTTTTTAAGGTTGTTAAAAATGACATGTCCCGTTAGAGTATGAATGTACAAAGTAAGGTCGAGTGCGACTCACATGTGTGACCGGCTTGAAGTGCGTGAGTGCGAGCCTCACCCCGCGCGCCCACTCCTCCGGCGTCACCGCGTCCCACGTGACGCACGACGCCGTGCGCGCGTCCACTGCGAATAGTAACAACATTCAACACACGCATACACAGGAACACATGCACACACGCAGAATAACAGATAACTTTTATATTTATGCCGTTAAGCCACAGGTATATACAATTTAGAGACACAGACTTTATAATATTACCGAAGTCGTAATGTAGTATGCGTCCGTGACGGAGATAATATCACCGGGTGGAGACGGCTCCATAGAGTGTATATAGATACGTGTCAATATCGGCGCGATCCTCTACCCGGCTATGTTCTCACCGTGTACATCATGCGCGGGCGGCGGCTCCTCCAGCAGTCGGTCGGTGTCTGCCGCTACGCGGTGGCAGCCGATGTCCGCGCCCGGGTTCAGCAGCAGCAGCCGGGAGCCCGCGCCCGCCGCCACCAGGCTCAGGCCCGACACCGGGATCCACGACACGCGGGACACCGGCTCTGATAGCTCGATGGTGCGCAGGCAACGACCCGACGATGTCTCCCATACTGACCACACCAAACACACATACATTGAGATCTTAGTTTCGAGGTATTTCACGATGTGCACCTATTTTGAAGAGCACCTGAATACTCGTTTTTTTTTCTTTTAGATTTAGTGTAAATAAGAGATGTAGTAAAAATAGGTTATTGTAATATGTGTGATCATAGCGCATGCAAACGAGCTGAAATATCGGGAAACTCATAAATCTAATATCATTCATTTAAGTGTAATTGAATGAAGAATGTAACGAAAGCGAACGAAACGCGTAAAAGATCGTGGCAAGTGCAAATCCATATTAACTGCGGAAGAGAGGCATCGTGATCAATGAAAACAAGCGCCCGCAGACATACCTTTAACAGTTCCGTCATCTGATCCGGAGACGATGTACTGTCCGCTGTGATCGAAGTGGGCGCTGCGCACGAGCGCGGCGTGTCCCCGGTAGAGGAGCGCCTCGCCCGTGGGGAAGGGCTGCAGGTCGCGGGGCGCGGGCAGGCGCGGCACCAGCTCCGCAGCGGAGATGGTCAGGCGCAGCTTGATGGCGCGCGGAGCCAGGTACAGGTCGAGGCAGCGCAGGAAGCGCTCGCGCACGAACCTACTGTACGCCGGCACCGCGCGTAGTGACGCGTGCCGGCGAGGGAGGAACGTGTACTTGCGCTTCCACGGCGTCTCGGAGAGACTCTCCCACTCCACCATCTGTGAACACCACTCATATTATCACCCTCGTATGGTAAAGGTGAAAAATTGCGTGTATGTATAGGTAAGTGTGGATATTTGTTACTCTTTGACGCTTGAACAGCTGGATGGATTCAGGATAGCTTGTATCCTGGTTTGACACAGGCAACTTTTAATACCGGCATTCCCACGGCAACGATAACTATTTACCGCGAGCGACACCGCAGAACGAAACTAGTGTTACATTATAAACAACCTAAACTAATAAGCCCACTGGATCCCACTGCTGGGCCAAGGCATCCCTTCCATTTTTCCATTCGCCGCAGTGCCGGGCTACTGTCGGAGGATGTACGAGCTACTCAGCATCATACAATTATATTATACTTTTAAACTCTCTTGTTGAGTGGCCAAGATGTACGAGCTAGTAGCATCATACAAATATGTGACCTACAAAACCTGTAAGCTATGCGTTAGCAGTTCGTCTTTGGTCAATGTTCAATGTTATTACTTCTTATTTATTTAACCTACTCTTATAACCTACTTTATCATTTACGTGTAATTACTTTATTATTAAATCTATAGTTGCAAACTAGCACTCATTGGGTTTGGTTATTTCTCCACCCTTTTACTTACTTCACTAAACTCAGTTAGGGTAACTGGCCCTAACAGTCAGCTAGAGGAGCATAAACTGCTATGATTTAATTTTGTTATCAGTCTATCCTTGAAGTCAGTTAAATATGTGTGTATTTAGTTAGGTTTAGGTTATGTTACCTCTTTCTTATCGAGCAGGTACTCTGGCGGCGGGTTGTAGCTCTCGGCATGCGCGGGCAGGGCGCGGCGCGGCGCGGGGATGTGGCGGTGGACGCCGCGGGACTCCTCCGACCCGGACCCGGAGCCCCACAGGTTGTAGAACTTCTTCTCCTGGGGAGTCTCATGTTCAGTACACATACACACAGAGCAGCCGGCTTACTATGACCGTTAAACGCGAGCCAGTTTAGGTCGCTTTTGACGTAAGCTAAGGCGCTGACGTAAAGTTTTGACAGTCAGAACCTAATACGCCATGGTAAACCTCTAGAACGAAAAGGTTGACCAGTTTTGAGATTTCATCTAGTTTCGCAGTTTCATATTGACCTGAATCATGAATAAGAAAACTTAATGTAAAAGAGTTGTCGCAATAGCCATAAAGATAGAGGTTTGATATTGAGAGACTGGTACCTTCTTAGCTCTCCGTTCGTCAGCGAGCTGTTTCCTGGTCTTGAGCCAGCCCATGCGCAGCGCGTGCGCCAGGCGGGACACGGCGGCGGCCTCGGCGCGCGACGGCAGGAACGACCGCTTGTGATCCGGGAACGCACGCACCGGCGTCGCCAGCACAGTACTACTGAACCACTCCACCCAAGGCTGGATAATGCAATACAAACATTTATAAACAGAACAAGATGATAGAATACAATAAAGATAAGTTTTATTTTCCACTAACACACATGAATTAACATAAAAAGAATCAAAAATATTTACAATTCAGTGGCAGGAATATATGCCAAACCTTCAGCTAGTGCTTCAGCAGCACTATGGCTGATGAAGGGCTGGTTTTCAGTGCAAGACAAATGAAGAGTTGTACCTTGTACTCGTCATGGTGTGGGTCGGGCAGCTGCTGGGTGCGGATGCGATGCAGCAGGTCGAGGTCCTGCTTGCTGAGCACCACGTCCTGCCCGGTGGCCGGGTCCCGCACCGTGCGCCAGAACTCTGGGTCCTCGCATCTCCTGGACCACACAACAACACATACATACATAAGCGATTCAAGTCCGATGATGTTTTAAAAGTGTGTTAAAAAGCTCATGTTTTACAAAAGAGGCACTAGGTGGTGTCTAACTTGAGAAGGCTGAGGGAGACTAAATGAGCGTAATTTTGAGTTATGAGGCGCGTAATTTACACTGCATTCGGTTTCATACAAAAGTTCTGCTAGTGAAACACGGTAACCCAAAATATGTTTCTTTCTGTTGTTGTAATCTCCTTAAAAAATTATGTTTGTTTGGCCTCAGTGTAGGTTAACAAGAAATTCTTTATTACACTCTACCAACACAGTTTAAAATGTACCACATGTATTATAAAATTGACAGATCTTTATAAATAACAGGGTTAGTATTAAACATCATCATGTAAGTAAGGTTAGGTGAGTACTGACTTGAGGAAGTCATCAATGTGGTCCCTCTGCGGAGGCTTGATCAGCTTCCGTCCGTCGAGATCGTACCCGACGTGTGGATACTCGTCGTACCACCACGAGGGCACGTTGCCCGCCGTGTTGAGACGATCCTCCTCGTCAGACGTGTCGCCAGACTCATACTCATCTGACATACAATCATACATACTGTTATGTTATTTTGAATAATTTTGAAGTAGGTGGGTAGTTTTTTGTTTAAACCATGTTTATTACAATTTGAACTAGTCAATCTGTTGCTTTCTTAACTAACTTAGTGAATAAAAGTAGGCACTACCTAGTAAATAAAAGTTTCCTGTAATTTTGCATAGGTACCCATAGTTCATAGTTTTCCAACTGATGTTTTGTGTTTCTGTTGACAGGATGTTGAGAAAAAAACAAATCTGTATTCAAAGATTTTAGTAAATCAGTATACTCACTCATTACTATTTTATAATTGCAAAATTTATTATTATTCTTTTCTCTCAGTTTAAAATGTGACTTAAAATGTTAGTGACTTACCTTTTTGCACCACAGGGGTGACACTGGTTTTCTTTACACTATCAGCTAGGCGGTCTATACTAGTTTTGCTTTCCTCTCTGATTCTGGTTTTCTGTGTCTGTTTAGTTTTAGTTTCTGGTTGCTTTTGATTTAGTTTCTTCTGTCTAGCGGTGTTGGGTGCAGGTTTCTTGTCCGACTCGCTGCCACTGGTGGTCTGTCCGATGCCCGACTCTGCCTCACTGTCACTCGCATCTACTTCAGCATCCTCAGCCTCAGCTTCAGCATTATTATCCTCATCTTCTCCGATATTATCTGAAGCTTCAGCATCCGAATCTGAAGCATCTGAATCTTCAAGGTCCTGTAATATACAAAGAGCAAGTACTTACTTACTTATTGCACAAGTTGTATTTTTACACATTATTTTATAGTTATAATTTAATCAGTTTATTATGCAATGACGAGACACTCACAGACGATTCGTCTCCGTCTCCATCTCCTCCAGCCTCCTCGTCGTCACCGAACGTCGAGTCTGCCTCATCTTGATACAATACTTCCTGGAAAATAATCAATTATGTCACTTCCAAGGATTCCGACATTTATGATATGACTGGTATTATAATTAATAACATATTTTCCAATAAAACATGGTAACTAACATCTTGTTCTTCATCGGATGCAGCACTATTTTCTTCTTCATTTTCAGAGTCTGTCGCATCGCCTTCGGGTTGAATCTCTCCCTGGATCAGTTCCTCACCTTCTTCAGAGCTGCTTGAAACCTAAAAACCACCGTAATGCACTTATATACGGGAAATTGTGCGTTGTTTAAAGTAAACAAAACAACCTGTTCTTTTTACCTCGTCTTCAGTAAGATTTTTGTTTGACTCTACTTTAGAACTTGGAACATTAGCTTTACGTTTTAATAATCCCGATTTAAATGGAGGCATTTTTGTAAAAACAGCACATTATTTTCTTTAAACTACACAAACACACGTGTTGTAGAACTTGCGGAATGGCTATTCGATTCGAGTCGAGCGAGCGAGATGTCAAAAAAATGGTGTGGTGATCAAGGAGCGAGAACGAGCGAAGCTGTCAATGTCAAAGTCAGCGGACATCAACGAAACAGCTGTCTGTTTTTGTTCAATCAAACAAAACAGTCAAAATAAACTAAGTGAGGTTAGAGAAAGAAAAATAATTTTAAAATAAAATATTAATATTTATTTAGGTGATGTGATGTAGTAAGCAGCAACACAAGATTTGATTTCAGTGGACAAAGTTGCTCCTCATCCCATTACACAAAATAAACGATAAAAATGTTTCGACGCTTTTTGAAGGTTTTAGAACCCGTGAAAATTCAATTGGTAAGTTGGTGCTGTGTTAGAGCGGATGATTTATAGTACCTAGGTACTATAAATCATTATAATTAAGTTAAATAATGAGCGTATTTCAGACTCGTGCCGTGGGCGGCAACGGTGCAGCCCCTGGGGCGGGGGCGGGGGCGGGCGGCAGCGCCTTCCAACAGAACTGCGTCTCCAAGGAGGAACAGCTCACAGAGGTGCTGAAGCGCTCCCTGCCCGGCATCACGTACGTCAGTGTGCAAGACATATCCGGTGGATGTGGCGCTATGTTTGAGGTATCTACTTACAATACCTATGTGCTTTAAAACTCCATTTTCCTATATCATGTAAGTTACAGGCTCTGGCTATTCCAAACAAAACTAAAACAAATTTTATAAAAGAAAGAAATTTTTTAACAAATTAAAGATAGAAATGATTTATATTTTCAGATAAGTATAGAAGCTAGAGAATTCTCTGGTTTATCCCGAGTGAAGCAACACCGCCTGGTGACAGAATCCCTCAAGAGTGAGATTGCTGAGATGCATGGCGTCCGTATCCACACTGCACCCTCTGGACCCTCTAAGTGACGGGTACTCACACTGTACTCACTAGTTATTTGTAAATATTACAAGTTGCTTGTAGAAAGTACCAAATAAATAATTATAGGTTGTCAAACATTTTCTGTTTGTTAATTAATAGGTAGGTTACCTAGCTATAAATTAATGTTGTTGATAATAAAAGTCTTTAAATATTAAACTTATTAAAATTACTGTACCTACCTAACCTACTACTATTTCTTAGTACCTACTTAAATTTGAAAAATTCCCATTTGTCATGTTTTTCCTTTTCAGTTAGTGCATTCAATTAGAAGACATTTAAAAAAGACCTAACAACAGTCAACTCTTGTTGTGGGGGGTGTGACCCAAACAATAAGAAATATAGCAAAACAGTGTAAATGTTTATATTTAAGGTTCACTTCACTTCACTTCTTCTTTATGGCTTCTGTGACTAGTGATGCCACAACTCTGCCAGTGTCCGTTTCGTGCTAGTGTCATAAACATTGGGAGAATAATGGAAAAGAATATGGCCGGTATGGGTGAAATGGTTGATTTTAAAGAAAAACCATGATGATTTTAACAAATAGGACAACACAATCTATGTTACAATACGGGACAATATTATATAAGTAATTAAGTTAGTAGGTAGAAGTTATTTACAGTTTAATTTTATTAATATATATACATTTACATAGAATATAATTAATTAAAGGGGAAAAGGTATGGGACAGTATACATTTGAGGGAGGTAGGGCGAGGGATTTCAGGAGGAAGAAAGTCATAAAGGGAGCGTCGTAGTTTTGGGCATGAAAAAAATATGTGGTCCACGTTTCCTTCGTCTAAGCCGCATTCACACAGTGAATGGTCTCTAATTCTAATTTTGGCTAAGAATACCGGCGTACAGGCATGTCCTAACCTAAGGCGGCAAATAGTGGAAACTGTTGATTTTTTGTTTTTTCGAAATTTAAAGAACCATGGAGCGGGTGGTATGTCTGGCTGAATGTCTGCATAATTTTTCCCTTTGAGGCGTTTAGAGGCGTTCCAAACTGACGTCCATGATTTTAAAAGAAGAGATTTGGAGTGAAGGCTAAGGTCGTGAGAGTATGGGTTATAGTGTTCTAAGGAACCAGTGTTGATCGCAGACTTTGCTAATAAATCAACATGTTCATTGCCAGGGATCCCCGAGTGACCTGGGATCCAAGCAAGTACACATTGTATGTCGATCTTGTGGCATTCATAGAGAAGTTCTTTTATCTTAAGTATGCAAGGAAATCGGGATACAGAACGGAAGGGATTAGAGAGAATAGCTTGCAGACAGCTTTTCGAGTCAGTGAAAATGATGGATTTGTTGAGGGAGTGGGATTTTACAAACGAAATGGCTTCAAGAAGCGCAATTGCTTCACCAGTAAAAACTGATGAGAAGGGGGAACATTTAAAGGCTATGCATATAGAGGTAAAAGGTATCCAGACGGCTGCACCAACGTGGCTATCGGGGGATAGTTTTGATGCATCGGTAAAGATGGTGTACCAGCCATTGTATTTTGAGTGAATTTGCTCTAAGAACAATTCACGTGCAACAGGAGAATTCTTATCTATCCCAAAGTAGGGAAGGACATTGGGTTGGAAGATTAAAGCTTCAAATGGAGTTACATAAAGAGGGTGAGATGGGAATTGAATGATGTTGTTTGGGATTTGGGACCAATATTTAAGACTACGAAGGAGACAAGGGAATTTATCTGGATTGGTGCTCTCTAGCAAGTCACGCAATCGGTGAAGTTTAGGGAGGAGGGGATGATTGGAATTTTGTAAAATTTTGAGGAAGAATTTATTTGACAGAAATTGTCTGCGCAAACATAGAGGGGGATCGTTACACTCAACCTGCATAGCATTAATAGGCGAGGACTTCATTGCTCCCAGTATAATTCGTAGACACCTAGATTGAATTTTGTCAAGTTTGTTTATAGCACTTTTGTTAGAGTTGTTGAGTAGAAAAGTTCCATAATCAAAATGGCTTCTAATAATAGCATTATATAATAGTTTTTGGCTGTAGGGATGTGATCCCCACCATACGCCTGACAGTGATCGGAGAATGTTAATATTTTTTTCGCATTTTTTGGTAATAAGATCGAAGTGGGGGATACCAGTCATTTTTGAGTCTAAAATTACACCTAGGAATTTTACATTATTAGATTGGGGGATATTTTCGTGATTGATAGAAACCTCTATAGGTGGAATATTCTTTTTCCTACTAAACACTACCAGGTTACTTTTGGACGCTGATAGAGATAAGCCGTGGCCAAGTAGCCACTCTTCTAGATAGGACAATGCAGAGTTTAGGCGATTACTAGCTTCCTCCATAGATAAGCTAGAGACATAAATGGCTAAATCGTCGGCATACTGAAGGCATTCACAGAATGAGCTTACTGATTCCTCTAGGTCATACGTGTATAAGCTATAGAGTAGTGGGCTCAGGACCGAGCCCTGGGGGAGGCCTTTCCAGACAGTCTTAGGGGTGAGTAAACCTTGATAGGATTTTATTACCACTGATCGTTCCATCAGTAAGTTGCATATGAAACGTACCAGCTTCTCTGGTATTCTCAGCTGGATGAGTTTATCCCTGAGAACCGGAAGCTGGACGTTGTCGTAGGCTGACGCAATATCGAGAAACACTCCTACCAAATACTTTTTCTCTTTAAATGCGATTTGAATGTCGGTTGTTATGACGCTAAGACTATCAATCGTTCCCATACCCTTTCTAAACCCAAATTGGGATTTTCCAAGGATGGAGTTATTCTCTACGAACCATTCCAAGCGATGTTTGATGAGGTGCTCCATTATTTTAGCTAAAACGGAGGATAGAGCTATTGGTCTTCTGCTACTCGGATCTGAGGGATTTTTTCCGGGCTTTAGAATAGGAATAATTACCTGAGTCTTCCATTGATTTGGAACTATTCCGGATTCAAAGAGAGAGTTAGCAATATCTAAATATACTTTTTTTGCAGAGTCAGATGATTTTGTAATAAACGAATAGGGTATTCCATCAATGCCAGGTGATGAGTCAGTTAGTCCGTCCAGTGCAAGTGTCAGTTCCTCAAAAGTGAAAGGTCGATCAAATATGTTACGCGAAGGAATGGTAGAAGGGGGAGAGGGAAGGGAGTTTAGACAGGGGACAGAGGGAGGGGCAAGTTTGTCCGAAAATGCCTCGAGCCAGGATGTTGGGTCGTTGGCAGAAACATTTTCTATGTTGCAAGATCCCCTAAAACGTCTTATCTGTTTCCAGACAAGAGAGGATGGGGTTGAAGGTGATAAGTTTTCGCAAAAATTAGTCCATCCAATTTTTTTCTTTTTCGAGACTAGGCGTCTGAAGGACGCGGCAGATCTTTGAAACTTATTATAATTTTCTTGTGTCATGGTCGAGTTGTAGATCAGTTCAGCCTCTTTCCGTTCTGCAACCGCCAAGGTACATTCTGTGTCCCACCAAGGGGGGGAGATTTTATGATCCTTGGATGGTTTTTTTAAAGGAACGTGGAGGTCTGCGCATGATATGATATTATTTAGAAAGGTCTGATAAGAGGATAGGGGGTCGACTATTGGGGTGGAGAGATCTAGTGTACTATCGAGGGAAGAAGCATAGGACGCCCAGTCAGCACCCGATAGCTTATACTTGAGTGAGGGACATGGATTGCAAAAAGGGGATACATTGTTTAAAGAATGCAAGGACATAAGGATAGGGAAGTGGTCGCTACCATAAGACAACGGTAGGATTCTCCATGACATAAGAGGTGAGAGGGAGGCAGAACAAAGTGAGAGGTCGACTGCGCTATTTGGATTTTGAGATGGTCTAGCTCTACGAGTGGGTGATCCATCGTTTAGTAGACATAAGTTAAACTCATCAAAAGCGTCCAGAAGGGACAGGCCAAACATATCCGAAAAACTATGGCCCCACACTGTGTTGTGGCCATTAAAATCGCCCATGACGACTATAGGTGGAGGAATAGAAGAGAAGAGGAGAAATAGATCAGCAATCAAAGATGAGGTAGGATGGGGAATATATACAGAGATAAAAGAAATATTCAGGGATCTGATACCAACTACGTTGATATCAGGGGGAAGGGAGGGGAGGGGTAGTTGAGAAAAGGGAAGTGTGCGCCTTATAAATAAGGCGCATCCTGCATACCCGTCAGCCCTGTCGTCCCGAAGGCAAGAGAAACCCGGAATTCGGAATCGAGTTCCAGGCTTCAACCATGTCTCCGAGACGGCAATGACTGACGGGTGAAAAGTTGATATTAAGTGGGAAATTTCATGTTTTTTTGCGCGAACGCTCTGACTGTTCCACTGGAGCAGGACCACTGGATCCATTGTAGCCAGTTAGGGAAACTAATTGTGTAAGTTTTGTGGCAACGTTGGACGGTAGGGGGTTGGGGTTCATTAGGACAATGTTGATGATTAGGTTTAGGAGGGTCTCAAGCATATTTTCATTCTGCGGTGTTGAATCTAGGGGGTTCCCTAGAGCACACCCATTGGGCATGGAGGGGGCTGGGTCTGCAACAATGTTTCGGTAGGCAGCCTTATCATAAGACTTACCTAATGGTGCTCTGGGTCGGGGGGAGGAGTAAGTTGTTTTAATGTAGGATCGAGGTGCTTGGGTTTGAGGTCCTACTGGAGGACGGTTCTGGGGCATTTGAGAGGGAACAGGGCGGGAAAATAATTCTTTAGCCACCTCTGAGTACGACCGGTTTACTTGCGGGAACTGAGACGCTGCTTCTTCATAGGAGATGCTAGATTCAGCCATAACTGACTTGATCGACCTTTGTCTTTGGAGTTCTGGGCAGTTTTTGCTAGTAGCATAGTGTCGACCTGAACAGTGTAAACATGATGCCTTGGATTCGGGGACCTCACATCCATCCCCAGAGTGTTCTTGACCGCAGCGGAAACAACGGGGTTTCGACCTGCATTGGGCTTTAGTATGTCCGTATCTACAACAAGTGTGACATTGAATTGTTGGATATTGGTAAAGCTCGACTGGAAGGGAGGTGTAGTAAAGGAACACTTTTGATGGCAAGGATTGACCTTGGAATGTCACGACGACAGATTGAATGGGGACCCAGGACACATTGCCCTCTTCTACTACTTTCCTACTGAGTCTGCGTGCTTTCAATACGATACCGCAACCAGCGGGGAGGGAGAGCGCCTCTGCTAGCTCTTCCATGGACATATCTGTGGGAACTTCTCTAATAACGCCCATACGCGTCACATTATAAGTAGGAATTGTGGCAGTATATTTACATAGTGTCAGTATTGGCGAACCAATAAATTTATTCGCGTCTTCAGCTTGTGTGAATTCAACAGAAACTTTGTTGCGTCCTACCCTTTTCACTCCACCTGCAACTATGTTGGTAAATTTATGGTTGGAGAGGAACTGTCCGAACTTGATTGGACGTAAAGTAGTGCCTGCAGACGGATCTGCCTCTAATCTGGAAACATGGACCACATAGGGGCCCTTGTCTAGCGATGTATACGCTTGTATCGCTCCGACGACAATAGAAGGATGAGTATAAACCATTTGAATAGAGTTTACCTCAGAATCTGCGGATTTATTGGTCTTTTTGTTGGGGGCCGAAGGAGTGTATTCAGTCTCCATTCGACGCTTTGAGCCCGGTGTACTCACATTTTCCGTATTAGATGGGTCCGGGGGGTCCGGGGGGGCCGGAGGGACCGGCGGTTCTACTTCCATGCTTGAGGACTAACCTCAAACACGGATGCAGATACGCCAACACACAATAACGGGATTTCTAACTACACTACACTACTTACCAACACCTTTAAACGTAACACAAATAATCAAAATGGTAATTAGAACCTAAAAAGGCCTGATTTAGTGAAAATATTCTCCGCTCAGTTTAATCGCTATCACTTCCGAAAGCAGAGTCCCCTATTTAAGGTTTTATCATGCATTTGATTGAAAACTATTATCCAGTAGGTGGGCCAGTGGTGTAGCTTTGTAAGCAATCACAGTACATACAACTTAAACGTCAAGCTTCTAGTGCTTTCTAGAACTCTGGAGGAGATTGCATGCAGCCATAAACAGGTTCCACATGAGGTACGGGCATGATACTGTGTATTGTCATTCCCTGCTGACTGTGGGTGGACTCTAATGCCAGAGGGCACCATATTGTACCTACATTAAATAGATTTTGAATTAAAGTTGACTGACTGTTTCAGTGTAGGTAACAACATCTAAAGGCTAGATGCCTGGGGACCAAGACCAAGTTTCTGTACAGATTATGTTAGTCTTTCTCTTTATATTTAAGTACTTAGGTATAGAAATTATAAGAACTTGAATGAGGCCTGCCCCCAGAGTGAATGGTGATGATGCTGCTAAGAACTTGAAACAATTTTTAAATGTAGGTAGTTATGAAAAATTAGAAATATTTTTAAGAACTACCTACCTAAGTACTACTATCCTATAATTCACTAACTAGGTACCTATCTAAAAAAGCAAAGCAAGTGTTTGGTTGGTAGGTAGTATGATTGTCTAGCAATGATGATCTGTTGAGCCATTTTATGTTTAACGAACGGCGATGGTGTCAGCCAACCAATATTGGAAGTATCTACAATAAACTAGAGGCTAAGTGCGTTAGAGAGCAATAAAAATTTAAAGAAAACTTACAGCGACCATGCAAATTCCAAACTCGAAGATGAAAACAGACAGACGCAGTTTTCTGTCTCAAGAAGTCAGAAAAATTCTTCTCTGACTATCGCACGGTAAATTGAAAAATTATTTACTTCACAGAAAAATAAAATGAATTGGGTGTATTTCCTCGAAGTCCGCAGTGGCCCAAACAAAACAAGAATTGTTTTTATAGTTGAATTGAATGGGTCAACAGTCAACTTCGCTACTGTGTTTTCTTTCGTTTGACTTTCACAATTCCATAATCCATTTGACGACATTGACAACTTTTCCTTAGAATCGACTGTCAATGTCAAATTTGGGAAAATGACAACAAAACAAAATGCTCAACTCAACTTCTGAAAAAAAAATCTTTCTTCAGTTTCCAAAATGGCGCTCAATCTAAGTGTCAAGATTCATCCTGTTGTATTATTTCAAATTGTTGATGCTTACGAGCGCCGAAATGCCGATTCACACAGAGTTATCGGTACTCTGTTGGGTAAGTAATTTAAATAAAATTCTACACGCCGAAAACTAAGTTTCGACCATAAAAATTTTTGCCAACATCATGCGGAATTACTCTACTATCTGCTGCAACAGAGTTAATTTTTGTAATAAAACTGCTTAAGATGTATGTCTTGCCTTGCATAAGCTTGCAAGAACCGATGGTTTATCAGAAAAGTGAGAATAAACAGTAGAAACATGAATGTTTGAGGTTATGTTTTTGTGTGTGATGATAGTGGTAGGTTGTATTGTGTTGCAGGCACGAGCGACAAGGGCGTGGTGGAAGTGACGAACTGCTTCTGCGTGCCGCACAAGGAGCACGCCGACCAGGTGGAGGCCGAGCTCAACTACGCCATGGACGTGTACGAGCTCAACCGTCGCGTCAACGCCAACGAGACCATTGTTGGTACGTTCTCACGATCAGATTGTGCTGCTAAATAGGGTGGTCCACAATTGGAATGCACTACCAGACGACATTGCGACAGCTCCTTCTACCAATGCGTTTAAAAACAGGCTCGACAACTGGCTACAATCTGGCAAATCGGTGCTCAAAAGGATTAACGAAACATAGAATAAAAAGACTATTCCAACACTAATTATCTCTACTCAATAAGGTAATATTAAGTACCACTGTGACGAGTCACATTCTTAAAACTAGGAGATTCTGTTGCCTGTTCCAGACAAGAACCTGGTGGTGTGGGCCTTGATTTATTTCCATGGTTCTACCGTAATAGAATGAACTGAGTTGGAGCATGATCAGTCACTATTTAAAAGATGATGTTGAATTAAGTTTTTAAATTTGTTAATTGATACTTCAAATCTATCCAAATTTAGGATTGCTTTTTACCAAATTTATACTGTGACACTAAGTACCTTTTAAATCACAAGTAGACACTTGATCCTGCTCCAGAGCAGAATAATAATAGAGATTGAATAAATATTCTTCAAGTCTAAGGCGAGATATGTATTTATCAATTTATTGTTTTTTATTTAGTAGTTAGGTTTATTTATTTTCTTAGAAGTTTGTTAAATACTAAATTTTTGTGTTAAACTATTAAAGAAAGATTCCTATGCTACCTTTAAAAGGTAAATAACTTTTAAAGGTAGCATAGGAATCTTGCTGTTATTGCTACTTTCAGAGATGATTTAGGGTATTATGTTTGGTCACGTCAGGTTGGTGGGCGACGGGCAACGAGGTGACGAACCACTCGTCTGTGATCCACGAGTACTACTCGCGCGAGTGCCGGCTGCCGGTGCACGTGACGCTGGACACACAGCTGGGCGGCGCGCGCATGGGCCTGCGCGCCTACCTGTGCGCCGCGCTCGGAGTCCCCCGCGCCCGGCAGGGCTGCATGTTCACGCCCATACACGTCGAGCTCACCTGCTACGAGCCTGAGGTTACCTTTATTACTGCACTTTCATCCTCCCAGGCCTTCCGTGACGTTCTTTTCGGTGCGGGCCTCGCGCATCCAAAATCTACGATCTCTCCCTGGTAGCCCACGTCTCGCACCGTACATCACAGTTGAAGCGCATCGGTGTACAGATCAGTTTGATGGTTTGAGAATCCTCTTTCGATGTGTTTATTGCATTTAGGTAATTGAAAAGTAAAGATAAGTAATGGTGCGATGTGCGTTCCAGGTGGTGGGTCTCCAGCTGTGCCAGAAGACGATGGGGGGCGGCGGGCGCGCGCGGCAGGTGCGCCCCGTGCAGGACCTGGCGCAGGTCGCGGAGGCCAGCAGCAAGCTCGCCACTCTCCTAGACCAGGTACGTGGCGGGCACGCGACCAGGTGACGCGGCGACGGGGCGCGCGCTGCTGTCGCTCGTCAACTATAGAGATGACGGCAGCATGTAGTATATGGTTGTGTCTGCAGGTGTTGTCGTACGTGGAGGAGGTGGTGGCGGGCACGCGACCAGGTGACGCGGCGACGGGGCGCGCGCTGCTGTCGCTCGTCAACTATAGAGATGACGGCAGCATGTAGTATATGGTTGTGTCTGCAGGTGTTGTCGTACGTGGAGGAGGTGGTGGCGGGCACGCGACCAGGTGACGCGGCGACGGGGCGCGCGCTGCTGTCGCTCGTCAACTATAGAGATGACGGCAGCATGTAGTATATGGTTGTGTCTGCAGGTGTTGTCGTACGTGGAGGAGGTGGTGGCGGGCACGCGACCAGGTGACGCGGCGACGGGGCGCGCGCTGCTGTCGCTCGTCAACTATAGAGATGACGGCAGCATGTAGTATATGGTTGTGTCTGCAGGTGTTGTCGTACGTGGAGGAGGTGGTGGCGGGCACGCGACCAGGTGACGCGGCGACGGGGCGCGCGCTGCTGTCGCTCGTCAACTATAGAGATGACGGCAGCATGTAGTATATGGTTGTGTCTGCAGGTGTTGTCGTACGTGGAGGAGGTGGTGGCGGGCACGCGACCAGGTGACGCGGCGACGGGGCGCGCGCTGCTGTCGCTCGTCAACTATAGAGATGACGGCAGCATGTAGTATATGGTTGTGTCTGCAGGTGTTGTCTTACGTAGAGGAGGTGGTGGCGGGCACGCGACCAGGTGACGCGGCGACGGGGCGCGCGCTGCTGTCGCTCGTCAACTATAGAGATGACGGCAGCATGTAGTATATGGTTGTGTCTGCAGGTGTTGTCGTACGTGGAGGAGGTGGTGGCGGGCACGCGACCAGGTGACGCGGCGACGGGGCGCGCGCTGCTGTCGCTCGTCAACTATAGAGATGACGGCAGCATGTAGTATATGGTTGTGTCTGCAGGTGTTGTCGTACGTGGAGGAGGTACGTGGCGGGCACGCGACCAGGTGACGCGGCGACGGGGCGCGCGCTGCTGTCGCTCGTCAACTATAGAGATGACGGCAGCATGTAGTATATGGTTGTGTCTGCAGGTGTTGTCGTACGTGGAGGAGGTACGTGGCGGGCACGCGACCAGGTGACGCGGCGACGGGGCGCGCGCTGCTGTCGCTCGTCAACTATAGAGATGACGGCAGCATGTAGTATATGGTTGTGTCTGCAGGTGTTGTCGTACGTGGAGGAGGTGGTGGCGGGCACGCGACCAGGTGACGCGGCGACGGGGCGCGCGCTGCTGTCGCTCGTCAACTCGGTGCCCAACCTCTCCGCTGAATCCTTCGCGGACGCCTTCGCATCCGGAGTCAAGGATCTGCTCATGGTATGTTCTACATCATACACTTCCTAACCCACGCAGGCTGTAGGCCTCTCTTCCTCCATTCCGGTACTTTGCAAATTTTTAATATCTCTTATTCAATATGGAACTCCGATTATTATATACCACTTTGACAGTCACCTTAAAACTAGGAGATTCTATTGCCTGTTTCATGGAACCATGAAATATTACAATACTTGATAACTTGTTGTGGTTACAGTATAAATAGAGACGAAGGTCCGCCAGCGACCCTAGCATTCATAACCTAGTGCATTTGATACTTAAGATAAGTTATCGATTGTTGCGTTGAAATCGATAAATTTTGATAAATGACATCAACATTGTAACTCTATCCAGACAACATAACAGCATAATATTTTTAAACAATTTTGTGTTTCCAGGTGGTAACTCTAGCGCAACTAATCAAGACCCAGCTCCAACTGAACGAGAAGCTGACTCTCCTCACCTCGCAGTGAGCCCCGCGCGTCCACAACGTTATTGTCACAAGAAAAGTGCAACTCACTTGGAAACATACAACTTGTACATTTTATCTAAAAGTTTGAATCCAATTCGATCGGAATAAGAACAATAAAGATTTATAAAATTAACTTTATTACATTTTGTCATTTAAGATCTTTTATCAAATGAAGTCTACACTACACAGAGATATTTGATCACCGATTCTTCTAACAAAGCAACCAATCCTCCTTGAGTACTCTATAGTTGATCGCTTCGGTAATCTGTCATGCTTATTGCGTTTTATTGTGGATTCGCCAGCGATGAAATATCTGCTCAGTGTAGTATAAATCATAGAGTCAGAATTCCTAAAGTAATATTTTAACATAAGTATTTGGTAGATATTCCGTCTGGTCTGTGTCACGTGATGAGATAGTCGTGTAGAGGCAGCATGGTGCGCGCGGCGTGGCACGCCCACACCCAGTCCCCGCGCACCCTCCTGCCCCCCGCCCGCCCCCCGCCCCCGCCCCCTCGCCCCCCGCACAGGATCAGGCAATCACCTCCGTCCTCCGCTTCCTCCGGCTGGAACATAATATGCAGGGTCACCGAGTTGTGAATGAATCGCATGGTAAAGTGGACTGCGCCGCAGACCGCAAGCTGTACTTATTTCTATTACTTTCCATGGCGCGGCCACAGATCGCATGTAGCCATTCTCGGGGACAACCTCGAAGCAATAAACGTGTAAGAAATGTCACCGTTTTTAAAACGAACAAATAAAAGTCAAAGGTCGACCTCATCTTTGCAGCACACCTTGTTGCCAAGGGTGATGCTGAAAGCGTTATTTTGACGCCTGATAAATAGAAAGCTATAATGTGTACCTCTATGACCAGTCCTCCGTAAGCCGTCACGTACCGCGTCAGCAGGCGCGCCCCCAGGGGGCTCGCCTCCCGCACGGTGAACCTCTGCCCGGAGAACAGGGCCGGCAGAGCGCCCCCCTCCCCCTCCTCGCCCCCGCCAGCGCCCCCACCGCCCCCCTCCCCCTCCACGTCCGTGTCGCACGAGTCTGAGTCCTCTACCGTCACGCTGCCCTGTAATTAACATAAACTTTACATTCAGTGGAAAACTTAAACCTTTACATCCATTCTAGATTGAATATAGGTACAGAAGGCGATCACTGACTGCACTAACGTCCTGTCTCAGTAACCTATCTATCTCTGATTTTGCTAAGTGTTCGTAGATATTGACACATTTTGTTTGAAAGTAGGTAATGCCAAATTTCTCACAGTAGGTAAGCTGAACCACAGATAAAATAATACGCTAAACCAAAGAAAGATAGTTTATTTAGACTGGCTGTAAATAAGATCTGTTCTGCAATGTCGAGATTGTCGAGACCGTTATTTCAAACTAATCGATCTTTCCAATTCAAAGACAATACGTATATAATATACAAACCTCACGTACGATTCACTTTTTATCAAGCTGTATCTAAATCACTTGAACCACGACATACGAATGAATCCGATGCAGTATCGAATTGATAAACAAAACATACAAAGTAAGCAGCACAATCATAGTACCGTGTTACCTGCATCCTTTCATCTTTGACGAACTCTACTTCATCATCATCACTGTCAGCGAGCGCCCCCGGGGGCGAGGCGGGGGGCGCAGGCGGGGGCGAGGCCGGGGGCGGTGAAACTCGCAACTTCTTGTTCTGACGGAGAACTTTCTCTATTTCGTCGTCCGTGTCTGCGTCGCTCTCTGGAAGAAGAATTACTCAGTTATTTGAAACCATTTACTGAGGGATTTCTTTACAAAGTTGCATTTATTTAAACTTATGTACATAACTGAATACTACTTGAATTTTCGCCGTAGTTAGAAATTCATGGCATCGATTCGGAACTTATAACATTAAATGCCCACCGCAATAAAATATGTTCTGTGATTAGGATAAATGTTAGGTGCACGAGAAACGTTGGATCGCTACCGAGAACATCGCGCGCGAGACTTCAGTTCGGGACGAACAGTCAGTTTATTCTGTGTGCATCTAGGATATAGACGAATTTTTGTTTCTCTACAGAACGGGTGGAAAGCCGTAGTTACAGGGTAGGGTTAAGTGAGAACTCACCTGGAGGGTGCGGGGGGTCAGAGTGTAGGTCGGGCGGGGGGGTCAGGGCGAGGTGGGGCTCGCAGGCGAACCAGCGCCACGGCAGGCGCCGGCCGCGCCGCGCGCACTGCTCCACCCACTCGGCGCGGGGGGCCGGGGCCCCGCGACCCCCCGCGCTCGCACGCACCGCCGCCAGCTTAGGGGTGTTGCTGAACGCACAGCTGGAATACAAACATAACGGTCGATATCTTGCGGACTCTGGCTGGATGTAACAAACGTTCGAGATCACAGTGATAATAACGGAGGCGCTCGTGCGAATTGCACTCTGTTGCGTATCGTGGTAAGTTACGGTTTATGAATGTTTTAGCGAAGTGGGTCTCCTGCCCCTGCATGTTCCGTTGTTCTGTGTACTCACATGAGATGAGTGCAGGCGGGCCCCCAGTCGGCCTGCGCGCGGGCCCCGAGCGAGAGGGCGAGGGCCCGCAGCGCGGCGCGGCGCGGGTTCTGTGTACTCACATGAGATGCGTGCAGGCGGGCCCCCAGTCGGCCTGCGCGCGGGCCCCGAGCGAGAGGGCGAGGGCCCGCAGCGCGGCGCGGCGCGGGTTCTGTGTACTCACATGAGATGCGTGCAGGCGGGCCCCCAGTCGGCCTGCGCGCGGGCCCCGAGCGAGAGGGCGAGGGCCCGCAGCGCGGCGCGGCGCGGGTTCTGTGTACTCACATGAGATGCGTGCAGGCGGGCCCCCAGTCGGCCTGCGCGCGGGCCCCGAGCGAGAGGGCGAGGGCCCGCAGCGCGGCGCGGGTTCTGTGTACTCACATGAGATGCGTGCAGGCGGGCCCCCAGTCGGCCTGCGCGCGGGCCCCGAGCGAGAGGGCGAGGGCCCGCAGCGCGGCGCGGCGCGGGTTCTGTGTACTCACATGAGATGCGTGCAGGCGGGCCCCCAGTCGGCCTGCGCGCGGGCCCCGAGCGAGAGGGCGAGGGCCCGCAGCGCGGCGCGGCGCGGGTTCTGTGTACTCACATGAGATGCGTGCAGGCGGGCCCCCAGTCGGCCTGCGCGCGGGCCCCGAGCGAGAGGGCGAGGGCCCGCAGCGCGGCGCGGCGCGGGTTCTGTGTACTCACATGAGATGCGTGCAGGCGGGCCCCCAGTCGGCCTGCGCGCGGGCCCCGAGCGAGAGGGCGAGGGCCCGCAGCGCGGCGCGGGTTCTGTGTACTCACATGAGATGCGTGCAGGCGGGCCCCCAGTCGGCCTGCGCGCGGGCCCCGAGCGAGAGGGCGAGGGCCCGCAGCGCGGCGCGGCGCGGGTTCTGTGTACTCACATGAGATGCGTGCAGGCGGGCCCCCAGTCGGCCTGCGCGCGGGCCCCGAGCGAGAGGGCGAGGGCCCGCAGCGCGGCGCGGCGCGGGTTCTGTGTACTCACATGAGATGCGTGCAGGCGGGCCCCCAGTCGGCCTGCGCGCGGGCCCCGAGCGAGAGGGCGAGGGCCCGCAGCGCGGCGCGGCGCGGGTTCTGTGTACTCACATGAGATGCGTGCAGGCGGGCCCCCAGTCGGCCTGCGCGCGGGCCCCGAGCGAGAGGGCGAGGGCCCGCAGCGCGGCGCGGCGCGGGTTCTGTGTACTCACATGAGATGCGTGCAGGCGGGCCCCCAGTCGGCCTGCGCGCGGGCCCCGAGCGAGAGGGCGAGGGCCCGCAGCGCGGCGCGGCGCGGGTTCTGTGTACTCACATGAGATGCGTGCAGGCGGGCCCCCAGTCGGCCTGCGCGCGGGCCCCGAGCGAGAGGGCGAGGGCCCGCAGCGCGGCGCGGCGCGGGTTCTGTGTACTCACATGAGATGCGTGCAGGCGGGCCCCCAGTCGGCCTGCGCGCGGGCCCCGAGCGAGAGGGCGAGGGCCCGCAGCGCGGCGCGGGTTCTGTGTACTCACATGAGATGCGTGCAGGCGGGCCCCCAGTCGGCCTGCGCGCGGGCCCCGAGCGAGAGGGCGAGGGCCCGCAGCGCGGCGCGGCGCGGGTTCTGTGTACTCACATGAGATGCGTGCAGGCGGGCCCCCAGTCGGCCTGCGCGCGGGCCCCGAGCGAGAGGGCGAGGGCCCGCAGCGCGGCGCGGCGCGGGTTCTGTGTACTCACATGAGATGCGTGCAGGCGGGCCCCCAGTCGGCCTGCGCGCGGGCCCCGAGCGAGAGGGCGAGGGCCCGCAGCGCGGCGCGGCGCGGGTTCTGTGTACTCACATGAGATGCGTGCAGGCGGGCCCCCAGTCGGCCTGCGCGCGGGCCCCGAGCGAGAGGGCGAGGGCCCGCAGCGCGGCGCGGCGCGGGTTCTGTGTACTCACATGAGATGCGTGCAGGCGGGCCCCCAGTCGGCCTGCGCGCGGGCCCCGAGCGAGAGGGCGAGGGCCCGCAGCGCGGCGCGGCGCGGGTTCTGTGTACTCACATGAGATGCGTGCAGGCGGGCCCCCAGTCGGCCTGCGCGCGGGCCCCGAGCGAGAGGGCGAGGGCCCGCAGCGCGGCGCGGCGCGGGTTCTGTGTACTCACATGAGATGCGTGCAGGCGGGCCCCCAGTCGGCCTGCGCGCGGGCCCCGAGCGAGAGGGCGAGGGCCCGCAGCGCGGCGCGGCGCGGGTTCTGGTACCCGCTCATCACGAACACCACTCCGGACAGGGGGCGCTCGCACACGGGGCCCATCAAGTTATCCTCTAAAATATTAAATTTTAAAATATTTGTAAAAAAATAACAGATAACATGATTTAAAGAGCAACGAAAGGCTTATCTATATCAATTTCAAACTTACCATCATCTGCGCTGTTTTTATCAGGATGAGGGCGTTTCCTGCTCTCATCTTTGTTTTTACTCGAACTTCCATTATTCATGTGCTTTCTGTTAACGTCTGGTCTCCTATGATTCTCCTTCTTGTCAGCTTTATCTCTTTCGCTATCGGAACGCTTGCTGCTGGAGGGCTCTTCTTGGCTAGAACGAGGAGTCTTATCTTTAGGTTCTTTGACTTTCTCTTTAGGCTTCGGCGTCCTGGCCTCTTCCTTGCTCTTCTCGTCTCTATGTCGCTGGACGATGTGGTCTATTTTAGCGTGCGGTTGTTCGTCGTCTTTAGTGTACAGCAGATCGTCCTTGTCGCGCTGGTCCCGCGCGGTGGGGGCGGGGGCGGTGGGCCCGGGCGAGGGGGCGCTGGGCCCGGGTGAGGGGGCGGTGGGCCCGGGCGAGGGGGCGGGGGCGGTGGGCCCGGGCGAGGGGGCGGCGCCCGGGGGAGGGGCCCTGGGCTTGCTGAGGGAAGTCTTCACGAGCTTGGTCGCCGCTTCTGAATTGTTATTCAGAGCTTTAGATGTGGCTTGTCGTATTTGCGCACCTAAAAATATTAGTATCTATCATGATGGTAAAATAGTTATTTCAAGTCTTAGATTTCATTTAAATAAGTCTTTTACCGGTGTCCCCGCCGGCGCCGCTCTGGCGGTGCTTCGCGAACAATTCTCCCGGACTGAACTCCTCATCCTCCGAGGAGAAGGTCTCCAGCGCCAGCATTCGAGGAGGGACCGCGGGGGAGGGGGCGGGGGCGCACGCGGGGGAGGGGGAGGGGGCCTCGCTCTCTGACTCAAACACTTGGATGAAGGATATCCCATACTGAAAATAAATCATTAATTATTTAAATAACCTTGAGCTGCAATAGAATATTTAATAATATAGGGAAATATCAAGTCTGTGGCCTTGATTGGATGCTTATGATAATTATATTGATGAGCAATATTCCGAGCAGTCACACACAATAAATATTAGATAAGGCTGCATTACAGGCTTGTTTCTAGGGGTAATCTCCAAAACTATTCATCTGATTTCAAAAATTCTTTAACCAATGTATAAGAATGGACTTTCCTAATGTACATACATAATATCGGCGACACGGGACAGACCTGGCAGTGCTTGTTGTAGGGCTGCGAGCACAGCACCCGCAGACGGTCCCAGCGCCGCTCGGAGGCCGGGGCGCCGAGCGCCGCGCCGCTGAAGGACCGCACGCGCTCCGTCGCCGCCCCGCGGGACTCACGCGGGCTCATGAACACGCTGCGGGGAACTAACACCTGCACACATGCACTACTTTAGTTCTTTTTATTATAATTTTATTTACTTATCGGAGTGGACCCCACTCGACGACGTGGACGACCCAGGATGAGACGGCGCGACCGCAGGTCACGTGCTAAGGTAGGACTTTAGCACTTGGCCTGTGGTCGCGCCATCACAACAAACAAACAAGCATGATAGCTGCATCAGATGTGGGTGCAGTGCAGCCAGCATACTCTGAATACATAATTTATTTATGTATAATCTTCTGCCTTTTAAGTCTCCTCTGGGAACACTCCACTAGAAAGTGGTATGAGTTCCAATAGGCACCCTAGTAACACAGTTGTAGATAATGTTTTTGTACTCTAGTTTTGTAGCAGTCAAAAGATTTAGCTCATTATTTGTGAGTTACCTGATAGGGCTCATTAGGGGTTTCCGAACGCCCCACCAGCACTTCCACTAGAGCAGCATGATGTACCCCAATTTGTAGTGAGGATATCTAGAAATCAAATAGGTACATGAAGTTATTAAATTTATTCGTTGATGAAATCATTAGGCAATTAGATACAAGAAGCTTTTTTATTCAACAGGATAACATGATTGTATTGTGTTGGAACCAGGAGGCTTACCATGACATATTATTAAACAATGTATAGGTAGGTTCTAACTGTCTTAACTTTTTGTCAGCACCTTAGCTTACGTCAAAAGCAGGTAATTATAGGACCCAAACCAAATCGCTTTTAACAGTCGTAGTAAACCTACAGGGCCAAGTGATCCACTTCTGTTCTTTCACATCTATATATCAGTGTAACAAGTCCAGAAGTTCAGCATTGGTGCTGAATACCGATAATGATAGTTATGACCTCAGCAAGTACGGCTTCGTGAGCTGGGTAAGCAACGGCAGTCCGCGTATTGGACGATGGCTTGTATCAAAAAATCCTGCCGAAGTTGTAACTTTTATTATAATAATTTGACAGAATTTAATAGATTAAATGTGAGTTGACCTTGACAGCTCTTGCCAGCTGCAGTACGACGGAGCAGGAGGGCTGGCCGGCGCGGCACAGCCACCGCTTCTTGCTCACCTCCCACGAGAGCAGGTTGCCTGCCTGGTTCTCCTGTGCAGTGCAACAAACATACTATCAACTTTGTTAGATAGTAGTATTAGATAGGCAGGTATTGAGCTACTAAATAAAACTTCTTTCTATTCTATTTTATTCTATTCTACTAGTGTCGGCTTAATTCTAAAGAACTCACTTTTGAAAGAAAACTACTAGGTAACATGTTTAACTTGTGAATACTTACAGGGTCTTCGTCGCTGAAGCTTACAACGTAGTCTATTTTCACCCGCGGCATAATAATCATGCATTTAGTAAGATTTTAGTTGGAATTTAACTAAAAATACACAGAAATTCAGAAAAAAACAAACAAAACAAAGCTAAGTTAACCTTACTTCATTTTCTGACTATTTTTTGACATTAATTTGATTTGATTTGATTTGTGAACTATTTGAATTTGAATGTGTGTGACATATGAGAGAAATTGACACTGACAGAGAATCATTCTAAATATAACCAATCGATTGTTTTTGTTTTTAATCGATTGTACCTAATTATTAAGAAGGGAAGGAAGGGAATTTAATTTTTAAAAGTCTTGTTTTCTTTTTGTAAAATTGATTATCATTTATTGTTTTTATATAAATTAGGTATATTTGAAAGTAGGTATAGGTATCATAATTACCTACCTAATTATAATGTACTTAAGATATCTACCTTACCCACCTACTTACCTACTTAAAATGTAGATATAAATAGGTAGGTAAAGTCTAATCAGATTAAAATATGGGCGTTTGTTCCTATTTTTAATACATATTATTAAAATAATATCTAATTATAAATAAGAAGGCACTAATTACTTACTGGATATTTACACGTGAAATAACTGAAAATTACTACCTACTTAGCTTCAGATAGTATCTAGGTACCTACAGGTTCATCATAGTGTTTCTGAAATGTAGGATCTTGATGCCCCGACCGACAGGTTGTTCAGGTGGCACCGAGCGCTCGGCCAGACTCATCAAGCTACTCCTGCCTGAAGTTGGAATTATCTAAGTAGGTACCTACTGAGTATCTATGGTAAAAATTGCGCCTAAATTAAATTAGGTCATCCTTTACTATTCTGTATTTATGAATCTTCACGATGAAGGGGATCTTCTCCTTCTCCTTGACGGGGGCCCTCTTCTTGTTGGGCGCGGGCTCGTCGGGCACGCGGCGGTAGGTGTAGCCGCCCGAGGGACTCTGCCGCGCGTACAGCACCGTCGGCGCCGGCTCCGGCGACGCGGGGTACGTCGCCGCGTCGTACGGCGCCGCGTCGTACGGCGCCAGCGCGTACGTCAGCTGCGGCAGCGGGGAGGGCTGCGGCTGCGGCGCGTACGAGTCGTACTCCGCCGCGTACTCCAGCGCGGGCGCCACCTGCCGCCGCGGCTTCTGGTAGCCGGTCGGGGGGCGCGTCGGCCGCCCCGCCGAGTACTCCCGCCGGTAGTCGTACGCCGCCGCCTCGTACTCCCCCTCCGGTGCGGGGTAGGGCCGCGCCAGCTTGCCGTAGTAGGCGCCGGACTCCTCGTAGCGGGCGGGCTGCTCGTAGCGGGCGCTCTGTTCGTAGCGGGCGGGTCGTTCGTAGCGGGCGGACTGCTCGTAGCGGACGGGTTCGTAGCGGGCCGATTGTTCGTAGCGGACGGGCTGATCGTACCGGGGCGCGTGGTGCGAGGCCTGCGGCTGCGGGTAGAGGCGCGCGTGGTCCAGCGTGGAGTAGGGGCTGGCGTAGTGCGCGTGCGGCGCGGAGGCGGCGGCGGCGTGCGGCTCGGGGCGCGGCGCGGCGCGCAGCGGGGCGCGGGACAGCACGCGCAGGACGGGCACGGGCTCGTGCAGCGGGATGGCCGCGAACATGTAGGGCTCGTACTGCCGCGTGAACTGACGCGCGTACACCTCGAAGGCGTCGCGTCGCCTCTGCAGCAGCCGGCCCAGCGGCTCGCCGCCGACGAGGCCGCACGCGCACAGCAGCAGCAACCGAGTCTGAAACGTGGGTCCCTGTCAGATTTGTATTCACATAATGGGCGATGGATGTGACTCGAATCTGGCACAGCGAAGCTTGGTACTGTTAGATGTGTAGTATTCGATCGATCGAGTCGATCTCCGCCTCGAACTGGAGGTTCGTAGCGGGTGACCGAGCCGTAGACAGGTGTGCGAAGCGTGAGAGCGTTAGGAAATATTCAAATTCTTCTATCTCCGAACAGAAATGATCTGGTGATCTGGGTAAAATAGTTACTCACGAGAGTGTCCATGGTGCGGTGAGTGCGGGCGGTGGCGCGCGAGTGGCCGGGAGCGCCACCAGGCACTCCTCCCCCGCCGCGGCCGCCACCACCAGCGGCCGCACCGGACGTCCTGCTCGGAACACACGGAGCTGATACAACACAAAGATAATCACTACGTTTATATGCGATGAGAATGCTCATTAAACACCGACCCGGTTCCATGGGAAAATGGTCATCGAAGCATTTTTCCCTCATGTTGTTTTGGCAAGGACCTGGTTCGCCAGAGTCCACCAGCATTTTTTTATGATTACCGAATATATTTGTATATTTGTCAGGCTATGCAGCAACTATTAGTAGGTCCCTACTAACTCCATGTGTACCTACCTATCGGTGCGATGGATTGCTTATTGGTATTTAGATTAGGGATAGATCAAAAAGAAAGCTCGGCCCGCTAGTTCCTAAACTACTTTTGTTGCCTTCGTTCTTCAGAATGTTGGTGTTAAATAAAATACCTACTACCTAGTAATATGTTGATACCTAATCAAAATAATCATTGGACTCTCAGGACGGTTCCATAAGGAATGGTAGGTTCGCTGTCGTCCTATTGAAACTTTTTTTGTTGACTTACTTTACAGTTCCTTAGAAAAGATTCCTATAGTACGATGAGCGAGTAAGACTGCAGCGGATGTATCAGCTCAATAAATATAGCAAAAGCGCATGTTTAACGTAAATCGCAAATGGTGATGTTGACAGGCGCGGCTTCCTTCCGCGAGCTCGCGTGCGCGCGGCCATACAGCGAGCGGCGCGCGCTGCCCTCATTACCCACACACGACACGACAGAAAGCGAAACTGTTACATATTAATCTCTATTTTCATTCAACTACGTTTAAGGAAATTAAATCTGACATGACAGCTCGTTAACTTTGTTATTAAAAGTAACAATGATGGATTGTATCGAAAGTGTTTAGAATCTCACTTTCCAACAAAACTGAAATGAGTATTTTCCGGTTACTGTTATTTCGAGTCACTACATAATTATGTAGGTTTTAGCTATTAGATAGGTACGGAGTCCGATTAATGCGATTTGTCTCCGTATACTTATAAAATCATGATGTCACTATGTGAACAGCAGATCTATTCTGCATAAATATGTGCAACACTTGCCACTTGCCCTAGAACTGTACCAGTTTGTTGTTGTTTCGCGTCTATTTGCAACACTAGACCAGTCAGGTAGATCAAAATAAAACCTAGGTGTAAGTCCATATCTACCTACTCGTAACGAAAGTTATAAAGTCGAAGTCACTACAAAAAACTGATATTTTTATTCGTTGTTAGTTTTATGTAGGTAAGTACCTCGCTCATAGAAGTTTATGCTAATTTACTGTCGTAAATAAATAATGAAATGTTGAGAAACTCTACATTATTGGGTCACCGCTGGAATATTTTATCTCATGGAAAAATCTTATACCTACTATGTAGTTCACCACACTGGAGTTCATCTAACTCACTTCCTTTAACATTGTAAATAGGTAGTTAGTAGGTATATAAATAAATACAAACAATAAATTGATCTCTTACTTTCTTCAAATAAAATAGTCGTTATTATGTTGGTATAAAAATAAAGTTTATTAATTTAACTTTTGTTTGATAAAGATCTTCTTTGGAGCAGGGGGGTGATCACCAGAGGGGGGCGGCGTGCAGGGCGGGGGCCACGTGCAGCGGCGCGGCGTGGAGGGCGGGGGCCACGTGCAGGGCGGGGGCCACCGCCACCGCGGGGGCAGCCACCACGCGCTTCACGGCAACCACCTGAGGGA
The DNA here is from genome assembly GCA_947086425.1 of Xanthorhoe spadicearia. Lineage (NCBI taxonomy): Eukaryota > Metazoa > Arthropoda > Insecta > Lepidoptera > Geometridae > Xanthorhoe > Xanthorhoe spadicearia. Next base: position 107,634 of record OX352208.1, read on the forward strand.
TGACATCATTTCAACACGGGTCATTTGAAACCTCACTGAGAGCCAAAATCTTGCTCTACAGTAGTTTCCACGCATGGAATGGAAGAGCAAAAAGATTATGGTTAAAAGAGAGTTAACACATACCCTAGGCACATCGACAACTTTGGCAACAACAGCGGGAGCGGCGACGAGGGCAGGCGCGGCCACTAGGGGCGCGTGGGGGATCAGACCGGCGCCGTAGCCCAGCCCTCCGTAGCCGTAGCCGAGTCCTCCGTAGCCGTAGCCGAGTCCGCGGCCGTACAGCCCGTGTCCGAGTCCGTAGCCGAGTCCGCTGTAGGCGAGCCCTCCGTAGGGCAGGCCGCCGTACCCGAGCCCGGGGCCCAGCAGCAGCCCCCCGCGCTTCTCCCGCTTGCCCTCCGCCTCGGCGCCGCCAGGCTGCTCGGCTGCCAGCGCCGATGCCCACAGGAACACGACACACAGCTGTAACAAGATAAATTACTACAGTTAAACGCGGTACATTCGGAGTATGAGGTTTTAATATGTAGGGATGCTTACAAAGGCTTTCATATTGATGGTGGAGTGTGGAGATGGCGGCTCTGCACTGGACTGATGCTTCCCTCCGGATACTGATTTTTATATACGGAGGCGCGACGAGGTCGTCATTTTTTAAAAAAATATTACGAAAACGATGCTCTTGTTGCCATATTAATAATTCCAAATTCAATATGCGACATTGTGACATCTAGCGCGATCAAGCGGCTCGCTGGCTGCATCGCGAAGTTAGCAACTATCACGCTAACTAAACTACTTGCATGCCAATATAGGAGGAACCTCAAGGAGGAAATAAACATCGGTTTAATATCTAATTTATTTATTTATTTGTTCGAAAAAAAAAAGTTTGTTACTTTACCTAACACATTACAAACTTAAATCTAAAAACATACCCCATTATGCATATTCGACCTAAAACCTGTATTAGCTAAAACGTATATTAAATCTGTTGCTATCTCTTTTCGTTGACATATAGGTGACAAGAAAAAAAACGTTCTAAAACGTTCCTAAAACCTGTATTAAATTGTCAAGTTTTTATGAATAAACCCCAAAATCTTTGACATTCCCTTACAAGGGCTGGCCATTTGTCAGCAAAAACGTCCAGCTGTTGGCTGGATTTAAGTATAACATGTGCGATGTCGCTGTGCGCGGCAGACTGGGGACTGTTGACGCGCCACAGTGCGCACGGGCGTCACCGCAAACAAGGGCACGCGCCCCGGACTCCGGACGGAATCGAGTGCGGTTCTCCGGCACACACAACTTGCTAGCCTCGAGCAACAGCTCAGGGCAGCTAAGGACCCCGCGTAGTATGCGACAGATCAAGCGGATCTGATCACATTCTCTACGGCTCTCCAGAGAATTGAACCCTAAGGTTCCGAGAATATATATAGTGGGATATAGATAGGGGTAGTAATTAAATATTTTTAAATAAAGGAATCTTAAAACGTTTTTGGTTTGGACCTTTTCTAGCATAAGACTGTACGTCGTTTCGTGAGGATTCCACACGCATGAACTGTATTCTAACTGAGACATGCAGCTAAGGTATCAACGCATTGAGAAACGACCTAACTCGAGACTTGATGACTCAGAATTGATTCGTACACATCGCTCTCTGATCTCATTCGATTTAAAATCTGTGATGAAATTCTCAGAATGCGAATCGGTAATGTTTCTTTCAAAAGGACATATTAAAGGTTAAAGCCAGATAAGGGCAGTTAAACTTTGCCACCCAACTTGACCGCCATTGACACCGGCAAAAAATTTTTTAACTGCTCTGACCATAATTAAAATTGAGGACACAATTTGGTCATTGCCCTTAAAAACCGACAATGTAGAGAAAAAAACTATTTAATTAAAACAATTATAGCGCCATAACAGCACAAGTCAAAGCAGTGTTACCTACTTATATGCAAACAAGAACCTACTTATCATCAAAATCGTAAACTACTCTTACAATAAAATAAGTGGTGTTTAAATTAACAATAAACAAGATACTTACTTACAATACTTTTCTAAAATAAAAATACCTTAAATTTTCCCATTAACTACTTTTCGCACGGGTCGCGGGTCTTGGAAACAACGTTGATTAGATTTCTGCGATATTATTGCTCCAGGATCTGATGCTGATCACACACAATAGGTAGGTAGTAGGTACACGACAGGGCTATTTTTAAACATTACAATACAAACACTTTTACCGAAATAACTAACTTATCAAATCTAATCGTAAGTTTTAGCAATCATTCAAAAAGTAATTTCCACCCATTTTCCGTGAAAGTGGCTGTGAACTTCATAGCGCCACTTATTTGATGGTTCTTCATTGATCATGATCAACTGGTTTCCATAAGATACTTCTTGCTAAATAGTTTTCTACTATTTTACTTATCTAATGATGCTTAGCATTTATTACATTACAAGTTCAAATCAAACTTGAAAAATGAGCGGGCGCGCGTTGAAGTCTTTTGCACGGAAAAGTTAATGACGTAAACATTCTTACAAACTTTGCACTGGTATTAAACTATCTAGGAACGTTATAAGTATCTAGTTGTAGTATATTTATAACGCATGTACCTATGAGTAGGTGTTCGCTTATTCGTAGGTATTTGTATAATAATAAAATTGTTATACGGCGACACATTATAAAAAGATCAAAAGTCTTGCTGGAAGGTCAAAGGTTAGTGTCCTCTGTGTAGCTGTACGATAATAAAATCAAGGTATACGTAATTAATAGTTATCAGTAATTAAGTAAAATATAACATTATAAATAACTTCCGAGCCTTGACGTTAAAACACGGAAAATAATAAATCTCAAGGGCGTGTCGGTCAATGTTGTTTGTGAATCAAAGGGGATCCTGCGGCCGTTCGGTCCCAGGTTGTTATTGAGTATCTTTTATTAATTTAATCTGCAAGCGAGGACATCGTTGCGACATATGACTCGGAGTTTCTTGTATTTATAGTGTGCGGAATGAGAGCACGGCACCATTCTTTGTCAGCAGCTCGCTCCGTCACCTCCTTCCTTAGAAGCAAAATGAAATCCTTCGTAAGTATCATTCTTAATATAAATAGAGCAAATCAGGGGGTGGTACAGCGGCCGGAAAGTATAAGTGGTGTGTGTTTCAGGTGGTGTTGATGGCTCTGGCGGCGGTGGCGTGCGCCGGCAACGTGCGCGAGAAGCGCGGCTACCTCTCCGGCGGCCTCGGGGGCTACAGCGGCGGCTACAGCAGCGGGGGATACGGTGGCGGCTACGGCGGTGGCCATAGCGGTGGATACGGCGGTGGATACGGCGGTGGATACGGCGGTGGATACGGCGGTGGATACGGCGGTGGATACGGCGGTGGATACGGCGGTGCACAGGTGGTCGCCGTCAACAGAGTGGTGAACGTGAACAAGGTGGTGGAGGTGCCGCAGGTGGTGAGCGTGCGCAAGGTGATCTCCGTGCCGCAGGTCATCACGCAGAAGAAGATCATCGCCGCACCCTCCATCTCCTACTCCTCCGGCGGTTTCGGCGGCGGATACGGCGGCTACTCCGGCGGTCACGGTGGCTACTCCGGCGGTCACGGTGGTTACTCCGGTGGCTACTCCAGCGGCTATGGCTCCGCTGGTTACGGCAGCGGCAGAGGCTGGTGGTGAACACCCTGGCGCTGAAGTACTCTAGTCAATCTCTTCAACCTTTATTTATTGTAATAAAATTCTATAGTTTCCGACATTATTTCTTATTAACTTACCCTTGATCATTACTATCCCTGCCTAAGACTTAGGTACTAAGAAGTATAAAACTATTAATTTGGGACGCTGGAAATGTTTTACATAAAGCTCGTGGAGAGGCTTTTCAAGCCTTTTCCCAAATGTCACTAATTCTAAGCATAGACTACGAGTACCTTTGTGTGTAGGTAAGTGCGTTATAAAACAAGAACAGGCACACCGCATGAACGAGTTGCTAAACACCGGTACCAGTGCCCAAGTTGTTTTTATTTATTTTTGAAAACGTTATTCAGTTTATACCCGTTACCCCGTACCCCGTATGTTTTAGAAAGACATTATTTTTCATTTATTACTATTATTACTATTACTATTAGCCTATCTTGTCCCACTGTTGGGCAAAGGCCTCCCCCCGCTTTCGCCAGTTACGCCGATCCCATGCTTTCCTCTGCCAGTCGCACTCATTCGTCCATTTTTCATTTGCTTCAAAAAAATCTATAATTATCAAAACTACCTACTCGCACCTTCGGTAGAACAAGGGCCGAACTAACAAATTTTCGAAAAATGACTTAAGTATGCCAAAGTGCTTTTAAAACGTATTTTTACCCGGAGGAACAAAGACACTCGTTCAATTCCATCTAATTTCGCCTGAGGGCGACAGTGCCTTAGTCACTGAAGCGTTTTTTCAAACGTATTGGCGCGACAAAATCCTATTGGTCAGTTGCGGCGCTGCCAGCGCGCAGCGCAGAGTGGTTGTCAGCTGGAGCGTAAAAGTCGTTATGGTAAATATGCCCTTTTAATTTCAGAGTTTTGGAGGAACAAAGTCTCACTTTCTTTACTTATGCAATAGTTCTTAGAAGATAATTTGGAGGTACAAAGTCGTTCGATCAGTTGTGCTTTTGTATGTTTAATGTTGGTGGAACAAAGGCCTAAGTGTGGGTAAATTTTTATATTTATATGAAAATAATTAAAACTATAAATATTTAAGCATTGTAGAGAGGACGTCATTATTCACAAAACTATAAGGTATATTTCACACTAAAGAAATTACCTCAAGGTCAATATAAGAAGAAGATAAATTGACTCTAATCACAAAAAAATCTTAAAATGTCTCTCCTGTAAAATCACAAACTTGGCAATTAGGCCCTTGTTATACCGAAGGTGCGTACTTTCAGTTTAATATTTTTTTAAAACAGATGAAATAATACTAAATAGATCATTAAGAAACTAATAAACTAAATACTTACAAAGCATCTTAATCTAGGGAACAGTGAAGATGAAACGTATTATAATAAAAGACAAATTTTAATCATTTTAGGTTAAAAATAAAACGACCTACCTACTAAGTTGTCTTACAATGAAACAAACAATAACTGCCAGATGGTATCAGCTTTCATAGATGGATAGGTACACTTTCGGACACGACGATTGATGATGATTATAGTTAAGTATACATACAATAGATCAACACCAACCACAATCCCAGAACATAATGAGCAAGATAAAATTAACTAATAGGTACTTAACTGCTAAAACTTATATTTTTCGAATTGATCTAGATCAAAATAAAAATGACCGGGGCGGTAGGTACAGAAGCCATCAATCCCGAAGGTTTTTGGAAGGAATTGCGTTGTATGCAAGTATGTAATTATTTTGATTGTAAAAGACAGTATTTTTTAAATCGCTGTATGAATATCTCCCAAACAGATTTCTAGGTAAATGTCTTCCAAAGATTATTGCTCGGTGAGATCCTGAAGATATTTCCAAACATCTCTCTCTGATATCCCATCAATCTATCGTTCGTTCGTTCGTTATGGGCATACAAACAATTGAATAGGTACAAAAATATATGTTTTCAACTCTAGTTTCACGCTGTTGGTAGGTATATTCTAAAAATACCTACCTTTGTTTTATTAATAGATTGTGATTGAATTGATTTTTTATAGCCAAAAATTTATGTGCGCATTATCATTTATCACGAGCTCTAAATGGTGACGGAAAACATCGTGACCCGCGATGGAGACCCGAGACGCATTTACTATTGTCTTTCTTGTAGATAGGCCGCGAGGATGATTTAGGTGCCAGGCTTGATATAAACTGGTCTGTGGTGCCAGGCAAGCCCATTTTCTCTCAACGATGTTCCAGGCACTACTGTGTCCGAAGATTGCCTCCTGACGCTGTTAAAATCATCTAGTAAAGATGTAATCATCTTATCCATTAGGCCATTAGGCCATTAGGCCTGAGTTGTTTTTTATTGCCGGAGAAAAGGAACTTAAATATTTTAGTCAAATAATGAGATAAGTTCAATAGAAAAAATATATTTAACATCATTAACATTTAAATAATTATTACACCAAGGTAAATAAATTGACTAGTAAGGGGAGTTGATTTTTCACCACCACCCGCTGCCGCTGCCGTAACCGGCGGAGCCATAGCCGCTGGAGTAGCCACCGGAGTAACCACCGTGGCCGCCCGAGTAGCCGCCGTAGCCACCGCCGAAGCCGCCGCCGTAACCGCCGGAGGAGTAGGAGATGGAGGGCGCGGCGATGATCTTCTTCTGCGTGATGACCTGCGGCACGGAGATCACCTTGCGCACGCTCACCACCTGCGGCACCTCCACCACCTTGTTCACGTTCACCACTCTGTTGACGGCGACGATCTGTGCACCGCCGTATCCACCGCCATTGCCACCGCCGTAGCCGCCACCGTATCCCCCGCTGCTGTAGCCGCCACCGTATCCCCCGCTGCTGTAGCCGCCACCGTATCCCCCGCTGCTGTAGCCGCCGCTGTAGCCCCCGAGGCCGCTGGAGAGGTAGCCGCGCTTCTCGCGCACGTTGCCGGCGCACGCCACCGCCGCCAGAGCCATCAACACCACCTGAAACACACACCACTTATACTTTCCGGCCGCTGTACCACCTCCTCGTTCATTCTCCACATATTCAGAGTGATACTCACGAAGGATTTCATCTTGCTACTGCGGGAGGAGACGATGGAGCAAGCTGCCAAAGATGAATGGTGTCTTGCTCTGATTCCGCACACTATAAATACGCGACTCGCGGCGGATGGCGCAACCGTGTCCTCGCGCGGCGCCGACAAATATCATAAGTGTCGCTCTGTAGTGATAACAATCTGGACAAAACAAACATAACGCCGGAGTTGATCAGGTGAATCAGAAAGGTGATCAGAGAAGTTCAGGAAGACCTATAGATATATACCTAGTTACTACATGAGAGCCTTTTATTTTTACAACTTTCAGTGAAGGTAAACATTTTATTTAATTATCAATAGGATTACAACCTGAACCATAATATGTGTCATATTACAAATCTAACATAATGTTTCAAATCAAACAAAATGATGTAAGTACTTGAAACCCGAGGAAGTAAGTAGGTACCTACTTGAAAACTATAACAATCAATGTAGATCATTTTGTTTCATGCAAATAAATAAATTTGATTTGATCCCTACAAAGTAAAATTGCAACCCTAAGATTGACTCTTTATTCAATTAAGTGTAAGTATCATATGTATGGAAAAACACTTATACCCAGAACAAACATCTGCAGAACAAACAACAATTTGTTTCGCGGCAGGGATAAAACCCGCAACCTCTGCATCTGAGGCCGGCCTTCGCTCACTGCGCCACAGAGGTCAATAGTTTGAGAATTTTTTATTTATAAATTTTATTCAGTAAGTACCTAATTAGACCATCTCGTAAAGATTAACAAAACCAATTCCAAGAAGTGAATGTGTGAATTAATAAGTTAATTTAGTTTTATGTAAATTGATACGACGCATGTAAGTCATACTTTAGGAATGACCAATGTTCCTATTCTACTCATTGTTATTGTCTTCTTAGGTTAATTATTGTTCTTTTTTTTTCTGTTCTAATTTTTTAAATTCTAAGTTTGTTTTCCTTTGTATTTCCATAGTGTGCGTGTGCCTTAACAAATAAAAATCTTTATCTTTATCTTTATCTTTATTTTTAACTCTATAATCTGTTTACACTCTATACTGTAACAACTAGGGAGTTGTTTTGGAACAGGCAATAGAGTCACCTAGCTTATAAGACTGTACGAAATAAGCAACCAATATAATGGAATATAAATAGAATAATCTTAATTTCGTCACTGTTAAAAGTGTGTGAGTAGGTATCCTTAACCTTGTCCGTGACAAACCGCGGCGAGGCGTCGCTTCGTCCGTGCTTCCGAGACATTGTCTGACAGCTTCTGACCAGAGCTTTTGTCTAAAGAAAAATTCTGGCTGCTTTTATGCATAGGTAATTGTTTTTAAATGTTCTTTAGAACAGGTTGACTGGGTGAAATGGCGCCTCGGTTTTCATTCATTATGTGGGTTTGAATTTATTTTAATCATAAAAACCTACAGTAAAGTCCTATTACATACCTACCTACAAGATTTAGCAATATGATTACCAGATTTGAATACCAAGTCATTGTTTTGCACGGGCGAGTCATGATGGAAGTCAATTTAATTATATGCCACATATAGTATTGTTTAATCTGTAGCCACATGCACGAAAGTTGCATCGTGTAGGTAAATAAGTCCTTATGGGTTTTCATTTTGGAATAGCACTTAACTACCTACGATGATAGCTATAAGGGGTTGCCATAAGGGGTTTTCCCTGAAAATTTCCACTAAAAACTAAAAAGGCGCTGCTGGTGTTGGGCAAACGTGCGCATTACAAAATTTACAAATCATTAAGGTATAGATGCAAAGGCACACACGCCGTTATTAGCCGTTACAGATCAGCCGTCATTTTAGAAAGCTTTTAAAACTTTTTTTGGAAGGCCTGGATGTGTATATAAGTGGCAATACGCAGGCATCAAGAGATTGGGCATTAGCAATTTTCATGAAAACCTTTCCATATAAATATCAATCGAATTCGACAGCGTTGTAGTCTTTAGTTGCTGGCCGCGTTCTAAATCGTTGAGATGTAGAGTCGGTTCTTGAATTTATGAACTCAATTTAGTCGCCGTAGTCTTAATAACAAAAGAGCGAGTTTGTTTTATCTCCTTTTTAAGATGTGCAATCGACCCTTAATCAGATTTATATACTCGTAAGTACCTAATTTCAGTTTGAGACTTTTCACATCCTATGATGTGTTATCTCTATGTTAATCCAAGTACCTAATATTGACGCAATTCTCTTTCTTTTCGAGATATCTTAATCTAACACAAGCAAGTATTTTTAAATAAGGGCATCTCAAACGTGCGTTTGTGTTGTATTGAGTTGGAGAGAGCTTATTAGGTATGTAAGTAGGCAAGGCAGGGATAGTAAAATGAATTGTAAGTTCTTAAAAAAATACTGTTTTATTTGGAAATATTTTGAAAAACAATATCACGAATTTAAATAATTTTGGATGACTAGAGTACTTCAATGGTAGGGCGTTCACCACCAGCCACTGCCGCTGCCGTAACCAGCGGAGCCATAGCCGCTGGAGTAGCCGCCAGAGTAGCCACCGGAGTAACCACCGTGACCGCCGGAGTAACCACCGTGGCCGCCGCCGAAACCGCCGGAGGAGTAGGAGATGGAGGGCGCGGCTATGATCTTCTTCTGCGTGATGACCTGCGGCACGGAGATCACCTTGCGCACGCTCACCACCTGCGGCACCTCCACCACCTTGTTCACGTTCACCACTCTGTTGACGGCGACGACCTGTGCACCGCCGTATCCACCGCCGTATCCACCGCCATAGCCACCGCCGTAGCCGCCACCGTATCCCCCGCTGCTGTAGCCGCCGCTGTAGCCCCCGAGGCCGCCGGAGAGGTAGCCGCGCTTCTCGCGCACGTTGCCGGCGCTCGCCACCGCCGCCAGAGCCATCAACACCACCTGAAACACACAACACTTGTACACCCTGCTACCCGCTAATCTACCCTCTCGTCTACTCTGTGTGAAGCTAGAAGGATACTCACGAAGGATTTCATCTTGCTTCTGAGGAAGGAGGTAACGGAGCGAGCTGCTGAGGAGGAATGGTACCGTGCTCTGATTCCGCGCACTATAAATACGCGACTCGCGGCGGATGGCGCAACCGTGTCCTCGTAGATAATTATGATCAGTTTTACATCTTTAATATTAAAAACATGAATTAAACAACGTTAAGTCGGAGTAGCCCAGCAGTTAGCAACCAGGAAAATAAATCCCTATTTTGTTTAGAACTTACTTGTCAATTAATTAATTCACACTACTTAAGTATTTCATATTTAATTAAAAAAACAAGCTTGAATATAATATAATAATATAATCGTACGATATAAGTCCCTAGTGTAAAAAATTAAAACTCGTCATAGTTTAAATCGTATGAAAACCGATCTGTTTGGATCTGGCCCAGGGTAGGTTGTGTGGCAATGTCATTGTGAAGACGGTAGACTTTTACCGAGCTGATCTGAAGATACAGCCTAGCTCAGAAGAGACTAAAAACTCTTTTTATCAAGCTACTGGCCGTTCCCGTGGGAATCAAAAGTAGTATTTTTGTTTATCCAGGAAATAAGTTATTTATTTCAATGTTATATTTTTTTATTTTCATTTCATTTAAGTTTTCCTGGTACCTACTGAATTTCATCCAAATCCGTTTAATCATTTTTCGTCATTCTAGAGGATAAGATAATCGTTAAAGAGGAACAAACCCCCATCCACACATCCATCTTTTACATTTATATTATTATACGAGTAGTAGGATAAAAGTTGGTAGGAGGATTATGTTGATCGTGACCTGAGCTTTTTCAATGGACTTTCAAATCAGTACCTACCTACTGCGAAACATCTTGTTCTCCAAAATAGATATCAGTTTCGGTCTCTTCAGCGACGACGGTACCTAAGTAGGTACCTCATTTATGACAAACGCTGAAACTTTAGTTCATGAAATATGAAACCAAGCGACGACCTTATATTTATCTTAATTTTTAAGTAGGGTTATTAGAAATAAATAAAGTACTTATTCAAAATCAATGTCAAAAAATAAAAAAAATGCTCTCGAACTCGAGGTTATTAAGTTAAATGTTTGTCTATATTGTTTACAAATATTAACCACAAGTCGCGGAGCGTGGCTGCTCCTTTTACACATAAAACGTCCTTACTTATTGCAATCTGGTTGCGGTAACAAAAAAAAAACAAGGTACCAATAAGTAGTCTAAACATAAGCGGAACTTTCCATCAGGGCTTTATTTTGTTCATAGAATAATGTAGTGTAGGTAATATTGTAGCATCCACAACCTTGACCCAGACAAAGTGCCGCTGTGTGCTTCCGCGAGTTCGGTTCGCTTATGAATATGCAGATTCAATAAACAGTTGCCGTACTTTGCGAGAGCTTCCTATCAAAGTTCATTTATTTCTATGACTGCAGCATTACTTTATTTAGTAAATAAATGATTTAATTTAATTTATTTTACTTCAGTTTACGGTGCTATTTCCAGCACACTAGTCAAGAGGGCGTCATCTTGTCATAATTCTTACTCCCTCGAGTGACTTGTGTAAGACGAATCAGAATGAAAAAATAAGAAAATAATAATTCAGAAAAAAATATGAAAAAGGTACTAAATAATATGATCACAACTGTACGTACCTATCCCAGAGAGCGGTAGACTTTTCATTCAGGTTTTTATGTATTTTTTAAAATCCTTTTTGAAGATGTCTAAGGGGGTAGTCAGAGCAAGCTAGCAGAAGTTTACTTTCCATAAGTGACAGCCCATCGACGCTAGAAAGCTAACCGGTTTCCTCACGATGTTTTTAGTCACTGTTTAAAGCAGTGCATATAATAGTTTCGACACGAAAAGTTCATTGATGCACGGCTGGATTAGAACCCACGATCGAAAGTCCACTTGACCAACACGGCTTTCCGTGATGATTTAGAAGTTTAATTTTATTCAAGTCTTGTATTCGATTTTGTTTATAATTTAATTTATTCATCAATTTCAACACAATCAACAATCAACCCTTGTGACAAACAAACTTATTATATTAATTAAGTGTGTAGGTACCAAATTGAATGTTTTGTATTTCTGTGTGACATTAATTGTATTTTATTACAAATTTTAATCTATGGATCTATTTGAAATCTGAATTAATAAACGAATTTAATTTAATTTCCATGAAGAAGGCCTCGACAGAAACGAAGGAGGACGAAAAAGCACCTTCATTTAATGAAAACTACTAAACTTACTGAAAATAATCAGGTAATAATATGACAATAAGGATGGTATAGTTAGGAGAAGGCCATTGTACTCTCTCTCAAACTAATAGGTTTTTAGCCGCCAGTTGCAGGTAGGTACAGGTACCACTGCCTACAGGTTCAAAACAAAATACACTGGGCACTACGAAACATACCTACCAACATTAGAGGAATGTTTTGAATGGTACATTCTTTTCAAAACGGATAAAATAACCAGAAGTTTAAAAAAAATAATGTTTTTATTTGTATAAAAATAATATCACAATAGAAATAAAATTGGTTGTCTAAGTTTCTTCACTGGTAAGGTATTCACCACCAGCCGTTGCCGCTGCTGTAACCAGCAGACCCGTAGCCGCTTGAGTAACCACCGGAGTAGCCACCGTGGCCGCCGGAGTAGCCACCGTGGCCGCCGGAGTAGCCACCGTGGCCGCCGGAGTAGCCACCGTGGCCGCCGGAGTAGCCGCCGTAGCCACCGCCAAAGCCGCCGCCGTAACCGCCGGAGGAGTAGGAGATGGAGGGCGCGGCGATGATCTTCTTCTGCGTAATGACCTGCGGCACGGAGATCACCTTGCGCACGCTCACCACCTGCGGCACCTCCACCACCTTGTTCACGTTCACCACCCTGTTGACGGCGACGATCTGTGCACCGCCGTATCCACCGCCATTGCCACCGCCGTAGCCGCCACCGTATCCCCCGCTGCTGTAGCCGCCACCGTATCCCCCGCTGCTGTAGCCGCCGCTGTAGCCCCCGAGGCCGCCGGAGAGGTAGCCGCGCTTCTCGCGCACGTTGCCGGCGCACGCCACCGCCGCCAGAGCCATCAACACCACCTGAAACACACACCACTTATACTTTCCGGCCGCTGTACCACCTCCTCGTTGATTCTCCACATATTCAGAGTGATACTCACGAAGGATTTCATCTTGCTACTGCGGGAGGAGACGATGGAGCAAGCTGCCAAAGATGAATGGTACCGTGCTCTGATTCTGCACACTATAAATACGCGACTCGCGGCGGATGGCGCAACCGTGTCCTCGCGCGGCGCCGACAAATATGAGTTATCTCATCTTTATCGATGATAACTATCCGAATAACTATCCGTTTAAGAACAGCAAATACTTTGAATGAAAGCGAGCTTTTACTTATGTGTAAATAATAATAAAACCAAGTTAAAGACGCGAATACATATTTCAGCCATTTTCCATCTCTATCAAATTAATTGATTTCACCTTCACGACAGGTATACTCGTAATAGTAGATTATGTAGGTAGGTAGGTATATTGGTAATCATATTCCTAGGTAGGTATCTAGTAAATAAGAAAGTGAGCAAGTGTCAAATTTTGGCGTCGGAGTTTTTATGTCTCCTTACCTAAAGGTCTCTGTCATTTCCTCAAGACTTTAAAAGTCAGGACCGACAATTTAACGTGCGTGACCAATGTAGCTGAGCGCTTCCGGGCTTCGGAAAGCCCGGAAGCGCTCAGTTGTTATGCTACTTGCCGTCTCCCATCCAAGAACGTATCAAGAATGGTCTTAGCAAGCTTCTATTTGATAGTTCAACATTAATAAAATATGAATGTAAAATAATGGTCCTAAATTATATTTATTACGAACCTTGTTAATTTTTTAGATTTATTAAATTTTATTCAACTACAAATTAAAAAAATTCGGATGTTTCCCTGTGGTGCAGCTGATTTTTGAATCACTCTATCGTGTAAGCTAATAAAGTATTGATTCTGTGGGTATCAGCTTCTTTTTACAGCTATAACGACGTAATACCAACCTCAGTGGCGCAGTGGTTGAAAGTCCGCCTGAAAGGCGGGTTCGATTCCCGCTGCGGGACAAATTTTTGCATGATCTGAAAATGTTTGTTTCTTGTCTATGTATAATCAATACCAATATTATAAAGAACTAGCTGCGCCCCGGGGTTTCACCCGCGTAAGTCTCGTTCCCGCGGGAATATCGGGATAAAAAGTAGCCTATGTGTTAATCCAGGGTATCACCTATCTACATACCAAATTTCAACCAAATCGGTCCAGCCGTTTTTGCGTGAAAGAATAACAAACATACATACATTCTCACAAACTTTCACATTAAAATATTATAAGTAGGATAGGATAGGATAGGATAGGATAGTAGGAGGAAGTAGGATAGTAGGATAATAATATTATGAAGGTAGGCAATGTTGGTTTGTTTATTTGCCATGTTGTTTACACGCAAAAGAGTCTTGATAGTCGCCCAGACGGAGAGTCACACTATCTTCTAAAAGTTCCTTGTATAAATTGAAAACGGAACCCTTATCTGAGATAAGATATCCGTATAAAAGAAAATTAAAAAGAAAAGTGTTCAATGTGCGGCTTTTTCGCTAAAAGCCATGTCTTCCAATAATTTGCCGATAGGTATGTCATTTATGTATTCATAAGACAATTTTAGGTTCTTATTAAAACCGAAGGTATATATTGTGAGTTTATCCTACTAATCCTACTATCCTTCCTACTATCCTACTATCCTACTTCCTATCCTTCCTTCCTACTAATATTATAAATGTGAAAGTTTGTGTTTGTAATCTGTAAAATATTTAGTTTGATTTGATATTTCACATTATATTTAAATTCAAACAGATGCAAAACACCCAGCATTAAATCTAGTACCTATACAAAAATATCCTAAAAGTGTTAGATAATTTTGAACCTTGCCTGGTGCCACAGATAAACTTCTGCAATTTCTTCTTACTTTTTGTTTAGATTTAATAACAATGGTTCACCTGCTGTGCCAGAGTTCAAAGGATAACGAACACCAGCATATTATGGTTAGAGAAATGAATCTTACATCGACAAGTTTAGCAGACAAAGCAACTGATATTTTCTGACATGATCATGAGGATTTGTGTATTATGCAAGCGTTGCCTGTCTATATCTACGAGTATATCTATACTATCTATACTTCTATAGGTACAAATATTATTTTGTTTGTTTGTTTATTTTTGAAATCGGTTAATGTATAAGTAGTTTCGGAGATAACCTCCGTCAAAGTTATCTCGGAAACTACTTAACCGATTTCAAAAATTCTTTCACGAATGATTATAATGGACTGTCCGGGTGGTTATAGGCTATGTTTTATCCCAGTAGTTTCATTAGTACACCCGTGCAAAGCCGGGACGGGCTGCTAGTGTACTATATTTTGACGACCGACTAACCTTCACACCGCTCTGTCATACTGGTGTGTTCGTTGTTTGACACTAAGATCTTTCTTTTTCAAGCTTTATAAAGCTCTGTTTGTTTTCAAAACTCGGTTCATGTAAAGACTACATAAAATAAATAGTAATAAAATAACTTAGTACACGTACGATTCATAAAAAAATAATGGTTTTATTTTCGAGTATTAATAAAAACAATATCACAAATTTATATGACCTAGGATGACTAGAGTGCTTCAGTGGCAGGATGTTCACCACCAGCCTTTGCCGCTGCTGTATCCAGCCGAGCCGTAGCCGCTGGAGTATCCACCGGAGTAGCCACCAAGGCTGCCGGAGTAGCCACCGTGGCCGCCGGAGTAGCCACCGTGGCCACCGCCGAAGCCGCCGCCGTAACCGCCGGAGGAGTAGGAGATGGAGGGCGCGGCGATGATCTTCTTCTGCGTGATGACCTGCGGCACGGAGATCACCTTGCGCACGCTCACCACCTGCGGCACCTCCACCACCTTGTTCACGTTCACCACCCTGTTAACGGCGACGACCTGTGCACCACCGTATCCACCGCCGTATCCACCGCCGTATCCACCGCCATTGCCACCGCCGTAGCCGCCACCGTATCCCCCGCTGCTGTACCCGCCGCTGTAGCCCCCGAGGCCGCCGGAGAGGTAGCCGCGCTTCTCGCGCACGTTGCCGGCGCACGCCACCGCCGCCAGAGCCATCAACACCACCTGAAACACACAACACTTGTACACCCTGTCGTCCGCTACACCACTCTTTGGACTACTCTGTGTGTAACTAGAGCGGTACTCACGAAGGATTTCATCTTGCTACTGAGGAAGGAGGTGACGGAGCGAGCTGCTGAGAAGGAATGGTGCCGTGCTGTCTTCCCGCACTCTATAAATACGCGACACCACAGAGCAATGTGTCGCAACAATGTCCTTGCGTCTCGACGCGCGAATATTCCACGCGTTTAATATTCGTACTGGCTGATGTGATTTGATTTACTTGTAGCAAGACACTAGGTTACTCTTCGTCTGGCTATAATCACAAAACTAACATTTGTGTAAGGGTAGTTAGAATTTTTAGCTAAGTAACAACGTAGATAACAAAGGAAGATGAAGTTACGTCCCCATGAATAACATTAATAATTATCTTTATTTTTTATCCTAATGCAATGCAAGGTTAATAAGGCAAAACTTTTACTCAATAAATAGAATTTCGGCAAAGCACCTTTTTCGAACAAAGATGGTTGCTAAATCTGCCGTCGTTTATTTATGTGAAGCGTCAAGAAAAAATATTCTCTAAATGCTTATATACTTAACAGAAACTTTAAAAGGAAGAATGGGATAGTTTTTTAATTTTTTAATTATGTAAGGTGTAAAGAGCATGTAAGGCTAAAACTAGGTGCTGAGCGCCCACTCGCTCAAATTATAGGGGTTATAAAAACTTAATTATTTACTAAAACATGTTTTGTATGAAACTAACCTAACGGAAAACTATAGCCTTAGCCTTGACCGAGTGAGGAGCTTCCGCGCTGACCGCTCATACATATTCAAACATGTCGAACAGTTCACTGCTAAGGAGATCGCTTCCTACTCGTTCCTATATTTATTTATTGACTAAATTTATGGGGTTTTTATGGGATTCTCCTTTGACTGATGTGATTTCTCCTCACTTTAATTTCACTATAAAATGACTAAAGATACGAAACAAGGAATTTTCTAAGGTCCTCAACTGAGTTTCAGGCTGAGGTGACGACTAAATGGCGATAAGTGTCAGTACACACTATGCCGAACTTACGCACCGAAGTTCGGCAGCTGATTACGCCCGTCCCGACGTATAATTCGCCTAATTGAAATGACACATCATAAGTGCTGAGGCTTCGCGCCGAAATGCAGTCACGCAACTTTGTGCGCCGCCCGCTGAACTTACGCGAACTTACGAAGTTAGGCGGCGCCGAGAGCTTTAAGCTTGTTAGATTTCAAACTGCTGCTAAATTTGCTTTCATTACATTTCAATAACATTATTTTGTGAAGACTTAAAAGAGAAAAACACACTCTTCGTAAATGAACTTTAATGGTTTTGAACAATTTAGGTAAGTAAACACAAAAAATTGGCGATTTATCATATAATTATTTGTATTCATAGATTTTTGAGTGTCCTAAATATTTTGGCACAGTTGCATGCGCCATGATCACGGTTTAACTCATAAATTAACGAAT
This sequence comes from Xanthorhoe spadicearia, assembly GCA_947086425.1. Taxonomy (NCBI): domain Eukaryota; kingdom Metazoa; phylum Arthropoda; class Insecta; order Lepidoptera; family Geometridae; genus Xanthorhoe; species Xanthorhoe spadicearia. The sequence continues at coordinate 124,957 of OX352208.1, forward strand.
CGTGGTTAATCACTTTTTTAGTATTTTACGAGTATAAAAATAGCCCCAAGACTTTGCTCAATTAATAATTAATAAAAAAAAATATACTTATTACATCAATACATGTAAATTATTGTTCAATTTCAAGGATGCTGTTTACAAAAACAAGTTTATATCCTTAGAAATTCACCCGAATTTTTATAATTCCTCATGTTACCATGACATAGGTACTCGTATCAACGCACAACCTAAGAGCCTGTCCAGAAAGCGCGATTTACGCGCGTGTCAACTCGCGCGTAAGCACTCGCGCGTTCTCGAGATACTAGAGCTACATACATCTCGTCCAGAGACCCGTTTTACGCGCGTGTGAGGTAACGCGCGAGGGCATCTGGACGGGATGTATGTAGCTCTAGTATCTCGAGAACGCGCGAGTGCTTACGCGCGAGTTGACACGCGCGTAAATCGCGCTTTCTGGACAGGCTCTAAACCGTAGACTTCCTATTTAGTGTCTAACTGAAATCAGCAACGAAAGTCTTACAATAAGAGATAGTAGGTATGTTGTTGGGGCGCATACTACCTTATTGTCACTCGGTGTAGGTACCTACTACTATTTTATTAATACCCTACTCGTATTTAATTATACACAACCTTTAAGAAAAACAAAGTAATTGAAAAAATAGAGGTCATTTATTGGTACACATTTAAAATATTATCACAATATGGATTTTGAAGCATTTGACTAGTTTAAAAATCTTGAATTTACCACCAACCACTGCTGGCACCATTTCCAGACCAGCCGTTGCCAGAACCGAAACCACCGGAGTAGCCACCGGAGTAGCCACCGGAGTAGCCACCGGAGTAGCCGCCAGAATGGCCACCTGAGTAACCACCAGAGTATCCACCGCTGGAGTAAGCGGGTGCAGCGATGACCTTCTTCTCCGTGATGACCTGCGGCACGGAGATCACCTTGCGCACGCGCACCACCTGCGGCACCTCCACCACCTTGTTCACGTTCACCACCCTATTGACGGTGACCACTTGAGGGGCCGGCGCAGCGACCACGTGGACCTCATGGCCCCCACCGTAGCTTCCGTGACCACCCTCGTATCCTCCGTGCCCGCCGCTGTAGCCTCCATGTCCGCCGTGTCCCCCGGATAGGAACCCGCGCTTCTCGCGCACGTTGCCGGCGCACGCCACCGCCGCCAGGGCCATCAACACCACCTGAAACACACACCACTTGTACACATTGCCGCAGGATGTCGCATGATTCTTTCCTGGCGGAAGGAATTGTGTTAAAGAGCAATGGAATCACCTAGATTGTATGATTATAACAATGATGTTTTCTTTCTTTCACAACCCTTTTCTCTGCTCACTCGGAACGATACTCACGAAGGATTTCATCTTGCGGCTGCGGGAGGAGGTGACGGAACGAACAGGTGATGAGGAATGATGCTTTGTCTTCATTCTGATGAGTATAAATAGTTATCGCACAGAGTGTGGCGCAAGCATCGTCCTCAGTAACGCTCAACTTTGTTCATTCAAATAGGTAAATAAAGTAATGATGGCGCCCTAAAAAATATAATGAAATTATACCACTTAGCATTTGACCTACAAGTGTTAGTTTTGCTCAGAAGTTGTTGTACTCTACTCGTAATGTTCTATGTAATTGTGGTTAGCTTCCTAGATAAATATAATATCCATTTCTACTGTCTTTGAGCGACTAATTTACCGATGCCGTTAAAACGATCAATAGGTAGCTCAACTGATCCAAGCCGCTGTCTCTATGTAAATAAATATCATCACAATAATTTGTGACTGTTTTGGAGTCAAAATAAAAGTAGATGGAAGTAGCGCTGGTTTTATATTAAATCAGAATCAGAAATAAAAAAAAAATAGAAATAAATAAACCAAAATTATTTGTGACATGTTATTATTATTTATTATGCCGTCGAAAGATAAGAAACACTTTTGTACACCTTGAAAGGAATTTAATGTTGACTGTACATTTTGAAATCGGGTGTCTCCGGAACGGGTCACTGCGGGATCAGGTTTCAGGGAGTAAATAAAACATTAGGTAGTTTTTGAGTTGTATTTATAGTTAACTATCCTCGCTTAACGGGTCAAGTAATTTATGAGAATTTAGCGCAGCGCTGCCCCTGAAATGAATTATTTCATACATTTGAAATTCTTAACAATTGGGTTTGTTTACCTATTTGCAATTAACAAATTTAAGCGTCACCGAGGACGATGCTTGCGCCACACTCTGTGCGATAACTATTTATACTCATCAGAATGAAGACAAAGCATCATTCCTCATCACCTGTTCGTTCCGTCACCTCCTCCCGCAGCCGCAAGATGAAATCCTTCGTGAGTATCGTTCCGAGTGAGCAGAGAAAAGGGTAGTGAAAGAAAGAAAAAACATTGTCATAATCATACAATCTAAGTTCATCCATTGTCTTTCAACGCGATATCTTACACCATGGAAAGAATCATGCGACATCCTGCGGCAAGGTGTACAAGTGGTGTGTGTTTCAGGTGGTGTTGATGGCCCTGGTGGCTGTGGCGTGCGCCGGCAACGTGCGCGAGAAGCGCGGTTTCCTATCCGGGGGACACGGCGGACATGGAGGCTACGGCGGCGGGCACGGGGGCTACAGCGGCGGGCACGGGGGCTACAGCGGCGGGCACGGGGGCTACAGCGGCGGGCACGGGGGCTACAGCGGCGGGCACGGGGGCTACATCGGCGGGCACGGGGGCTACAGCGGCGGGCACGGGGGCTACAGCGGCGGGCACGGAGGATACGGGGGTGGTCACGGAAGCTACGGCGGGGGCCACGAGGTCCACGTGGTCGCTGCGCCGGCCCCTCAGGTGGTGACCGTCAACAGGGTGGTGAACGTGAACAAGGTGGTGGAGGTGCCGCAGGTGGTGCGCGTGCGCAAGGTGATCTCCGTGCCGCAGGTCATCACGGAGAAGAAGGTCATCGCTGCACCCGCTTACTCCAGCGGTGGATACTCTGGTGGCTACTCTGGTGGCTACTCCGGTGGCTACTCCGGTGGTTCTGGCAACGGCTGGTCCGGAAATGGTGCCAGCAGTGGTTGGTGGTAAATTCAAGATTTTTAAACTAGTCAAATGCCTCTCTATTCATTTTGTGATAATATTTTAAATTTGCTATTATTATGTTCCAATAAATGACCTCTATTTTTTCAATTAAGTACTTTGTTTTTCTTGGGACCACCATTACATTCCATAGTAACTCGGTAGGTGCAAGTATATAAACCATGATCATAATCATCTATAGACCGACTTTACCCACTGCTGGACATACCCTCCCTAAATTTGTGTGTTTTGTGTATCGACATACATAATGTGCTTTTCTTAATTTGTAAAGATACTTTTAAAATAGGGTTCTTCCAGTCCTTTTGCAAACAAGAAGAAAGGCACACAGTAGTAATGCCATCTAGAAAACACCTTCTTATTATGTTGTATGTGTATCCCCATTAGGTATAGGTATGTTATTAATTTTATTGTGATCCCCAACAAAGTCATCACAGAATTTCATAAAACCCCGGTTCAAAGTTCACCTACCTTTTGAAGTCAAGGTCTAGTAACCGGAGTTTGGACAAGTATGTAAATACCAATTAAAAACGAATGAATTCCCTTTAGAAATGGATTATCCTATCCTATCGGCATTTTTAAAATATCTGATTTGGGTTTTGAACTCAAACCTCTGTAGAACGTACTCGTACTTGACGAAAGGATTTCCAGCGATTTGTTGTCGATATTACTATAGATACATTACAAAATTAACTAAGTATATTCTTCTATACCGGAACAAATATTTGGCACGCCCTAGTCCGGGAACCGAACCCGCACCTCTCGTGTCTAGCAGGTCTGCAAGGTCATCGCTATGACTAGCTATTTGCTAATACATAGCCGTCGAATATGTTTGCGAGACGCAAATATTCGATTAGTAATTTGAATAGAGACGAGGCTAATTATTATTCCGGGCCAGTAACTGACACGACACGAAGACACGTGTCGTTACCTACTGGCCATTTAGATGAACGAATGCTCAGATCATATCCCGATATGTACCTAACTTATGGACTTGAGCTAATATGGAAAATACTTTCCTTATTGCTAGGTACTGTTCTATAAAAAAATACAGTTAATAGTCTGCATTGTACAAGGGCATGGTAACTGCAAAGAAAATTGTATAATAGATCTTTATTTTGAACACTTATTGTATAAGAACAGGTATGACTAGTATTTGTCTACCAGGCGTTGTCGCTGGTCTGTGAGCCCCAGCCGGAGCTGTAGCTGGAGCCGCCGGAGCCGCTGGAGAGGCCGGTACCGTAGCCGGTGCCGTAGCTGTAGCTGGGGGACGCCGAGTAGGTGCTGTAGCTAGGAGAGGCGGAGTAGGTGCTGTAGCTGGGAGATGCCGAGTAGGTGCTGTAGCTGGGAGATGCCGAGTAGGTGCTGTAGCTGGGAGATGCCGAGTAGGTGCTGTAGCTGGGAGATGCCGAGTAGGTGCTGTAGCTGGAGCTGGGGGCACTGTACGAATAACTAGGAGATGAGGTGCCGTAGCTGTAGGTGCTGGGGGCGCTGTACGAGTAGCTGGGAGATGAAGTACCGTAGCTGTAACTGGGAGAGGAGCTGGTGTAGCTGTAGCCCGGGCTGGACACGATCTTCTTCTCGGTCACGACCTGGGGGACCGAGACGACCTTGCGCACTTGCACCACCTGAGGCACCTCCACTACTTTGTTGACGTTCACAACCTTCTTGACATCGACCACCTTGGTGGTGGGGGCCGTGTAAGAGACTGCAGGGGCGGCGTATGAGACTGAAGGTGCAGCGTAGGAGACGGACGGGGTGTAACTGTAGGAGCTCGCGGGGGCGGCGTACGAGACGGAGGGAGCGTAGCTGTAAGACGATGATGCGGGGGCGGAGTACGAGACAGATGAGGTTGAAGGCGCAGAGTAACTGTAGGAGGAGGGGGCGGAGTAGGAGACTGAGGGTGCAGCGTAGGAGACTGAAGGAGCGGCGTAGGAGACCGAGGGTGCAGCGTAGCTGACTGAGGGTGCAGCGTAGCTGTACGAAGAGCTAGCTGGTGCAGAGTAGGAGACGGAGGGGGAGGAGTAGCTGCTGTAGGAGGGGGCGTAGCTGACGGACGGGGTCGAGAACACGTTGTGTTCACCGCTGTAGCTGGCGTAGCCGTTGAACTTGTTGTGGCTGGAGTAGCCGAGTCCAGAGCCGTAACCAGATCCGTAGCCTGAACCATAGCCGGAGCCGGAACCGTAGCCGGAGCCGGAACCGTAGCCGGAGCCGAAGCCGGAGCCCTGACCGAGGCCGAGGAGGTTAAGGCCGAAGAAGGAGCGCTTGTCGCGTACTTCCTTGTTCTCCTTGGCGTCCTTGGCGTCCTTGCCGGCCGCGGCGAGCGCCACCACAGCGAGAAGTACCACCTGAAAGCGATACAAACAAATCTTGTTGTAGAAAGATTATATTGCTGGGAGTTGTAATACTCGTAGCTATTTTATTTGAACGTTGAAAATTTAAATTTCTTAAATTTATAATTATATGATCTCTACTAATATTATAAAGAGATAATGTTGGTTTATTGTATGGGGACGTTATTCCGCGACGCGCGTTTTCGTCAGCGCGATCTAGTATCGGGTCATTTTTAATAGCACCATCTAGTAATTTCATAAAATAATATTACAGATAATCATATAAGTACTTAATAATATTTTAAGAAATTGTTTTGATCTCCATGTACAACAAAAGGTTCTAATTTGTGTTTAAAATTTAGGACCAATAACACTATAATTGTGAAATTTTCCTTTTTGCACAGTGCTTTGGGAAAGCCTTTACACATCCATTTATTATTGTAATACAATAAGTATTGTTTTAGTAAAAAAATAAATAGGTTAAAAATTGACTCACTAAATATTTCATGGTGGGCAGTGCTGGGGCGGGCGCGGAGTGGAGTGAGGGCCGCCCGTTGCGACATATTATATAGTGTAGGTGTTGTGACGTCACGCAGGACCTGCGACCTCGGGCCGTGACCCGCCGCACGCGCACCTACACCATCCCTCATCTTTACTATTTATATTTCAAATACCTGTTTTTGAAAACCGGAAAAAAAGGTTCTAGAAATAATTTGCATTTCTCTTTAAAATACCTATTAAAAGTTTGTGAGCATGGATGGCTGGACGTTTAATTACTGTTAAACGACTGAAAGTTAAAAGTAGTAGTAGTATTCTACTTTTATCTTGTATCTGTCGGGCTTTGGAAAGATAATACTACAGGCAATAGAGTCCTAGCTTATAAGTCTGTACATTTTTAAGTGACCCTTAAGGTCATACAGTAATAAACATAATATTATTCTTTTATTTCTTTCTTTCTTTCTCACATAGCCTTGCGTTACCTAGACCAAATTTGTAAAAACTATGACCAAAAATACTTTTAAATAAAGCCACTTTTACCTCGTCAGTTTAACGAGAGAATCTGCGTATAATTTCGGCGCCCTTTTATGATTTTCAATCTCATTATTGTACTCGTACAATACTACAACTGTGAAGTTTCAAAAATTTCTAGTAACATTTTACAAAGTAACAGTACTTAGGTTTTTTTTTAATTCAAATAATATGTACCTACTTTTATCAGCCCCCGTTTGTTCTAACTTGTTGCGAATTAAATACAACAGTAATCCGCGAAAACAACGGTCAAATTTTACGCTTAAATAATGTAAGTTAGTAGGTACCTAAGTAACTTACATACCTACATTTCACAATTGCATTCGCAGATGACTGTTATTTTTAATTTGCAAGTTTGACAAACATCGTATTGATTCATAAATTAATTATTGTGAGTATTTCAGCTGCCTAGATTGACACCTAATTTGTAGACTTAATAGGACACTTATGAGAACCTAAGTTACTCAGTCTGGACTTAAATACTTACATGAAACATTTTATTTTCTATTCTACTGTATTGTTGATATAATGATAGGCTCCTGGCTTTACCAATTCTTAAACAGATGCTAATTCCAAAAAACATAACACATCTGACTATGGACGTGAATTTATCACATAGGAGACTAAGTCGCGCGACTTTTTTGCCCTCTAAATTTGAAAATTTGTGATTTTTTTTGTTATTTTGCTTAGAAGCACAATTTCTATCTTATTTCCCTTCTACGCTCTAATCCTCTTTTATTTTCAGGGATATTTTTCTGAGCTAGTCACCACCATCCCGATGGTCAGATGACATTGTGACTCTTGCCTTACCGGGAATGCGAGTGAGAGCATTCTACGGAACCGGAGTAAGATTCAACACAATCTTACTGTCGAAGTTCAGAGGTACAGTCCAAAAGAACCATCCAGGTTCATTCATTTGGCAGAAGATCAGATTTAAATCCACTTTACCCGAAAAACTAATCTGGCAACGCTGATCGCCCCCATACTGATCTATATATACATATATAATTATATTGTCCATAATCTATCCATAGGTTGCCTGGTAGAGATAGCGTCTATGAATTTAGATTTCATTGAAAAATTGTTTTTGCTCTAAATATTGTAGGTATATAGGTGTGCAATTAAGTATTTTCTTTGAATCAGATGACACCTTTAGAAAGTGTGGTCGCGTGAGTGTGGACGTGTGTCTGCCGAGTGACGTGACCGTGAACTCGGCACGCCGTCCGGTTTCCGCGGAATGCCCCTACATCGGGACCGAACTACTAACACATAACACCATGTATTATCACCAGTAGGTTTAGCTATTAAAATTATATCATCGTGTAAAGTTTCGACAACATCCTTTTGCGGTTGAAGACATTTACTAAATTCAATATTTTAGCAGCTCATTAACAACACAAACAATAATGTCATAATATTTGATGGCCCGACCCTGATTTTGTCTTATGAGGGCAAATGAGTTTTTGTTTCAGAGATAAATAGATTATCATTGCTTGCACCGTAAATACTATAAGTTAAATCCCAACAAGAAAAATATTATTGCCACATTTCAATTTAAAATCCTAATAAAAGTGGGTCCAATAACTGAGTTCTTTCCGAAACGGGTTCGAATCTTCTCAACACTTTTTTGAATCTCTGAACTCTTTACTTTCGGTCTCATTGCTTGTAGACATAGCAGGATGTTGAATGTGGCCGACACGTCGGGTAAACTCGTACGTTGCTCTACACGTAGTTCTTACAACATTATCTGTTTGTTTTGTTTGTGTACCGTCAATTTTAACAAGTTTTACTTAACGCACACAACATCTACATTATTCATTCACATAAGAATCCAAGAAATTGGTAGGTAGGTATAGGTATCGTCCTTGATATAGGCAAATAAGTTCGCAAAGGTTTTCCAATAGTAGGTATCTATTTATAAGTAGGATCGTATGTAAATTAAATACATGTGACAACTTTGCGATTCGGTAAAACAAGTTAGTTCAGTTTCGTATAAAAATACACGACACCGCCTTTTTTGAGTTATTCCATCTTTTTACGAGATTTTAAATTGGATGAATAGTTTAAATTTTTACCAATTTATATTATGAATGTAAATTAATTATTTTTAATTTCAATCGCCGCAGGTTTGTTGTTACTTAAAAGTTATTTTCAACTTAAACAGAAAAATCGCTTCCTTGCTTTCAGTTTTTCGTAAGCCTAGTAATTTAATTATACTTAGTACTTATGCCACATTTAAATCTATTATTTGCTATCTTTGGCTTAGCATTATAGAGCTGTGTATCTGGTACCACTTAGCGATTCATTGCGGTTAGGTTTATTGTAATCTACTAATACTCGTAATAATATGAGTGTTGTCAATGCCAGCATGCAAGGAGCTAGAGACAGTGGTTCCTTTCGTCAGACTAGTTATTTCCCCACCGGCGGCGGCGCGAGGCCCCCACCTTCTTACCTCAACAAGTAAATTCATCTAAATCAGAGTGACCGCAAACATTGATAGCGATTAGCGAAATCTCAGTGAGCAATCATAGAAAGAAAGAAAGAAAGAAAAATATGTTTATCTCAAGGATCACATAAAATAGTACAGTCTTAAAAGCTAGGTGACTCTATTGCCTGTTCCAAAACAGCACCCTACACCAGGGAAAGAATCAGGCAAGAACCTGGTGGTCTGGACCTAGCTTTTTAACTTTTTTCATAACGAGTCTTCAATAGAAAATTGAAGGTTCTCATATCTACGATAGGTATCGAATACTTACCCAAAAACCAGCTAACCATTATTAAGAAAGTACACTGCAGTTTTATTATTGTTGTTATTTTTATTAAATTTTATAAATTGTCGTTGTCAAAGTTCACAACAAAAATAATATTAAATCTTAGTAGTACCTTAATAAATAAGTTTGTGGTCGTATTAAATGGCAATTGACTTTGATTGGAGTACTTTTACCATTTGGGAATCAAGCGCTGAAAATGTCAAGGGAATATCACCACTGGGGATCTTAGGGGCTGTCTAGGTAAATCTAGAGCTGAACTTTAAACTTATGCTGTTAATGAAGTAGAAATGGTTGGCTTAAACAAGGTTATTGATTAAATTAGCCGTCAAAGAGTCGGTTAGCAATAAGTAGATATGTTCTGATTTGTGATCGGCGGGTTTGGAAATACCCGAGCGAGGCGAGGCGGACGCGCATGTGCGAAACCACGAGAATTATTCATTAGTACCTATTATTGTTTGACAAGTTTGTCGGACACTTCTTAGGAATCTACTAAATATACCTACTTAGGCATATAATTAAACATTTGTACATGATCATTTAACTGACTCATTGGTTTTTCTGATTTTCACGAGAGATAAAATAGTAGAAATCAGGCATAGTAAAAGCCACTACTACTAATATTTATTTTATTTATGTTCATTTTGGTAAAAATAGAACTGAACACAAAATAAAGTCAAACCTAATGTTCTTTGCGTGAACTAAAACTCGGAAAACCTTGATTAAATAAAATGCCTCCAAATGTTGTAAATATTTCATTTAGATTCAGATTTGTTGGATTAGCTGACCGAGTCAAACACTTACTAGGTTTGTTTAAGATACGCATAATCCACTCACATTATTTACCGATTTCGGCATTATGTAGGTTGGAAGGAATGTGGACAGCTCAGTAACCATAAAAATATTTACACCCAGAACACGTCCAACTATAAAAGGTAACCGAATTGTTTTTAGGGCACTCAGTCAAGATTTAAAATTGAAAGATCATGACCTTTTGAAATAATTCGGTATTGATACTTGGACCGCGGCCGCGAGTCACTTGATCAAATAATGATATTTCAAAATGGATGTTGTGGACGTGAAGTAACCCGAGCATACCGGCTCTCTTGCAAGACGCAGAGAGTTCATCAGGAGAACCACAGAGAAATATCTATAGTAGAACATAACATTAGGGAAGCTAGGCTAAGTTAGAAACTTAAGTTTTCATGACCACCAAGGCTGGACTTGCAACTTGCAACGGCAATGGTTTCAAAGATTTTAGAGCTAACTCTCTGTGATCTGTGAAATGTTTACTTTGACTAGATTTTTCAATTTTACGGGCAAATAGAACCTTATTATATCGTAATATCGATTATTATGCTAATTATTATTACCTAGAGCTAACAAGCCTTAAAACTCGTTATTATAGATGAATTTATTAAGAACACTCAGTTTCAGCGCAATTAAGTTTTAATAGTTATTTGAATGTCGATATAATGTAGGGTACATCAATTCGCAAAACTTTAAAAGTTAATTTTTCGCATAATATGGTTGTAAATAGCAGGCCGTACTCTACTTTTGGTTTACAACACGCTTGCAAACTCCAAGTGCCTTGTAAGGAGCGTCACCGTGGCCTTGGCAGTGATCGCGAGATAACGATTATGTAACCTGCCCGATGGCGCTCACACCATTCATGGTGGACATTGTGACAAGTTGTGGTTCACTTGATGTTCTTTAGAATTTTTCAGAAAAGAATCAGAAGTGAACCATTTCACTTTCAAAACTATCGTGAGTTGCACTAGACATTATATTAATACAACGGGACATTACTCACGTAAAATTACTGTCGATTTAGATACCGAACCAGAACCAAAGAAGTGAACCAGCTGTGAATTTTCAAGAGAAACATTTTTGTTTATTGTTGATTAGTTGATAACCTTAGTTTTGTGCAAATCAGTGATTCAAAATCGAGTGACCTTTCAACCTTTAATGGTAGAGCCACATAAACGTTTATTCTAATTTATTATTGTTATTATATTAATCATCTTGTCCTTCATCGGGCGAACATTCCCACTCCGAAATATAATTCAATTCAGCAGACAAATTGCTTCGTCCACTACTGACTTTGTCTAAAACCTACGAACAGATATTTTTTCTGTTTGTTCATGTTTTCAATTCAATGCATTTTATTTGAGTACATTAATTAGCAGGTTACACAAATTAAAAGCTATTTTTATAATGGCCCAATCAAAGAGACGCACTTGAGTAAGCTTAGTTTATCGGCATCTTGTTTTGCATTATTAGCATTATTTATTTATGATGATAACCCGCAGATAAAGATGCACGTAAATCAAATTATTTATATCAAAAAAACTTTAATTTCGTTTTATTATTATTTTAATTGGGCAAACCTTTTTATATGGACCTTTGACTATTGAGAGACCATCTTCTAATGTCTTCCGCGATTTGGGAATAAGGTCGTGATTTGATTTTTTTGTATTAAGTAGGTACATTTTTTTCCTATAAGTACCCACTAATATTATAAATAGGTAATGTTTGTTTGTTTGTTCGACGGAGGTAATCTCCGAAACTAATCAGCCGATTTCAAAAATTATTTCACCGATGTGTAGAACGAACTGTCGGGATGGCTATATTTTATCCCGGTAGTTTCATTAGTACTACACCCGTGCGAAGCCGGGATGTGCTGCTAGTTACTTAAAAGCAGCGTAGCCGGAGGCAGTGATAAACACGTTGTTAATTGGTAATACGCCGCGTTGTTATAGTTAATATTATAGAGCTGAGAACAAGATAACATTTAGATTTATTTGGCTACTAATAAAGGCGTGGATCATTGCCGCGCCAACCTCCGCCTATAAAAACTTTTAACAAATCTTTGAATAGTAGGTACTATGATGGTTATTGATTGACTCTTACATCAGACCCTTTGCATTATTTTTAACCGATTTCAAAAAAGGAGGTTTCACTGTCGGTACTTATTTCATAATGTATACCAAGGACGATATACTAGATATAGGTATCTACGTATACTTGTTCATTCCCTCATTATCAAACCAATTTTGTAAATTCTTTTTCCGTTTCAAAACAATGTTTTGATTTCTCAATGAAATGTTCATAATTATGTTAGTGAGACGTGAACCTAATTCCCCTCTCTTACTGTCTCTTATACGGTTTGTCCCATGTGTTAATGCTGCCTATGAAGCTGTCTGAAATAACATTAATAAAATGTCCTCTAGCATTTATAAGTTCTGTAATCTGCGGTAATTTTGATGGTCCAGTTGACATTTGGGAGCGAACTGCATCTTTGTCGAAACTGAACCGGTTGGTTTGCAAATCAGAAGAGATCTTATTTGATGTGAACTGCGCCTAAATTGCATAATTTGTGACAGTTCAATTTACTGCGAAAATTAAACTATTCTCTTTATATTCTCTCAAACCTTAGAAGCTACTGAAATGTGGCTATAAACCCTATTATATTTTAAGTGTCTATTTGACTTTATGTACACATAAGTTAATAATTTAATAACAATAATTTTCCTGAGGTATTCAGATAAATCCAATCGTAGTACTTGGTGTGTGTGGCAATTCTTAGGTTCATACTCAGAGTTAGCACTCAGACTTGAGTATAAGCTCAAAAATCATATTATTGACATATTTTCTCAATAGAATTGATTATACATCGTTTGATTATGGACTCTGAGTACGAGCTTTACTACGAGTATAACTAAAAATGGTATCGCGACGCGTGAACCAAAATTACGGTAATTAATGTACAGTGTTATTGATTTCACATGAAATGTGATCGCCGACTGGTCTGCTAGAGTTATCACCTCTTTCGACATATTGAGCACGACTTCTACTTTCAACACTGCTGTTTTGGCAATTAGGTATTCTAGTAATACTGCTTTTATTAACAAGCTCCAACAAACAAAATCAATCTACAATAAAAAAAAACTCAAATGTTTATTTTAGTAACTTATAAATATTAGTTCACAAGGTTTGGAATTATTAAATCAATTGAATCCAATCGATTTGACACTTGTTATTGAGGTGGTTTGAACATGTTATAGGCAATTTTGTATTATTGTAATTTTTCCGTTATTTTATTATAACTTTTAACAATTTCTTCAAAAAAAAAAAAGTATCTACCTTAACACAAGCATTAAGTTGCTTAGCTTGGGACTACGCTGACGCTGTGTGGAATGTCCAAAGATGAAAGAAATGATGATGATGATGAAGATGAAAGTGTGAAACGCGCCCGCGAGGAGTGAGCACACTCACACCCAGATGAAGATTCTCCGGAAGAATCGAAACATTGTCGGTATCTAAATCGACAATATTTTTACGTGAGTAATTCCCGTTATACTCATTATAATGTCCAAAGATATTTATTTATTTATTTCTCTTTTGTTTGGGACTGAGACAAATCCAAGAACTCACAAGCTATGAAAATCGCTACATCCGTTCTCGAGTAAAAGGTGTTGGAACAAACCCAACTTAGTTCTAATTATATTACAGTGATTAGGGAATTGCAATGGCAGGTATTACCTACCTACCACTAGCTTAATGAACAGTCATCAGGAATGATACAAAACGTAAATGATTAATTAAAGCATTGGTGAACTTGCCAGTTTATCGGTACCTAAGGTCTAGTTTTCAGACAGGTCTAGAAACCTGAGCACATTGCTAGCACATATTGCAGTAATCTAGTAATCCTGCGTGAATAATCGCAATCATGGACGGCTAACCGATATTGACAAATTACGAGTCGCTTGACATGTGCCGCGAAATTACGAATTATTTAAGTAATTATTTCTAAGTAATAATAATACTAGTAGTTCGCCCCAATCAAGATCTTGCGCGCTGTTTATTGGTTTGTTATATTTTGCTTTTGACTACCACTAACTTGTCTGACTTACAATTTTTTAGAGTTAAAAATTCTAACGTTTTTGTTTATTTTTTAAATCCTAATTAGCGTTATGTTAGTGTCCTTATTTATCTGAGCTGCAGCCATCTATATTAGGTGGGTACACGTCTTTTTTCAAATAATGATCAATCTTCGCTTAGGAATATCTAGCATCCGATAGTTGATAGAAGTGATTGGCTAAGTGCGCCGGAATCAGAAGACAGATTTTGGAGAAAATAAAATTTATTTACATTATCACAGAAAACATAATACACAGAATGAAAGTATGTATTGATGGCAATGTTTACCAGAAAAAACAAAAAAAAAACAAGACATAATATCAACTTAGACCTTTCTTGCCTAATGGCGCAACTATGAACCCATAAAATGTAACAATATTTTGAGCACGTACCCGCGGGTAATGCTAGACGATGTAGTCATGCTGTTGCAAGACCAACTGAACGACTCACATTACAGATCCCACGAGCAGATCGCTCTTTCATGCATTACATTTTATGATCCAAAGATTGTGTCACTGATGGTCAATAACAAATTGGTATCATAAGGTTACAAGTCGGTCGCGTCGATATCGTCTTGAGGGAAACGGATGGTATCGATCCAGTACCTGAATATACACTTCACTGGATCGTGGCTCTTTGGCTGGATTGTTTACCACCAGCCACCGCTGCGCCATCCACCGTAGCTGCGTCCGTAGCCCTGTCCGCCGTGTCCGCTGTAGCCGTGTCCGCCATAGCCATGTCCGCTGTAGCCGTGTCCGCTATAGCCTTGTCCGCCGTAGCCGTGTCCACCGTAGCCGTGTCCACCGTAGCCGTGTCCACCGTAACTGCTGTAGGACGGGTACGACGAGAAGGAGCGGTATGAAGGAGAGCTCCATCCTCGGCTGTAGCCGGCGGACACGGCGCCCAGGAGGGCCAGCAAGGCGAACACGCAAGCCTGGGAACAACAGATTAGATTAGTCAAAGTCAAAATGTGATTATTCACTATGATCATTATACCACTTTTATGCGTCTTAAAATCCTGGGAATTCTACTGCGTCCTTCAACGCGGCACATATGTAAATAATCAGGCAAGTTTCAGTGATCCATCTTGATAAATTAACATTAGGCATACAAATATTGTAATGTAATAGTTTTTAGTGGTTGGTAAAATAATTGGAGGGTTTAAATCACATTTTGTTCTGTATCTTAAAGATGAGTTGAACAGGCTTTTCCAGACTAAGTAATGGAAGATGTTAGAACAAAGAGAGTATGATATTTGTTGATAGTGACTGAAATAAATAGTATTTTTCAACTTACAAAGTATTTCATGTTTGTTGAAGTTGTTTGTAGAGGATTCGAAACGAATATGCAACTTTGAGCGCATCTCTAAGCTTATATACCGACACAATGCTCTACGAACCAGGTCCCAACCAGTTCTCTACAAAATTATAATTTAATGAAGGCGTGTTTTGGCCTCAAGGAAACTCCTAAATAATGCGCTCCAAATAAATAGCTCGGACAACTGTATACAATACGTTGCTGGTTTCTTTCCCACACTATTTTGCGCATCTGCATCAAAACCGGAGATGTAAATTAAACTTTTAGAGTCTTATTTTAATAAGGAAGCATTTGGAGCAGATGATTACCGGAATGTAGAGATACCTACTTGTAATAAATCAATCTCAAACAACACGGATATGATTTGTCACAACTAAATCAGAGCTTACGCTAAACACACATCATTGTTTATTTTATTAATATTGATTTGATTTAGTGAAAAACGTGGTATAAAAATAATCTAGAACAATTTTGTTGCATTCGTCCATAGATTATGCATTCGTCCATTTTTATCTCAACTTTCGAGTACCTGTTTTTATGTGTTAGTTCTTCTGATTGTACAAAGCGCAGTTACCTACTTGTCATTGTTGGCAAATTTAAAGCAATTCCACTGCTGGGCAAGTCTATCCCTGATATATTCATAACGAACAGAATACATTTCTCATTTGTCATTTGTAATTGAGGAGCATCATTGCGGCTGTTTCATTTTAATACAAATTAACTGATAGGTGGGCATATAATGTACCAAATTTGTATTTAGACATGCCTCTGACTACCCCCTTAGACATCTTCAAAGGATCAAAGTAAAAGTTGAAAAAAAAAAAAGATCCGAAAGAAATGTCTATCGCTTCCTGGGATGCAGTCGTGATCATGTTTTATTTCATTTTATTTTTCAAATTAATGAAACTACGTAAGTAGAAAATACTGTAAATAAAATAAAATGCTACTATTATTGTAAATGCAAAAGTGTGTGTATTAAAAAGTTAAAAACAATAAAAAATAAATAGAATATTGGACCACCACACCAGACCTTGGTAGGTATAGTAAAAAAGATAGTGTTTTTTCTCAAATCAAATCCATATTAAATTTTTTACTTGCTTACTTCTATTAATTCTAAGTCTCCTTTTACACTGATAACTCTTCTATTACCTGATATATGTCGGTGATCTGTCAAGTACTCGTAGTACAAACATAGCAATACTGACGCTCGCTACATCGCAATACATCTTCATACTGAAGAGACCCAGTAGAGATACTAGTAGTGTGTGATAGGCCTAAGAACACGAAACCTTCAAGGAGCCTATTGTGGCATTCTTCAGCGACGGATCATAATTCACACGATGAATGATGTCGATCTTTAATCCTGCATCATTAATTATATTGCTCAAGCACTTGAACTCGATTACTTATCTAGCCAATTTGATGAATCTGGTCTAAAACGATAAAGCGGCGCCGAATGTAATTGGACCTGTTTACTTTTGCTTTTCCTTCCATTAAAATAAAGACTGTGTTGGTAGAGTGCGACATTACCTTGACTTTCAATCCTTCGTAGTTCTCTCCACCTGCTTCTAAGACGAAGGATTTTAACACGACATACATCTACACTATAATAATATTATAAAGAGGAAAACTTTGTTTGTTTGTTTGGTTGTAATGAATAGGCTCAAAAACTACTGGACCGATTTTAAAAATTCTTTCACCATTCGAAAGCTACATTATCCACGAGTAACATAGGCTACTTTTTATCCCGATATTCCCGCGGGAACGGGACTTACGCGGGTGAAACCGCGGGGAGCAGCTAGTAGTAAATATGGATGATAAAATGATCTATTAAGGTTTTCTTTTTTTTAGAGTACGAAACTCTCTCAAGACTCTCTCAAGAGTGATTTGTGTGTTGCAACATTTCAATTGCTACTTCCAACACAACTCGCTCTCGTTTTAAACACACCATAACTTAGAGTCAGTTTTATTTTATTTATTTGTTGAAGGTTTAAATTAATAACCATCTTACCTGTTATTATAGATAAATGTTCGATGTATATTTGAATATCTAACAATAAATTCAAGCTATCTACTTCATTATCTCCTCGTCCTTACCTCACGGCCGGCGACTGCTTTAATTTGGCTTTGGGTTAGCTCAGGTTATTATTGTTTTTATTGTATTTGTTGTCATCCGATTCATTATAAGTAATTTCAATTTTTATATTTTTATTGTATCTTTTTGTACCCAGTAAATATATAAATGTGTAAAGAATAAGAAACTCTTGTGTTATGTAGGTATTTAGATAACAGGTATTGTAATAGGAAGAGCTTACCGATATTTCCAGTGTTGGTTGATAATTAAGTATTGATAGTTTAAATTTTAACCCCGGGATTTCAAAATCATAAAATTAGCATTAAAATGTACCTTTGTAGATGTTTAAATTTCCACATTGGAACTTTAAATATTATCTACCCATTCCGATCAGTGGTACCTACATACCTACTTAAATAACGGTATTTCGGTTTATAACTCCGAAGATTCTTTGCATTCACAAACAAACTCAAACTACTTCAGTCGAAAAGAGTTTTCAAAATCATTTTAAATTCTAGTTTTCACTAGTTTATAAAATTATAAAATATTCGGAGTACGTTCTTGAGATACTACTACTAAATGATATAAATTATGATAATTTCGCGTTGTTTGTTCGAATAACTAACGGCGGTCATCTTGTACCATTCATTGAATTCATTAGCTTCTCATTCACACGAATATTAATTTAACAAATTGGCATTTCTGTCGCACCCAATAGTTAGATTACTTTAAATAATCTAATTAGTTTGTAATCTATCATTATTTTTAATTCAAAAGTACGCTATAGCGTAATAACTGCCTAAAACTGCATATCTTAATTAGATTGTGATGTCTGTTGAAGATAATGTTATTATAATAAGTTAATAAACAAATTCCTTAACTGACTTGAGTACTCGCGTGTACTTTGAGATCTTTATAAGTAGGTATATGATATTTGTTTAATCCGGGAAAACATGGCAAAGGATCGCACAGGCAGGACCGATCTGAGTGGCGTCATAGAGAGGAGGCCTATACCCAGCAGTGGGTGCAACCGGGCTGATATGATGATGATGATGATGATGATATTTGTTTCATGTTCGTGTATTTTCTATTTATAATATGTATGTAATTACAAAAAAAATGTATCTAAGTGGTCTATCAGTAATCTGGTTGCCATAACACAATGATCTTTTGCTTGGGACTAGATAATGATGTGTGGAATATCCAAGGATATTTATTTATTTGTTCTGTATCGGGAAATACCTATTATAAATCGTGAGATGCTTAGTTTATTTTCAAATACTAAGTATAAATTCAAGTGGTTTTACGTACCTACCTACACTACCTTCGGAACAATATTATCTCGACAATTCATTTTAACTATATATGTACCTACTACTTTAGTATTATCATTAATTACTTATGTAATCTGTGTTATTACATTATCTGTGGTATAACGAAGTGATCTGCTGGGTTAAAATGGCCGTTCAAGCATTTCTGCTGGCAATTCATAAACTGTCATTTTTGGTGAAAATGCTAAACAATTGATGAAATAAATGCACTTTATGAATTGCTAGCAGAAATGCTTGAACGGCCATTTTAACCCAGCAGATCGACGCACGGTGACGCTCCTTCAAACATTAGCGACTATTTCCCATTATTGTAATTAGCAGAAACCGCAGCGTCAAGGCGTGAATACGTTACCAAATGTCAAGGATCGTACTCCGTCAACAGAGTTGGCCACTTGCTCATACCAACGAACGAACGAAGGATCGTACTCATCGCTCATCGCTGCCGGAGAGGCCGCGGCCCACCGACGCGTGGGTGTGTTACGATTCAGCACCTTAGGTACTGTAGTACCTAAGGTGGGCCTCAGTAGACTAGTACTCAGTATTAATTTCCTCGATACCGAGTTAAATATTACGAGATGTATGAGAATCCAGAACAGCTAGTTTCCTACCTTTGAAATACTTGACCTGTAAGCGAACTGTAGGCTCTTTTTCTTTAACTAATCGTGGGATAACACTCAATGGGGTTTGGGTAACCTTGTACGGGACCCAAACGTTTCACACGAACACAAATGCAAATTTTAAAACACTCATTTATCGTCTTTGGCAGATTATAATGCATGATAACATCATGGTACCTATAAAATCGTAAAGATTAAGATACGGATATCATAATCTGGGCTCATCCAAATCGATTCATGCGTTAAAAGGTGTGATGCTAAGTAGACAAGTAAAACTTATAACACTCCTGCTTTTGTGTCGGGGATTAAAAATAAAATACTGATATACTAAGACTTGTCTTACTAAAAGCTTTATTTTTGTTGTTTTGTAAGAGTACAAAGAAGTGTCACGAGGTTGGTTAGCTCATAGGATGACGATAGTTGTTATATGTCCTTCCAAATTGTGGTATGATATGAAGGGTCACTTACCTATGTTCATACAAGTTAATAATTCTATAATGTGGCTGGGACTAGGTCAACACTCTCCGTAGTAGATACAACAACAACAACAACAACAACTCTAATGAATACCAGCGCTATTTAATAAAACAAATAGATTCAATAAATTCATATAAATAAAATGCAGGTATTATTTTGCACACCTAACTCACTCAGAGATAGACAAATTTCGATCCGATTGGCAGTCTTTTGATTGGTCGCGTGTCCCCGGGTTAATTTTTATTATAATTTTATAACTCGGAATGAAATTAAATTGCCTACAAGATTAGACCCTTATATCAACAAGGCGTTTGGATGAGCTGATAAGTTGCACTCTGTTGCATCGCAACTAGTTATAATTGAAATTTAATTTTTCGCAAAGTCGATTTATATACTTACTTGTTCTTTTCAATTTAGCCGTGGTAAGAAGTTAGGTATGTACCTATTAGTAAATTGAGTCGTCGATTTGATTAAACGGCAAAGTATCCTATTAGATGTCGACAGACCACCGGAAGCTCTAATATAAATTTATCGATTATGCAACGAAACTCGTAACTTTATTATGATTTAGAGCTTTATTAAAAAAAAGCCAAACCATTAAATTAATTTTGAATGGTTTGATCCGTGATCTTGTTTTTCTAAAAATAACTTTTGCTTGGGTAGGGACTTACTACCACAGATAAAATAATACTATGTATATTTTATCTGTGTTACTACCAAGGACAATCAGGTAGGTAGTACAGAGCAAATGTTATACAATTCTGGTTCGTTTATTATTCACTTGGTGTTACTATTCGCAAGATATTTTCGGCTGATTATGAGCAGTGCGAAAGAATATAAAGAAATCTCTATAACAGAATGTTCACTATCTTCTACTCTGTGGATAGTATTCTAAGGTTATCTCTACCCTTATTGTGCATAGGTATTTAATATCATTATACTACAATGAAGGTCATTAATCTCCCCAAGAGCAGCGCACCTCTCCACTAAACAAGTCAGGCGTGGCGCAAGCTCACATTATGCCAAAATATGATAATGGCCCCGATCGGACCACTAATCCGATCAAACTCACAAAAATGTTGCAATACAGCAAACAGGTAGATAATGAAAAATTTATTTTACTAGTACAATATTTACTACTAGCTGCGCCCCGCGGTTTCACCCGCGTAAGTTCCGTTCCCGCGGAAATATCGGGATAAAAATTAGCCTATGTCACTTGTCATCCCTTCAACTACCACTACACAAAAAATCACGTCAATGCGTCGGTCGCCCCGTTTTGCCGTGAAAGACGGACAAACAGAAACAGACAGACACACACACTTTCCCTTTTATAATATTAAGTATGGATTTGCAGCTAGGAAAAGGCTTAGTCTCCTATCTTACGTAAATACGTCTTGTGGTAAGCAGCATGTTTTAATGGGAATGATGGTTATCTAATAGCGCACGAGCAGGTTCGTAATTACACACTACAAAATAAAATACCGCTCTACTTTTTATTGTGGAAAACCCCGAAATCTATAATCTTCGTTGTATCTTTATCCATAATTCCATAGGATTAATAATGCAAAAGTGAGTAGGTACTTCATATCTTAATACGAACTAGATAGCTACTACACCTTTCAGAATATCTGAGTTTTGTTGTTGTTGCATAACAAGGATCGAGGCGAGCATCTGCCAGCATCTGACCCACCTCGCATATCTATAATACGCATTATAAGTATTATTTATATAATTTATGTGATGGATGGAGAAGCAAGGTTACTTGTAGATTTCATTATAGTAGCCAAGTCAATTATTACGAGTGAGTATACCTAAGTTTAAATAAGTTGACAACTTGTTCAATGGTTTTGACTATCTACATTATTTCACATTATCTCATTATCTTCATAAAAGACTAGCAGCATGTCCCGGCTTTTTAAGGGTAAACTAATGAAATTAAAGGAACAAAATAGCCTATAACTATCCCGACAGTCCATTCTATACATTTGTGAAAGAATTTTTGAAATCGCAAACAAACAAACTATAATATTACTCGTAGTATAGTAATGAAATACAGCAGTAGCTAACAGAACTATTTATTTGGTTGTGGATGGTGCGATAACACTTCACCAGCCTCCGCTGATGATGCGGGGCGGAGCGCGGATGGTCTTCACGATAACTGGAGCATGCGAGTGGTGGTGCAGGGGAGCGTGGTGGTGCAGGGGAGCGTGGTGGATCAGCGGGGCGTGGTGGATCGCTGGCGCGTGGTGGATCGCGGGGGCATGGTGGATAGCGGGGGCATGGTGGATCGCGGGTGCGTGGTGGATCACGGGGGCATGATGGATCGCGGGTGCGTGGTGGATCACGGGGGCATGATGGATTGCGGGTGCGTGGTGGATCACAGGCGTGTGATGGTGCACGTCAGTGTGCAGCGTGTCGAAATGATTGCCGTGCAGGATCGGGGTGTCGATGTGCGAGTGAGAGTGCAGCGTGTCCAGGTGGAGAGGCGCGTACGAGGAGGCGTGCAGGTGGCTGGACGAGTGGAGAGGGGCGTGCAGGAGACTGGAGCTCAAAGGAGCGTGCAGATGGCTGGAGTAGCTCAATGGAGCGTGCAGGTGGCTCGAAGAAGCGTGGCTATGGGAGAGGAGACCGCCGGACTCTCCAAAGATGCCTCGCTTGTCGCGCACCGACTCCTCGGCGGGAGCTGCCGACGCCGCCGCCAGCACCAGCAATGTGCACACCTGGAACGAAAAAGGAACTTAGGTTAGACTTTAACTTGTGCTGGTTTGCTATAATAATACACAAAGTGACGTGGATAAGATTACTAAAAGTAATGAAGCCATTAAAGTGTTTTTTGGAGATCTTCGTGATTGATCTTAGACATCTTGTCTTTCTTTGATATATCTCATCCAAAATGATGATACAGTTATCAAACTACACAGGTAATTTTAGAAGTTGCTACTTACGAAAATCTTCATATCGGTTTACTTGAAGATGTTCAATCGGAAGGAGCGTAGCGGCTGTGATACTTTGAGACACTTCTTGGACACATTTATATGAGCAAAGGGCTATTAATTGGAATATTACGAAACTGTCCCTCCAAGTCGTCACCAAAACTATATCACGAGACAGGTGTGATGAAATCCCCAGAAAACACCCAGAGTTGTGCAATAAACAAATTATTCATTGATATAGATGCTGTCCATCTCATTATGATGATGAGGTGACACAACGACGACCTCGCTCCGAAGGGCAGCTCATTCAATCATAATCACTCATCATTTAAATATACAAAATAAAGATATACTTACCTATTTACAGGGATTTAATTTCCATAATTTGCCTCTAAATATAGCAGTAGAGACGCGAGTAGTTTTCCGTTCCGGTTTCCGAGCCAGAACAAAAATCAGCCCTAGGTGTACCTAAGTAACAAAAATATAAGACCTAAATGTAATAGGTAGACAAATATAACTTGTTGGGTCTAAAAATCTGATATTAGGTACATCCAAGTAAAAAGCACGGAGCTTTTCGTAGTAAGGCCAACTGAGATTTTGCTATGAAAAAAATCTCAGGATCAAAATGTCACACATAATAAACCAAATTTTAGAAAAGTTATAAAACAATTATAATAATAAGTTCTATAGAGTATGTGGTTAATTCTAACAATAAGCTACGATTCTAACTTAGTGTAAAACCACTCATATAAAACACACTTAGATAGAATAAAAGCACTCCTAGGTTATTTGACCAACTGGCCAAGCTTACTAGCGCCTTCTAAAATGGACACTGCAGTGTTTTTGGACGAGACAGGGGTAGGTTAGGTAAGGTACTCCTAACGGCGCGAAATCCATCTTTGTTATACTCACTCGTAGATGCTAATAAAAAAAACATTTTATTTTATTTTTAAACAATCATTGTTTTTTTTTAGCTAAAGCCGATAATTGAAAACTGGCCACTGTCAATTTAAGACAGATAACAATTATGAATTAATATTATCTCAAGATAATAATATTAATTCATTGCTAGATAAAGTAATTAACGCTTCCTGTGATTATTTTGTTATTTGTGATTGGGAAAAACCTTGTTTTTCAATGACAGATAAATACAGTTCCTTTTTTAGATCAATTTTGGATTCAGCAAGAAACACCACGAATTCCTCACATACACATTTCTTGCTAGGTAGGTCGTCGTCTAAGACACATTTTTTTCAAGGTCATTTGACCTTGATATAAAAAAAAGTAAACAACAATAATTAAAAAGGTAGCTAAGTACATCAATCAACGAAAATATGTATTAATCTAGCGATAAGATAACACCACCCATATATAACTCTATGCACTCGTCATGTGCCAAAAAGTTTTCAATCATGAAGTTACGAGTAGCTTCCACACTCTTGGTCCTGGCCGCCGCGGGGCTGTGCCTGGCGCGGGCGGAGGAGGAGGTCTTCCTGCGCTACCACGAGCACGTGGGCATCCCCGAGGCGGCCAGCATCAAGCTGGCGGAGCAGCAGCTCGACTTCGATGGAAGAATCGTGGGCGGTTCCCCTGCAGCGGTCGGGACCTACCCATTCTTGGTGAGAACTGTTACATTGTACAAAATAATAAACTAAATCCAGTCTAATTCGGCGATGGCTATCTTAATCACGTACCCTGTCCGAATTCTGAAAAATGTCTGGTTAACAAATTGTAAATGTCCAGGTTGGGCTTGTTATCACACTGACGAGCGGCCAGACCTCTGTGTGCGGCTCGTCGATGCTCACCAACACGCGCTCGCTGACGGCGGCGCACTGCTGGTTCGACGGCTGGAACACTGCGCGCCAGTTCACGCTGGTCTTCGGCTCAGCGCGCCTCTTCAGCGGCGGCACCAGGGTCAACACCAACAGCGTCACCATGCACGGCAGCTACAACACCAACACGCTGTCCAATGATATCGCTATTATCGTTCACACCCCTGTCAGTTTCACCAGTAAGTTCACTGACCGCTTTCACATCAGCATAACATATTTTTTAACGTCTTATTTATCGTAACTGTTTTCTCAGATAACATCAACCCCGTCAGCCTCCCGTCTGGATCGCTGCTGAACAACGACTTGGTCGGATACTATGCACAAGCTGCAGGTTACGGAAGGACCAGTGATTGTAAGTTGATTTATTGAATAATTAGAATATAATTTATTTGTAACACACAGTACATACATTACAAAATAGTACATAACACTTATTACAAAAAAACAGTAAGAGGCACCATAGGTTAAATAAAGGTATGATATAATAAATTTGATTTGTAAATATTTGTTGTTGATGTTATCACTGAGAGGTTTGTTTGTTCCCCAGCCTCCGGCATCGCCATCAACCAGGTCCAGAGCCACGTGACGCTGCAGGTGATCAGCAACGCGGTGTGCCGGCAGACGTTCGGCAGCATCATCGTGGGCTCCACGCTGTGCACCAGCGGCGCGGGCGGCCGCAGCACCTGCGGTGGGGACTCCGGCGGACCTCTTTCCATCACCAGCGGCGGAACCAGGGTTCTGGTAAGAAAATCAAACTCTTAATCCTTATACTATAAAACTCATTACAGACCACTTATTACTAGAATAGTGATAGTCACGTTCTTAAAACTAAGGGAACTCTTTTGCCTGTTCCAACGCGGTCTACCTTACAGGAAGTTATTAAATAGTATAAGTAACACAACTGATTGTCATCGTATCCTAAGCTTTCGGTAGACAATCTAAAGACATCAAGGTGCAAGTGCAAGTAGTTTTTGTTTCTATGACTTACTAACTATCTGTGACGGCCCGTGTTGATTCGATTGTCTACTTGTTAGATTTCGACTGTTATTTTAGAGCGTAATGTTTCATAATATTTATTAAGTAAGACCTCAAGGATCGTATAGACAGTTGATCCTAGGGCTCTTAATAATGATTGAGTGATGTATTAATGAGTAGGTAGGTGTTTATTGCCGGTTCGGCGACACATGATTTCCAGTATAGGTAGAGCTGTGTGTTGTATGTGTTAGGTGGTGTTTGAGGGTTCCGGTTAAGTTGGTTAGTGGGGTGCGTTTGAGCTGTGTTACGATAGTTTGTTGTTTTTTTTCCAGATCGGCGTGACGTCATTCGGCTCGAGCCGCGGCTGCCAGGTGGGCCTGCCTGCCGGCTTCGCGAGGGTCTCCTCATTCATCTCCTGGATCCAGGCGCGTCTGTAAAACTTTAAATACAACTCAACAACGATCTTGAAACTTTGAACTGACTGTAAATAACAAGGATTTTTTTTAACTACCTGTATTTTGATTGTGCGCTTATTCATCTATCTATTCACTATTTGGGAAATTCTGTCTCCCGTTGAATAGGACTTCTGAAGTATGCATTACAAACACTAGAAACAGGATATTCGAATTCATTCGTGGATTTTTGAGTTTCCTGATTTCGACACATTTACAGTCGCTATTTACAGTGTTTATAAATGTTCAAAACCATGATGTTCTGGTAAATTTGGCTAAGAGACTTGACTTTCGGTTTTTTAATTATTTTAGACTTAGGTAGGTATTTATTCTTTATTTATTCAAACAAAGTTTTATATAAGAAACAAAAAAAATACCTACACTACTTAAAAAAAATGAACTCTGTATTCTAACCTAGTACGAGTATTACCTAAAGATAGAATACAGAGTTCAGGTCACCGGCCGCAGGTAGGGTGCCCAAAAGGCTGGCAGCGTTACCTCGTTAAATGGCTAAACTTATCCTTTGTCCGAGGTAAGCACCAGCCCTTTGGTAGGTACCTATTATATTCAATTAAGTTTCAACCTACCTACTTTTTAAGTACCTAGTTATAGAGAAATGTTTTTTCTATAAAAACAAAAAAAATACATTTTTATTTTTTCTTCATTAGTCCGGATTAATCCCTAATTATATCGTTATAGATTACAAATATCTTTAGGTGTGAAGATTATTAGTCTACTTTATCGTAATCAGACCATGTAATTAGTTCAATTTAGATAAGGAATGTACTTTTTTTACTCTTTCTAAACTACCTATACAGTTATTCGAAACTCAGGCCTTTGCATCTGTAGTAGATGATTTGTACAGCGTCAGGAGACAATCTTTGACTACCACTTAACGGGGCACTGTAGTGCCTGGGACAATGTTGAAAAGGACTTCTGAAATTCTTCTTTCTAAATCAAAAATAAGCTTAATATGATATTTGATAAAAAAAATTATGAAGTCGACTTAATTTAAGTAAAGGAGAAACTTCCTGCTCTCTCGAGATTTATAAGTCCGAAGATCCTCATCACTTCCTCACCTATTTTTAAAATTGGAGTGAACATACATAAAAAATACATTCAGCGGAACGTAGAACTTCCTCCGTTTTGAAGTAGGTTAAAAACCAGTTACCTACTAGATAATAATTATATCTGATATATTGCGCATTGCTCCACATTTATAATTTCTACAAATGTGGTCCACTTGCAGTCTATGATGGGTCGTAAACAAGGGCCAGAGATTAATGGCACTGATATGTGGCATGACCATGTGGCATGTTGTGTAAGAACTCCTTTAGCTCGTACCTCTGCGGTCTATAAAGAGGTTGTAGTTATAGGGGAACAGATTTTTCTGGTATCTGCATTTGTGCCATGAATTTTGAAAATGTATGAGGAGTATCTAACTACTTTCTTAAATTTACCTTGTTATAATACATTTTTGGTACTTAGTTTTACCATCTAGACGAAACTTCTTATTCGTCCATGGTTTTACTGTCTCTAAAACAATTATTATTCAGATTTTATTGCATAAAATATTTTTGAGTTTAGTTAAAAGATCTAGGAATAAAAATGATTACTTACGTCGTTTTTTAGCTTTGTATTATTTTTCAACTAACTAAACTCCCACTAAATACATACAGATACGCTAAAGTATGTAGCTATGTCACTATTGCGATCGACCGACACTTATATGGTCCAAATCTCGCAAGTTCTAGCAAACATGTGATACCTAGGTACCTACCTACTAGCAACCAGCACCTAACAGTCGAGGGAGATATCGGTAGGTATCTTAAGCAACGGCGAGTTGATTGCACTAATCATATTAGTAAAGTGTTCAGGGTTAACTTCACTGCAATAAGCTAATCATATTACCGAATTATCGATAAACATTACCTACTTTGATAACCTACATTCATTATCTTAACTAGTATTTATAATCTTTCGATTTTAAAGCAATAATTACTGATTCTAATTCAAATTCAAGTAATGCTTGATTTCTTATAACCAACTAACGGATGTCCGTAGGTCCATCACCATGGCAACTTTGTTTTTACAACATAAAATATATAAAACTTTTTGTCAGATAACAACGTTGCTATGCCGAAAGTCCTACGGTCATCCGTTAGTTGGTTATAGGAACCGGCCGAGGTGGGTAATTTGCTTATAAATGTCAATCGAAACATTTTCGCAAGTTCCGGCGTCAAGCGCAGCGGACGGCGTCGCCTCTTCCGGTTGCAACACCAGTCACCACTCGCCGGCACCATGGGACGCAATCATACCGATTTGACACTTGATAAATTGATTATAATGTTTACCCAGCAATTTGGCACGGCAAACTTAACGATCAATCATAGATCATTTTGAGGATAATAATAAAAAGGTTGTAGTTACAAAACATATAATAAAAATTCAGACAGGGATCACCAACGCAAGACACAATTTGGCACTAAACCCACTTAACTTAACCAGCTCAATGCCAGCCCCCGTAGCCGATGCCGTGTCCTAGCCCGAGCAGCGGGGCGTGGCTGACCAGCGGCGCGGAGTACGCTCCGTGGCCGAGTAATGGAGCCGAGTAGGCTCCGTGGCCGAGCAGGGGAGCCGAGTAGCCGTGCCCGTAGAGTCCTCCTCCCAGCAGCGGGGCCGAGTAGCCGTGGGAGAGCACGGGAGCGGCCAGGCCGTGTCCGCCCCAGCCCAGGCCGCCGATACCAGCCCCGTACAGCCCCAGGCCGTGCCCGTACAGCGGGGCTGGAGCCCCCAGTCCGTACCCCAGCCCCAGGACACCGCGCTTCTCGTTCTTCTTCTCCTCCGCGCTGAACGCGCCCACCGCCAGTAAAAGTACGCAGAACTGGAATACAACAAACAGAAATGAACACCATGTACCTACAATATACTTAAGTATCACGGAATCGTAAGTCCGATTTGAAGATAATTTAAAATACCTGGTATATAAGTGATTCTTTTAACTGTAGGTAACTAAAAAAACTTGCTTTCATCCGCGGCTCTAAGTTTTTGAGCCATGGCGGAGACCTTAGAACTTTGTTTCCTTCCACACTTGCTCATAACCCGAATATAAAAAAACTTGCAAGGCAGGGTCAAAAATAGGATTTTTGATATACCTATGTAGGTGTTAGTAGTTATCATGCCTAGAGTAACAGAATGAAAGACTACGAGAGTTTCGTAGCACTGGGAGCACTAATCAGACAGTTTCGTAGACAGAATGTTCAACAATCATAATCGTGCCAATATGTCAGCGAGTCGACGGCATTGATACCCTGAGAACCAGAGATCGTGGTTTAAAGGTGAACAAATAAACTTTAAATTCAGGAATCGGTATCATTTTACAAGGTTCGTGTTTATTATTTTTGTGTTAAAATAAAAAAAATAAAAAAAAATATGACACAGATAGGTTTGTGGTCACAGATATGACAGCCTACAAGCTAATGACAGATAGGAATTTAATTAGGAATAACAGCTTTCGAAAATTATCTTTAGACTGTTTATTCTAAATCTTGAAGTTCCAATAATTAATATATGTATTTAAAAGTTAAACATGGGGTTAAAATATGCATTAAATTATCCTAATGTAATAACTCACAGCCGCCTTCATATTGCAATGTGTCCGGGAGTCGAGTAGCACTAGCCCCTCCGCGGGCTCCGGCCGGCTTATATCCTCCTGCAGCCCCTCTATGCACCTAGTACTTACCTGAAGTCTAGCCATGCACTTGTACCTACCCAAGCCGAGGGCCCGCAATACTTGCGAACCCGTTATCAGTTAGCTACAAAGAAACAGACACAACTTAGAAGTAAATCTCTACTAGTTTATTTTTTTAAAGTGTGCTTTAACACATACATTTTTGTACCATCGCTTTTTTTGCTTTAATTACTTACTATGGTATCACCATAACTGCTCTGGGATAGCCTTAAATCAGTAGGTTAGGTTCCTATAGAACATCTTGATCTTGAGGATGCATTAACAAGAGTGCTAAAAATACCGAGTCGCGTGAGTCGCTAAATTTTACTAGATAGATAGATTATTACGAAGTTGTATACTTTATATCCAAACTATGAGTACCTACTTACCACAACTTATCGTTTGAAGTACGAAATCATTTCATTATACTGGAAACATGTTACAGAAAACCACATCAACCACGTTTCTATTGTCACTAAGCATTCATTTGGTAATCACGCAGAACCACCATCGTAAATCAGGTAACAAGCATGCGACCGACTCGATTGAGTGCACCTGTAATGGACACCCGATAGTGGAATGAGTCAGCACCGTGGGAGAACGTGGTGCCTTAAGCCGGGTACAGATTTGTGAAATGTAACATGTAATGTAACATAATTCCCATAGTGTGGACGGCTTACGCGCACGAACCGCGCTCACTGTGCGCACAATTTGGATGGTAAATTCTTTCATTACGTGTTACATTGCATGCTACATTTCGCAAATCTGTACCCGGCTTTAGCAGTTTGTTTGCGTATTGTTTAGTATTGTGCTGATTTCATTAACAAATTGATTTTTGCATCCATGGTATTGGTATTGGGCATTGTTTGTGTTTCGTGCGCTAGGGCGATTGTGCAGCCTTTACGATATCGTGATAAGCGGTCGACATTCACTATTCACCTTCCCGATATCTGGCGTTGTAGCGATTTAGTGAACAATACAGATTTTGTTGAGTAAGTTTGTATATGAGCTAGTGCCAACTTTAAAGGTAAAGTTTTTACTTCTCCTGAAGGTTTATATTAAAGCGTCGGTGTTTTTCTATTCTTGTGTATCTGAAGAACTCGTAGAGCTCAAGTTTCATTTCATTTCATTTCATTTCATTTATTCACAGTAGGTAGTAGTAGTTTTGGTTTCAGTCAGCTAAAATGGGTTTACAATGTTTATTTTGTTCTAAATCTCTGCTTATGTTATTTCTGTATATTAAGTTGTGCACACTGCATTCTCTGTCGTGGTAACTGTTCTTAGCATACTCCACTTCAAAAGATAGTCAGCACTGGTTATTTTTCTGGCACGAGGACTGGATCAGGTAGAGTGATTAATTTTTATTGCATGTCACCGATGCGAGGCTCGCGCGGTATTTCCGCTTGTAAATAACCGCAAAAGGCGTCAGCTGTCGCAACGTTACGAAAACTTCGGAGCCCTACAAATATCTAAATCGGGCGTCTCCAGGCAAGGCAGGCCATCTCGGGACTTGCTTATTAACTAATTATAACAACTTATTGCGAGAAAACTTTAAGTACTTTTAGATTATGGCATAAAAACCCTATGCATGTAACGCTCTATTGCAACACTGCAAAAATACTTGTTTTGCTCGCTCTTTGCCACTTTCTCTGAGCTACTATCTACAAATGATTAAATACCTGCGAATTAGACACAATGACATGTACCTATGTATCTTTTTAAAATGAACATCTAAGTACATACTAACTCAAGTTCATACTTCAAGTTCGATAAAAATGTATGCTTAGACTGATAAGCTTTAGCTGGTTTATAAATACCAAACCTTTCGTATGATTTATTTGTAAATGTGTTTGTACAGAATCGGTGAAATATAAAGCAGCACTACTACCATAATGTAACAAAACAGGTAAGAGCTCGGAGATAGGAGTAGAGGTGTGGCACAGAGCACACGTGGCTAATCTAGGCCGGACTAGAATACACCTATGGATTGCTAAATACATGTTCCAAGTTACTTGTAGATGTAATCTACTGTAGATTTAGCGCATATAATGTTGTGCCTGTATTAGACTTCAACGCGCACCGCGTAGCTGCGTCTACGTTTTTGCGTAGCTTCTTCTACGAGTTTTTAAAAACCAAGTTTGAATTTTGTTTGAGATAATAATAGAAGAGATAATTGAAATTGAAATTAAAATTATTTAAATAATAATTTTAGATTATGAAAGTTAGTAATATTTTTTCGAAAAATGAGCAAGGTTCAGTGGAAAACCTAAGTATCTAGTCGTTTGTAGTAGGTAAGTAAAATGAAATGACTGATTTGGTAAATGTTTTTAATAACTTAACGAAATAAATAACACTCACTTAAAACTATGTTAATAACTTAGGTTAACAAGGCAAAATTAACTTTTCAAAGTATAACAAAAGATATTCAAACTTCACAGTCAGAAAGACCGTTAAAACAATGCATTCTTTTGAAAGATCTATCAATGGTGAGAATTTGATCTCGAAATGCTAAGGTACTTAACTATGACTCGTTTATCACAACGATGAGGTTAGGTAAGCTGCGTCTTTGTAAAAGACTGGCTACCGGAAATGCTCAAGCGGTCGGTCGATCGGCGGCTGCAGGCCCAAGGGGATGTGGTTGTGGAACAGCTGTGCGTCTCCCTCTGGCTCGTCTGTTTGCCCCTCTGCGCTTCTCCCTTCCGCGCCCTGCTGGGGGAGCCCGTACTCCTGCGCGGGCTGGTGGTTCTGAGGGTAGTCTTGGCTGGCCTGTCCCGCGCTGGGCACGCCGTACTCCTGCCCCAGCTGGTGTTGATTGTTGAGGCTCTGCTCGTACTGAGCCTGCTCCAGCTGCTGCTGAATGTGATGCTGCAGTTGGTTCTGGTAGTCGTATTGGGCGTCGTTGGCGTTGTAATCGTATCCTTGATGTCCTTGGCCGAACTGATGCTGATCAAATTGCTGGTGGCCTTGATCAAACTGCTGGGGTCCTTGATCGATCTGTTGGTGGCCTTGATCGAACTGCCCTTGGTCTTGTCCTACCTGATGGTGGGCTTCATCCGGATAGTGGCCGTTTGAAAGTCCGAGATCATTCTGCGGAGGCACCGGAGACCAGCCGTTGTGATCCGCGGTCGGATGAGTGGGGTGGCCGTAGCTGTCGGTCTGTCCGGGTCGGTAGTGGAGATCAGGCTGTCCCGGCTGATAGAAGCCCGGCTGTTGGAAGTGGACGTCAGATTGTCCAGCAGAGTCGACTTGGACTCCTGGTTGCAGGTGAACATCCGGCTGTCCACCGTGGAAGTGAACGTCCGGCTGACCAGGTTGTATCTGCACTCCCGGTTGACCGGTATGATAATGAATATCAGGCTGTGCGGCGTTCACTTGCACCCCCGGATGAAGCACCCCCGGTTGACCGGCGTGGAAGTGGACCTCCGGCTGTCCAGGTTGGATCTGCACCCCGGGTTGGGCAGCGTGGAAGTGTACGTCGGGCTGCGCTACTTGCACTCCGGGCTGCAGGTGGAGGTCAGGCTGCGCGTGCAGGTGCACCTCGGGCTGGTAGTGCAGGGAGGGGTGCTCGCCGTGCACGTGGAAGGCGGGTGCTCCTGGGATGTGAAGCTCCGGCTGCGCGCCGTGCACGTGCACCGCGGGCTGCAAGTGCACGCCGTGCCCGTGAGCGACCCCGCCCTGCGCCTGCAGAACCGTCGGCGTTGGCTCCACTTGCACCTGAGGCGGCTCGATTACGACTCCATCGTGAGCATCTCCTTGCGGATAGTACTGGGGGATTTGCCCGTGGGGGAAGATCTGGCTGAAAGAAGAAGCGTGAAGAGGAAACACTGGACCCTGATATTTCAGGAAAGGATATCTGGGGTAGTTGGCGAAAAGTGACGATTGAACCGCGCCGCCCGGTTGAAGGACGTACGGGATCTGAGGAGCGTATTGTGGATAGTTGAACGCCGGAGCGGGTGCAGGAAGCGCCGGTCTGAGGTGGACGGGAGCAGGCTGTACCACCTGAGTGGGCAGCACTACGGGAGGAGTGGGCACGGGGAAAGGTCGTGCGAAGGTAGGCGCCGCTACAGGAACCACGGGAGCCGGCACCGGAGCGGCGGGCACCACGGGAATCACCGGCCGCGGAGCTACATGGTGATGGTGATGATGGTAGTGCTGATCCGGCTTTGGGAACACTGTAGATTTATGATGATGCGGGAATTTAAGTCCGTAATGAGGATGAGGTACCGGCACTCTGTGACCTACGGGGACGGGGTATCTCGGGAGCAGAGGATGAGATAGGGGAACTTTCACAGCGGAGACCGCTGCCGTCGGGGGGTAGGTGACCACGATAGGCTTGACGATGGAATGCGTGACGTGCGGGATGTCGTGCCCGAGCTTGTAGGGCGGCACGGCCGACAGCACGCCCCGCTTGTGATGCTTGCCGGCGAGCCGCGCGATGATCTTCGTCTTAGCCTTCAGCAGCGAGCCATCTCCCTCAGCCAGCCACACGCATGCACATAACACCAACACGATCTGAAAACCACGCACCATTTTAGATCAACGTTCACTGTCACAGATCACAACACTTTTCACTAAACTCCTGTACTCACAGCGGTACGTCTCATATCGAAGCGGTCGCCCGGTCGGCGCAGCTACCATTCAGAAACCGAGTGTCATCAGGGACTACCACCCATACTTATAACATAAAAGACATCGCATTAGTATGTAGCCGGCGTGGCGGTTTCACTCGACCGGTCGGGGGTAGCCGGACGCCGACGAACTTCGTCCTTACGCGATAATGCTTTCTGCGCCTAAACTGATGCATCTATCTTCCGAAAAGTCTACATGCTATTTTGAGCCCTGTTATGAACCGGGGAAAGTGAAGTTTGGAACGAGGAAGTGGATAGTTGTCATCACGTAGCGGCTGCCGTCATTCCTGTAACAAAAGTGCGCGCGCGCATACTAATCAGTCATGGAACGTAATCGAGAGAAAATTGTACCACTATTGACAGGTATGGATTTAGGATAGCAACTAGATTGTATGCTGGTCTTTTGTTGAATTGGATTGTGCGACTAATACTATGCGCAATATTATTACGGTTTGCAATGGTCATAATATGAAAGCAATGTTATGATACAGTGTATACTCATTTCATAAGGCGTCACGTACGTAGGGAACTTGGAACCCCAATCTGTCCCGGTTTTTATAGTTGTTTAGCCATGATGGAGGCTTTTAGGCAGTCTAAAAACTCCGTCACCATAGTTTGTCCTTTGCTCTTACGTACATAAGTACTAATTTTCTTTAGGTTTGTACCACTCTATAATTAATATTTCAGTATTAATTAACCGTTGTGTTTTTGAAGTCGGTTAAAAAAGTAGGTAAGTACCTACCTATCATCATAGACAAATAAAATCTATGGTATCATATAGATAGGTAGTACCAGTACCTATCTACTTAAGTACATGAGAACAATGTGAGTAGGTAAGTATGTGCTTTATATGTAGGTACCCCTACCCACTCGTAGTAAAACACTAAGGACTTGTCGGACTGGTTGTCCCGAGTCCGTCCCCTCGCGCAGGACATCTGTATGCGGCCGGCGCCTACCGGTTACCAAATATACAATCACTTTCCAAGACTTCGGCTCTCACTCCTACCACGACCTTAGATCATTCAATATCTACCTCTTTATAAGTCTTTACTGACTCTTGCGTAATATTATGTGTAGCACGCAGCGTGGCCACACAAAATGTATAAAACTTAACATTCCCGCCCTGACAAGAGTACCTACGTGTGAGCTACATTGAAAGCACCATGTTTGGCAACATTCTATTGAAATTTTGCATTGAAGAAATTCGTAAAATGTGGGGTGTAGGTACCTATGTATAGGTAATGTTGAAATAACATTTCTAGGAGAATTTATAAAACTACAACTTAGGACCAATAAGTATAGTAGGTAAGTAGGGAAGGTAAGTACCTACCTAAGTACCCACTTAAAAACCTACCTGCCTATAACATAATCATGCATTCATACACATACCCGATTATTTTGAAATCATGAATTAAGTACCTACCTATAATACCTATATAACAGTCATGATCTATCTACTTCAGCCAATGATTTCACCTGTCTCTACACTTACTAAAATCATAACTTCAGCCAAATTCAACGTGCAATGTTTAACTAAAGAAGCGCAATATTTAAAGCGCATAGGTGGCATAGGTCACATAGGTGCATCAAGAAAGGTCTAGATAATTATGTAGAAGTTAAAACAGCTTTTCTCAACGAATTTCAAATATTTCTGTTGCGAATAGCTACATAAAAAAATGCTCTAAGTAAAAAATGGATTGTTTTGTTTTAATTTTTTCATTCAGTAAAGTACGACTTACACATCGCAAAAACATCTCTGTCACTGTCAGTTTGATTGTAACATAACGAGACAGATTCCTTCAGCCAACTTTTGTAAACAAACAAAACTTAATTTTTATGATTAGGTTGGTTGGTTTTGTAGTGTATCCACTACGTAATACCTTTATAAGTTAAATAAATTACAAAATGGAACAAAGTAGCAGCGACAATATCTGCAGAATATGTCTCAATGCCCAAGATACGCTATTCTCATTGTATCGTAAACGCCACGGCACTTCGCCTTACGAGAAACTGATCAGCAGGACTAAACTGAACATCCAACTGAATGATTCCGGGCCCCCATCTATTTGTTCTCAGTGCCTCATCGACCTGGATACAACTGTAAGCTTTCTGGACAAGTGTGAGAGGTCTAATCAGCTGTTGAGTTCGTTTACTCGTGAGCGTTCGAATTTCAAAGGTGATATCGAGAGCGAATCAGAAACTAAATTGGTGTTCGAAACTCAATCGGAGGAGTTAAACGAGTTTGGTGAGACTGAGAAGTTGAGTGCGCTGGTGTTCCCTGAAGAGAAGTGTGGTGAGTGCGGCTCGAGGCGGCGCTGCAAGCACTGGGCGCCGCCAGCGCTCCGCACATGCCAGTACTGCCAGAAGACATTCAACAAGAAGTACAACTATCAGTGTCATGTGTGAGTATCATGTATCAAGTACTTTTTGTATTGAAATGTACCTACTGTACTGTACCTATCAAGTACTTTTTGTACTTATTGAAATGTACCTACTACCGAAGAATTTATGCAACTTTATAAGCCGAACTGACATTCTAACATTTCTAACAAGCCCTCCGCTCAGTCGAAAATTCTATTTGTGGTCATCCATCCAAGTTGTGAATGCTCAGAATGTAATGTGTAGAATCAACTGTTGGGATGGTTATAGGCTATGTTTTATCCCGGCAGTTTCATTAAAACACCAATGCAAATCCAGGACATGCTGCTATAGCCTTACATTTTTTGAAATATTGTAAAATTATACTTGGTAAGCTAATATTCTTTTTACATCTATGTCAAACTCAAAGTCAAAATATCTTTATTCAATAAGATCTTATTACAGACCACTTAGAACGTTTAAAAAACTAGTAGTATTCTACTGCCTATTATTGATGCACTGTGTAAAGTCCTGAGTTTTATAATGAAAGTGAGGATGTCAATTGATGTCATCAGCAAGCGTCACTTGGGCGCCAGCAGCTACCCGTGCCGTGTCTGCGGCACAGTGCAGTCGTCCCGCTGGTCGGCGGCGCGTCACTGCGCAGGCGCGGAGATGCGCACGCGCCGCGCCTGCCCCGCGCCCGCCTGCACACGATCATTCACCACACTCACCAACCTGCGCACGCATCTGCGGACACACACCGGTAAACAACAACTTATAACACTTTCAATTCAATTCAATTTTTAAGCTATAGCAATTTTTGAGCGTGTAGACCGAATCCAGAAATTCCGTAACGAAATCACCTTATGCTGTCACTTTAGTTCAGCAACTCGCCTCTAGGTGGCATGCAACAGCTTTACCGCGGCAGTCCCCGAGTGCCACACGTCTATTTTTTATTTTAAAAATTAACTATCATCACAGAACAATTCCAAATCATTATCTACACTAATATTATAAGGAGGTAATATTTGTTTGTTTGTAACGAATAGGCTCCGAAACTAATGGACCGATTTCAAAAATTCTTTCAACAAATGAAAGCTACACTATCAGGCAGTAACATAGGCTATACATATTTTATCCCAGTAGTTTCATTAGTACACCCGTGCAAAGCCGGGACGTGCTGCTAGTACCTAATAAATAAAATGTACAATAAGCAAATATCCTTAAAAAACAACAAATTATATTAAAAAAACAATAAAAATCTAAAATACTATAACGGTGCAACAAAATAAAATAATAAGAGATCATTAATAGACTGTCTATTTACAAAACTATCGTGAGTTGTACTACAATAGACATTATTATAATCACAAAGATGGAGATTCTCTGGAAGAATCGAATAATGTATTAATTTATATAAATTTTAAGCAACATTTTCATAAATCTTTATTTTTCTGGTTCCAGGTGAGAGACCATTTGAGTGTGACGACTGCGGTAAAACTTTCATCAGCAAGAACATACTCAATAACCACATGAGGATTCATACAGGTACGTAATGGAACTAAGGTTCTTTTTACGTGGCGCGACTTATACTAGTGAGTTAAAGGTAGTAGATCAGATGATGATGATGACATCATCATCTCAGCCATATAACGTTCACAGCTGGACAAAGACCTATCTCATAGATGATATAGGTCTTAGTGGTAGGTATTCTATAGCAATGGCCTAACAATATAACTATGAATATTTTATCAGGCGCTTTAAATCCGATTAGATGATATAGGTCTTTCTTAGTGGTAGGTATTCTATAGCAATGGCCTAACAATATAACTATGAATATTTTATCAGGCGCTTTAAATCCGATTAGATGATATAGGTCTTTCTTAGTGGTAGGTATTCTATAGCAATGGCCTAACAATATAACTATGAATATTTTATCAGGCGCTTTAAATCCGATTAGATGATATAGGTCTTAGTGGTAGGTATTCTATAGCAATGGCCTAACAATATAACTATGAATATTTTATCAGGCGCTTTAAATCCGATTAGATGATATAGGTCTTTCTTAGTGGTAGGTATTCTATAGCAATGGCCTAACAATATAACTATGAATATTTTATCAGGCGCTTTAAATCCGATTAGATGATATAGGTCTTAGTGGTAGGTATTCTATAGCAATGGCCTAACAATATAACTATGAATATTTTATCAGGCGCTTTAAATCCGTATGAAAAACGATCACAACTGTATCTCGTTCCCGGGGAGCGAAGCCAGTAACGAAAATAGATTTAACTAATACAGGTTTACAGGTCCAATATGCATAAAGGGGTTATAGTTTAGGAGTTGCATAAGATACGACCTCTAGTGTAGGCAGTTGTGTTGGATAGAACAGGCAATAGACGAAGGGTCTTATTCATAATAACTTGACAATTTAATACAGGTTTAAAGAACGTTTTTTTCTTGTCACTCATATGTCAACGAAAAGAGATAGCAACAGATTTAATATGCGTTTTAGCTAATACAGGTTTACTGGTCGAATATGCATGAGGGGGCTAGCTTATAAGACTGTACATTTTTAAGTGATCCTTGAGGTCCTACTGAAATAAACTCTTTTTTCTTTCTTTCTGTCAAAGATGGAATTTCACCTCACTCCATAATTCCAGGTGTCAAACCATACATGTGCCAGATCTGCGGCAAGCAGTTCACTACCAACAAGCTGGCGGCTCACGTGGCGTCCCACACCGGGGGGGCTGGGGGGAGGGGCGGGGGGGCACACGCCTGCCCCCGCTGCCCCCGCGCCTGCCCCACCCCCCGCGCGCTCAGAGAACATTCCAGAACGCACGACGCTAACAAGACGCATGCGTGTGCGCTCTGCGACTGCACATATAAGTTCAAACAGTCGCTCAACTATCATGTTAAGAATGCACATGGTGTTGGGGTGGTGAGTTACTTTACAAAAAACTAATGTAAATAAATGTCCTTGGACATTCCACACAGCGTCATCTAGTCCCAAGCTAAGCAATTGAATGCTTGTGTTATGATAACCAGATGACTGATATAATAGATAATTTTTTTTTGTAAATACATAAGTACATAATTATTAGATAGTAAACACCGAGACACAAAACAAATATCTGCAGAACATACAAATTGTCCCGTAGCGCGGATCGAACCCGCAACCTCCGCGTCTCAGGGCGGGCGTTCGCCCACTGCGCCAATCAATAAAGAATTATCTATCTATCATTTAAAAATAACGCTGTAAAATATGTATTTATTCCAGAAAGCATCAATGCGAGCCGACACGGGCCCTAATACTACGAACCTGAATGACTGCGCCGTCAAGGATTGTGAACTGTGAAGATTATGGACGACGACAATGTTCTCTCCTGCTCTCTCATAGTACGTTAGAGTAGTGTGACATTAGTGGCTATTCTGACGCCGCCTAAACTTAATCTAAACTAACTAAAGATGACGTTAAGCTATTGCATAGCTTCTATCGAGCGTGGAGACCGAATCCAGAAATTCCGTAACGAAATCACCTAATTGTCACTTTAGTTCAGCAACTCGCCTCTAGGTGGCATGCAATAGCTTTACCGCGAGCAGTCCCCGAGTGCCACCCGTCTTTTTTTATTTCGATCGTTATGAAAGGGACGGCAGCATCTTTAGTTAGTTTAGTTTAGTTTAAGTTTGGCGTCAGTATAGCCACTATTTATCTATATATTTCGTTTGTCGTCGCATCACGTTGTACTTTTCTCTTAAACTTCCTTTTCTAAATGCATTTACAAAACACTATTACTCCTAGTCTAACGTCAAATATAGGTACATTTGAGATATACAACAATAATAGGGCGGCCAATTTGTAAATATTTTTACGAGTTAGTATAATTAAGTTCGAAAGTAAGCAATAAGGTTTATTTATTACAAAACCTTAATTTTTTATTTATTTATTTATATTTTAATGTGTGCAATTACATTAAAACCACAAACAAAACCGTGTGGAAACCCCAACACGTATTGACTACGTCTACCCTTGCCTTAAAAACGCCCGTATTTCTAATTTAAGAGTATGATCTCCAATAAAATGCTATCTAGTCCACTGAACACGTTTTTGTCAATTACCTTTACTTCATATCGACCGCAAAGGGCTCAAAATCGCGAACAATCCACTTCGCGGTCAAGGGCGACGCGAATGGGGACCAATGTCCAATGAAATAGAAAGGGGCCATGTGCCCATATCTTAAGAATCTTGTTGGATAGCCAAGTCACTGGTTATTTCCTCGCCTTCCTGTGATAGTTTAATGACCAGGAAGACGAATATAATATGCAAATGATATGCTAAGAATCAGATGTGATATGAAATATGCAACAAACGCACTAACCGAGCTGAATAATTCACAAATTGCCATCAGAATGCAATTGAGCTGCAACAGTGCTATTGCAAATTGCGGTGTGATTCGCACAAGTTGCAATGCAAGTATCTACTAATAGATCTAAGTACCTTGGGTCGTTGCACTCGTCGCAAACAGTTGCTTTCAGACCAGCTTTTTTGTACTAGAGACCTTCACCCACAACGCTCACCTCGACCTGCCAATCGCATTTCACGCATCAAAGACTACAATACGAATTACAAACCAGATCATTGTCGAAATTATTTATTTAGAAACTTAAATTAAGTACAAAAATAATAACGGGACTAAACTATAATCACAGACTTCCTTTCATCCCAGAAGATACGGGGATTAGGATCGCACTGCGATACAGATTGCTGACTTTTAGTAACAGCATTTTCTCAGTGCGATTCAAATCCGTACCGTAGCGAACTCTACGTAGAAATAAATAGATATGGCGGACTGGCGCTGCCGTCTCAAGCACCAATTTTGGTCGTTTTCTTGCTGACAGTGGCGACGACCGGCCGAGGGTTGTCCACTTGGACATTATGGGATTTTAGATACTTATTGCTGTAGCCGGACAGGTGAACTTTCGCGTTCGGGCTGAGTTTATCCGTTCGCTCGCGCTCGTCTGCCTTCCCCTGGTCTCCGGTGCGCTCGCGGTCCTCCTGCGAGCGTTCCTTCTCGTCCGCTCGTTCCTTCTCATCCTCTCGTTCGTGTTCGTCCTCCTCGCTGTCGTCGGCTTGTCTCTCCGGGTCGTCGCTGATCCGCTCGTGATCGTTCAGGAAATGGTAATTCCCGGGGTCCTCGTGCCGCGCCCTGCCCGCGTCTCTCGTCGGCGTGGGGACGGTCAGCTGCATGTAGAACTTCTCCTCCTCGGATACAGGACGCTTCTTCCCGTAGTAGTCGTAGTCCCCCGCGGAGTACCCCTCGTGCGTGGCGCGCGCGCGACGGCTCGGCTTCCTACGACGCTTGCGCGGTGGTTCCCTCTGCTGAGACAGCGAGGTGTCGTCTCCTTCCGCGTCGGACTCCTCGGAGGTGTTGTTATTGTGGAACTCGGGCACGTCTCTCTCCTCCTCGTCCCGTTCGGGAACTCTCC
Source organism: Xanthorhoe spadicearia (assembly GCA_947086425.1). Taxonomy (NCBI): domain Eukaryota; kingdom Metazoa; phylum Arthropoda; class Insecta; order Lepidoptera; family Geometridae; genus Xanthorhoe; species Xanthorhoe spadicearia. The sequence goes on from OX352208.1 coordinate 167,311, forward strand.
CCCGATGATACTTCTTCGGGCTCCTCTCCCTGTAGATGGGGGGGACGCGGACCGTCACCGTGTCTATGTTGTTGGGGTTGTGCTCGGTGGGAGGGAGGACCCTCGGCCGGAGCTTCCTGTGCGGGTCCTCGGTCGTGGTCGTGGACTCGGCCTCCTCCTCAGTCTCGGGGACGGGGGTCGGGGCGCGATCGGTGCGAGCCTTCTTCTTCTGCTTCTGGACCAGATCCGCCAGCGCTCGGTCACCGAAGTGGACGTTCTGATAGTGCTCGGCGGGGAGCTTCTTCCGAGCCCGAGGTCCGTTTCGCTTCTTAGTCTCCCAGAACTGGTCCACGGCCGTTCCGAACTCCTTCACCGCCTTAGCGCGGTCGCGGGACTCCTGGGCGTCTTCGTAGTCGTCGTACTGCGGTCGGTCATCGTCGTCGTCGTCGTAGGCGAGGTAGTCGTCGTCGCGCCGGCCGTCCCCTGTGACGCGCGGGGGAGGCAGGCGCGCCGCCCGGGGGGCCAGTGGCACCGGGACCAGCGGGGCCAGCTCGTCGTACTGCTCGTACTGATCGTCCGCCCTCTCCTGCGCGGGGGCCGGCGCGGGGGCGGGCGTGGCCGCCGGGTTGCGGTTGAAGTTGAAGTCCAGTCGGAAATTAGATGTGATCGTTTCTAGATTGTCCTTCGGCGGCGGCGGAGGGGGCGGGGGAGGAGCGCACGGGGACGGGGTGGTAGGGTTGGCTCGAGGTTTCGCGCACGGCGGCGGTGGAGGTGGCGGCGGCGGAGGCGGTGGTGGTCTCGGCTTAGGTCTCGGCACCGCTCTGGGCTTGGGGCAGGGTGGCGGCGGCGGCGGCGTTGGCGGCGGTGGCGGCGGTCTAGGCTTCGGCGGCGGAGGTGCACGGCACGGCGGCGGCACCGCGCGCGGGGCCCCGCAGGGTGGCGCGGGGGGCGGGGCGGGGCCGGCCTGCAGCGGCGTGTCGATGCCGGGCACGGGGTCCAGCGGCGGCGGGAAGGGCGCGGGGGGCTTGCGCGCCACGCTGTAGCCGAGCACGTCCGCCAGCCCGCGGAACACCACGTCGCCGAACGTCCTCTTCTTCCTCACGACGGGCTCGTGCTCTCCGTCTAGCGCCTCGTCGCTCGTGTTACCTGCTTCAGAAGCATCATTGGTCTCCACCGTTGTGTTGTCGCTGGTGTGTGCGGCGCGTGCGGCGGCGAGGGCCGCCAGCAGCAGCAGCGTCGCCGAGGGGCGCATGGCGCATAGTCGACTGTCTCGCGGGCGCAGCGAGCGCGCGGTTTTGTCGCGACGGGAGTTGCTCAAGCGTGGTCACGGCTCGCCGAACACGGCTGGGCTTGGGAGGGAGTCGAACCTAGGACACGACATCTTACGTTCATGGGAATGTTTAATTAATTTCAACCATCTGGTCAGACATTAATTGTTGCCAAAGATACATTTCAATTTAAAAAAAAGTTTGCTAGTGACATAAAATGTACAGTCAAAGACTTAATTGGAAAAAAACTACCTACCTACCTATCTGTACCTACTTATTATAATAAATAATGGTCGTATCTTTCTCAATTTGATTAGGGCTAATTAATCGTAAATCATCCCGAAATGTACCTTGACTTTACTGAGGTAAAAACCTACGTTCCAATTGATTGCCACAGTTTGTAAAAAAACCTATTTCACTCAATTGATTATCTACAAAAAACCAAACAAATCTTTCATCACAACGCTAATTAGGTTCTGCATTATAGAAAACTTATGTAAAGTAATGACTTTTCAACATACCTAGATGATTGCATACTGACTTTTGCAATTATTATCACATTCTCTTGATAAGCCGCCTCACGCACTATTTATTTATTTATTTATTTATTTATTAAAAACAATTTTAACACTATAACAGCGCAAGCCAAAGCAGTGTTAAAAGTATGGCAAAACAAAACTTAACATGATTAACATAGGTATAGGTAAGTTAGTCTAACAATTAAATAGATACAATAATGAATAATAGTCGTGATAACATTTTTACTTAAATATTTCTTTCTAAAAAGAACTGTGCTACCTCCATGAGTTTACTATGTCTATGTACCTAGCTTATAATATAAAATATCAAACTTCTAGGCCTCTAGGGTATTGAACTAACTTGACAAGTACTTCAGCATTATCTGGGTAGGGTTTTCTTCCTCTCAGTCGCACACTCAATCTCGCTTGACAGAGTGGTCGTGGTTGATGGCACGCAAGTGCCAGTGGGTCTATTCTTCTGTAGTGCCATCTATGAGTAGGGCCACCGCTCTTCTAGCGATGCATCTGGGTAGGGTATTCCTTCCGATTCTTGTCTGGATTTCAACTGTATAAAAATACTTACTATAAAATTAGCGCAAAACGTACAGTAATCTACAGAAATCTACTGATCCTAATCAAAAATACTAAGTATTCTAATCAGAATACTAAAAAAAAACGCTATCCACATTTTATTTTGTGCGTTTGATGCAGGAATCATTCTCATATTTGTAATTCAGGTTGTCACGGAGAGAACTGCTACTTTCGAGATAAAAAACAGACCATGATAAGTAGTAGGTAGATATTCCAATTAACCTTTTAGAAAATCAATAATGTTGCGGTTGAACCAATGAGGCCAAGGTGTTAAAAAATCACAGTACTAATGCGCTGTGAAGTTTGTAAAACCATTAGAGAAAAATAAACAAATCTAGTTTAAATTAAGATAAATTGCTCAATATAGAATAGTATAGTCACTACGAGTAGAATTGAATTGAAAATCCATTGTATATTTGAACTGACTTTCTATACTCATAATTAAAACCCTTGTTCTTTACGGTGCTTACGAGCTTGAAGCTTTGGAAAGATATTAAAAACGCCCTTTTTTTACAACGCCTGAACAAAAAATACAAGCATTCATGTTAGTTTGCCGCTATCAGATTAAAAACCCCTGTAACATAATTAAAGTATTGCTTTGCAAATTGCAATGAACTTTTTTTTAGGCATATCGATAAATCTAATTTGATTAGCATTTACTAATTATAATTGGAACGTTGAAAAATATAATTATCTAGCTGCGCCCCGCGGTTTCACCCGCGTAAGTCCCGTTCCCGCGGGAATATCGGGATAAAAAGTAGCCTATGTCACTCGCCATCCCTTCAACTATCACCACACAAAAAAATCACGTCAATTCGTCGCCCCTTTTTGCCGTGAAAGACGGAAAAACAAACAGACAGTCACACACACTTACGCTTTTATTATATTAGTATGGATTTTCATCAATAGTCCCATAAAAATATTCAAAGTTAGAGAAAGGTAGGTAGGTGATAGGCGAGTACCTCGTATTACTAGGTATTGATGTGATATGTAGGTAGGTTCCTACTTTCTACATTCACTTAAATTACTTGTGATACCATTTTATATTCTCGCGTCACGACTCACAGATATGCGTGACTATCAAACGTGTAGTCTGTTTGTGATAACTACTAGACGTATGGATTCATTAGCAGTAGTCTAATTAAATTAGGGAGTTTGTTGGTATTTTCGCCCGCGATGGCAAACTCTGATGTTTCAATATTAGAACAGATTGAGGTCATCACTCAAGTCAAGTCTTTTTCGCCTTGACAATAATCAATATTCAATCAACTGTGTTATGCTTATGCCTAATTTGCTAACAAGATTTAAAACTAATTCGTCTGACATTTGTCCAAGGCTAGACTTCGGACGACCCGACACTAGACTAATAACTTAAAACCTTACACGTGTCGCAAACTCACGTCATTGTAGAATTTACGTAAAATCATATCAAAGAGTAGTAGTCACATAATAGCATATATATTTTTATAGTGTTAAAACACACTTAGGCATTTCATTTATAAATGAAAAATCTCACTAAAAGTTTGGGGCTTAGATAGCGAGATACAAGCGATCGTCCTCAAGCCGGACTGCCTTACCACTCGGCAACCCGTCTAAGGCCCAAACTTTTAGTAAGATTTTTCATTTATAGTAGTCACTTTTCCAGTTTCTCTTATTTTGTACTTTAAAATATCATCATGGCCAAGCGCTTTATGGATGAAAAGCAGCACGTCCCGGCTGTACCTACCTACAATGAAAAATGTCTTATGATATTAATTGAATGTACTTAGCTTTGCAATGAGTTGTCGGTCTTCCCGTCTGCGAGTGCTAAAAACGTCGGATACAGATCACCTTTCGATAAACCACGTGTAGGATTAAAAGCTAAGCCTATGGCACGATCCAATTACTTAGCACGATTACTTATAATTATGTCTGATTCCGTCGGTATTGATGAGGTATCATCTCTGGATGTCAACATTATTGCGCTCCAAATGGTTTAACTCGAGAGAAGCAAGATTGATTAGAATTTTTTTTTTATTAGAGCATCATGTAAGAAATTACAGTCACAGATAAAATACCTAATAATAGACTAGACATAGGTAGGTAATTAGGTATTGAAAGGTTTTATCGACAAGTTTTTTGATGGTTTTACGTAAAATTCTAAAAAGTTTTTAAGTTAACTTACACATAGCACTTCTCTGGAAAGGAACATGGTTAGTGAAAATTAGACTCTCCCATAGCAACGTAGCGTGCAATAATCTCTAGTGGAAAGGCATCCTAATGCTCCTGCCAGTAGTCCACAAAACATCTTCAAGAGTTCTTCAAGCCTACATTAACATTTCTATAAGTGGCGTGTCGACAGTTCGGGACCGACAACGGTACAGAGAAGGCACGCGACTGACAGAACTGTACCGTTGTCCATTTTACCATAGAGCTCACATTACGGTACGGGACACACGCGAAACTGATTTGAGTATCGTTATTTATGATGATTGGCGATGACTGTCTGATATTTAAAATACCTCATCATGAGATTATGAGTACTATAGTAGCCACATTCCTTTTTCCAAAGTCAGACAGCGTTGCTATTGATTATCTTTATCTTCCTTTCAAGTTCCCATCAAGCGAGATGCTAAGAATCGTAAAAATTACTAATACAGTGTTACCAACCACCAACCTGTCAGTTTATAATAATAGGTGTCATTATGATTAGCTTTATCAGTACCTATCAACCTATATACTGGTTTCTATCCGCCCATTAGGTACTCGTACTTACTGTCATTATACTTGTATGATATTTTAGTAGGTAATAGCGGCCTGAACCAAAGCAAATGCAAGTTTCTTACTGTGCAAGTCATACGAATGTCAGGAGTAAGTAATATGTGTACAGCCGGTCTTGTGCATTAAATGCTCTGCCGTTATGTAATTAAGACTGAGTATGTCATTTTGAAGATCAACAACATACGGGACTTGCCGGGCTCCGGCGCGCAAAAGTTCTCCTTACAGAAAGTAATAGCACAGACTGAAAGTAGAGTAAAAGCTCTATACACAAACAAAAGAAATTTCAGTTAGGCATGCTACCGGAAAATGCCGGCAAGTAGATACCTGGTCTACAAGTAACATTATATTGTATCACGTGAGCGGATTGTAACATCGCCTCTTTTGAAAATCATTTCAGAGCCTGCATTATTAACATTATAGGTACACTAGTGTGTACAGTATCATTGCCGTACATGTCGTGAAAACGAGTATCTAGCTCTGTGGTCCTGTCCTTTGGAGGACATCCAAGAACCAAGACACTTGGCACACACAATTGACTAAAAGTGAAAGTCACCACAACTCTTCATTTCTTTTTCAATAACACCATTATTTACTTTGAAACGTCACCACAGGATTCCACTGAATATTCCAACGCATACTTATGTATTAAAGTTGCTGATCCTCATGTCTTAAAACGTATGCCATGAAAACTACCATTGTAGTTCGGTCTTTCAGACGTGAAGCTGGCGACGGTTGCCTGCCATATGTTTAGCAAGACTGGTTTTAGCGGAAAGACCTCCTAATGGCAGCCGACAAACTGTCGTGTAATGACAACCAGGCTCGCGCCCAAGCGTTGGCGCCAGGGGCACCTGTCTAATGTTGGTTGGCTAGGCCTAATAACAAGACGAGATTACAAACGTTGGAAACGAGTTTATTTCGTGCCTCGAGGGATTGTAACTCATGACTGAAATCTTCTACAAAAAATATTTAGAAAATAACTTAAAACATCTCCGAACTACATCCTATTCGTTTTCATTTATTTATTTATTATTTTTCATCATGTTACTTTTACTGCTATCTACAAAGTTATAGGGTTGGTTTCTAAGGAGTTTCTTTGAACTAATTCTGACGAAGTATCAGATTCTGGCTGCAACATGTAGGTAAAATCAATAACTTTTCAGCTCATTCGGTCTCCGAGAAGTTGCCTCTCATAAAATAATAAAATTAATGTCCCTGAGTACAATCCTGTAGAGAACTACATTATCTATGTAGCTGGTCTAATTGATGACATAGCAGAGCTAGGACGACCCGCGACCTTTGCTCCGATTGCATAATTCATTGCAACCTCATATTACAGATCTATAATTTTTAACAAATTATACATGCCAGCTCTAAACATGAATTTAACGATGCGGCTTCTTTGGATGAGATGTCTTCTTACTGAAATAAAAAAGTGATATAACGATCGATAACGCAAGATTATAAAATTTAAAACCTGATTCTTAATTACATTTAATTGACTTGACATCCTAGGTGAGTCATCTTGTGCTGAGTAAATAAGTGTGGAAATAGCATCAGTGTTTTGCTGACTAGTTACGACCACGAAAATAGCTTGGGGATTGCGTAATATTGAGACAGTTAGCCGTATCATCGATCAGGTTCACGAGTCACCATTATCCTCACAAAAGCTACCTCTTACATAATTGTCTAAATTTACAAAATATTACAGTTCTTAGGTAACTGTAAAACCAAAAATCGATTAAAACGCATCGCTTAAAACTGTAAAGTCTAAATGCTTCGTTACTAATTATCGCAAAATCTTGATTTGAGCAGAATGAACGCTTGTGAAAGTCCGTTATGAAATGAACAATAAAAACTTCGTCCTCGGAACAACTTTCCTTGAAAGTTTATTTATTTTTGAATTCCTGCAGATTGGAAAGTAAACCTGATTAAATTAAATATTTAGCGTACGCACATGTACTTATAACTGCCAACCATCGTTACGAGACATTTGCGTACCTAATTTTGAAAATGTGATACTATTACTATTTGTATCAGTGAATGTTTTACCTTTCTACAATAAGATCCTGAAAAGAGTCAGTAGTTACAATACAGAATGATCCTAGCAATTAAGATCTCAATTAGCAATTCCTAATGCCCAATTATTCACTAATTCATAAACATAGATACCTTTTGACAGATAGTCGAGGCGTTTCTCTATATCCCGCCACTCTCCTGCGACATTTGAATCTAACTTTTGTTACCAACTTTAAGCAAGGTCATCAGATCAGACCCTTATATCCGTCATGACAGCCTTAATGTCAGCAGTTAAGATGAGTACCTACGGTCGCACATCAGAGGCGCACGGACGACGCCGCCGACCGCGACGCTTTCTCACACAAATTATACTATTCCCAGAATCCAAACTGCGCTTCAGACGAAACCACTGCTATACAACCTGTTCTCAGGCTTTACATCAGATTTCTACCATGATCGACCTTAAAATTGATTGGAAATTGTGGTAAAAAGACTAATAAAACATTCAATGATTCTGAAATGATCTGTGGAAAATATCACGAAACCATTTAACTTTTTATTTACGATTACAATTGTGTAGTGTTAGCATTTCAAAAGGCCAACAAGTAGATAGGTACCTATATTGTCTGAATGTGATGATTTTGTGAACGTCGAAACTTTTTTGTTGGATACGTCTCAATCTGTTTATAGGGTACTCCTTAAGCACCATGTACCAAGGTTTGTGAGTATCGTGGGTCTATTTACTCGACAGGTGAGTCGGAAGGCGGATGTTGAAGAAAGCAGAATGACTAGCATTCGGAAACATTGCACAACACCTCGAATCATACGCACTATCACCCTCACAGTGTTGAGTCATTGTGTGATCAGATGGTCGGTGATGACTGATCGATGAAAGCGGCCATCCTCACATTACACCTGTGAAAGGTAGAGTTTGTATAACTAATTAGTTCAGTAAAGTAAAAACTGAGAGTAAAAATGCAAGCTTGAGAGGTAGGATTATGCCTATACGTTTATTTAATTAAGAACTTTCTAACTCCTGGTAGGTAGTTAAATCGACCAATGAACTTTGTTTTTCAAATCAGTACACATGTTAATTCAATGTGAAAACACGTTATTTTTCATTATTTTTTTTATACTTATTGACTCTACATCAATATTTGCGCTATAAATAAGCAAAAGAATCTAGTTAGGGGACAGATTTGTTAAATTCCAAAACTCGAAAGTTTATTTTAAAATAGGTAATTGAGATTTCGTTTTGAATTGCAAATTACAATAATAAGCCTATTATGTTTCTTAGATAGATAGATAGATTGATAGATAGAGACCTACCTACTTATACTTTGAGAAGCAATGGAATACATAGATACTACCTAAAACAACTTACGATATAGATTAGTTTGCAATTTTTTTAATTTATTGCCACCCTATGCACCATAATATCAGCGTCATGTATCACTATCAGTGTTATGTTATGTTATAAACAAACAAATAAAAAATGACTCAGAACTATTCCCATTAAAAGCCTTCTGAACGTCTGCAGGCACAATTGGTTATTTGGAGTAGGTGGATGTGTTGTCGCAGGTGGTACACAGGCAAACAGGTGACTCATACGAGCGCCTCATCTACGATTGTTTTAATACTCACCATCGATCTATAGCTTTGACAATACAAGGCTTTTACAATAATGAATGATTGATTTTATACAGCGTTTTAATTCTTACTTAAGGCGTTAAACTTTATGTAAAGAATCACGCCGCGTCCTGTAGTGGCTGGGAAATAGTAGAGATAAAATGATGATGGTACTGATTTAACACCTAAGACAATCTCTAGCTCTATGGCGAAAGGTAACTGATGTAGTACTAAATTTAACGTAGTTTTATGTCTATGAATGTCTCTAGCACACGAGCCCGAGGCCTAATCAGCGTTCAACTTGAACAAAGGGTCATAAACACAAAATTAAAATACCACCAACTATTAGATTAATTAGACAAGTCGGGCAATTAACCTTGAAATTGTATTGTTGAAAACGAATCGGTTTCCCAACGTGAGATCCTAAAGCTAGCAATAGTGATGCTAGGCGGCAAGTGATGATAAGCCGTGATTGTTGCGCGGACATTGTCCACATTCTGCAATGTCCCACGAAGCTCGGAATTGTAAATAGGGCTGTCGGTAAGACACTATAAGTTAGTTATGAGTCGAACGCTGGGAACAAAGTTTTTAGGCCGACTGCTGGCTTACTTTAAAAGCTGGGACTAACAATTTAACGTACCTACTCTGCGAAGCACCGAAACTGCCGACCGACAATATTGTTTTTCTCAAATATTTTAAAACCAAGTAGGTACACAACTTCATTACGTCACATAGCTAATGAATGCTCCTAAACAAAATGTACTGCATTTTCGAAATCCATTTACATCAGCTCAGCATTCTTCCTCCAGTGCAGTGGCACTTGGCAGCCCTGATGGGTTATTCAGATGTTCGCAGCCTCACAGTCACACACTGCGGGTCACACAGAAACAATAACACACTAATACGAGTGTGTTGTGTCGCCTGCGCATGCGCATTCAGACAACTGTGTGAAACGCATTATTTGGACCGAGTGACAATTCATTCTAAGGAAAACAAATGAATTGCGGAAGAATACAATTCACAGTCAAGTGGAGGCTTCGACGCGTATGAAGCAATCTCTACATTTTCAGCAATTGTTGGTTTTGTTGCTAAATCTCTTAATTTAAGAGTAGGTATTGAACATAAAGTAATGTTAGTTATGGAAATATGTATCTAGTACTTTCATTTTTGTTAATAATGTCTGTTTTACATACCTACTTCCTCCCTAGATTTACCAACGCGACAATATTTAGCGTAATTTTTATTCCAATACCTGCTTATTTTTTCTTTTACCATATATAGTAGATAAGTAAAATGTTTTAAAGCGTCATGTCCAGTGTATTTATCTGGGCGAGTGGTCGCGGAATGTGGCAATGTGGAGCATGAAAATGCAAATCACGCGGCATGCCATTACCTATTCAATCACATAATTGGGCAGACGCATGTGAACGATCGTGCTGACGCTGACGGTTAGACGAAATAGGAAACTGTTTCAGCCCGATTGGTATCTGTTTAGAACATATGTAAGCACATCCTTTGATTTTGGAACTTTTTCATTCCTACCACATGCACTAGTCAAAGAACAATAAACTAATACGTTTCTGATGAGACCTTACAATCCTAATCTTGATCTTAAAGAAATACAAATTTTAATCGTAAATTTTGTGGTTGGCTTTTAAAATCTAAAAATATTTTAATTTTTCAGACCGACACCGCCCTGACCTCGCCCGTCTTTAATTAATTTTTGTTTACATTCAGACCTCGAAGTCAAAGCCAATAGAATATAGGTAATTTAACCTTCATTTTAAATACTTATATTATATTGTACCATTAGGTTTAATTCAAATATGTGGAGACTGCTACGCAACAGCTTAACGCAGAAAGTTTTAAAAAAAATTAACAGCTATTTCTGAATCATCAAAATCCAAAGTCTTCGTTGCTTTATTAGTTTAGTTATTCAGAGAGGTTTGGGCTCTTATGAATGATCTCAAAGAATAGGTGTTACACCAATGTAGGTAATCAAGTTCTGAAGATGAAGAAGGAAATATCAATTACCATGAGAGACGGGGGTGTTTACAACTTCTCTTGCTACCAGTTTCTTGTAAACAAAAACACACAGTTGATGTAATTTTACTAGAATTGAAACACGGACCTCGATATTATTGTACAGAATGAAAGTAAAAAGGTCTCGTCATATCATATATCATTACCGTAGTCGTCGGGCTTCCCGCCCGGGCCGGACCCGGATCAAATGTCCGCCCCGTCCGGTCGTTTACCGGCGTGACGTCAGCACAACGCATATTATGTCCGGATGATTAGTTTGGTACAAAGTATTATTATACATTATCTTTGTTGTTTATTATAGTTATGTTGAGAGGATAGTTTAGGTGCTGGGTAAGCCTATTGCATCTCAACAATGTCCCAGACACTACAGTGTTCCGATAAGTGAAGGCAAGAATGACTCCGACGCTGTATAATTAATCTAGTTAAAAAAGCCTAAGTTTTTCTTACTGTCGCTGGCAGATATTTTACATAGGTAATTTTCAAATATCAAAATAACTATCTCCACCCACAGGAAGCAGAACCAAAGATAGGTTATTGAAACTAGCCATTAGAAAGGTATACAGATGAAATAGGTTCTAAAATTATGGAGTGATGTAATCTATAGAAAAAATATGACATTTCCAAGTAATAAAACCTTATGTAAAGAAAGTTCACGCAGGCAATTAGTAAAGAGCACGGATCAGAGCTCACATACTACCTTACGTAACCTCCAGATACCACTGTGTTCTGTGATGATACTGTCGAAAATAATTGATGAGTACTACCTATGTTGGTTTTGGTATTTCGTACTATAACATTAGCATTTCCGCCGGAGGAAGTTGGGTGGTAACAACTTGTTATCTGTTATAGCAAGCTCCACAAGAGTTTACTGCATTACACCTGAAAGAAAGAAAGAAAAAATGTGTTTATTTCTGTAGGACCTCAAGGATCACTTAAAAAAGTACAGTCTTATAAGCTAGGTGACTCTATTGCCTTTTCCAACGCAAATCCTTACACCTTATACATGGCGAGCACTAAATGAGTTAACGTAAAATATTTTAGATGCCAATAATATGAGTTTTAAAGTGTTTTAATTCTTCGGGTACGAAACTCTTAATCTATGAAAAGCCCAGTACCATTTATTGTACAACCTTTAGTATTAATAAATAAATAAATAAATAAATATCTTTGGACATTCCACACACCGTCATCTAGTCCCAAGCTAAGCAACTTAATGCTTGTGTTATGGTAACCAGATGACTGATATAATACTTAGATACATTTTTTTTTTAAATACATACATATTATAAATACATACGTAATACATACGTATTATATCATAGGTGTGCGTATATTATCCACTTTACTTTCAAAGTTATTACGAAAATGGAGTAGAATAGACAAAAAGTCCTAAAGTTCAGGCGCGCTGTTTGCAGAGCAATTTAAAACTAAAAGTGATAACTAGCACTTTATAATGTGAGTTTAACTTAAGTCAACAATATTTGGAGTAAACTTTCTTAGATAAGTCATGTTTTGTTAGTTAAGCTAGATCTGTGGTTATTATTACAGTAACTGACTGACTGTTAAACTCTGAAATAATTGCGGCTTTCGAGCCTAGATTATGTTCAGTTCATTTTGTTATGTTTTTTAATCTAGAAATCCTATACTTAATACCTATGCTGACCGATACTATAATTAAGTACCTACCTAAAATTATTTGTTTGCATAAAGTAGGTATGTTCTGAAGCCATAACTCACTAAAGTTTTATTAAAAAAAAATCGAAAACTACACACACGCACCTATCCTTGCACCAGCCAGCATAGTATCATGCAAAGGGTTTCTTTCTTCATCTGCCAATGAACAGCTTAAAAACTATTGTTCAAGCTTTATTGGAAAACCTAATTGGCCTATTTAGTTCTCTGTTTGCGTGGACTCTACATCTCACAGTAAGTAGTAGTTCCTAAGATTATTGCTGACGTGTGTTGCGTGCGAGCTGCGGGGCGCGACCCACAACTTGAACTCGCTCTTACCGCATCGGTTACGGAACTTATGGAATGTTCCTCATTCGTGAGGATATACAGTTCAATAAACTAGGAAGTTTACATTATAATCTTCTTGGATCCTACAGAATTGTGATATGAAAACAAAGATATTGAGTACATTGAGGTACTATCATTAATTTCAATTAGGTAGAGGTACTAATTCGTTTACGCTCAAAGAGTCAATGCCAACAATATTATCGAAAGCTCTGAAAATGCCAGAACAGAAATTATTTTCTTTATATTTTTATTAAGATTGTCCTAGCGATGATTTACTGCATACGTAGGTAAGTAAAAAGTTCTATGCATACCTAGGTAAATAAGGGTAATAACTGGTGCAACGATAAGTAAAGAGGTGGCGCGGCCCATTGGTTGCTTGTGTCACATTATCGAGCTGACCCGGGCCACCTAGTTCCCACGCTGGCACTGCACACCGACACTATGCTGGGCTGCCCTGCCCTTCCTGACAACTGACTGACAGGTAAACAGTAGCAATAATCTTTCTAAAACTTTCACGATCATATTTTCCTTATTTTGTAGAACACAGTCCCTGCTCTGTCCTGGACGAAGTCGTTGACTTTGCTACACAGTTTTAACTTTTTCAGTTGCCAAATGTCTATTGTTTGTATGATTTTTGATTTTGATTTGAAATTCATAAAACATCACGTAAAGACATAAGGTAAATACCGCGATAAAACCCCGTGTCTGACCTATGTTTTTATAAATAAGTAGGTACTTAGCTTGCATGATAGTGACATTGATGCGTTTAGTGCCCAGGACACTGGATCTTGCAGTGGGTCAGGATTGGCGGTGACCACTAGTTGATGGTCCTAGTTTACGTGCCTAAGCCATTCTAGCCCTAATTCTAGGAATCAACTAATAAATAAATATCCTTGGACATTCCACACAGCGTCATCTAGTCCCAAGCTAAGCAACTTGATGACTGATGACAATACCTACTTAGATACCTTTTTTTATTAGAAAAGTTAAATTAATAAAGGTTTTATCATGTTTGTTCCTGCTACAACATTTCTCATCGACTCCACTCTCAGAGTTTATACAATATTTGCTTAAAACATGTGTAAAGATGAACCACCCCGACGCGACCCCAGTCCTAAACAACTACAAAACTAAAGAAATGAGCGCAGTGCCGCCAGCCTTGCTGTCTAGCTGACAGCCGCTGCAAGTAATATCATTTCGTGAATCCCTGAAATGGCTTCAGATAATGTCAGTTATAACAAAAACTAAACGACTATTAATTATAGAAAGTTTAGGGAATCAACTAATAAATAAATATCCTTGGACATTCCACACAGCGTCATCTAGTCCCAAGCTAAGCAACTTGATGTGTGTGTTATGGTAACCAGATGACTGATATAATACCTAATTAGATACCTTTTTTTAATCATTCAAAGGAAACTCGTAAACAGAGAGGTATATCTACCGCTCCTTGAAAATAATTCGCTAACCCTTCGAACAGATAAGCTGGCGGCACCACACGAGGTGCGACCACACACTTCCGCCTTACGTCACAGTTTAAACCTCTTCCTAATTAGAGTTCTGTATGATTTTAATGACAAAGAAGAGAGAACGGATATAAATGTGAAAGTGTTGCAAAATGTGCAGATTTTTGTATTATTACGTATTTGGTGTCGTGACCGCGACCGAAGCACGGATAATTTACGCACGTCAACGAGCCGGCAAATCGATTGTGTGCCGGGAAAAGATAGACGAAGCCTTTCCGAAAGCATGGACAATGGATTGCTGACCTCATGTTTTAGATCAATGCAAATACTTACCGTTTTAGGTCTTTACATTCATACTAGAAAACTAATTATGTACCCAACGGGTTGCACCTAGAACATAATTCAAAGGGCGTAGGCATGGCGTAGGTATGGTGGTATCATCAGTTTTCAGGTGGTCTAGGTTGACTATCTTAACTAGTAGGTAATTACTAGTAAGTAGTAGTGTGAAGCTGTACTGCACTCGATTCTCATAAAATTTGAAATACTTGACCATTACCCATTTATATTCTGTGCCATCATTATACTTAGTTAATTTTGTTGTTAATTTTGAATCTGATTTCTAGAAACTTTCTGTTATATCTCTTGTCGTAGGAAACATGCAAGAATTTCATTTACTTATATAAAAAGCAGTTTACGAAATGTGTTCTACATAAACCCAAATGGTCCCTTTGCGGCTGTTTTTACGGCATGTAATACAATTAGTTGAGTAAAGTGTTCCATGTCACAGATTTACATGACAATGCAGGTATGGATGGTATTTCGACACAGTCGCATAATAGACGCACAATACGCAAGGTGGTTATTCGCTATGACTAAACAATACGTAACGTGATTGAAAAAGAAAAAGAAATTTAAATAAAAATGTATATATTGCTGTAAGACCTCGAGGGTCACTTAAGAATGTGTTTTTACTACTCATAGGTACCTAATTTATTACAATTTTAAAATTTGATTCTACCTATATTAAAACACTTGAAAACTGATGCCACGCTCACAGATCTGCTCATCATCATTGTTTTCGTATTGTATATGTGTTTTATATTCTCTATAAGCGAATTTGTAAAAATTCTTTTGAGAAATAAAATCTAAACACAACACATATACCTAAAGCAATGACGAGCGTTTTGTAGCGTTATGTTTTGCAAGGTCATAGCGAATAACCACCCAGGTCGTGGGCCACGCGGGTCAACCACTACCGTGCCATGACAGGTCTTTGTCACGCTTTGTTTACCATAAACGAATTGTGGTATTTTGTGTAGAGCCGCGTTGGCCGAGTGGGATCGTGTAGCCCAATGTTTACTTTCGGTTCGGATCTCGACAATGCATGTTCTTTTAGAAAAATGTATTGTGCGAGCTTTAAACAAAGAAGGGATTGGAGAAACTCGGTTAGTTTTAGAGACTGTAGCGTATAAAATGTTTAAAAAAAGTTAAAAATGTACCCATCGTTCAATTACAATTAAATTATCCAAGAACCTTATGTAAATACCACCGTCATAAAACTTACATCACACAACGACCATTACTTTTTAGAAAACAAACATACAGTGAGCGCGCGTAGATAAGTTGACCTTAATAGACAGCAGTTCAATTGTAAACTTAGTAAAGTCTACTCCAATATTTTCACAATCTCCTAACGGTGTGTCCGTTAGTTGAGCACGCCACATTCAACAGTGTAACATTTGAAATGACTATATTTATCAATAATGGTTTACTCTTGAATGGTGTTCCATATCGCGCTTGGAATTGAAAGTACCGAACGGAAACTGAAACTCAAAATTGATTTAAAGGAATCGCTTCGTCATTCAACTGCTAAAATCTTAGTAACTTAGTTAGAATTCATGTTTCACGACTTTCAGGTAGCTATTCAAACATGTGGTCAATTCTGGTACTTACCTGAAAGGCCTGCCTCTTCTTGAAAAACCCCCAGAAGCGGAGCAGGGAACGTGTTATCTCTTCGATAAACGAAAATTCAATAAGTAGAATCACTGCATGTCTCTTGTCTATTATGTGACGACATCGTTAACTTTCTCAATCAATCTAAAACAAACCAAAACCAAATGCATAGTCTCATCAGTGGAATGGTGCTGCTCGCTTCCTGTGTTATTCGAAAGCGCTCGAAATATTAAAGAAAATTCGAGTCATAAAGCGAAATCATGTCCGCCTGCGTCCCATAAAGGGGACATTTGGGTCGGTGGGCCCGACCGGCTCTGGCCCGACCTTCCACCTGACCTTGAACGCTCCTAACCTACTTCTCATCAGAGCCTACAGCCAAGTGACAAGCGCTTCGCTTCTATTCTAGTCTATTGAAGCTTGTGGAACCTTGCTAAGACGTTCTGATAGACTGTTGCAGTTGAGCAGCGTTCTGAGCTTACGCACTTGGATGGGTGACCGCAAGTGTTAGTGACAGTTAAGCGCTTCTGTGCTTCGGGATTCATGTTAAATTAAGTTAAGGCGGAAGTTCAGCTATGACTGAGACCTTTGGGCCTATAAACTCCAACACCATACGAATATCAACTTACTCTAATATCGCCGCTAACTGCTTTGATTTGACATTTCTGCGTGAATTTTCGTCATCACATGCCAATTCCTTGTCATTTTCGTTCGTTTCTATTGTAAAGCGATTCTATAGTAATTTGACTGGGGCTGGTGGTTGTCGGTAGCTGGTAGGTGGTAGCTGGTAGCTTCCTGCTTTCCGGACAATCTAATACCACGAAATGCTTTAGTTCCTTCCTCTGTGATTGTATCGAAAAGTAATTAACATCCTGTATGAGTAATATTTGTTATGTTGCTAATAACTTGATTAGACATTCTTTTGCAATTATTAGTGTTAGATAGATAGTCAATAAAATATAAATAAAATAGTATCTTACCTAATTTTTACTCTAAATACATAATACAGAGACCCAAAACTGTCCGTTGATGAGATAAAACAAAAAAGATAGGACAATGATATTCTATAATTTGGGTTTAAACAAACCTACCCTTGAATGTATGAAATGAAGGTTAGGTTACCTAATTACACAAATGAGGAAGGTAGCTTCCTATTATTATCATCGAGTAAAAAATATGCACTTTTCAAGTTTGATCAATTGCCATGATAATCTTTAATTTCATTTTACTAAACAATTAAAATGCTATCTTGATAGGCCTCATATTGTGGAAGTAATTAATTTCAGTCAGTAAAAGTTATTTATTAACTCAATAAACAAATATAAAAATACGGCCTGTCTTATAAAATAACTCGTCAATTAAGCATCACTGCAAGACGTGTTTTTCTTGATACTCTCACGTTCTATAAAATCGTCTAAGGTTCTACTTGCATAAACGAAAACCGAAGTTTCGTTACAATTTTCGGATTCAGCTTATTGCAGAATAAAAGACGTGCACCCGTTCAATGGTATATTTGAGACTGTTCGTTTCATCCCTACCCTCTATACACAACACCTCCACCCTTATTTAACAATATAAAACATCTAACTAAAAAGATACATGAAAGGATCATAAACTACTTAAGCTAAGTACATTATGACGTAGCCTTAAAACTAACTCAGGCAGGTATATAATATTACTAATTTAACAGATAAATTCTGAAATAATTTCTTAAATTACAGTACAGTTTTTATATCTTAAACGCACCTAACCTACCTAATCTATCTCTTCAAAACCATATCTGACTGGAGGCTTTCGATTTCTTTGCAAGCAATCCTTTGCCACAACATTACTACCACCCCCAATACACGGTTCTCTGTTTGGCGACACATCGGGTTTCAACGGAGAAGAAAAGGATCCCGCTGCGACCTCGTCGCGCGCCGCCGCCGCCCCCGCCACTGGTACTGATGCGGGGTTTTTATGAGGGACGCTTTCTCTCATACTACACTCCCCCGACACATTTTCACCCTGTTTCGGATCCTCGTCCCTGGTAATGGGAAAAGCCAAAGATTTTCGAGAATGTGTGTTTAATTCTAACTTTCGTGCTACTGTATCGATACCTACTTTTCCGCCCGCAACAGTTCTATTATCGCTTTTCGCAACCCTCTGTCTTAGCTGATCGATATGTCTGTGGATTTCGGTTCCAAAACTAGTTAATATGGAATAATCACTACCCCCTAATTTCTTACTTACTGTGCCAGCTAACCATTTGTCCGAGCCTCGATACTCGCGATACCAGACTGGGGAGCCTGGCGGGAGCTGGCGCTGCGAGCCGCCCGCATCCCGCTCACTGCGCTCTTGACGTGCGGCCACACGTCCATCACGTTCTGGCTTTAGGTTATCTAGTCTCATTCTAAGATTCCTACCTTGCAAGATACTGGCTGGGCTATCGCCGGTTGTGGCATGCGATGTGTTCCTGTACGCTAGCAAATATCTACATAAAGCTGTATCTACATCAAGATTTTGTTTAAGAGCCTTTCGAATAACCCGCTTGCATATTTTTACCGAATTTTCCGCTGCTCCATTGGAGGCCGGATGGTAAGGAGCTGAAAAAAGGTGTTCTACTCCATTATGTTTTAGAAAGGCTTGAAATTCTGTACTTGAGAATGGAGGCCCGTTGTCGCTGACCGTTTGTTTCGGCAGACCGAACTTTGACCACAGGTCTCGAAGGACCGCTATGACTGCTTGCGCTGTAGTTCTTTGCATTTTAATAGCTTCTATCCATTTAGAACATGAATCTACTACCACCAAATATGTTAGGCTATTTATAGGGCCTAAGAAGTCTAAATGCAATCGTGACCAAGGGCGCGAGGGCCAGGGCCACGAGCGCGGCGCGTGCGCGGGTGGCGCGTCGGCCAGCGCGGCGCACACGGTGCACGCGCGGCACGCCGCCTCCACCGCCTCGTCGATGCCCGGCCACCACACGTAACTGCGCGCCAAGGACTTGGTCTTAACAATGCCCATATGCGGATCGTGCAGCTCAGAAATTACCTTGTTTCTACAAGAATTTGGTATAACGACACGGTGACCCCACATGATACAACCTAACTCACAGTAAAGCTCATTTTTTCTATTATGATATGGACTCAGTTCTTTAATAGCTACCTCGGAGGGCCAACCATCTGCTATATAGCTCAAAACGCGGCTCAGAATCGGGTCAGATCTAGTCTCCTTTTTAAGAACGTTGTAATCTAGCAGCAGAGCCTCGGTTGAAAAATGCAGATACGTTTGCTCAGGTAGGTCCGCCTCCTCGGAGGCCGTTTCGATCTTCTGTGACGCGATCAAACGTGAAAGAACGTCCGCAGTGTTTTTATCCGTGCTAACATACTCTATATCAAAATCATATGCCGCTAGTTTGATCGCCCAGCGTTGAAGACGACTGGCTGCCGCGGTGGGAATACCTATATTAGGCCCAAAAATGCTCACGAGCGGTTTATGATCGGTCCGCAGTACAAATCGCCTACCATATAGATATTGGTGAAATTTCTCAACCGCAAAAACAATCGCCAAAGCCTCCTTGTGGATTTGACTGTACTGCAACTCGTGCGACGTGAGCGAGCGCGAGGCGTAGGCGACGACTTGCTCGGCGCCCCCCAGCCGGGCGCGCTGCGCCAGCACGGCCCCCAGCCCGCGCGAGCTCGCGTCCACCGTCAGCACTGACACACAATCCATGTCGAAGTGAACGAGACCCGAAGTTAGTTTTAGATATTTTAACAGGAATATTTAACTCAGCCAGCCACTGTCGACCCAATAAATTGGTCGTTCCCCGCTCTATTACATACAAGTCCAAGATCTTGCTGAGGCCGTTGTAGGTGACAACCGTTTCTATATAACCTAAAGGTTGTATCACTGTGCCATCATAAAACTTTAAATTGATGCTACAAGATTTTAAACTGATATTGCTAAAATACCTTTCATATGAATATCTACTTATACAAGACAAAGCCGACCCTGTGTCGACTTCCATATTAATTAAATGGTTTTGAACTTTAATGTTTATACACACCGGTTTGTAATTAGCTAAAGACATCTGATACATTGGTTCGTCTTCGCCTTCCTCATACTCATTGTTTTGAATGTCCGGGGTGTCACTGAACAGCCCGCCGCCGGCGCCGCCGGCGCCGCCGCACGATGGCTCGTCCCACCGTGCGCCGCCGTCCTCGTTCAGCAGATGCATAGGCGCCCGGTCCCGGCCGCCTCGCGCCGCTCCGCGCTGGCCGCGCGCCGCGGACCCGCCTCTGTAGCCGCCGGCTCCGCGGCCGAAGCCGCGCCCGCCGCGCCGCCCTTCATAAAACCCGGCAGTTCCTGCCATGCCTGCCCGTCTCGTGATATATCCAGGACCCTTAAAATCCTTTTTAGGGCACACCCGTCTCAAGTGACCTATTTCGTTACACCAACTGCACACGTAATCTTTGAACGAGCAATTTGTTGCTAGATGCCTTCTATCTCCGCATCTAAAACATTCCACACTGCTCAGTCTGTGTAGTGACTCCGCTGAATCCGTCCCTTTCGCACTGCTACCCTCGACTGCGCTTGCATCTCGCTCGGCGGCTTCCAGCGATAACGCCAAAGTGACAGCTCGATTGTAGTTCAATTTTTCTTCGGAAAAAAGTCTTTGGCGAATAACCTCACTTTTTAGACCACAAACCAGCTGGTCTCGAATGTTTTCATCTAACGTCGATCCGAACTCGCAATATTTAGACAATTTCTTCAACTCTGATACATATTCAGCTATTGATTCATTCAGCTGACGACGTTGGCGAAACTTGTATCGTTCCGCGAGAACTGAAGGTTTTGGTTGTAAATGAGCTGCCAGAAGCTCCACCGCCCGATCGTATGATAAAGATGATGGTTTTATCGGACTGGCTAATGTAGACAGTAACTCGTACGCTTCTTCACCCATCACGGAAATCATTGTAGGTAGTTTTAGTTCACTCGTCACTTTGTTCACCAAAAAGTACATTTCCATTCTTTCAACATAGCATGACCAAACTCCCGTTTTCACTGCGAATTCTTTAATTTTACCGACTGACATTTTGCGAATTGATAACAGTTCTTTCTTTTTATCACCAACAATGAATTTTTATAATATTTTTTATCCTCGTTCGCCACTGCAGAATAAAAGACGTGCACCCGTTCAATGGTATATTTGAGACTGTTCGTTTCATCCCTACCCTCTATACACAACACTTATGTTGGTGAAAAGTTCTAAATTGAGTGCCTATCCACCAACTAAGCTTTATAGTTTCGGAGGAATATATTATAAAAATACATAGAAATTGAATCTCAAAAAATGTAATATAAAAGTAGGTACCGATTTGCGTTTGTGTCAGATATTTAGATACCTACATTATAGGCAGGAACCTACTTCTTCTAGCATTAAATATAGCGTGCGGCTCTTGATGATAAAACAATATCGCATCGTGACTAACCGTTTGAAACGTGATATAGCACATGAGAACAGATGATAAAACCACTCACCAATTAGCTAAGTTGTTATTTTATGTGAGTGACTTGCCTGGTGATGGCAAGTCACTCACATAAAATTCTCTCTTCTGCTTTATTAGTCAAATAATTGTAAGTTTCATGTTTCACGGAATTACTTACAGTTTCATTCGATTTTTTTTCTGCCCAATATCAGACCAAATAGTTTCGAAGGCCGTGGGTTGCGACTTCGACGTGTATGGATTTTGCGTTTAGAAATTCTTAGCAGCGTTGATGAGATTGCAACCTGTCTTGTATAAAAAGTGAACTCTGCAAAAATCACATCCATACTTCCATACTAATATAATAAAAGCGAAAGTGTGTGTGTGTGTGTGTGTGTCTGTTTGTTTGTCCGTCTTTCAAGGCAAAACGGGGCGACGGATTGACGTTTTTTTTTGTGTGGTGATAGTTGAAGGGATGGAGAGTGACATAGGGTACTTTTTATCCCGATATTCCCGCGGGAACGGGACTTACGCGGGTGAAACCGCGGGGTGCAGCTAGTACTTCATATTTTATTTATTTGTATTACGATACTTCATACGGGCATCAGCTTGATATTTGTTTGTTATCAGTTATTATCCATTAAAATTAAAATGTGTTTCATAGAACTATAAAACCGGAATGCGGACGTAAGTAGGTAGGTACTAGACGTGAGTTAGTCATGACAAAACAATAACTACGATTTCACAATTTCTTGCTATTTCGGTAATTGTCTTTTCAACATCACCATCTATAATAACCCATTTCTGGGAATCGATACATCGATTAACGTTTTGTAGAGTAAGGTTGTATAGTTACGCTTTCTTTACGAACCCTTAGGACAATTGCTGCACCTTAAGCTTTATTCATACAATCTAGCAAGTTAGACAAGACAGGCTAATCCGATGCTTCGAGCGTCCTGCTAAGAAGGCCATACTACTAGATTACCCATATTTAACAGTCATTTCGCAATTGATATAGGTACAAGACTCAGTAGAGCATGAAAGAGTGCCGGAGGCTGTCTTAGAAAATAGCAAACCGCCAAGGAAACGAAGCTTTAGTACCGTCTGATACTTGGACCTCATTTATTACATCATTTAAGCACTTGAATTCCAAAGTATATAAAAATTCCTTAAATTTTTACTTGTCGAAAGCTTGACCAAGTCCTTCCAAAGTGCATACAAAAACATAGTTACAGTTACAGAGAAATATGGACCTGGGCCGTGCTGGTAACATAGTACAAGAAGTAAAGGGCACCAGTGGGTGAGTTTATTCAAAGAGGTTTGACTAAACCTATAAGGACGCTATGTTTTCATGATGACGAGAATATTTGGATCAGAATGATCTTCATATTCATAAGTAAATAATAAAAAACAAAATACGTTTTGATCTAACGCTCTATAGTGAGTAATAAGAACGTAAACGTCAGGAAGCGCTGATTTATTGGACGTGACACGTTGATAACTTCGTAGCGTAAATTGATTTACGTCCATTCACACTCCTCAAATGGTCCAAGTCACAAGAATTTGTTTGAAAATGATAAGTGGCTAGCTGTCATGCAGTCTCAATATCAAATCTATCAATTTTAGTTCCTAACTGAAGTTAAAAATCTAAGCAAATACAATTGCATTCGTATTTGATTGCTATTTCAACCCTAACGTTAATCCACTCCAAACGAACACTCATACAAACATAAAGCCAACAGGTTTTCGTTAAAACAAGCCT
This sequence comes from Xanthorhoe spadicearia, assembly GCA_947086425.1. Classification (NCBI taxonomy): domain Eukaryota; kingdom Metazoa; phylum Arthropoda; class Insecta; order Lepidoptera; family Geometridae; genus Xanthorhoe; species Xanthorhoe spadicearia. The sequence goes on from OX352208.1 coordinate 190,777, forward strand.
ATTCCATCTCAACAATACCCCAAATTCAGTATTTAATACTGAATTTCACCTCAGAGTCTTTAAATCCTTTGAGAAAATTTGCCATGATCATTATCTAATTTGTGTTCTACCTAAAGAGGTCTACCATCTAGCGTCACAGAATAAAGATGGTAGCGTTCTCTAGTTCGCTGGTCTTCAGCAATCTGTCCACAGCCGTCAATCAGCGGAGAAATATGCATGAGTCGGTAAATTTGCGCGCCGCCGCTCTAATGCCTAGAAAACTGCGCGACGCTGCTGATTGATTACGGTAAAAACTGTATCGAGATTCTTCCGTTTGATGCTTTACGTTTTACACTACAAAACAGCTTAGGTATTTACATTTTTGAATGTCCAGCAATCTATCTGTCTTCCTCAGCTTCTTCTATAAGAACCGGCAGGGCATTTATTCAAAAATTCAAAAAATCAAAATCTATGAAAGGGGATCATCGCATTTTTAGAACAAGCCCAGTGACTACACTCAACTTACTTTCGACGTGATTTTTCCAGCGACACGAAACGACAAGAAATAAATTACCTACATAAGATTAGAAAGATTGAAATGTTTCAATAATTCCATAGAGTTCGTGTCTGTCATCTTAATCCGCAAATACTGAAATTGAGCAGAAGAAACACTGCAAAGCGACTCGTTCGAAAAACGTCGGGTATACATTATTCGCTCTAAGCGAAGATCAAAGCGAAACCTAGTGACTACCAGAATGCAGATACCCTGCAATTTGTGACATGTGCAATAATGCATCTCATTGAGGTATCACGACGTGCTGCGTCGTAAGCACGTCTCGGTCGCGCGTCGCATCTCGCGAATCGTAGCACGTAGAGTTGCACTCAAAGTGCGTAATGTTGTAAGCAATTGACATCATCCCATGAAGCTGAAGCAAGAAAGTATTTTAGTCATCGTTTTTCGAAGTCGTAAGAAAGTTAAAACCATTATCAGGATATACGAGTATTAAGAGGTAGGATATTCTTAAGAGAGGAACTTTGACAATCTGTAGTTCGAGACGATTATGTTCTTTCAACGAACACTTTTCTGCACGGCTACTAAACCTACGATCTATCTATTTGAATCAAAAGTCAAGACCTACCTTTAATCACGCTAGTTATGTAATTGTTTTAAAAACTATTTATAACAATTTTATACTAGTAAATATTCTTAATGGTCGCTTCTTTAAATGCATTAGAACTAGTTCAAAAGATCAATTAACTGGTTTATGGATATTTATTATGTCTTGAATTTATTTAAATAAAATGTATGATTCTATTTCCTGGTTTAGATTTAAATGGATTGACTCACGCTATTTTATTGGTTTCTTATTTCACTACTTTTAATAGAGCAATTTTTTGATAGAAATCATCATTAACAATCTGTCTAATGATTCCGGATGACTTATCAACCGAAATTCCTTTCTATTGTCGAAACTTCTATATTTAGTGTCCGAATCATCAAAATATTTGTACCTAATTCTCGCAAACAAACGGTACCTGTCAGTATTTACCTATCGACAGATAACATCCGATATTATTGTGATAGGCATTGGCTTATCTGAGATAGCGGTGCCCGTCGACAGATTGTTATTGTTCCAATATAATTGCTTTATAATATTATTGTGTTTAATAAAAGAGCCGTGTTGGCTGAGTGGGATAAACTTTCAATCATGCATCTGAATCCCACAACAAATAAATAAATCTTGAAAGAAAATAACCATTTTCCAGGTTACTTACAAATCTTACAATCACACAATTTTGAGCAAGATTCAAGCAACCCGTAAGATGTTGATACTACCACAGATAACATAAGTACAGATATACGTACCCTACAAATACCTCATCTATACTCGTAATATCAACATTGAAATGACTAGGTACTTTTTTCTTTTATTTTGATGTTAACTTTAGCGGGGCGTCACTAAACGTCTTATGAACCTCAACGAGTGCTTATAATACTGCTAAAAACTTAAAATTCACACAATTAACTGTGCTGTCTCATGGATTGATGAGGTATAACCGTGTGCCTAGAGCCGTGCGTGGGATGGTTATTTTCGGCATGAGCACGTCGGATCATATTTTGATATTGCGTGCTGTGATAGAGATAAACCTTGTGTGGGCGGTTGTGTGGTAAGGATGTTTCTAGTAGCTTTATCTGCCGGCTTATACAGAAACAAAAATGTATATTTTTGCCTGTTCTTTCGTAGCGACAGATACAATGTATTTAAGGCCTTGCCTTATACTACGAGTACACTTTGTAGGCAGTGTATACTCGTAGATACTCTTTTTCCAAACATTTCTAATTATAATAAAAGGACCATCTACATCCAGACTTTTCTGGATGCACTGACGATCGGCTAGGTTTAGATCAACACTTTATTGCACTCCACATTTACATTAAAACAAATTACAGATACACAGAACATTTAAAGTGAAGTACCTACAATGGGCGGTCTTATCGCTATGAGCGATTTCTTCCAGATTTGGTAATTAAAAAAATCAAGCGAAATATCAAATAAATTAGATAAGAACTGAATATATATATATACGAATATACGACTAGTTTTGTTGTTATTCGAAAACAAATAAATCTGATATTTATAAGTAAAGTTCGAAAGTTTCTGAATTATCTACGTCTGGGAATTTCTAGGACATTAATGTTTGCGGTCAAGAATACTGACAGTTATTATAAACAAGAAAGCTTTTAAATATGCGGCTTGGGGTTGGTTCTGTAATTAAAAGAAAGTTAGTCGAATGATGTTTTAAGATGCTTGACAGAGACCGGCTCTATAATTGATATTATAATGGACGAAAAAATTATAAATAAAAATATTTTTTGTCGACGACAGACATCGTTGATATTGTGGATGAAAAGTTAGCTATGTATCTATGAATATTACTTGTAGGTACGAAAATAGTTTTTTGTTAAGGAAATTTTAGTCTCCTTGTGTTCATTATAATTATGTTTATTTATCTATATTAGTGAGTGGTATTTTGTGCAACAATAAGTACTTAAATAACAGCTGTGTCCTTATCATGCGATCAAAGATTAGCAACGCGATTGATATCTTCCACAACAAATGCACATAAAACAAAACAGGAAAAATACTCAGGTATTGGAATGAGTCAAAGAACGCGACATGCATTTTAAAAGGTAAAGGTAATTCCCAGATTAAAAAAACAATTATAAGCTTTATGGAAAATACAAAAACGACATGATTTTAATGGTGCATAACATAGATACACATCGACAGAAGTGCCACTTTGATGAAATTAATGTTTTTCGTAATAGCAGCACGTCCCGGTTTTGCACGGGTGTACTAATGAAACTACCGGGTTAAAATTTATAAGTATACAGCCTATAAAATATCCCGACAGGCCATTCTACACATCGTTGAAAGAATTTTTGAAATCGGCTGAGTAGTTTTGGAGATTAGGTATCTACTTCCTTCAAACAAACAAACATTACCTCTTTGTAATATTAGTATAGATAGTGCAATTTTGCCAGTGTGTAAGAGAAAACAAGGTTGTATTGTGAACGAGGAAGGAATGTCGCCTGTCGGCCTGTCAAGTTCGGGGTGCAGCGCCCTACTTACTGCCTGGCGTGCTGGCCACCTGCGCAAACATATCTGGCCACGCGATCTGTCCACCAAGTCCTAGCTCTGAACCTGACTGAATGCGGATTTATTTATTTGTTAAAAACTTAAAACCTTCTAGACTAAGCCTGGCTATACGCGCCTACTCTAGTGGGGGAGATTCTAACCTAACCAAAGCTTTCTTTTCTAATTGTTCTCTAATTATAAGTACGGTTTTATTTAGGTTGGACTTTATTTTGCTGTTTATTTTTAATTTGTATTTATAAGCACTCAATAAGCTAATATGAGCCCTAGTCACACCATTGATTTATCTTGAAAAACAAACGTAGTAAGTAGATAGGTACCTATATTAATGCTATTATCTCTTATACCTACACCTAGATCTTCAAATCTTTACAAAATAGTTAAATTAGATGACGTCATTTTCAGGCTTTTTCATTTCTGTCAAGTACTTTGAGGATTAAGGTCAAGTAGGTACTTACAAAGTCCTAGGAGAAGATATAGGTATTATCCTTTCAAACGTCAAGCTGATGCAATTCCATACAAGGTTTAATGTCATCATCATCATCAAGGCTTACTATTGTTCCATTTTCCCGCTTCCTTACAAATCACTTAGCTGACCTTTTGACAATGCATTTTATTTCATAGGGCAATGTTTAAAGTAATACGTCGGTATTGCAGGCTAGGTACCTAACTTATAAACATCTTAGAATATCAAGAATACATTTATTTATTGAAGCTAGACTGCTAATTAACTTTATCAGATCAGTTGAGCCATCTAAGGATATAAACAATAGTGGCGATCCAAATGTTGCCAAAACTAAAACTAAACTAATCAAAAATGCCATCCTTTTTATTTTGATCGTTATGAAAGGGATGGCAACACCTTTATTTTTGGTTTTGGCGACATCTGTATACCAACCTTTACCTACTTAATTATAATTCATCACGTGGAAACCCTTGTTGTGTATTCTCAAAACACGCTTGCAGCACATGCCAGACATCACAAGTGGCATCACTTGGCAGCTGGAGTGGCTTCGGACGCCGGTGCTTAAGGGACATCTCGATTTGCAAGAATTACATGATTTTTAACCAGTTTACTGCACAATTATACCCCAATGCAGATTCCTGTCATGTCCCATATTAATGTCAGGAAACCGCCTTGGGATACAATTGTGCAATTACTCATAGTAGGTACCCCTTAAAACTAACTAATATTCGACCTGTAAACTCGTCTAGCTTGTGATAATTAGTTAGGTAATAAATTGTGATTTATAAATTAATAAATTAGTTTTTTTAAGTAGGTACTTAAAGTACTTTTTTATATTTTTCGTGATGATGACGAATTTAGTTTCGCGGTAAGTTAGGCAATCAATAGATGGTCTTCTCAAGATATTTTCCTTCACTTAGAGGTGAAGGAAAATATCTTTACCCGAGTAAGAAGGTTTAGGATTTTGAAACCACAACCTAGGAAGTCGAGCCACTTAACCTACCTTTCTACTTTCTTATCTAAAAATGCTAACTTTTTTGATTATAAGGTTAAAATATGTCCTCATTAGAGCTCAAAAACCCTCTTCTGAGGAAATAGTAGTTGATCATTACAACACTCATGTCCACAGAATCCTTATTCTGAGGAAATAGATATGCCTATCACGTAGCATGAAGGTCGCTGCCGCTGCCAAGTTCTGGCAGTAGTCCGCGTGTTGTCATCGGAATTTAGGCTGCATCTGTACAAGCAATCTGAATAAGTAGGTAAAGTAAAATATTTAGAGATCTAAGTACATTTTTTATATCATTTTTTTATACTGATCGCAATTGGATATCTTCAAAGTATCAAGCCCTGTAGGTAAGACCTCAACACACAACTACATGTACCTACCTACTGTTTTCTGAAAAATATACCTAGCGCGGGAACAGTTTCACTCAAACAAACCTTATTTTTTATGAGTACTTAATTAAATATGCCTATTTGTATTCACACAACTAAAGGCGTGAGACCAACATTGTAAGTTGAAATCTCTTGATTAGCCGCTCTCGTAACCCATAATTAGCCGCTAATCAAACACTCGCTAAAGAAGCCGTTACAGGCATGCTATCAACCAATTAAAAACTACTGCAGTTACACTTATTGCAATTATACATTCTATCTATTCAAGTAAATACCTGACAGTACCGCACCAATCAAAAAACAACCTAATGCAGCAAGTTTTAGGTTGAAAATCTAGCATGTGTTAATCGCGTGATGGTACAGTCGGGTAAAAAGTTGATGGTTGACGCGGGCAATTGGTGAATGTAATTAGATTAGCATATCTACAGGAAGCGGTGGTGGTAGCCCACGGAGCCTGTTCCGTAGTGCGCGTGTCAGGTCCCGTTAACTTACCATGTCTTGGTGTACTGACCCATGAATACACGAATATGATTTGAGTTGATTATGAATAGGTAGATATAAACTGTACATAGACAAAGTTCTATTTTGTCTTTTTTATATTTTTTTTATTTATATAGTGCTATTGAAGAAATGGTATACTGACTATGGCATTTGTGGCTATGAAACCACAACGGATGCTTTGTTTTTTTGGCTCAGTTCAGTAATGTTAGTAATTTATTGGACCCCGCGGCCTATTAAAATCATATCAGTGTTGGACCAACAGACATCCTCAAACTTTCACATTGCAAAATTAGTGGAGTATGCTTTCTTATTATGATAATACGAAGCTTACTAATGTGGCAAGCTTTCCAAGTCTTTGACGAGCTTAATAAGAACTTTAATGTTATTTAAAAGCGTCTATTCATAGACGCTGGTAACTGTTTATCTTTTCTATGGTTACGGATTTAAATATAAACTTAATCAGTTTTACTCCATTTGGTAATATATTTTTCATCATTGTTTATTATTAATTTTTATTTTTAAATACATACATATTATATATAGAAAACACCCAGACACGGAACAAATATCTGCAGAACATACAAACATTGTCCCGTAGCGGGGATCGAACCCGCAACCTCCTCAATAAATAGGTAACCTATCTCTCTATTACTCATAGAAGAAGTGTCTTACCAGGTAGAAAGATAAAGAACAGGCCTGGCACTAACACAATATTTTCAATCATGTTGGTTAATTTTACATTCCATGATGTCAAAGCCGATTTCAAGCAAAGTTTCCACGAATTGAGAAAGTATCAAAAGTGTCTCCAACAAAATATAAAGCACCGTTTTATTACAATCAAATTGTCACAGTGTTCATTGTCAGAGCGTGTTATTTGCATCTAAATAACGGAAGTACATTCACAGACGTCTGGCGAACGTCTCGACATCATCATCTTGTATTCAAGTACCTATTCATCATGGATTTTTTGTAGATATTGCTTTTTACAATTAGATTCTTAACAGATTCCCCTTGATTAATTTGAGTTTGGAGCATTGCCATTGCAATAACACAGGTACCTACCCTGTTCGTTGAGAATACATTTGTAAATTGTGACTGTCGCACGTATTTGTGTTGATCTCCGCTTGTTTGTTTAATTAATGTTTAAATACGAGGATCTATAATGTATCAAGTTTGGTTTTTTCTAGTACCTATTATTAATGAATCTATATCTTACAAAACCAGTTTAGTTTACTCATTTGAATGGTAGTATAATACATTAGTAACCAAGTTTGTACCTACCTACTATAAAACATTGCAATTTGCATGCGGACTACGCTGAGTATTGCTGCTCTTTATTGTATCATACAAACCTAATACTACCTGTTACAAACCCATATTACGCAATAAATGACTTTGATTGATTGATTGATTGAAGTTTTAAAGCAGAACTAGTAAAATGTTTCTAAAGAAGAAGAAGATTCTAAAGATGACGTAGGTAAAACTTTACACTAAGTAGGGCTAATCCCTTTAGACCGGCGACATCCTGCCGGCCGCGGCCTGGTGCCCTATTTGTTGTACCTTCACGGGGGCGTTGGACATTGTCTTGTGCAACAATCATAGAACATCCAGACTAGAACATTGTTGAGAAATACACGGACATGGGCTTTTATCGCGTTTACCATAGTTAGGTCCCAATGTGAAACATCAACCCAATGGAAAACATCGTGAGGAAACCAGTTAGCTTTCTAGCAGCGTAGATGGGCTTGCAACCTGTCACGTATGGAAAGTTAACTTCTGCAAAAAGTAGGCATGTACCAAATATATATTTGGACATACCTCTGACTACCCCATTAGACATTTTCAAATGATCTAAAGAATTACGTATACAAGCTCAGCAATTTAATGCTTGTATATGAATGTAATGGTAACCAGATTAGGTTCAGATGTACCTACTACATAATGTACTTTTATGTGGTACACTAGCTTTTGCCCGCGGCTTCGCTCGCGTTCGTAGTTTGTTATTTGCAAAGGGTACCTCGGAGGCTAGTACAAAAGTCGCCTCGTGTCGAGGAGGTTTCTGTTGTTATTAGCTAGCTGCGCCTCGCAGTTTCAACCGCGTAAGCCCCGTTTCCGCGGGAATATCGGGATAAAAAGTAGCCTATGTCCCTCTCCATCCCTTCAACTATCACACCACACAAAAAATCACGTCAATTTGTCGCCCGTATTGCCGTGAAAGACGGACAAACAAACAGACAGACAGACACACGTCGTCTCCGAAGGAGACGGCCGTGGCCGGGCGAGTGCCCCTACAGCCAAGCACCGCGGTTGTCTCCGCGGGAGACGGCCGTGGCCAGGCGCTCACCCCTACACCCAAGCACCGCGGTCGTCTCCTGCGGAGACGGCCGTGGCCGGGCGAAAGGACGTAAATCCAACCACCATGGTGGTCTCCGCAAAAGACCGGGCCCGCGCCCCTACTCCCAAGCACCGCGGTCGTCTCCAAAGGAAACTTCGGAGACGACCGTGGCCGGGCGTGCGCCCCTACTCCCAAGCACCGCGGTCGTCTCCGAAGGAGACAGCCGTGGCCGGGCGAGCGGACTTAAAGCTATCTACACACCAAAGCCGCCGGCCCGCGGCACGAACCCGGCGGGCAAGGCCGGCGGCCTGATTTTGAACGACCAAAGCCAAAAAACGACCAGAGCATTAACCCACCGGGTTCGTGCCGCCGGGCCGGCGGCTTTAGTGTGTAGACAGCTTTAATCCAACCACCGCGGTCGTCTCCGCAGGAGACGGCAAAAGCCGGGCGCGCGCCCCTACACCTAAGCACCGCGGTCGTCTCCGAAGGAGACGGCCAAAATTTTCAATATCTCCAATGTACAGACATCGATGTGTTACAGTTTTATTAAATTATTATGTATAGATAGATAGATATAGATAGATAGCTGCGCCCCGCGGTTTCACCCGTGTAAGTCCCGTTCCCGCGGAAATATCGGGATAAAAAGTAGCCTATGTCACTCTCCATCCCTTCAACTATCACCACACAAAAAATCACGTCAATCCGTCGCCCCGTTTTGCCGTGAAAGACGGACAAACAGACAAACAAACAAACAAACAAACACACTTTCGCTTTTATTATATTAGTAGGGATAGATAGATATAGATAGATAGCTGCGCCCCGCGGTTTCACCCGCGTAAGTCCCGTTCCCGCGGGAATATCGGGATAAAAAGTAGCCTATGTCACTCTCCATCCCTTCAACTATCACCACACAAAAAATCACGTCAATCCGTCGCCCCGTTTTGCCGTGAAAGACGGACAAACAGACAAACAAACAAACAAACACACTTTCGCTTTTATTATATTAGTTAAGTTATCAAGATAAAAAGTAGCCTATGTCACTTTCCATCCCTTCAACCATCACCACACAAAAAATCACGTCAATCAGATATATAGATAGATAGATATAGATAGATAGCTGCGCCCCGTGGTTTCACGCGCGTAAGTCCCGTTCCCGCGGGAATATCGGGATAAAAAGTAGCCTATGTCACTCTCCATCCCTTCAACTATCACCACACAAAAAATCACGTCAATCCGTCGCCCCGTTTTGCCGTGAAAGACGGACAAACAGACAAACAAACAAACAAACAAACACACTTTCGCTTTTATTATATTAGTAGGGATGTTACATAAAAAATATTAAACTTTCATCCACAGCGTTTCGTAACAATGTCATGAAGACAAAGCTGTAATTCGATAATGAACAATCACTTTATGTTTATGTGGTCATTTGTGGGGAGATGTCTGTCTGTCAGTCATCGGGTTACAAGCGCCGGACGTCCCGCCGTAGGTCTTTGAGATCTTCTGATGTGTAACCGTTTCAAAGAAAGTAATATTCACAACAGATTACCTACATACTTACCTACTACGGCTAGTATCTATCCTACCCTCTATCCTGGGTTGTTCCCAGAGTACTCCATTCTTTTGTTAAAATTAGATAACGATCTCCATACTTCAGGTCCCAATCTGCTCCAACGAAATTTTGATGAAAATAAATTTTGATACGACTCCAGAGTTTTTGTCCTTAATTCTCAAACCAGTCTAGGTACAGTCCGTAACAAAATTATGCTAGTTTTTTCAAATTATTTGGGACGTTTATCACATATTATCATTATCATTATCACATAGGCAAATAAAAATGTTTCTAATGTATGTTTTATGTTTAGATGTTTGGTGCTCTTTTACGCAAAAACATCGAATTGTTTTTATTGAATACATCATCGTCAACCACGGTCGCGGGCGAGGCCGGGGGCGCAAGCCTACACTTACATGCAATCATTACTCATCAAGCTACATCAAAGACGAGCCCTTTTTCATAGATAAAAGTATATGTTTTGAACTACCTTGTGCTCGTATTATTTTCTCGGACTTCTCTGGCACCCCCATAAAGCCAGCAGTGTTTCTATTTTCTTACATAATTAAAAAAAGGTTTTATAAAAAGTTTCTAGTTAAATTAGCAGGTATTTAAATCAACGAATCATATATGCATCGTTTTTATTTGCAATATCATACGAAACTACAATAAAAAGTGTGCGTGTGGATATCGGTTATTAACTTTTTAACTATCATCAAAAAATATCTTGAAACCTGAGATCCTGTAGTAGAATTAATTAATTAATAATTAATATTGATGAGATGCGTTATTTAGTAATATTATTTTAAGTAAAAACGAGTTGACGAGGTCTTCAAGTGTCATTTAACAGTTACGGGACAGTCAGGGACGGTGTCCAGTTCATTTTACGAAATGTTTTATTTATGGTCAAGATTGCGAAAAGTGGTTTTAAGCGTGATAATAACGGCAAAGAATTGGTTGATTTGAATGTATTTTAGACCTTGTATAACTGTCCTTACCTGACAAACATAGGTACGGGAAACAATAATATACACTTACAAAACAAAGTATGCCTACGAAAGAAGTCAGAGGCAAGTCCAAACACACCATTTGCATACGTCTATAACAGTTAACATTACTCATGATTGCCGGCACTTTTAAACCCTGATTTTCTAATACCCACTGCTTTTCTCCATAACATTTCATAGTTAAGTACCTACTTACATAAAAAATCTTAAACCTATACAAATCCGGGATTCAAACTTAATCTCTTTCAAACACAAATTTATTTTAAACAGTTATTTCGAAATTGTCGTTGATAAATGACTGCAAACTGATTTAGGTAAATGAAAAGCGCGTTGAAGTCTTTTGTATGGAAAATCACGAACTAAGTTATTTTACGTTTTGAATTTTTGCTTCATGCGTAAGAGGTCACCTGTCCATATAGTAACCAGGCTGAACGTTGCTTACGATACTGTTAGCTGTACCAATCTAAGTTCAACTCAAAGACTCGCTCAAGAAAGTTACTTTACAATGGTAACTGTAGAAAGTATATTCACTGTGCCAATAGTTTCAAAACATACTCTGTAGGTGTCCAAGTACAAATGTATAGTAGACTAGCAGCACGTCCCGGCTTCGCACGGGTGTACTAATGAAGCTAACGGGATAAAATATAGCCTATAACCACCCGGACAGCCCATTCTACACCCTGAAAGTGAAAGAATTAGATTTCGGTTGAGTAGTTTCGGAGATTACCTCCGTCAAACAAACAAACAAATTTTACCTCTTTATAATATTAGTATAGACTGTAGATTAGCTAAAGTAGGTATATCGTCACTTAAGCCGGAATATCCACTAGAAAGAGCCTTTCATACTATGACCATAGCCTTAAAGGTCAAATACCACACATGGTGCTTGCCACGCAAAACTCACTCCTATACCCACTAGAATAAGATTTTAGCTATTGTGCGTTGAAAGTTCAAGTAAAGTCAACTGCTAGGTCTGGTTATTTGATTGTAAAGCTTATGCCAAGGTACAAAATTGGGTATTTGTTTGCAGACGCTCTGAATCACAGTGCAAATGTTTGCAGAAGTGTCATTGCTAATTGACTGGACATCTTAATGATTTTCTAAAAGTCAATTTACTTTACTGAGCCTTGTTTAGACGACAAAAGAAAAGACGGCCTCACTGCTTAGCAGAACACGTGCCAGTGGCAACAACATTCTAAGTGCCATAGCACTAAGATTTGATTGTCCTCTGATATTCAAGTTAATTCAGAGGACCAAATCTAAATTAGAATATAAGTACTAACCCCTAGATACTAAGTATTACTAACAAAATTGGACCCAGTTGTCACAATAAATAAATATTATTATTATTATTATTATTAGACAGTATGTACCTACCTACCTAGATTATTATAAAAAGATGATTGGTTGTTTTGCAAAAAATTTAATCATATATAGGTAAATACCCGAAAACAAGCAATACCACAGACAACAGAGAAATTAGTCTATGGTAGGTAATACTGTAAAATAAGGTTTAAAATTTAAAAATCCTAGTAAGCACTTTATCTACAATCAGTTGAATTCGGGGAAATCAATTTAGAAGTTACTTACCCAATGGTAGGTATGATGAGTAGGTAAAACATAATCCAAAGATCCAAATAAAAGACAATACATGGGTACTAATCTTCATGTTTACCTACTCTAAAAATGCAGTAACTTTCTACAACGTGTCTCTCTGCTCATCGTAGGCTGTGGCCATCAAGGTGAACCGGTGTGCGATTCCAAACTTGACATTCTGCTGATTCCCTACTGTCATTCTATATTACTTAATCCCTTGCACCTTTAATATAGTTACTTACCTACCTACTTCCTTTTTCAAATAAGTGCATTAATGGGATTTTTTTCACAAATGTAATATAACTAGGTACTTACTTAGGTACCTACATACATTTTCTATCTAGTAAAATTTTACCATTCTTTGTACTTACATTTATTTGAATACTAGCTGCGCACCGCGGTGTTACGGTTTATACCGGGACTAAAAGTAGCCTATGTATCAGGATATAGATAAGCTATATTGATACCAAATTTCATAAAGTATTTTTTTTTTTATTTAAACACTTTATTGCACACTAATTTAAAACTAAATGTACAAATGGCGAGCATAATGCCGAAGGCATTTTCTACCTGCTAACCAAGAACACAAGTAGGAGAAAGTATAGGCGTGCTAATAGACTTAAGATAATTGCATAATAAATACATAGATAGTGTAAATACAATATATGATAATACACATAAAGTAGGTATATATTTAAATATTATAATAAAATAGGTATATATGTATATATATATATATATATATAGAGAAGGATAAGAATTACATAATTATAGGTACTTACATAAAATTTAACAGGAATTTGATTGAAGTATATCATTTAAATCTTCTATCATTATTACCTATTTATTTATGAACAAAACTGTCTACACACCAAATATAATTAAGTTTATCCATTCTGCACATGCCACAATAAAAAGCAGACATAGCACAATAAGTAGAGCATTCTATTACATGTCCAGTATGTACTATCGTGATCAACTCCACCTACTTACTCTTACCAGCTAATTGTGGCTGCCTCCAGCGAGAGTGAAAAGGATCCTCCCACAAAAGTATACTGTTACTCTCGACTTCTGTGGCGCAGTGGGTGTAAGCACGCTTGAGACGCCGAGGTGTCAGGTTCAATCCCCGACACGGGAAAAATATTGTAGTATTAAGCGTGTAGATTTGGCTCTGGGTGTTTTTCTATCTATAACTATGTTACATACAAATGTAGGCATTTAACTAATACACAAGCGTTAAGTTGCTTATCTTGGGACTAAATGACGCTCTGTAAACTTATCGAAGGATTTGTAATAGTTTTATTTTAATCTTTATGTTACTGTGAGAGAAAATAATAATATGATACTCGTAGCCAAACAACACAAAATTATAAACATTTTACACTAACAGTTTTTTTGTAAAATACATACTCGCATAATCTGCCCTTATTTCCCTTTTAAAGTTAACAAAAACATTTCAAAACATTTCCATTCAATAATTTGACACACTATTGTTGTTTGTTATTAAAAATAATAAATTAATAGCTAAGAAGACAATGGTAGCGGCTAAATACGGACAGTAACTTATTAGTAAGTTACCGTCACGACTCGTGATGTAAGCCATTGTTCGCGGCCTGCTGCAAGGCTCACCGTTCAGACCTCCACTGTTTATTGTCTATACAGTTATGAATTTACCGATATCTATAAAGATAACACTAAACAGAAGGGTAAAAGTAACACATTTTTTTAGACAAAATTATTTTATTGCAAAAAATCTTAAACATAAAAATAGGTTTATAAATTAGCAATCCATCTAATATACCTACATTTTAACACTTTCAAGGCATTTGTATAATCAACATCCATAAACTTTAGTTAATACTATGTACATTAGGTATTTGATTCTGTCGAATCAAGTTCAATAAGGCATTTTTATCACATTATCTGTAATTTTCATAAGATATTAGGTATGGTTAGCAACCTTTATATTTGTGTAAAATTCAATTTTATTTATTGTATGAGAATACTTAGGTACTAGGTACCTAAGGCTCTATATTTTTAAAGTACACACCTGTCGTTGTCTGGCACTATTTTTATAAAACCAAGTTTTGAAATTGCGATAACTTACGTCTAAATAACAATCTCCACAACTATGTGTTTGCATCTAAATTTATAAAATTAAATTAAATTGACTAAAATTATTATGCTAGGAAAACATTCATAAAGTAACATGGTTTATACATACGAAATATTATAAATAATTTGTCATTAAAACTTGCTTTAGATTTAGAATAACGGTAGAGCAGGCACATCAAAATAGGAGATAGTGTCCTATTTTGATGTTGTATTTTTAACTCTTAGATAAGGCACACATAATGAATAAGTACTAGAATTGAAAATAATATTAAACAATTGTTTATAAGTAATGTAGTACATGTGACAATGTATTTAATATCTTAAAATGTGTGTCTCAATTCTTATCAAATCGATATCATCTGAAGATTGTTTATCATATTTCAATAACAAAGACTTGCGTGACGTTGAGAAACTGTGAATTAATCCAAAGATCCAGCTTCGGCTAATTCAGAGTACCTTTTAAACGTTTTAGACAAGATTTTGGATATAAAATACCTACTCCAAAATGAAACTCTACCACAACTTTAAAAACTTAAGTAGGTATTTTTTGAAATAGGAACCTTCTTTGGAACCTATAATACTAATATTATAAACCCAATGGATTTGCATCACTTAGCTACTAGATAATTATAGTTTTTATTAGCGTCCGAGAACTTATCTCAAACTGTGGGCCTGGATTACCAGTTAAGAACCTAACGAACACATCACAGCGACCACTACAACTACTCACATGCGAAGGAATGTTTTAATTACTACGTATGAATAAATCATGTGTAATCACGAGACTTCATCAGAGAACGTAACAAACGAAAGTACAGATAAAGTTGCTCGTTTCAGCTAGCAGAAGGCAAATGCTCTACAACTTATCCTAGAATGACACTTTATCTACATAAACAACTTTTATTAACTACCAAAATATGAAAAATGTTACAAATACTTCGTTCGCGCAATAAATTCCTCTCGTGAGAATAGAAAAGAATTAGGAAGTCGGGGCAGGGAGACAGCGCGCGGCGCGAGGACAATGCTGAGAGCAGATTTCAAGGTGTCGTTGATACGTTTCTTGTAGTCGATTAGTTTCTCAGAGTGCAGGGGGCGCCACCGTGGCTTACGGGAAAGCGCCATCGGCGCAAGAACCCATCAAGTTTTTATACAGGGAGCCGGTGGAACAATAGGAAGAAACCGTTGTACTCACACTCGGGAGCCGAGTTCGCAGCGCTCCGGCCGCTTTCCCCCCGCGCACGAACGAGGTAATTGCTGCGGATAACCATCATTTGCATTGTTCGCTATCTGGAGAAAATTAATTGCCGCACCGCAACCGATCGCCGACGAAGAAATCGATCACACGCTCTTCGCGCACTCGTGGAATGCATACGCAACACTGTCCGCGTTCGCTTTTGTTACGGTACTCTCCGGATGCAACCCGTCCGACCCGCGGCGGCGGCGACGCGAGGGGCCCACTCGCCGCGAGACAGTCACTGCGCCGGACGCTAGTCCGACGCCACACTCCGCACACACAAACATTTGAACCAGCCTTTCCTAGCAGAAGCCTCTATGCCGCACCCGCCTCCTGCTTCTGTTGGATGATGGACTCCCACTGCGCTATGAGTCTGGTGGAGCTCGGCGCGAGGAACTCCTGACCGGGATTGAGCTCGCACAGCTCGGCCAGAGACTTCGCCGGCTTCAAGCTGCCGAAGGAATCCTGCCCTGAGCTATTCCTCGGCGACGGGGACCTCAACTCCTCATTCATCGCTTCGTACAGCTCGCCTATAGACTTCGCCGGCTTCAGTTTGCCGGGCATGGGGATCTCCTCGTCCTCTGACTCGGAGCTGGTCTCGTTATCGCTGAGCTCCAAATCGAAGGGCCTCGATTTCTTCCTCATTTTCTTCAGCTCGTGTTCTCTATCTTTCATTTCTCTGAGTTCTTTCTGTATCTTTTCTTCTACGGGCACGAATCCCTTTCGGACTGGTTTTCCTTCGGGCGTGCGCGTGATCACGGGAGGAGAGGTGGCCACGGGGGCTACGACTGGCGACGTGGGGAACACGAGCGGCGGGAGGGCTGTGGTGGGCGTCGATGAGACCGGAGTGGTCGGCATCTTCCCCTTGTTGGCGATAAATCTCTGCATGATACCTTTGGTTCCATTCTGTGGTGTGAACCGCCTCGTGTAGCCATTAGTGTTAAGGGTGGCCTGCACTTGTGGGGGTGACGGGGTGATGGGACCCATCAGGTGAGAGGTAGACACAGCTCTGTTTAGCGTCTTCTGCGGCAAGTGGTCGCCGTTGACGTGGCCGTTTTGTTGGTTCATGTCGATGGTGGACTCGGACAGGAGTCTGTTTATCCTGAAGTGGCCCTCCTTGAACTCCCGCTCTCTTTCTGTGACTTCTATGATCTCCCTTTGGATTCTGGAGAGGGGATCTTCTTTCAGCATTGACTGTAACAAGAGAAACAAGACATAAGTGATACGTCAATCCATCAATGTCGTTTTTGTAACAAACCGCAGACCAGCAAAAACTAAACCTGAGACTGCGCATTCACGCTGCGCACTGAGCACAAAATTGATTCATCACCATTAATCAAATCTTCTTATCCATAAAGAAGTTTCATACAATACAAGACAGATTGTTTTAAAGAGCAATCATTAGACATTAAATAAAATCATCTTCATCAATCAGTGTTCAGTACCAAACTACAGTAACCGATAAAACAATGTTATACGGTTCTATGGTGACCTGCATTCATGGAATCATTTCGTTTTATGGCCAATCTAACTTGAGATCTGATTCTACAAGATTACGGTTTAGTGTCCAGTAATTTAGAGTTTAGAGTATCTAATTACTGGGTAATGATTTTTGAAACTTCGAATATCAAAAATTATAAATTGTAGAGAAGCCTATGTAGAAGGTACCTAGGTAGATATACATACTTAAGTCTATAGATAGGCGTCGGTTATTATCTAACCGACCGACGCAGCCATTAAAAAAGTGGCATTGCATTAGATATCGGTCATACGTATAACGTATGTGACCGACTTGACCTTATAACTTGCAGATAAATCAAGAAAACAGAACATTAATCAAAGGCTCTGTGATTGCTATTCGCAAAGACGCCTTTCATGATCATTGAATTGATTGGGCACAAAACCTAATTGAAATAATAATAATAATAATATAATTTTATTTCAGGCAACTAAAGATAAGTAACAAGGTGTTTAAATACTTAATCTAAGGCCCATATATAAATAATGAGAAAATCTTGAAATTGTATGGTTGTTAACTTTACCTTAATTTTATAAAAGTAGGAATAGGTACCTACTTTGAACAAGGAACTAGTTGCTCCGTCGAAATATCGAGAAATAAAAAATAATTTAGTGCTAATCGTTGGTTCGTTATCTGCATTGTTATTATCGCATTGTCGATCGATTCCGAAGAATTATGCCGATATCTTTCGATAGACGTTTTGTGACTGTAGGTTTTATATTATATTTTATATTTTATATATTTATATATTTATATTTATATTTTATCATTCCTAACCACCCACTAAATCAATTAAAACTATTAGCACCGTAAACATGTCAAATCTCCATGTAGTCGGTAGGTACTTAGACAATGAACGGCAAGCGTTATGAAAATTCACCTGAACATTTTGATTCAGGCAGAAGAAAACGTTAAAAGTTTCCTTCACAGCTCCAGCGGAGATGTTGCAACAGTCGACTTAGATTTCCTAAATTAATTAACTAAAAAACCATCCGCATTTCACAAGGTTATTAAATGTTTCGAAAGCATTAAAATGCTTATGCGGCGATTATGTAGATTTAAATGCATCGGATTACAAGGCTGGTGTTACCCGTCATGCTTCAAGTGGTTTAAAAGTGAATATTTATATTTATTTGCGAATAATGTCGATCTGTCTGAGCGGAGCCTTTATTTGTGCGAAATGCGCTGAGGCTGACCTACACATGGCCATAATATTCAGTTTCACTCACAACTGGTCCACTTTGAGCCAGTTTTGTTACCTACTTCGATTGATGTTGGATTCTGTATAGGTAAGGTAGGTATATATACCTACCTCAATGCCACACAACCATATTACGGTTGCGCTTTACAAATACACACCTAGTAAGTCCCTAGATAGATGGCCTTACATGCTGGTAACAAGAACTGGACTATCCAAAGAGGGTAGTCAAACCCACTTCTAGGTGTTTTTCCAAGTATTTCCAATCGAAGCTTCTATCACGAACCGGTTTGATTCAATTACTGTAATTGTAGGAATGCGAAGTGGACTATTCTAGAGATAAGACAATAGCTGACATTGCACGTACCTAGCTATAAGTTCAATAAATGAAATCGAACTATCGCAGATAATGTATCGGCTGAGCGCGTTATCAGCGGCGGTAATATGCGCTCTTGAATACTTTTACCACTTTTACTCGCAATGACATTCGGAAGTTCGGGGCTTTCGAAACCGGCACACATTCCCTAAGCCTCTCAGTTCGTCAGCCAGGCAGGGCATTGTATGAGCGCTAATTGTACGAGCGGCCGCGGCTGAACGAACTCTATCTCATGCCGTCGACCTACGAACCTACGATCGCGATCGCAGGACTAGCCTCCGTGTCCAATCTCAACTGGAGCACGCTCGCATTCTTCACCAAACTGTCGTAAAGTACGGAAGAGCTACTCACTTCACCCATGGTGACTCGTTCAAAAATCTCTGCACAATCCAAAATCCGTATAATCTGCACTGTTCACGTTCTAAACATCACGGCACTGGCGCGGGCGAGGTTGCGGCGATACGTGCGTTCCGGCCGGCGGTCGCGGCTGACGTGCCCGCGTCGCGCTCACCTGGCGGAGTCGCAAGGGTCGGAGCGAGAGACCAGACACACGTCACACGTGAGAGCGAGAAAGGCGACAACACCTGGTGATCTAGAATATGCAGCAGTTAGTCCGCACGGGCTGTTACTGAACAGAATAGGTGGTAGTTAGTAAGGCGCGCTGACCGGTGACTGCGTTGCACGGACGTAGCTATAGCTTTCCTATGGGGGGGGGGTCCAAGGCATCAAAGTTACCTTACCCCCCCCCCCCGACTTTTGCTGACATTTTTTGTAATTGTAGGCATGGTTGTTTTTTTTGGTTTAGGGCTGGTTAATTGATCGTAGTACAAACGACGCGAGCGTAGCGAGCGAAATTTTTTTTACTTAAAAGCAGCGTTTTAATTCGGTTCTCATTTTTTCTTCCATCGGTACTTACCTATTAGATACTTATTACGAAAACGACGCGAGCGTAGCGAGCGAAATTTTTTTTTACTTATAAGCAGCGTTTTAATTCGGTTCTCATTTTTTCTTCCACCGGTACTTACCTATTATTACAAAAACGACGCGAGCGGAGCGAGCGAAATTTTTTAAGATAAAAGCAACGTTCGGTTCTTATTTTTCGAGAAAAGACGCTAGCGAAAACGCGTTATTATTATTTTGATAGAAGTCAAAAGTAGATGTCGGCCTCAACTAAGTACGTAGAGGTTGTCTGATGGAGTTTTAAAGGTCTCCAAAGACCATTTAAAATAAAATTCCATTAGAAAATAAAAGTAAAAGTACCAACGTTTACATGTGCTGTTTTTGTGCTTCTTTGTTTTCAGATTGAAGTCTCATTCTAAAAACAGATTGAGTACTCTTTTATTATTTAATGTTCTTGACTTACCTAGCACATTTCATTGTTACCACATACACACATTGCACATTTAGTTGTAAATTTTTTTTTTTCGCCGTATGCTAAGGGGGGGGTCCGGACCCCCTGGACCCCCCCCTTATATACGTCCATGCTGCGTTGGAGGAGTGCACGTTCGAAGCCCGGCGCCGGATTTCCGCGCTATTGAATTTCTGACTGGTTTAACCCTCCGTTTGGACAGGAAGAGAACCTGCTACTATTTGGGACATGAGTGTTGTGTTACGGAAAGTTTAATTAATACAGGAAGTTTTAATACGAAAGTTTGCAACAAGGTAGGTACAAAAGAGACGTTATGGACAAATCCGTCTGGGCATTTAACTTGTCTATTAGATAATATGCAATTTTCATTAAATCAAGTAGAAAGTTTTATTGTTTTTTCTTAATGACCAGAATTAGCCACTAGTCAACGAACATACATAATAATGACCAGAGTTTCACAAGATTTTACAATTAAAACTAACTTTGTGTGTCTTTAGACAAACCCTTAAATCTATTGATGTTACAACTTCTATAGAATTGAATAAGAAGATGTTAAATGATAAAAATATATTAAGGTATAACTACCTACTTTACTTACATTACTCTTACAGACATCAGAAAGCCAAAGTTATATTTATACCTGCACATTGTGTAAACTGATATAAATGGCTGGTACATAACTAATGATTAAATATGCCTTCATAAAAAATGAGCAAAGATTTTTTACTAACTAATAAAATAAACATGTATCTAACATTTGATATTGCAATAAACCTACTAACTATCTATAGAATTAAATAGTTCTAAGCATTATCTATCTGTATAGTTTTAATGAACTGCGATTTTAAATGCGTAGTCTCCATATGATTCATTTTAAGATGGCGCGAAAGATCGCACGGCCGTAAAAAGCCGCGGGCGCAGTGTTGGCAAATATACGGCGTCGTGTCCAAATGAGCTTTTAGCACATGGAACTCCAGCATGGAAATCAGTGGGAAAGCCTTGTCGCATTGCCCTGTAGTGCATTTGAACTTAGCAGCATCTCTATGCTTAAAGCCGATGTGGTGAGACAAACTCCGCTGCGTGGCAAACCCTTGGTTACAAAGCTTGCAGACATACGGCTTCTCTCCATTGTGAAACCTCATGTGGACTGGTATGTTCGAAAATGACTTGTGACATATTGTACATATTCCTGACTTCTCCGAATGCATCCTTGTAACATGTTTAAGGAGGTTTCCTTTCACAGTGAATGCCGTTCCACAGAAATTGCAGATGAATTTCTCTGGGTTGTTGTGGTGGTTGATGTGGGTCTTCAAGGCTTGTTTGGTCTTCAGCCCCTTGCTGCAGATGTGGCATATGAAGTCTCGAGCATTGCTGTGGACGGATTGATGCTTTTGTAGAAGAGACTTATCAAGGAACGCCTTGGAGCATGTCTGGCAAGTGAAAGGCTTCTCTCCGGTGTGACGCCGCTTGTGCCGAATTAATGATGATATCTGAACAAACTTGTCATTACAGAACGGGCATGTGTACGGTCTCTCTCCAGTGTGGATGCGTAAATGTATGATAATGTTAGATTTTGTGTGGAAGTTTTTCCCGCAATGTTCGCAGATGAATTGTGCTGACTTATACTTTTTGTGATTCACTTCTATGTGCCTCATTAGGGAACCTTTCAGTGAATAAGACTTGTTACATTCTTTGCAGGAAAATGGCTTATCCCCCGTGTGAGTTCTCATATGGGATTCTAAAGCTGAGCGGCAGTTTACTTTTAATCCGCATATAATACAAAATATAGGTGGAGATTTTTTTTTCTTCTTCCTTCCATCCGAGTCTGGTAAGGACCTAAGTTTCCTCTGCTCAACTTCGTTGATTCCGTAATGTCTGCTGATGTGACGTTTCATAGTGGATTTGTTACTAAAACATTTGTGGCAGAGATCGCAGGTGTAAGGTTTCTCCTTGGTGTGCGTGCGCATGTGCAGCTCGTACGCCGACTGACACTTCAGCACTCGGCCGCACATCATGCATTGTATCGGACCAGAGTACACTCTATGCTTGTTCTTACGTAAATGATCTGGCAGGCATTTATATTTTCTTGTTCTCTTTGTATCTTCCCTATTGACGTTTCCTATTGATGGAGGAGCATCCTCTGCTTCGGATCTGGCGTCCTGATCGTCAGCGTAGTCATCGTCTTCGAAGACTTGTTCCGTATATTCTGGGATCATTTCTTTGGGTTCGAGCTTGATATCTGGTTTTTCTTCCTTGAGGTCTGGGGGCTGCAGCAGGCCGAGGCAGCGCAGCGCGCGGTCTGACGCGATGCATTTCTGCGCGAACTCGTAGCTGAGAGCGAGCTCCGAGGCGCAGCTCTCGCAGATAGCGTCAGGGAGGCCGTCGCCTTCTTCGATAACCACGGTTACGCATTTCATCAACTTCTCGCGGTACTGCATGTTTTCGTGAAGCTCAAACAGCGATATCGTGGCTGTTCTGTCGAGGCAAACACGACATATTTTGGACTCCATCAGCGGCGGCCTTCTCTGGCTTACTATTTACTTCTTTGGCATAGCAAGAATAGCCTTTAAATTTAATAAACCTTGGATGTTATGGTTTTTAAAAACAATTACGACAAAAGTCTGCAATCTTCTTTCACTGCAATGTTTTGATTTTGTGCTGTGAAAAGTGTGAAATGCTTATGTCGGTCTTTTTTGACAATGTAATGGCATTGACATTTATGACAATGGCAGCTTATCTGCCACCAGCAGCGCCTTGACACTGACATCGGCACCGGCCGCACAGGTGACATCTGTCATGTCAATTGGCAGTCACTCAACAAAACAAAACAAACACAACGATTTGTATTTTCTTTATACCGGCCATATTCTTTTCCATTATTCTCCCAATGTTTATGACACTAGCACGAAACGGACACTGGCAGAGTTGTGGCATCACTAGTCACAGAAGCCTTAAAGAAGAAGTGAATCAGTGAGTATTTTCTTTCATTAATTTTCCTCGAAAAGTTGAATACCTACTCACTTGAATTGAGCTATAATTGTGTTTCATGCTTCATTTAGAATGAATTACGAATTATGCCGGCTATGCTACGAAAGGGAAGCAAACTCTAGCATTTATCAAATTGATGAAAACAGTCGTCCCTTGAACAAAATTGTGTACTGTTGCAAATCTATAAATGTGCAGGAGAATGATGGTCTGCCAGATAAAATCTGCAGCAGCTGCGACCGCGAGCTGGAAGCTTGTTACCAATTCTTGCTCAAATGTGAGGCCTCAGATAGAAAACTTAGAATAATACTTACAGAAACAGCAGGTCTGTCTCCTGCTCATGATATCCCGAAAACTGAGATAAAGGACGAAGATATCGACTATGACAATCAGCATGTCGATGAATTATTCCCATTTGAAGTTACGAAATCAGATTCGCTGCAGTCCAATACGGACGAAGTAAAAACTGAAAACAAAGCGATAACTTCAAACAGGCACAGGAAGAAAATAGGATTTATTACTAAAAATCTTCATTGCTCTGTGTGCGCTCGGAAATGCTCGAGCGCTTCCGCACTCACCATCCACATGCGCATCCACACTAACGAAAAGCCGTACCAGTGTCCGTCCTGTATCAAGAAGTACAAGGATGGCGGGACATTGAAGCGCCATATCGAGAGAAATCACATGCAGCACAGAGAGAGGCGGTTCATTTGCGAGAACTGTGGCAAAGGATTCTACTCCAAAAGTGATATCACTACCCATATGAGAGTGCATACAGGAGAAACTCCATATTCATGTTCCGTTTGTCTCACAAGGTTCACCCAGCTCAGTGCCATGTTGAGACATAAGAAACGCCACGCTGGAGCTAAGACGCACGTCTGTTCCACTTGTGGCAAGCTGTTCTGGACCAAAGAAGAGCTCAATAAACACCACAGCGTCCACAATGAAGAAAGGAACTTTGAATGCCCGATCTGCAATGTACAGTTCAAGCAGAAGAGTAATAGAAAAAAGCACATGGCTGTCCACATGGACCCCAATAGATATGTGTGCAACTACTGCGGACAAACATTCAATCTGAAAGGGAACCTCAAGTCACACATAAGCCGGAAACATTCCGAGAAGTCCGGCAGCTGTAGTATATGCTGCAAAAATGTGTCAAACATAGAAATCCACATGTGGAGGCACACTGGACAGAGGCCTCTGAAATGTGAATTCTGCCCGAGCAGCTTCTATGAAATGAAGGCTTTGGCTCTTCATATAAACTTTAAGCATAAGAAAACAGACAGGTTCAAGTGTACAATGGAAGGGTGCACCCAAGGCTTCCCCTCCAAGCCTATGATGATGTATCACATCGCAAGGTTCCACGACATGCAGACTCCATACCCTTGTGATAGGTGCTCTCGGGGCTTTTATAGAAAGAATGACCTCTCAAGACATAAAATTGGCACTCATAAAGAAAGACTGCTCTAATATATTTGTATATTTAGACTTAAGAACATATTTTAGGGAACATTCTAGTGATTTGTTTAGTATTGTGTGTGGGGATAAAGGTGCGGTCCCACTGCGGCGCATGCTGTGCACGAGCATGCAGCGCATTTTTAGATGCGTGGGTTCAGTAGTTACACGTATCGGCATGCGTAGCGTGTTTAAAAATGCAGTTTAAAAGTAACATACTTAGATGCATTTTCTTACAAAGCGCAACTTGCCGCATGCATAGCCTCTCGCAGGAGTGGGACCGCGCCTTGTTCAATGGAGAAATAGAAAGATTTTTATATCTATACAATATTTATTTTAGTGCTGATGAATATGACCCTTGATCCAAAAAACTGTATCACAGTTGTCTACAGATAAAATAAAGCTTGTTCAAACAAGTCAATAAAGTAAACACAACAGGCAAGTTTTGTGATCTGTCTGTACTGTACTATCTATTTATATAATTAATTTAACATTAAAATCTGTAATAATCTGAACCAGAATACTTATATATTTCATTTTACTTTAAAATATTCCTGTCACCATGTTCTGTAAAGACAATAACCAACTTCATAAACACATATTTACATTCATTCCCAACATTTATAACCATGTAAAAAAAAACACATTGCACACATACATAATCAGATTTTGATCCAGTCAAAAAGTTCAAATCATTGCTGATTATCGACATTCATAAAAAATAAAATAATTATAATAAAATTGTAAATAAACAGTCCGCTAACATTATAAATTATGCGAACATCAGTCAACAATGAACACTAACACAAACATTACCTAGTTTAGAATAAAACGACGGTCCACTTACACATTATGTAACAGTAATGTCCAGGTCTGAAAATCAAACATGTTACCAAATAACATTGGCTCTCCAAGATCCCATGGACATAGACCATAGTTCTTAACACATGACTCTCATTTTCAAAATAATTTCCATTTCCAATTAATAAAATAATTTTTAACAAAAAATAATTCAAACTTTCAAGTACTTACCTAAGTACTTACTAGAAATTGTACTCTTATAAGTTGTGGACAAATTTATTGATTTTAAAACCCAAAGCTAATTAAGAAACTTTATTTAATTATAATAAAATAGTGATTAAAGTAAACAAATCTTTCAGAAACTACTAGATTTTATAAATGGAAGTTATTTTTCGAAATGAGCAGGCATGTGCAAAGTTGACTTGTCAACAAACACACACCATTGACACACGACACTCACTACACAGCACTGTCAAGGAATAGAACCTGCACTAGTTAGGCCACGGCACCGCGGCGTCCACGCATCGCGAATAATACAGCCATTTATTACGTCATCGCACACCAAGCAGCATACTCCTCGATAGATAATAATTTGCTTTTTTAACACGCTGTATAATGCCTCGCAAGACGACATTATACAGCGTGTTAAAAGATATGAAGCATCATTTTCAAAAACTATAGTTAAAAAAAACTGGTTATTGAGAAAATACACCTTTAGCCCTTCTTGATGAACTTACCTACCGTTCATTTTGAAAAAGGAGTACCTACCTAATCAAAATTACATAAACATTATTCATAATGAATAAATTACTTCTGTTGTATACTTTAAAAATGGTTTTCTACTTCCCATTTGGATCCAGACAGGGTTTTATTACATTTTGAACTACATGTATATCATAGAATAGTTATCAAGATTCGGTATTCCATAGAGAAGTTTGCTACATGGCACGCGTTGACGCTAACAAAACTACACGCTACTAAACTAAAACTGCATTTAGCACCAGAAAAATGTAGGATAAAGTCAAAGTCGATGTCACCGATTACTTAAATTACGTTACACAATATTTAGAACAAACATCGTGACCAAATACGCAAACGATCGATATATAAAAGCTACTCAACAGATGTCTTACTTGTAATTTGTCTTCGTCAAGGCATCTTACACTAATTAGACTACACCGATCTAAACTCGTTTTAGTATTATAAATAAGGCCCAGCTTTATAGAAGAACCTGGCTGAGTTTGTTAGTTAATAGTTCGAATTGTTAGTTTCGGTTAGAGAAAATAATGGTCCAGTGAGATAAGTGTAAAAAAGGCTCCAAAAGTCCAAACCACCGTGAAATAAAAATAGAGCAAGGCAAATCTTAATGTTGAAATTTCAATTAACTGTTCGCATTTGGTCAGTTTAACGTTTTCGTGATACGCTAACCTTATACATTTGTCTATCTGCAATAAGCCTTTCATCCCAATAAAAAAATCTACACAGTAAAAATAATTAATTTACCTACAGAAAAATAAATATAAGTAATATAATTTCATAAATAAACGCACGTGCAAAGGACACCACGAAAATACATATCAATACAAAATGTAAAATTAAACTAATTGATGTCAAAAATGTGGATCATGGTGATAAGTATCTTCAATATTGCACAAAAAAATAAAGCTTTAGCTAAACCGACGCGTCCATCAGACGTTCCTATTGCTTGTTCTCAAAAATGGACAAGCACTCTTCGAAATCACGAATCAGGTCGATTTGAACGTAGCTTCAAACAACATCAACAATTTTTATGTTTCGTTCACAATATTATTTACACTCAATATTTATCTATCTACATCCAACCGCGACGGGGAAAGGCAAGGCGAAAATAATTTAAAGCGCGTCGACGTTAATTTAACTAGGGATTCAAAATTGAAGCTTTAATTTTGTCTTCAAAGCTGTATTTATACTTGAAAGTGTAAGGTACAGTCGACGCCAATCAGCCACTACTATCGCCTTCCCATTACAACCTTATCAAGGCTCACCCCTAACTTAGGTCAAACCCGTCATAAGCTCAATTATAACCGTTCAGTTTCGAGCATGTCAACGTAAAAGCAGCTAGATCACCTAGCTAGGGGAAAGGGGGGGCCAGCCTTACTTCATAAAGCTCGATAATTCTTCGAGGAAAACCCTCCGTCACCACCGTCCACCATATTACACTCAACCACAACTATAAATCACTCTGTAAAAGAGGTTTCTGTCAGTCACCAATCACTCGAACGAACGAACCAATCACTCGCCAACTCCTCGATGGCATAAAAAGCTGCACATCTGTCAAAAACTTGTCACTATTGTTCAGTTGATGGCTTGTTCCGTCATCTGCAGACAGAGGGCGTCGAGACTGGAGTAGTCGTCGGGTGGCGGGGGGGGCAGGCGCGAGGTGGGGGGCACGGGGTACGAGGGGGGGTACGAGTTGGACTTGGAGCGCGGCTGGGGGGGGCCCACGGCGGGGGGGCCGCCGATACTCCAGCGCTTCTGGCCCGGCTTGTACGTGTGGGGACGCCATCTGGAAATTACATCATTTATTAGCTTGGAGAAATGTTTGTTTGTACCACTTATACAACTTCAATCAGCTTTACCTATGGTTTGCTGGAAGAAAACTCTTTTTAGGGTTAAGCTCGCCTTTGTACATGCCTTTTGTATCTTCTTCTACTCGTATCAATGTATTTTTTTATGTACAATAAAGAATAAAGAGAAATTACAAGTCTGTTCCATATATAAAACAAATATATTGCTTGGAGATAATAATAATAATAATAAATATAATAAATATCCTTGGACATTCCACACAGCGTCATCTAGTCCCAAGCTAAGCAACTTAATGCTTGTGTTATGGTAACCAGATGACTGATATAATACATAGATACATTTTTTTTTTTTTTTTTTTTTTTTTTTTGTAAATACATACATATTATAGATAGAAAACACCCAGACACGAAACAAATATCTGCAGAACATACAAACATTTGTCCCGTAGCGGGGATCGAACCCGCGACCTCCGCATCTCAGCCGGGCGTTCACCCAACTGCGCCACAGAGGTCGTCGTAGATAGTTCCATAGGTCTACTTAAATTAATAACGGGACTTAATCGCGTATTGAAATCATATTATTTCTCTTAGAAAGTATTACAATATTTTATTTTTATTTTATTTATTATAAATTCACTAAACAGATTACAATCCATCCATGCTTAAAATCTAATACAGTTTAATTTTGATCTAGATTGTAATCAAATAAGTGAACATAACAAGTTTTGTGTTGCATGCATGAATGTTAAATTACCCTAAGACTAAAACAAAGATATCATAATTATTAAAGGAAACAAGTACTTAAATTTAAAATAACTAACAACTATTCAATAACAAAACTTCACGAACGCTCGGCTTAAACCTACCCTCATTATCTAATATATCGAGATTATAAGATTTCGCCAACTCATTATATAGACGACACATATTGGGAATAGGAGTGTGGGATGAGACGTTATTTCTGTATACCTGTATAGCAAAAGTCGCAGGATTACGGAATCTGTAATTTACAATACATTATGTTCCTTAGCTTGTAACTGGTGTAGACTGGGGCAAATCTGCGTACCTGGGCTTGGGTCGGTGCCTGAGCGGCAGGTCTCCCACGTGATGGTAGAACTGTCGCGGCGGCAGGCGGTGACGGAGCTGCTTCAACGCCTCCACCAGCTCGGGATGTCTGAACGCCTCGTGGTGTAACGCCTGGAAATTATAGAAACAATTATGAACTAATTTCTTTATTTGTGTAAACACTTGTATGATTGTATGGTACAAGCACTTCAGCCAAAATAAAATATAATTCTCCTATGTGAACTGTAACTTGTTTTTGTGGGAGTAAAGATCTTTAAACCGAAATCGATGTACAATGTTTGTAAACAAATTAACACGCACCGTTCGCGTTTAGTTTTGTAAGGACTAGTCTGTTAAGTTGTCTTTGGGACCTTTTATAACTTCACCGGACTTTGGCGAGGGCAGAAGGCCTCTACGCCGGTACAAGGATTTTAACTTAGCTCAAAGGTACCAGAGTGGTACCTCGGCTTGGGCTGCTGCCTGAGTGGCTGTTGGGATTTGTGCCCAGCCTTGAAGGGACAGAAAAAGCTGAAAGAGAATCGATACAACTGAAGGGGACGGCATTGGATGGAGGTCGGCATTGGAAGGAACACGCGTGACAAGACAAATCTAGCATTTGAGTCGCGCCGCTGACACGATCACCGATTGGAGGAAAAAATGGAACGTCAATGTTATCTTTTTTCCTCCAAACCGCGCGACGCCGCCGTCTCGACTCAAGCCAGTGAGCGACATCGCTAAAGTACAGTGTAGTGATGTCCTCACCTTCTCCACCAGCCAGCAGTGTAGAGACAGCGGGTCCGGTGCGTCCGGTTCCCCCTCCCCCCCCGCCGCCCCCACACTCGACCCCGCCCCCACACTTGCCCCCGCCACCGCCCCCGCTCCCAGACCACTAGCCACGGGGTCTGTACCGGTCTCCGTGAGGCATTTCGATGCTGGAAAGTAAAGAGGTATCATTAGTAAATTTTATGGAAGAGGGGGTGGAATAAGAGTTTGAAGAACTATATCGAGGTTGAAAAGGTTACGGAAACACGACACGCTTATCGTTGCTCGGACAAATTGTACATACCTAGCTGCAGCGCGTGCACTATGTCCCTCGGCAGGGTGGACGCGGGCGGCATGGGGGCGAGCAGGGCGGCGCGCAGGCGCAGCAGGGCGCGCGCCACGCCCCCCCCACCGCCCCCCGGCCCCCCACCGCCCCCGCGCGACCCCCCACCGCCTCCCGCCGCCGCCGCCCCCGCCAGCTCGGCCTGCACGGCGGCCACCGCGAGCGCGCGCTCCGACAGCTTGCGGATACTCACGAGGATCTTGTGACGAGCGCCTTTCGTCACTCCTGGGGGCGAAAACCGAACCGTTAGGAACTTCTTGATCACGTTGCCGAGCGTGGGAGATTCCACAGGACCAGAAGATTAATGTAAGGGGCTGTCCCACAAGCGAGAGAATCGTGAGTCCGTGTCCGTATTATGAGTCCGTTACGGCTATAATATCGCCGTGTGGAGATGGCTCCGTAGAGAGTGTATAAAAATACGTGGCACGACGATGGAGACAACCTCTTAGAGTGAATTTTGAGTTGACGAGTGATAGAGAGCGGAAGAGAAAACATGTGCCGGCCCCACTTAAGGTGGGATAAGCTGGAGAATGATGAGACTGAGTGGATTGTGCGTCCTTTAACCCATTTGAGGCCAGGCTCCTACGGTGCTGCCAGGGCAGTGCCGTGGCCGAATATTCGCTAATAGACCTTGTGCATCATAGGCAGTGAACGCATAGAGTTCAAAGAACATGATTAATCAAAAAATTGTTCTTTTTCACTTTTGTGGAAGACATAAAGAAAAAGTCTAAATTGAAGGTCTAGTTACGCGTAAGGGGGATAATACAGACTGCAGTATGCGTCAGAGCCTAAGAAATACAAACCTCCCAGTTTCCCATGTTTTAAACACCCGCGTAATTGTAAAACGTCGGGTCAGTGACTTCAGCAATTAGTCATAGTATGCACCATTGACGGCGTCCAAATGTGACGCAAAGTGGTTCATAACGAAATGTTGTTTTTCCTTGAACGATGAGAGATGATTGACTCATTGAAGCAAAAGCAAGTACTAACGCAATAGATAAAATTATGGAATAGAACAGTTCTGTTAGAGTCCCCTAAGATAATCCCTCCCCCAATACCAAAAAAGCTCATAGTTTTTAAATGTGTTTACTATTATAACAAAGACATAAGAACTCACCCAATTTTTCCAAATATTTCTCATCCATCGCCATCATCTGTTCGTAGCTGATATTCGTAAAGAGCCACACATACTTGTGCAGGCGCAGACTTTTCAGCCACTGCGCGACCGTGGACATCCCGGGATGCTCCGTGAAGTTGTTACACCTCAAATCATCTAATCTGGTCTCACTACCCGCCGTGCCATACATCATCAACGGCCTGATATGCAGACTGTGCTCACTGGATAAAGAGAAGCTTCGAGGCTTCTGAAAGGGCTCATCGCTCAGATTCTCAGCGGATGAGGACATAAAGTTGCTGGACGGAGGCGTCAGACTGTTGGACCGTTGAGCCTTGGGCTGGGAGATTGTCGCGTCGAAGTTCAGCTTTTCCGTCTCACTGCTTATGTCGACATCTCTACCGTTTTTGGAGAAAGACTCTTGCAGAAGTTCAGAGTTGTAATCCACAGAGTCGACGACACTTCTGAACTCTACATTCTTCCCGATGGTTCGTCGGAAGGGGTTGGCTGTGGACCAGATGTTGTCAGAGACGAGGCACGGCTCTATCCGCTGCTGCCAGGCGCTCTCTGTTGTGCGGTTGCCAGAGATGTGGTTTTCTAAATAGCGAAGCCATTGCGTCAGGGTTCTGGGAAATTGAAAGGCTTTTATGTAGGTCTGATAGAGACAACATCGTCAACGTAGTTATAACTACGGGCTAATGATAAATTTGATGGAATTAGCGACATCAGTGGACATTTATAAAACTGGCTCGGATTTGGTTGGCTGGTTTACTAGTTTGTCCCAAAGTACGCCTTAGAATAAGAATTCTTATTCTAAGGCGTAGTAGGCAACTTAGGTTTAATAATAATATAAATCAATAAGTACTCACACCTTCACAATTTGAAGGTTCTTACAAGACAACCAAACCAACTCTTAGCACTTTCAAACTGATCAACATACTCCTTTGATTCTGTGCAAATTTACTGTAGCATTTCAAAAACACCTGTATGCTAAACAAAGACAGCAATATATTCACCTCTGGTCAGCATGCGTGAGAGCAGGATGCACGAGCAAATAGGACAGCAGTTGGCGACATAGATCCGGCGCGGCCGGGCTTCGCGGCGCGTCCACGCAGCGTTGCACCAGCGCAGGCGTCGCGGAAACATACGCGTCCTTTACGCGTAAGTTGTCGCTCCGGAGTAAGGGGAGTAGGGCTACCAGCTTGTGGAGGGAAGTGTCTCCTACAAAATTAATCGTTACTGGCGTATTCATGATGCAAAAATCACATACGAAGTGGATATTTGGACTTATTTCTGAGCTTAGCTGTGGGGTAGTTGCAAGCGGGGACATGGTTCTTTTCTTTGGAGATGATTGTTGTAGCTCAGACGGGTATAGATTTTTATAATGTTGTTGTTACTGAAATCTGCTGTAAAGTCCAGTTCACA
Organism: Xanthorhoe spadicearia; assembly: GCA_947086425.1. NCBI lineage: Eukaryota > Metazoa > Arthropoda > Insecta > Lepidoptera > Geometridae > Xanthorhoe > Xanthorhoe spadicearia. Next base: position 223,598 of record OX352208.1, read on the forward strand.
TTATTCCAAAGTTATAAGGCACTAATTTATTAATTATTGCGCTTTATTGACTATATTCACTTCTATAATTTCAACACAACACTATTTGTCTGCATCTGTCAATATTACTTTTAGGTAGGTAAGTAAGTTACTGAAAAATTGTAAAGTACATTAATAAGAAATAAATCACCTGAACCAGTTTGGACCATTTTCCAGGACAAAAGGGTTTTTTACAATGCAATTAACTTCTTAGGGTCTTATTCATAAAAACTTGACAATTTAATACAGGTTTATAGAAAGTTTTTTTCTTGTCACCCATGTCAACGAAAATTTAGCTAATACAGGTTTACTGGTCGTATATGCATAAGGGGGTTACTTCTACCCAAGTAAGTACTACATAATTTTTATTCAGCATTGCATGAGGTAAATTCAAAAGGAATTACTAAATAACTATCATACAATTCTAAGAAAACTGAATGCATTAGAATTGATTAAACAACACTATATTATATACTGACCACAGGCTCATACAAACAAACAAATAAATAGCCGCCCTACACCAGAGACTTGGAAAACCCTAGTGACACGCGGAAGAGTGTGGTTGCAAATAGCAATCCGATCCGATCTTTAATTTGTCAGAAACCTATAAAACAAGTTTTTTTGGGATTGCGTGATATTTACATAACACTGACATTCTGGACACATCACACACAATCTAGCTGGGGTCTCAACCTCGTATACAAGCAGCGAGGCGCGAGAGCCTTCGAGATAGCGCAAAAGAAGAAAAAGTAAACAGAAGGAGTACCTTCATCGTCATCGTCCGAGGTGGCGGCGGCCAGCAGCGCGGTGACCGCGGGCTCGTCGTTGGCAGCAGGCTCGCGCGAGGCGGCGGGCGCGGCGCGACGCAGCGCCTCCTCCACGGCGCGCTGCAGCAGGCGCAGCCCCGGCCACGGCACGCGCCGCGCCAGCGCGCACGCCACCACCGTGCGCTCGCACGCACCCCATTGCTCGAACGCACCCGCTACACCACCCAACTGCTCGTAAAAACTTCCGTTCATCTCGAAAACACCATCGGTGAGGAAGATTTGTTTGTGTTCTACACGTCGACGGGGCCCGACAGCTGATCGCACCGCGGCGGCGCGGGTCGTCGCCTGCTCGGGGTCGCTGCACCGTCGGGGCTGCGGTTCGGCCCCGGATTGTGAACGTAACGATGCGATAGACTGGCCGGGTAGTTGGAAAAATAACAATTTTTGCTCAGAGGGTCTCGCATTATCAAAACCAAAATGGCGACCATAGACAATTTTTGTTTTCTTCCCTGTCTGTCTGACAGACACTTTAAGTTTTGTCACTGTCCACCTACTTGAGGAGAGAATCGAAGATAACAAGATTTCTCACAATAATTAAATTAAATTAAAGTTTGCATCTCCGGTTAGCATTCATTTTGTAAATAAACCATACTTTTAAAATAAAAAAAAACGGAGGAATTATATTAATTTTAATTTGTTTATGGCAACTATAAAAAAATAGTACTGCTATCCGACACTAGATGTCACTTTTAGTGTATTCTTCAGAGGTTTCACTTAAACCTATTTCTACATTTTCTACCCATTTAATATTTTTTCAGTTATTCTACTCTGTGTAGTAAATAAAGATGTTAATTTTCGAATCAATCAAGGGACACACACGACAAAATCCCACTAATATTATAAATGTGAAAGTTTGTGAGAATGTATGTCTGTCTGTATGTATGTTTGTTATTCTTTCACGCAAAAACGGCTGGACCGATTTGGTTGAAATTTGGTATGTAGGTAGGTGATACCCTGGATTAACACATAGGCTACTTTTTATCCCGGTAAACAATCCCGGTAAACGATCCCGGTAAACAATGTAGGAAAAAAAAGTTGTCTGGGAGCTTAAAACGAAAACGCTGCCTAAACCCTTTAAGATACAACAAAATAATGTATGGTGGAATTGTGTATCTTATATAGGTCTACAAAAAAGTCAGCGATAGCATATGTCTATCTCTTAAGGATAACATACTACATGTATTTTAATACTTAAACAAATGATCAATTTTATAGCGCTAACTTGGAAAGCTATTTACAAACATACAGTATTAATCCTTATCATTTTAAATAGGTTTGTTGGCAAAAACATTTCATGTAGATTATTTTATCCTTTTACATCATGCAGATCAAATAAATACTTTAGGAGATATCGCAAAATCAAAATAACGCGCAACAAAATAAATTTCGTGTTTGGCCCGCGCGGGCGGCGGGGTGGGGGGGGGGAACAAGTTCGCTCATCGCTGAGTGCGTTTTCGTACCTAACGTGAATTATGTAATGTATAAAAATGTAAGAATTTTTACTTACCTACCTACGTAGGTTACCTACGTAGGTAGATAAGTATTTGATTTTCTTTTTGGTAGGTATCTATTAATAATAATAAAGTTAACCATGCAATAAAACAACGAAAACGTAATTTGTCTGTAATTAGTAGTTAATTACAAGCATTTCTTTGTTTTTGTCTTCATTGAACAGTTATACATAGGTAGGTAGGTACCTACCTAATCTTTCTGTTTTTGGTAACGATATAGGTACATTTTATGTGACGTCCCGGTTTCTCACGGGTGTAGGTAGGTACTAATGGAACTACCGTGATAAAATATAGCCTATAACCACCCGGACAGTCTATTCTACACACCCGTGAAAGAATTTTTGAAATTGGTTTAGTAGGTAGTTTCGGAGATTACCTCCGTCAAACAAACAAACAAACTCTTTATAATATTAGTATCTATCTGTATATACAGATAGTAAGTATAGATAGATAGGATAACACCAGCAGCGTGATATTGTTTTACAATTAGAAATATCTTCCAAAAATACACATTAAAGACGTAGATAGACATTAACAATAGAGGATAGGAGAGGAAAATATGGCAACCCCTCAGCATGTGCTTAAGCAGCACAATGGCTGATGAAGATTAGCATATTAAAATTAGGTATTGTATTGCTGTAATTTTAATTGAATAGGCAGGGGCAGATTTACCAATAGGCTGAGTAGGCTGGAGCCTAGGGCGGCAGATTTGGTTCCAATTTTTTTTATTTTACAGAGAGAAATAAACAAATTACCTACAATTTTTTTTTTTGTAATCTTCTAAAGTGAAAATCAGTGTCAACCTTCTAGACTTATTTTGTTTAAAAAATTTCGGCTCGCTGCGCTCGCATGATAACTTCTTCTAATTTCTGAAGTGAACACCAGTGTCAGCCTTCTATTTCAGCACAATGAGCAAAATCAAACCTTTCATGCCTTATTTGTCTTAAAAATTTCGGCTCGCTTCGCTCGCCTCATACCTTCTTCAATTTTCTGAAGTGAACACCAGTGTCAGCCTGTTATTTCATCACAATGAGCAAAATCAAACCTTCCATGACTTATTTGTCTTAAAAATTTCGGCTCGCTTCGCTCGCAAGATAACCCTGTTATTACATCACAATGAGCAAAATCAAACCTTCCATGACTTATTTGTCTTAAAAATTTCGGCTCGCTTCGCTCGCCCCATATCTTCTTCAATCTTCTGAAGTGAACACCAGTGTCAGCCTGTTATTTCATCACAATGAGCAAAATCAAACCTTCCATGACTTATTTGTCTTAAAAATTTCGGCTCGCTTCGCTTGCACGATAACTTCTTAAATTTTCTGTAGTGAACACCAGTGTCAGCCTGTTATTTCATCACAATGAGCAAAATCAAACCTTCCATGACTTATTTGTCTTCAAAATTTCGGCTCGCTTCGCTCGCCCCATTTCTTCTTCAATCTTCTGAAGTAAACACCAGTGTCAGTCTTTTATTTCTGCACAGTGAGCAAAATCAAACCTACCATGACTTATTCGTCTTCAAAATTTCGGCTCGCTTCGCTCGCCCCATACCTTCTTCGATTTTCTGAAGTGAACACCAGTGTTAGCCTTTTATTTCAGCACAACGATCAAAATCAAACCTTTCATGCCTTATTTGTCTTAAAAATTTCGGCTCGCTTCGCTCGCACGATAAGTTCGTGGAGGTCCGGGAAAGGTGTAAAAGGTGAGAAAAAATTGATCCCGACATTCCCGCGGGAACGGGACCTACGCGGGTGAAACCGCGGGGCGCAGCTAGTGTAACATAATATTATGTAGAATTAAGGTTTGCAAGTTACCTACATCATAGTTAGTCTAAGACCTATTTCCCGCAATTTAGATTTAGGTAGGTAGGTATAAATGTTACTTAGATACATAAGTCAGTAAGGCACTCATGGTCAGAAATGTTTGATTAAAAATAAACTTAGGAAAGAGCACTCACCTTGTAAAATTTTCATCCCGTTAGGACAACCGATCTTTTCCCTAGTTACCATCAAACGAGACAAAACACTTTCCCAGGTAGAAAACTCTTCATAACGCACTGTCACTGTAGAAATAACGATTTGAGACTAATCGGCTTAGCGCAAGCTTAAAATAATTTCGGTCAAACAATGGATGATCCACGAGATTGTGCAGGTAAATGTGAACTGGCTTTTGTTTCTACGGTAATTTGAAGATTATGAGGGTAGGTGCCGGATTCGCGACAAATGGCGGTTGGACTATGAATAGAGGACTAATACCTACCAATACCAACTGATTACAGTACAGCAGGCTGTGATCACAGAACAATATAAAAAACAAGTGATGAACCGATTGTACCTGTGATGTTGATGGATCCTGCTATCCGCTTTGCTACAAAATCGTAGGTAAGGTAGGTGAAAAGTTACTTATTCTATTTTCGTGTGGTAGGTCTACGATATTGACTACGATATCTACGATATTGTATCAAATAGAAACAGGCTGGTTCATTTCAAGTTAATTTCTTACTGATTTTTATAGAACGGTCCTACGTATAGTTACCTACTAGTATTATTTTATCTGTGCCATAGCGGAGAACATTGTTACCTATAATATAGGTGGGTAGGTAGGTACATAATGGTTTATTTTCCTTCTGATTTTATTTACCTAACTACTTACCTAGGTAGGTAGGTAGGTAGGTACCCTGAGCTGAAAGCTTGTGGTGAGCCATGACAGTTTCAAAATGAAACTATCACTGTAGGTGAGCATTTTTTATCTCGTCTCTTTAGCATTGCATAGCTAAAAAAAGATTTCGCTCATGATGCATGACTGATTATTCAGTTTGACCAAGGATTAGCTAATTCTATTGTCATGTGACATTGGAGACAAGCTTGGTGGTCTTTATTGCATAATCAAAGGATCTATAAGCCCGCCGTGAAAGTACTGCAAAGTTTATTGAAAATTAGCTCTTATGTAGATGTAAAACGGATAGGAGCATAATTATGATTCATCTTCTGAAGATCCCATTGATGCAATGCAATATCTATGACAGGATTTTCCAACTCGATGGGTTTGTCCTGAGATCGGATGCAACAAGGCGGTAGCTTTGGCAGTGGTCATCTATTTCCTTTTGCCTTTATCCACATTTATATTAGGCACCTATTTTTGTACTTACTAGACCTGAAAGTGCCAGAGACTGATGGGATAAAGTAGAGAGTTAGGAATTAGGCTGCTAAAATGTCCCTCAATAGGTAGAATAGAATAGAATTGAATTCATTTTATTTGCCATAGCTAATTCATTTATTAATAGGTACCTACCTACTAGAAATATTTGGTGGAGCGTATGAAACTGACTAGGAAATTTTTCACAAAGTTTTCGATTAGGTAGGTACTGCACACCCTGCTAGGTAACTTTAGCAGGTACTTAAATACTAAACCTACCTAAATACCTACTTCCTTACCTAAGCTAATATGCCTACACGACATGGTCAAATCTTCGCTTCATCAGTCATTTATCTGCAAACCATCTCATCCATACTAAATACTAACAGATTATTTAATTGCATGTCCACTTCGACGTCCGCATGGGTGATTCTGCAACTGGCGCGACATCTTGCATTGTCACGTCACTTCCGGAACACGACAAATCTTTACTCTATGATCTATGAAACGTGATCCATCCATTACACGGTGGTCCGATTATGAACATTTCAATCGTAATGAGCATTGAAGCTTAAAAGAAAGCCTAAGCGTCAGTAGTTTTGAATTGAATTAATTATTATGTTGAGTGCTACGGGACGGGAGCAATGAAACCATAATTTTTATTTTATTTTGTACGATTTTATGAAAATTATATAAAACAATACAAAGAAAGACTAAAAGGCACTTAATCTGTAATCTTAATCTGTAATAAGATAGCCTGAATGACAGCCGTGGCTAGTTAGTACTTTAATGTTGGTTCCGTAATACGAGCCGTTTGAAAGATGTGCCCGTTATCCATCCTTGGAAAATAGCAGGGGGTGTCCAAGCGATACCTACTCGGTTCCCTAGGGAAGCATTGTGTGTGTGGTATCACTAAAGTATTTAACTTTTAGTTAATTTAAAAACTTGTTTACTTAGATAAATAACTAATGAGCATAGCGCATAGTATAATAATTAAGTAGGTTCGAAAAAGATTATGTTAAAGCCACAAACTAGTAAACAATAGTAAAATAAGAGTACCTAATGAGTCAAAATAGAAAGCATTAGTAGTAAACTACCATTGTCTTATATTGAAAAACAAAATCATTAGGAATCTAAAGATCTGGCATAAATAGTGTAAAATCTTAAGAGTTTATCACAGAAACAAGATATCTCTCTTCTTTGAATAACCTCTCAGTATTGATATTTGTTTAACTAAAACAGTAATACTTACCGCAAAGGCTAATACTTTAGATAAATACGACAGGACCCGCTTCAATAACGCCAAGCTCCGTTAGAAATATCAGGTAGGGAGTCAACCCTTCCTCAGCTCCCGGGGCGATCCCTTATTTACTAAGCTCCGCCCCGTTAGTTATTTCGTCAGATCTCGGCTGACGTCCATCATTTGTGAATTACACATCGAAGTGACAACTTCTGTCGACATGGCTCTGTGGACGCCTTACGCTCAAGAAGCTGCGCTTGACCTCAGCAAGTCTTCAGTCAAGATTGAGCGGCATTCTCCAAGATTGGAATTACCAGTGATCAATTCTGAAGCTTATGTGTACCCGCAGTACGCTCCCTACGAAAACCAGCACCAAGGATATTACTACGGATATCAACAACCAGTGGAGCATACGGTACCGACAGCTCAAATTTCACCGGATTCCGTCGGAAGTGCCTGGTCCCCATACCAGTCTCTTAAGTCACACAATTCTGCACCATCCCCGCCGGAGTCTCCAGATTTCTACGACAGCGAGTCTTTATCAGAAGACGCGGAGTATCAAGCTTTCGAGAGGGACGCTTTAAGAGCGATGGCCGAGAAAAACGGAGGAACATTACTTGGAAACAATCCTCGAATGAGGAGAGCAGTGCAGACGAGTCAAACAGCTGATGATTCGTACAGGAAGCAACGAGAAAGGAACAACCACGCTGCCAAACAAAGTCGAGACAGGAGGAAGCTCAGAGAAGTCCGTTTAGCTTTCCAAGTGACTTATCTGAAGAAGAAGATGGCTGACCTGAGAGCCAGAATCGCAGCGGGAGTCTGTGGCCGCTGCAGACAAATCTGCGAATGTTGATGTGAACGAAATTATTTCAGAGACTATTGAGTGCCATTTTAGGATAGTAAATAACTGTAAATAGATATAATTATGAAATTGTAAATATTTAGAGTAACGGTGTATAAGTTTAGTTATTAATATTTATTTTTGAATAATCTACCTACTGTTTAGAAGATTATAATGATAGCCAACGTATAATTTTGTAATGTGCAATTGAACAATTAACATTTTACGCTACACACATAAAATAAAGGATTTATAATTGGAACGTTCACTTTTTATTTATCGTTTTCCTTAGTTTCGTTCATTGTCTTTAATTTTACTTTCTATGTTTCAAAAATCTTGGTAAGAAGGTCTAAGACAAAAAGTTCAAACTAATCCCTTCAATGATAGCCGCTTCTGTTTCGGAGCTGTAATAAAACAGTTTACCGTTATATTTTCTAACTAAAAAGTAGTTTCCAATTTTAATCCGCATCAGACAGCCTTTTATCTATTGTTTAAGGATTAACTTTATAGGGCAGATGGAAGTTATAAAAGTATGATGCGAAAACGCTTACCTGGAAAAGCCTAGCAGATATTTTATAGTTCGGTTACCTTACCTAAGTAGTTTGAAATAAAAACCAGAATTAGCCAACAATGTGTTTAAATGAATATTTGTTTAGGTTTCGCTGAACATTTCATAATCATTATCTCTGATTACTTACGGTAGAGACAGAGATAGATTTTTGAGTTACTTAATCAAACTATATCTTATAGATAAATATTTTATGCACACAAGGATAATTTAAAAAATACTTAATGTAAGTAATTTATTTATGCACTCGAGCACTTGAAAGCGTGGGGCCATTTGGTTTACAAAAGTTGGATATTTTTGTAAATGAATGCAACCTATAATTTTAATTATTTTTTGTTAGATATTTAGGTACTTATTTAAAAAAATATTGTACCTACAGCTATCCAGTTCGGATAGTATTGAAATTAAAGAAGGCGCGTGCGTCGAAACACGATACTGAGTTCTGATTTTAATTCTCAGAAAAATGCTTCTGTCATGTCACACAATCCCTTGAAAATTTAATATCGTGATTCTCAATCTCACTAGAAAAACATTTGGCACGCGGCTACACGTGGCCGGCTAGGCAAAACATTGCCAACCACAGGAAGGATTGACAGCTCATATTCAAAGGATTGTTGTTTTTGCGCACACGCTTACATTAGATTATCTGATGAGTGTGGACAATATTGAACGTTGCCGTCAGCAGCTGCAACGAGCTATGATGTTTATCAAGCAGAAATATTACCAAAATCCTAAATAATTTTTTGAGTAAGTAATGTTTAGTTCGTTTGCTTCAATCGGATACACCGAGGCTTTGTAACTTCTGAACCTTCAGAAATAAACTTTCCATCAAACACGTTTTTTTTTTAAGTTTAGTGCGAATATTGTGGACAGTGAAGTCTGCTTCAACATAGGAAGCAATGCAAACAGATCGATGAGTAGAGTATATAGAAATATTACATGCACGTAAGCTGTCAACGAATGCAAGGGTTAGCCAAGTGAGGGAGCCACCCTCAACTCAATTAGACGCAACCCTCTATGCAATCACTGGGTCCAAGCTGGCAGTGCTGACTCTATTTGACAATACTGTCTGAATCTTGCGAGTACATACAAACTGATCATTGCATTTGTTTTAAACTTCGATAACGAACAAAACAGACTCACCAAGATGACACAGAGCTTTTAAGAAATAATTGCCCAAGAAAAACAAAAGTGCTATAAAATAAACATACTATGAATTAATTCACAATTTAAATTAAGTTTATCTCTAAAAACCACACACAAAAACATAATCATCCTGTTTATTTTGAGGGTGTGTCGACTTGCCTCTATTTACCTTTTGTGCAACACATGCGTTTATGGACCTTCTTTTCATTTAAAGGGGAGTGGCATGTTGCACAATGTGTTTTTACACAAATGCTTTTCATTGGTAGGTTATCGTACCTATTGGGTTCTTAATAAATATAATATTACTACTGGAATATTATATTGTATCTATTCGTTTTCGTACCTATACGATTTTAATATAGAACCTGTTAAGTAGGTACTGCATTTTGCAGTTAGGTATAATGCTGGATAGACACCTACTTAAGAGAATAAATTTTTGATTTAAAATAATACAGTATTAAACCAACCAAATAACAACGATGTTTTGCAAAATCCCTCACGGGACATACGCAAAAGACCCTTTTCAAAGCAGAAAATCAGATAAAACGAAGAATTCGCCAATTCATTGTCTCAGATGTACCGTTCAATTCGCAAGTTACCAGGAAGCGTCTTTTGTCTTCAAGCAACCCTTCTTAATTATAATCCTTCGCAAATGTTTGACACAATACATACACAATTTGCATATTGTACAGTTTCTATTCTGTTTAGACTTAGACGCCTTTAGCTTCGCTAGTGAATGCGAGCGAAGCTTTTATTTTGTTTCACGGATGTTACAGGAACTTTCGCTAGCGGTTAAAAGATGGTCATTTCATGACTAAAATAGTCTTAAAATAGTTTAGTTACAAATGTTTTTTACCTACTCAATGGTAGCTAAATGCGGATTTGTTTTTAGTCGGTGCAAATAATATTTTTCTTTACGATAAACAAGCGTTATTCAGTTTATACTTTTATAAATATCACATCATTATAATAAAACGACATCGCGCGGCAAAAAAACAATCTGCAAAAAATTAAATCCGAATAAGAAATAGTTTTACTTTATTTTTCTGTTCCCGTTATCAAAGCCGCGTTACCATAGTTCACATTGCGGAACCATGTGTGGTCAGCCGATCGATCAATCTACTCACGTATTTGCTCACACCCTTTATTTCCTACAGAGCAGATGCACTCACATTGCGGTTTATTTTATACGCCTACGTCTGCTTACAAATAATTTCCGTTAAATTCAGAATAAAATTGATTTATAGTTTATTTTAGCATACAATGATTTTAAAATGTAAGTCCGTTGATATTTTACAAGGTACTTAGGTACATAAACCAAAATTGCTCTTATCCGAAAATACAACATGCACAATATCAAGTTGCACAAGTTGTTTTGCATGATACAAACCAACAATAGAGAACACTTAGGTACCTATTGTTCCATGTGTAAAAGTTGCGTGCAAAAGCACCGCGCCGCCACCGTGCGTTGGGAATTGTTTTCCTATCTCCTAGCTACCAGGTAGGTAACCACCTTACACAAGATAACAAAACTATTGTCTAGTCGAAGACCACTGTTTATACAACCTGCAATAACTAAACAACTTCTACACAATACACCCGTACTTCGGTTCGGGAGTAAAGCAATATAACTAGATTAGGAATTTAAAAAGGTTATGCAGGCTATTTTATTAATTTTGCAGTCGACAATCGGATTAGAAAGATTTAATTTCGTAAGGCCGCTTGTATCACCGCTGGTTTTCAGGGTAACTAGGTAATAAAGATGGTCAGCGACCATAAATATTGAAGGCTTAGAGCTAACCCTAAACCATCTGGTTTTAAAGAAAGCCGGCTAGATTTACTCTGGTCTTGTTAACAGCTGGCAGAGCACAAAATAAAGACATTTCACTTATAATATAACCATGAACCACCAATTCAAAGCAAATAAATGATTTTTGAAACATCATTACTTTTTCTGCAAGCTGCCAAATATATACATTACAGATATCTTTATAACGTCAACAATAGCAAAACGAAATGTTTAATTCAATCCATCTTCCTTCCGAAATAATTAAGAACACATCCTATTGACCATTGTCCACCTCCCCGCAATCGGACCACCGTATAAAGTAAAGAGTTACATTCAATGGCCACCGGAAGTGACGTGACAATGCAATTGAAACGTCACGTTGTGTCACGTCAATTGCAGAATCACCCATGCGGACATTTTGTATGGAAATTATGGAATCGTAGTGGATATGCGCATGAGTTGGGAGATGTGAAAGATATTAATTACCACAGATGGGTTTTGGTTATAAATACCGCTATAGTTGTGACAAAATGACACACAACAATGTTTAATGAGTGAAGTAAATAAATATTTTTCTTTCTTTCTTTCTTTTCATTTAACATACATAATTGAGACAAAGTCCTTATGCCTTTAAGTACCTACTACCTACTTTATACCTAGGTACCCACCTTTATTATGTTTCGATTAACTAAAAGACCTGGTACAGTTAGGTACCTACTGATGCAGAGACTAAGCCCCTAAAAATTTGTATCTTAGGAATATTACCTATCTACTTAGACTTAGGCATTTTTAACTACAATTATCCAATTACTATTTAGAATAAATGTTTATAAAATGTAGTCTGTGCTATCTACTACCTAGATTTATTTCTTGGTCAATAAGATACAATTAAAATATTTACCTAACTACTGCGTAGGGGATAGGGTGAGTATTTAAATCCACAAACGTCAAATTGAAAGAAAAACCTCAATAGGTCAACAAATACCTACCTACCTACCATCTGACTTGCTAACAATAATAATTATTATTTACCATTACCTATTCAACTATGGAAAAGTAAAAAAACAAACTTAACTAATGAGATGATTAAGTTAGGTACCTACCTAACCTACCTTAGAGCTTTACCTAACTTTGTTTACCTAAATCTAACTTGCAGCTAAACTTTACCTAGAAACAGGCAACACAGATTAACGATCGATAAGATAATTGCATTATTTATTCAGCACGCCATTGTTTTTCATCCACAGATCTTATCAGGTAGCAAGGGTGGCACCCCATGCAACAAGCCCCGCCCATTTCTACCCCTTGATAAGCGCTTGAGCAACCCCTCACCACACCATTTGAAAACAACCCTCCGACGACGACGCATCAAAGTGAAAACAAGTGAAATTAAAAACAAAATGGCGCTTTGGACTCCATACGCGGACAATGCACTGGATCTCACGAAAGAAACAAGCCGGCAGGACTACACACACGTCTACCATTTTGGATACAATTTCAACCCAGTGTGTGCGGTGCCACAACTATCACCATTATCCAGCACCAGTGTTTGCTCCTACGAAAGACAGGAAGAGTTCACACCCAGAATCCCAACTCCACCGATCTCACCAGCTTCAAAGCGACCCTACAGTAAGATCGACGATTCTCTATCAGACGACCCGGACTTCCAAGCTTTTGAAAGAGATGCATTACGAGCTATGGCCGAGAAGAATGGCGGGACTTTGCTGGGAAATAACCCAAGGATGAGAAGAGCAGTTTGCTCCAACAACGAAACAAATAACGACTCCTACAGAAAACAGAGAGAGAGAAACAACTTCGCGGCGAAACAAAGCAGGGATAGACGAAAGCTGAGGGAAATACACTTGGCGTTAAAAGTGTCCTATTTGAGAAAAGAAGTAGCAAGTCTAAAGTCTTTATTGTCTTCGAGAATCTGCAGTAGATGCCATCAAAGCTGTAGATGTTAATTCAACTTGATTTGTAAAATGTTCAATTGACTGATTTGTATTTATATAGAGTGCAATTTTGATAATTTATATTAATTTAAGATGTAAATATTAGGTAGCTGTGTAACCGCTGATATAATAAAATGTTTGACTGAATTAAAATAAGTATTTTATTTTATTACTAGCAGCACGTCCCGGCTTTGCACGGGTGTAGTAATGAAACTACCGGGATAAAAAATAGCCTATAACCATCCCGACAATTCGTTCTACACATCATCGGTGCTCAGACCAAATTTTATTTGGTCTGAGCATCGGTGGTAGAATTTTTGATTGTTTTTTGTAGATTACCTTCTGCAAACAAACAAACCAACATTACCTCATTATAATATTAGTATAGACTGGATTTGAGTTTTCTTTTAAACTTTAACTTAAACTTGATAATACATCAATAAAAATCAAATACCTATAGGTAGATTTTTTATCAAAGCATTGACATGGATATGCTTAGGTAGGAATAAATAGGTAAGGCGTGGCTTGCGCAAGCGCAAAAAACGCCTTCAACTAAGGTCGGCGCGTCGACCAATAGGTAGTCGGGAGTTTCTGTACAAAAAGATTATATTGATGCTATAATACTTTTATGTTTAAACTGGCTACAGGGTGTTATATTTATTCAATGCATACTGCGGCCCCAGAACTAATACAGTGGTTCCCTGTATAGTTTGAAAATACAATATAAAGAGGTAAAATTTGTTTGTTTGTTAATCGTCGAAACTAGTCAATCGATTTAAAAATTCTTTTACTGATGTGTAGACGGTAGGTGCACGGAATTCATAATTTACTAATAAGTTTTAGACGATGAAGATTCTAGTATTCAATTCATCATCATCATCATCATCATCTCCCTGCCCTTATTCCACAAAGTGGGGTCAGCACAACACGTTTCTTTCTACCATTTTTTCTTCTAGTATTAAAATAAAACGTATCATAATCCTTATTCTACAAGCGTATATTTCTACAAAAATTAACAAGAACTAATAGTTACACTTTCTGCTTAACGACGTGAGGGAGGTCGTATTTACCGCGGACACATTTCAACTTCACTCCGGGACAATCCTTCAACCTGAAATATAAATTAAATAATATAAATAAATAAATCTATTGCAATCTCTTTTAATTGATACTAGCTGCGCCACGCGGTTTCACCCGCGTAAGTCCCGTTCCCGCGGGAATATCGGGATAAAAGATAGCCTACTTATGTGTTAATCCAGGGTTTCACCTATCTACATACCAAATTTAAACCAAATCGGTCCATCCGTTTTTGCGTGAAAGAATAACAAACATACACATACATTCTCACAAACTTCCACATTTATAATATTAGTAGGAAGTAGGATAGGAAGTAGGAAGGAAGTAGGATAGGAAGGATAGGAAGTAGGATATTAGTAGGATAGGATAGGATAGGAAGGAGGATAGTAGGATAGGATAGGAAGCAATCCTCACCTGCCGACTCTGACGAGCACTATATTATGTTCCTGCAGGTTGTGTCCTATCCCGGGAACGTAGGACACCATCTCCTTGCCGTTAGACAGACGCACCAACACACACTTGCGGTTCGCAGAGTTTGGCTTTTTGGGCTTCTTTATCACTGTCTTTAGGACTACACCCTGTAAATAAATAAATATCCTTGGACATCCCACACAGCGTCTTCTAGTCCCAACCTAAGCAATTTAATGCTTGTGTTATGGTAAATTGGTAACTAAATAACTGATAATTATAATACTTAGATATACCTACTGTTTTTTTGTTCATACATACATTTTATAGATAGAAAACACCCAGACACGGAACAAATACGTGCATAACATACAAACATTTGTCCCGTAGCGGGGATCGAACCCGCAACCTCCGCGTCTCAGCCAGGCCTTCGCCTGCAGAGCCACAGAGGTCGTCAAATTAAATGTACTTGTTCATAGAGATTACCTTAGCAAAAGGATTTCCACTAAGAGGGTTTCTAGACTTCCTCTTCTTAATATGAGGCCCAGTTTTGTGCATGTAGTTGAGTGAGGCCATGGCACGTGCGATCAGACCCATGGGCTGGGTCATGGTCGGTACCACGCATGGTGTTGCCGCAGGGAATGGTATTGCTGAAATGGTAAAGGTCTTTCATTAGGCATCAGGTAGACTGGGGAAGCTAAGCTAGTCGCTAAGCTGGTCAACAATGTAGAATCAAAATTCACAATCAATTCTGATTGAGATTACTACATTTTAACACTGCAAACGATTGTTTGACTATTTATGTACAAGTACATCTGGTAATTTGTTTTTAAAATTCACTTTTGGCTAGTTCATGAATATACTTAAATTGTAAAAATCAAACAGTTTATTGACACTATTGTTTAATTTGTGTGGCATTAGAGTAATTTATTCAGCTAACTTGCACTACCACGAGCCTTTCAATATGATGCGGTAGGTACCTACAATAAAAGCGTGCTTATGTAAACTAGTATCTGCGATTCCCATCGCTGTTCCGTTAGCTAAAACCACCAAACAAAAACACAGCAGGTGCTAACGCCACATTGTCGCTTTGGGATTAACCCTTGGATCTGTCCAACTGAACTACAGACGAGGCAGAGGATTCCCGACCCTGTCACTTTAAAATAAGGAGATGGAGCGTGAGGATGGTGGATAGAATGGCATGGCAAAAGGCTGAAGCGGTACAGTTAGGCGTTATCCCAGTTATAGGGAAGTACAATTGCAGTTTTTAAGGCGTTCCCGCAATTGTGTCAATTGTACTTATTGTGGGCGCGATTAGATTCGCATATCGCGGATAGCGGGACGATGAATACCTGATTGACATGTCTTTTCAAAGGGCTGAAGTGGCATGAGACATGGAAAACTGTGACACAAAGGCTGTAACTGTTATAGGATTTGCAAGGTTTGTACAAAACATTTGGATGAAAAACTAGTGGCTACAAGGTGTTAGTTGTCGAAAGAGTTGAGGCTGAGTAGACGAGTTGAGGAAATGATATGATAACATGTGTTAGAGGTACTATTTGTTAAGGACACCATTTCTATACCAAATGCTGCCGAATAATTAGATCCTATTGAACACAAAACATTCTGAGAAGCTGACGTTTCTGAAGTAGAAAGTATTTGAGCAACATCTAAAATAACAAACGCAGACTCCCTGATGCCTGGTCACGTAAGCGCTGGTCAGAGCTGTTATTGTTTGGGATAATCGGTGTCCAGTCCCGGGGGATTGACAGGAAGATGACAAGCTTGCATCTGTCGCGCAAGCTCATATCTACAGCGGTGCAAGTCACGAGCAGAAGCAGGCAGAAGTTCATAACAGGAAAGAGCAAGGGATATTGCATTAAAAAGAATTCAATTTCTCTTTAATTTACACAAATTAAGTACATAATGAATGCGCAATTGGCGAGCTTAATGATGTAGTGCCTATTCCATGATAATATTGGAGGGTTTTTGTAATGAGAATGAGAACTAAATTCAGAAATAGAGTTATGATTTAAAATTCCTAGTGAAAATTTAAACCAAACCGATATTTAACAATCCACAGCCGTTCCAGATGTTTAGGCTTTGAAAGATGATTTCTGCTCTATTTTTACGATTATGTGAAATTTTCTAGAAACGTGGGAGATAATTCTCGCTAAACTATAGAACTTGGAATAAATCCGAGACGTAACTATAAAACGGGTTATTGTCTTATCCCATGCACCAAACGACAACACAGTACCTGCTCTTTTTGCGGATTATAATCCGCTAATAGTGGGCATTGTCCGCAGATGACGGACTCACATTCTAAATACATCCCTTTTTGCCAGCGTGACTCTTATTACTGGAGAAAAAAATATATGGGACACCAAACATGGACAATCGGCAAGAGTTGCAGCATTGTGCGTTCCGGGAAGCGTCGTAAATCATAACTCTCAATGCAATAACTTTATCAAGCTTTTGCTGAATGCTGGGACATTGTGGGACCCGCATTTTCGCAATTGTCGAAGCTAAAGCCTAAAGCTACTTTACAATGAAACCCGGAATGAATAACAGATTATAATAACTGAGTAAACCCTGATTATTACGTACAACCCGTGTGTTTTGAATTCATAAGGAATTCTTAATTTCTAAGAAGGGTGTGTGCCACGATTTCGGGTACGGGTTGAGGATTATAATTTTAATTAAATCAGGGACATGCTCCAGCTAAAATATTTAAATTAAAACCTTTTGAATGTGATCCCATGCCCATTGCTAAACCTACTGACGAAATTATATTTACGTTTGACCCGGGGTGTCTGAAACTTTGTACGTAATCCAAAGTTACAAGTATTTTGAGGATATGGAAATTTTTATTTCCTATTTTGTTTGATGAATGCTTAAATAAAAACACGGAATTAGGAAAGGAAGCTATTAGAGATCAACCAAACGCACTTATACTTCCGGATGGCACAGATCCTGGTCAGCAAAAACATTTTCACCAGAACGATCCCTCAGAAGTTCAATCAAGGATGACATCTCTACTTCCTCTAGTTTTCAATCCAAAATGACCCTTGTTATTACAAAGAATGAAGTTTCTAAGTTGCACTTTATTTTGCTGAGAAAGTTTGCATAGTCCGGTCTCACGATCAACCCATTCTCACGATGTTACACATATAATGTGAATCCTTTTAAGATGAGTGTAAGAAAGTTTTTGTAAACACCGATGTGTGTGTATACATGAACCGTTAACATATTGAGAACTTACTGTTACTACCTTCGGTGCTACCTAGGAGTCCAACAAAACTCGTGAATTGGAAACTAATTTAGGATAGAAAAGTTATGGAAAAGAGCAAGGAATTTTGAAATTATTTATCATTTTTTTACCTCACATTTTGGACTAAAATGTGTGAACGCCAATACAAAACCCTTTATCTAATATCTATGAAGAATCTTCATACAAGTTAGAATAGGATGAAAAGCTGTCAAAATTGGCATAACGTAATCTGGAATAGAAATCTCAAGTCATGCAGACCACAAAAGGACAATGGTCAGGGCTTGAATGGAGATCGGACACATTGTATAATACGCAGCTCGTTTTGCCACAAAATTTACAAAATCATTAAAAATGTTGATTCAGAAGTTTGATAAAGGGGTACTTAGGTTTTTGAAAACGGTTTTCCGAATATAAGGAACCTAATGGTGCTCCCACACTGCTGTTACAAAATGTTTATAAACATTTTTGAACACTAAAACATTTACTAACAAATGTTGTCAATTGTTACATTTTGTTAGGAACTGTTAAATGTTATAAGTGCTCCTACACTGATAAACCCCCCCCCCTGTCCCGCCGTCACCTGTATAAAATGTTTACAAACAAAATTTTGTTCAAAAATGTTAATTAACATTTACTAACATGAAAACATTTTTTAACTTTTGTGATTAAATGTTAGCTAACAAATGTTTACTAACGTTACTTAACATTATATAACAGCAGTGTGGGAGCACCATAAAAGTGATTTTGTTAAGCTACTCGTAATCGTAACTGGTCAATATTTGTCATTTTTTCTATGGAAGTAGGTAATGTCAATTATCTACCGACAGAAAGCAGAAACAGAGATAGTTTGGTCGGTTGACGACTTCGGCAGGATTCGAACCTGCCATGATACAAACGATCGTCCTAAATGCGGACACTGGTCGTTAGACTTCATGCGAGAGAAGGTCATCATTGATTTTTTAGAAGCGTATTCTACCAAATGGCAAACAACATAGGTACACTGTTATAGGTTTGTTGTTATAGATTTTAGACCGAGTTCTTATTGCCAATATGCGATGACAAAATACAAAGCAAGGTTCTTACTTTACCTACCTCTGGCTTTAACTAATTACCTAGTAGAGTTCTAAAGTTGTGTGAATCTGTTTTCTGTATTTAAGAATACCGAGTAGATCTATCAATTGCCGGCGACAATTTTGTATGTGGTCAGTTCTGTCGTCGTGTGAAACGCTGAGTCATTAGAGCTCTTGTCAATGTGATTTAGGGGTGGAGTAGGGTCAGCAACGAATTTTTAATGAAGACAGAATTTAAGTCACAAGTGGCAGAATTAAAACTGACTTCATATTCGTAAGAGAGCAATTTGCTGCACACACAGGTGGATATTTGTTCATAACTCCGAAGATCCTTCTTAAGTAGATCGTCAAACTTTTGATTGGGGCCTCCGATGTTACTCCAAAAACATAATAATTTCAAAATCAGTCCGCGATCATGATTATGGTGCATGCACCTGTGCATAAATCTACGAATAATGGTCAATTCCTATCGCGTTTTAAATGTTTATAATTTTCATAACCATGATAGTTTAAAAAGACGTGTGGCACTCGGGGACTGCCGCGGTAAAGCTATTGCATGCCACCTAGAGGCGAGTTGCTGAACTAAAGTGACAGCGTTAGGTGATTTCGTACGGAATTTCTGGATTCGGTCTCCACGCCAAGGCCCGCGATAGAAGCTATGCAAAAGCTTAAAAATACAATCGGCGATCGTGATCATGCAACTGTGCATAAATCTACGAATAATGGTTAATACCTATCGCGTTTTAAATGTTTATAAAATCATAACATGATAGTTTAAAAAATTGTAACAGTTAAAATTCCACATAACACCCAAATGGGAGACATTACAACCTTTTTGCTATCCCTACATCCCTGTCCCCTAGGGGTTCAAACGCGGAAGGGTTTCGCAAATGACAGGCGCGAAGCAATATTACAAATATTATTTTTGACCACACACACTGGCAATCAACTACATATTATAATGCTTTGAGATAAGCTTTAAATTCGCTTGTAGCATTTTTTTCTGGATTACGAGATTGATATGGGAGTTTTGACTCTAATACGATCATCACAAGGGTGAAAATATTACTGTCATGTGCACAGCTGTATTTTGCAGATGTGACCGATAATATTTTTAGACAGTTATTTGATTTCCTATTTACTGGAAAATAATGATGATGATGGCAAGATTTATCAGCAGAGTTTCAGATAAATAAAATAAATATAATAAATATTTGCTATTTGCTGCAAATAGCAAATATATATCCCTGAACATGTCACACAGACAGTGTCATCTAGTTCCAAGCTTACAAGCAACTTAAAGCTTGTGTTCTGTTAACCAGATGACTGATAATAATATACCACTTAGACACAATTTTTTGGAAATACATAAAGGCACCTATACATAACACCTACCTATAGATAGAAAACACAGACCAAATTCAATGCTTATGGTGCATGTTTTATCCAATTTCAAACAGCCATTGAAATTGCCAAGTAGTATTTCAAAGTAAAACTACAGTGATAGCTGTTTCAGCGTGTAACTAATCACAAAAATCACTACTTTTAAATCAATACAATCATGTCGTTATCCCATAATTAACCTTTATATTAGGTAGGTACTTATGGCTTAGACGGCAGCTAAATCTGTTGCTTTCCCCATTTATATAAGTAAAAGCAGTTGGTGAACAATTTTGACTATGAAGAATTGGATTTGTCTGTCCAGTATTTATTGCTTATCATACACATTATGAAGAGGTAAAGTTTGTTTGTTGGTTAGTTTGATGGAACATACTCATCTGATTTCCAAAATTCTAAATTGTCAGAAAAAATTCTCAATTTTAATTTATCATATTTTCGACTGCCTGAAGCTTTGAGTATAGGCTTATAGCGA
The DNA here is from genome assembly GCA_947086425.1 of Xanthorhoe spadicearia. Taxonomy (NCBI): domain Eukaryota; kingdom Metazoa; phylum Arthropoda; class Insecta; order Lepidoptera; family Geometridae; genus Xanthorhoe; species Xanthorhoe spadicearia. Next base: position 244,324 of record OX352208.1, read on the forward strand.
GAGGAACACCTCTTTTCACCTCTTTCTTTGATAGGCATATTGTGGAATCATCACTAAGTACTTACTTACATTCTTTACATTTGTAAGTATTGTAATACTTATTGAAACAATATGAAACTAAAATGAGCTATTGTTTTATAGGTAGTTTGATTTCTTATTAGTATTTTTAGGTCTAACCTCAAATTTCGGCTGAGTTGGTGAGTACTGAGTAGGTAAGTACTTAAATAATAGTTATGTGACAAAAGTTAAGAGTTTTATTTACCTTTAAATTGAGCATTGAGAGAACATTGAGCTCGAACTCCAGTCGACAACAATGAGAATCCTTTACGGATAAAATTCATCTGAAACATACATAAAATCTTTTCTCTGAAAACCACTAGATACCAGCTAGTACAATAGAGATAGACTTATCAATGATATTGAAAAAGTGTACCTTGTTTGTGGCCAAAGTATTTAAATATAATCAGCTTTGTTTTTAGAATTAATTATTTTCTCTTCTGTTTACAAAAATTTTAACCTACAATTTATGTTGCCTGACTGACAGTGACAGACAGCTGCGCTGAGCTGACATTTACTTAAATGTTGCCATTTTAAAAAAGTGGTTGGCTGCCTGCCATCTTGTGGCGAGTAGTACAACAATTTTTCTTTGGAACATTTCTAAAAACTCAGGATTTAAATAGAGATGGCGCTTTTGACAATAAAATAAGTACGCTTCCGGAACAATTACATTTTAAATAAGTTAGAAGAATAATTATAAACAACTACAAAATGTAATTTGCGAAGATATTATCACTTTTGGATTTCATCTTGGTAAACAAGCAGGCACTTTTAATAATATGTAGAATATAGATGTCCAACCTCAGGATACGTGGGGCGGCGTGGTTGTGCAGATTGGGAATTGATCAAATAAAAGTGTTCTTCTTGACTGCCATGGGTTATAATCTTCCAGAAGCTAGCAATAGTTATAAAATCAGGACTTCACAATCACGGAATAATAACATCTTGGTTCATACGAGGTTTTCAAAGATTATACGGCGATTTGTCGCAAAACCATGGCGCGCTGGCGGCCGCTGTCCAAGAAGTGTTAACCTGACAGTAGGGATATTCATTTAACATCGATATATAGTATTTATTCGATGTTTACTTTACGATATATCGGATTGATTCGATGTTTTGTCAAATATTTATTGTATTCGATATATCGATATATTTAAAGAAACATCGAATATTTTTGTTCTTTTATTTTCTTTTTGTTTATTATACTAGAAAACAAAATAATTTTAAAACTACTTGATGACTTGGATTTAAAATATGTTTCAAGAGGTAGCGACATCTGTGAGTGACTAGCTTAATTACTTAATCCATCATAACAGATCGATTGACCACTCTAACTTGATTCACTCTAAGTTTATATAATCTGTGGATTCTATTCGTTCATTGAAATGATTCATTCTATTTACTTTCACTCACTCTCAACTCTTTGTTTGAGTCTCTCACTCATTCTTCTCATTGTTTTACTTACGTAGTACGTGACAGTGTTTTTTATTTAAGATAAAACATAACGATATTTCATTTCAATTTTTAAACTTGTAAGTTTAAAAATTAACTCAAATTCGGGTGTGTACTTGAAACTAGTAGAAAGAAATAAACATTTATTAATTTGTTGTTTTTATTTTAGCTAATAGCAAGATGGCGCCTCCAAAGAAAAGTCTCTTATGGAAGTATTTTACGAAAATTGAGTGCTCTTTAGGCAAAGGTAAAGTGAAAGTCAGTTTTTGCAGGTGTACCTACCTGCAAAAACTGACTTTCAAGTTTTGTTTTTTGGATATATAATAAAAATTTCTATTAATTTGTCGTTTTTATTTCACTTGTAAATGTAGGTATAACTCATCTCAGTCATCTCACCGTTAACTTGGTATTACAATTCTATATAAGTAACTATGTAAATAGTGATTCTCATAGAAAATAACTATCATTATACTACTAGTTTATCTATGTTACTCTGGTCTCTGATTCTACATTCACACCTGCAAAATCAAAGGCCACAAATTTTGCGCATTTCACTCGAAAAGGTGAAATTAAACTTTTGTGGAAAGTATTCGATATATATCGATGTTTTCTAGCGATAGTAGCGATATATCGATAAACATCGATGCTGGAATCCGATATTTTATATCGAATAAAAATATCGATATATTTTTCAAGTGGACACCCCTACCTGACAGCGCTCGCCTCGCTTCCATCGACGCAACACTCCGCCAGAGCAATGTCAACGTCAGATGATTGCTCTCTATTCTAGGGATGCGCTCGTGCGCTAGGGTTGTACTGCATCACCGCGCTAATGTTATCAGTCGACGTTAGCCTTTTTCCTCTTCTTCTCTCTTGTCGATGCTTCGACTCTCTCATAGACAAGACTATATGCCCTAGCGCCGACACGGCCAGACTGACATACCGACCGTCCTCGGGCGTTTCTGAAACAAATAATGTCCGATCACTAGGACATCCGCTCGTCCATCCTACAATCCAATAATAGGACTTAATTCCACATAATTTGCCATGAGTGGCATCAAACGCTAAATCATTTACATCAAGACCATCATTATTGCCATGAGAGGCATCAAACACTAAATTATTAAAAGTCAAGATCAACAGTCATGTTTGCCATGAGTGGCATCAAACGCTAAATCATTTACATCAAGACCATCATTATTGCCATGAGAGGCATCAAACACTAAATTATTAAAAGTTAAGATCAACAGTCATGTTTGCCATGAGTGGCATCAAACGCTAAATCATTTACATCAAGACATTTTAGATTATTGCCATGAGAGGCATCAAACACTAAATTATTAAAAGTCAAGATCAACAGTCATGTTTGCCATAAGTGGCATCAAACGCTAAATCATTTGTACATCAAGACCTTTTAGATTATTGCCATGAGAGGCATCAAACACTCAATTATTAAAAGTCAAGATCAACAGTCACGTTTGCCATCAGTGGCATCAAACCCAAAGTCATTAAAATAAAGACAGGCAAGTGAAGTCTTCCAACTAACCGGTACAGCTCTGTCCCTCATAACCACATCTCTCCTTCGTCCCATCCCATCAACCTGAACCACGTCAGTCACCTGGACCGGCAGGCGCATCCCCTCCACCCAAACTGAGAGCAAGCTGGTCGGGCTAACGATCTCTGTCTGTGTGAGTGCATCCCCTCCACCCAGATTGATCAGTCTGGTCGGGATAACGCCTCCGACCAGCTGGACCGGCAAGCGCATCCCCTCCACCCGACCTGAGAGCAAGCTGGTCGGGCTAACGATCTCTGTCTGTGTGAGTGCATCCCCTCCACCCAGATTGATCAGGCCGGTCGGGATAACGCTTCCGACCAGTACACACCACCCGGACCGGTAGGCGCATCCCCTCCACCCAAACTGAGAGCATACTGGTCGGGCTAACGATCTCTGTCTGTGTGAGTGCATCCCCTCCACCCAGAATGATCAGGCTGGTCGGGATAACGCCTCCGACCAGTACTTCGTCATGCCATAAAGTCACCCACATAAACGTCTCTATAAATCAAGGTTCTACGTCTTCGTCATATTATGTCACCGAAACGCTTAGTCTACGTCATATCATATTTTATTGCCGACTCGGCCTTATCAGTCACAAAAGGCCGCTTTAAGCAAACTATGGTGTGAGTTTGTCACCGGTATTGACGATTAAGGAGCCCAATATTGTTTGATTGCCTTCCCACTGGGAGATAATTTTATCATTAAGATTTTCCTACAAGATTAGTTGTTTTTTTATCCATCATGGACCTTCGTAGGCTCCTACAAAGATCCACGAATACCTGGAATCACCTTGCTCCATATTTTGATATGTTATAGGTGTCACTGCACAAATGACTGATTAAGACTTCCAACCTTGACTTTTCTCGAAACTACAAATTTTCAAACCATTTTTTAATTTACGACTGTATTCCCAGAGACACTTGGCTAGAAGGGACGATGGAAGATGGACGAAAGCGATTACCAAATGGTGGCCCCCGGACGCGCAACGACGAAGACGCAGACCACCCGCCTATGGTCGAACGACATCATAAGCGTGGTTGGTCATCAGTGGACGAGACTCGCGACTCGCGAGGGATCGGCAAGAGTGGCGTAATAGAGAGGAGGCCTATACCCAATAGTGTGTGGAAATGCGCTGAGATGATGATGATGATGATTCCCAGAGAGCGGTCGAGATCTCCTTAGCTCATTTGTATCTTCTTAGCTACAAGTAGGCACTTTAATGTCTCAGGCAGGAACAAGAACTGATTACAAAAAGAACCCTGCACAAGTTTTAACAGCTGCGTAGCCCTAGTGGCAAACCTAAACAGTCAATGGGAACTATCTAGATAAAAAGTACCTATAGTAATGCACAAGAATTACCAACGTAAATAGGTAATATCGTCGATCTAAACAAGCAATAAAAATGTCTAGAATTATCAGCAGGATCTTTATCTGGATGAAGAAAAGGGACTCGTGGTATGGTCATTCTTCACACTTAACCTTTTAAAGTAGGTAAGACTATCTAATGTCTTCATTATAGGCCAAACTAGTTTCATACTTAGTACGATGGTTGTAGGTAATACTGATGACATAGAAGATGGTAAAGAATACTCTGATTGACAACATAAAGAAACAATCAGGCCGACCACTCGCTGATTTCAATACGATTGCTAGAACTTATCCAAAACTATTAAGTTACTGCTATTAAGCAGTAAACGTGAATATTTATGTGACGTATAGTCAAAGAAAGCTCAAAAATACAAGCCATCAATGTTGAAGTAGATCTCTGTTTAGGACAAACTACTTATCTACTCAGGTACTAGCTCACCTACTAATCACTATATTAAGTGTTTCCTTATTACTTCCATCAGCTTCCAAATAAGGACCGTGAAACCACAGAAAACTTACGATAAGAAACGATATTGTTTAGAATTATGCTCCTGAATATTATGATATTCCTAAAATCGTACATTTGCCACACCAACTCTAGAGCCCATCGCGCGAAACAGGCAATCGCCTTCTGTTCAGAGAAGTTAAAGTTAGTTGTAAATTTTATCAAGAGATGGCGCCACTGTACAAGTTAGAACGCGCTATCGTTACGTTTTACAGATAAAGTGGCAATCGAGTGTTGATAATAATAAATTTGCTATCTACGTTCAAGGGTTACTCAATCCTATGCAACTCAGACCTTCCATTAGGAGTGGGCTATAACAGGTAAAAAAAGAAACCTGTTCCGCCTGTTCCAGTTCCAGTAAAATAACAGTTCCAGAAACCTGTTCCAAAATAACAGCAATAACAGTGGTTGTGTTGTAACATAGTTCGTGTAGAAATTTAAACATTTGGTAGGGTAACAGTGCTGAGGAACAGTTTCAGTGCATGTTCTGACAAGTTAGTTTTCTTCACTACAACAGTATAATAAGACAAACACGAACAAATAAATATTTTTACTGTAATGTACTACTTAAGTTTTACAATGCAACTATTTTTTGCATTATTATGAATGAAATGTTTATAACAGTATTTTTTTCTGTAAAAAAAATGAGCCCAACATTTCCGAACGAATGCAACACCTGTTCTCTGCTTGTAACAGTAACAGACAGGCATAACAGCTGCTATCTCGTTCCAACAAAGGTAAGCTGTGTAAGCTAGAATAGAGAAGAGCATGTTCCGTGGCGTTATCTCTTTCTAACAAAAGTAAACTCCATACGCTAGAATAAAGAAAAGCATGTTACTGCAGATTCGGGCTGTTGTGGAACTGGAACAGTTTCTCATAAGTCTAGACAACAGTTCCATACTGTTATAAAGTGAAACCTGTTATTTTTACCTGTTCCGATATATACGCCTCACTCCTACCTTCCATAGCACCCCCAACTCAATCAGCGCAGAAATGTCGGCCAATCCGTCTTAGACCCAGTTCAAACCAAATTTGAAGTGGTAGAACAAAACTTTGCTTTGACAGAATGGACCCCACGATACAAGATAAAAGAAAAAGGGGGAGGCAACTCAACACATCTCAAGACATGAGATGGTCTGATGACATAAAGAGAACTGCGGGACCTTTAAGGTCGCGTATGCATGAAACATTAGATTAAGTAGCAAATATTTGAAACTGTAAAATTATCAGTAAATAAAGGCTTTGAAGTTGAAATTTTCTTTACCTAGCTAACTTTCTCTTCTACAATCTAGATACAACTAAGTATGTTAAGAACAGTAACGTCTCCGGGTAAAAATGACTTCTTTTTTCATTTGAACAAACAAAGCAAAACTGGATAATCAAGTTCAAATAACCAGTGCTTAAAATGATTTAACTTCAACCGTGATCTCATCTAGAACGTCAATAGGTACCTAACCTACTTGACAGTCTGTCATCTACTTTAACTTTACTTCACATTTTTTTTTAAATGAAGAACTTTAAAACTCAAAACTTTCATCAGTTTACAGTGTACCCAAGTGTACTAATCTCATCTAGTAAAGATAAGGATAAAGATAAAGATAAAGATAAAGATAAAGATAAAGATAAAGATTTTGGGTCTTATTCATAAAATCTTGACAATTTAATACAGGTTTTAAGAACTTAGATAGCAACAGATTTAATATGCGTTTTAGCTAATACAGGTTTACTGGTCGAATGTGCATAATGGGGTTGAAGTATTGTAAGTACAATTTAAACCAAACTTCATGTTAACTACATTGATTTCAAAAAAATAACAAGGACAGTAATTAACAAAAACAGTAACCAGCTAGAGCCATGTACCAACGTTTTTAAATTTCAAAATCCAATTAACACAATACAATCACGTATCATTTCAATCACCACCGCCTCGTATGATCACCCAATGGTCGACTCATACCCCGTGTGACCACCCGACGGTCGACTCACACCCCGTATGATCGCCAAGCAGTCGACTCATACGACTCATATGGCTGATGAAGTCATTACGCTACGCTCTCACTGAGCAACCAAAACTTCACGATTATCACTATTCTCAACTTTGACTACATTTTGTACATGACTTACTAGCATAGCTCTGTTCTAAATTTGTCAGTCGTCTGGCTTTAAAACTCGCAATGTGTCATGTTAATACGTTTACTGATCAAGGGTCGTTACTCAACGTGAGACTTGTTCAGTGCTGAATACTCATGTTTGACTAATAACAATCATTGAAACTATATTGTTAAATTGGTTGTCACTCAATTAAAATGCTACTTTTTCTTTATCTAGCGACTACTCGGCACCGAAAACATAAGAAAAACTATACAGCTGACCTGACTCGTGGCCTCCGATGGCGTTCGCATAAAGCAGACGTGCCACCACCATCCGCTATCCACTGTCCACCGTCCGCTTAGCTGGAGCTGCCACTCTGCGCCAACCGCTGTTCTGCCATCTGGTTACAGTAGCTTATTTCCAGTAGTGGAAGCATAGACAAGTGTATCACATCTGAAACAACATCAGACACGTTTGGTTGTTGCTTTCAAAAGAAATAAGACAAGAAAAAAATGAAACGATTACATGACCTTTTCAAATCTTGTAAGAAGTCGGTGGGTACTATGATGTCCTCATCTTCCACAACCGATCATTGATGCAGTTTACAGCATGCTTTTCCATTTTCATAGTACTCGAGTGTATCACATCTGAAACAACATCAAGCACGTTTGGTTGTTGCTTTCAAAAGAAATAAGACAAGAAAATAAAACGAATACATGACCTTTTCAAATCTTGTAAGAAGTCGGTGGGTAATAGGATGCTCTCATCTTCCTCAACCAATCATTGATGCAGTTGATCGGCTTTACAGCATGCTTTTCCATTTTCGTAGCATTCGAGCAATGTAAGCTAACATGATCAGGTTTTGTCTGGTTTGCTCTTCTAACTGCAATAATCCACTTGCATGCTGTCTCCGATTGTCATCATAGGCACGACACTTTAAACTCTTCAGACCAGAAGTACACATGCGTGTATGTCGCACGATTACAGCATCGTTTTAATTAGGTATTCACTGTGTCTCTTCTCGTTGATACAAAGACTTGTTCAGCAGTCAAATCTTATCCACTTAACCTACGTGTGACCTCATGTTCAATAGGTAGTCCATCGTTTTTAACTTCGCAGGTAAACTTCTCAGTAGCTGTAATCTTCAGATGTTTATTCCCCATTTTGCAGCATTTCGAATCCCACAACTGATGTAGAATATAGATGTCCAACCTCAGGATACGTGGGGCGGCGTGGTTGTGCAGATTGGGAATTGATCAAATAAAAGTGTTCTTCTTGACTGCCATGGGTTATAATCTTCCAGAAGCTAGCAATAGTTATAAAATCAGGACTTCACAATCACGGAATAATAACATCTTGGTTCATACGAGGTTTTCAAAGATTATACGGCGATTTGTCGCAAAACCATGGCGCGCTGGCGGCCGCTGTCCAAGAAGTGTTAACCTGACAGCGCTCGCCTCGCTTCCATCGACGCAACACTCCGCCAGAGCAATGTCAACGTCAGATGATTGCTCTCTATTCTAGGGATGCGCTCGTGCGCTAGGGTTGTACTGCATCACCGCGCTAATGTTATCAGTCGACGTTAGCCTTTTTCCTCTTCTTCTCTCTTGTCGATGCTTCGACTCTCTCATAGACAAGACTATATGCCCTAGCGCCGACAAATAATTTGATAAAAGAAACAAAAACACTGGCTTTAAAAACATCGTCGTGTTCCAGAATTCCGAGAGATAATAAAACAATAAGTACCCTACTTGAGCCTTTTTCGTGCTAAGTAGGTACTTATATTTTAATTTTTTAGGTTTTATCTTTTTGATTTGGGACATACCTACGAACTCACCTACCTACTCTTGGACATAACATAAGTACCTACCTACCTACTAGGTAGTTAGGTACCTACATCACCGGAAAACCGGAGTCGAAAAGGTCTACGAGAAATGCTACGAAGGAGCTACGACGACCGAAAGCAAAATTAGCTTGTTTGATAAGATTCAGGTATCCAGGCATGTTCAGAAATTTTTAGTAAACTTTTAAGTCTTGTTCCCTACTTACCATGCTTTGGTTATGAATATCCGCCTTTCGAAAATAAAAAGAATTTGGATAACATAAAAAATAATTTAATAAATAAGCAAATCAATATTGAAAAAACATGTTAAATATTAGAGGCTACATTTTAAATACTAGATGGTAAGTAAGTACCTAGTAGATGCATTCTTATACTTACCCGATTTCTATAATCAACGTACGGATTTCCGTATTACCTACTTTGTTTTTACAACATAAAATGTATGAAACTTTTTGAAAGATAACAACATTCCTATGGAGAAAGAAAGTCCTACGGCCATCCGTAAGTTGGTTATAGGAACCGGGGGTTAGTCCGTCTATGCATCTATCTGGCACAGGTAGGGCTGGTGATGCGAACACCAGAAGTCCCTGAAGCCAGGGTTCTGTGCGTCCACACCCACGCAGTGGGGCTCACTCTCCGCATCACTGGAAAAAAAATATTATTAAACTAGCTGCGCTTTGCGGTTTCACCCGCGTAAGTCCTGTTCCAGGGTATCACCTAAGTATATACATTCTACATACCAAATTTCAACGAAATCGGTCCAGCCATTTTTGCGTGAAAGAATAACAAACTTTTAGATTTATAATATTAGTAGGAAGGAAGTACCGTGGATAGTAGGAAGTACACAGCCCCACAGTGCAAAAGCATCTACTGTGAATCTAATTTTGAATGGTATGTAAGTGAGACCTAGCTAGGTACTATTTCATTCAAGTAAGTACCTAACTACTTTAATTAATCCTTTCGAAAAGAAGATTAACATTATTTATTTATATGGTAAGTAGGTATAAATCTAGAATCCTTCACGCTGTAATTCTTCACAGAATATTAGCTTTCAACAGCTGTGCTCGAATTATTATTCTACCATTTCCCAAATGGTTCCAGTTCGACGCCTCAAAGACAAATTCGTAGTCTGACTGACACGCCAGCTCGCCTTGTCGGTAATGCTCTATGTAAAACAGGCAGTTCCGAAGCCATCGCATCGTCCAATCAAGATCAAGCTTTTATCCTATTTAGAATTCAGTCAGGATGCTAATGGAATTGCATCGTTTGCCGGTAACTACCGTCTATCTTGATCCTAGGTCTTACTGCGCATTTCTACCTCCTATTCCAACTTATCTATATGCGATCTGGACAACAGTTTGGCGGTTTATTGCAAATTGCATTGTACGCTTCGATTGCACCGAACAGCGGGCTCAGGTGATTCGATAGAACGATCTCAGACTATGAATTTAATCCTAATTTGATCCAACAAAACTTTGCAGACTAGGGACCAATAGCATCTAAGTTTGCAGTCACAAAAAAGCAAAAATATGAGCTTTAGATAAAGTTTGATTCGAAATAAAAGCGGCCCTAAAGTTGCTCCCTGAGGAGCCCCGACGTTGATTTATACGTTTACTCTTTATTCGTCTCGTGGGCTTTATATCGTAACCATACATTTTTGGCTCAGATAGTATATTGTTATACCTGAACCTTTGATAACAGAGCATATTATTATTATCAAGGGTAGGTATTTTAATTTACGGACAATCTAGTGGCAAGAACAATACAATACTAATTTATGGAAAATTGGTGGTCACACACCTACGCCCTTAATGGCCCTTATACTTTTTCAATAGCGTTGATACTATACTGATACCGTCTGCTGCTAACTAATATAGGGCTCTGCTTGGAATCTACAATTAATATAATTTGTTTGGGTAAGTACCTATACATAGATATGATAGATATTCGTATTTGTTTGCGTACTTACCTAAAAGCCTCTCCGTTGCGCCCTGCCCATCGGCTGAAGCCTGTGTCTTCTATATTTTCACCTGAAAACATAAATAAGTAGTAAGTCAAGTTATTAGGTATATTGTCATCATTATATTATTTTTATGATAAATATTGTTCATTCAAGATTTCAAAATGTAAAAAAATATTATCTAGGTGTTTCAAAGGCAATGACCCTCATTTTCACCTGGGTAAAACGATCGTCGTAAAGCCGGCCCTTGACGGCTATGATTGACATCGTGATAGAGCCACTCAAATGATCATCAGTGTTTAACTTCTTTGAACAATATTATTTACCATCGACGGTCTTCCAGACACTGTAGTTATCCAGATTGCTGACTCCAAGCCAGACCAGTAGCTTGTAGTCGCTGCCGCTCACCTGGTGGAAGCTCATGCCTCTCACCAGCTTCTGGATGAACGAGAACTCCTCCTGGAAATCACAAATGGTTTTTCAAAATTAATTATGAGCAAAAAGTTATAGGTACTTAGGACCGTTAAACCACAGAGGGTTTTTAAACATTGGTAAGAGTAAGATGGAATTCGAATAATAACGTAAAAAAATTAAATAAATTGAAAAGAATGATAATGAATGCGGTAGGTACCTCAGATTTAGGAACAGCCAGCTTCGCTCCTTCATCGGCGCAGATCTGCCGCGCCTTTGCCCACGGCTGGGCCTGGTAACCCAGCCTGTATTTGATACCGCTGGCCTTGTTCACTACATACCCTGAGTAAGGAGACGATCCAATTTATTTATTTATTTATTTATTTATTAGTTTATTTATTTATTTATTTTTTACAATTAAATAGATGAGTCGCACGCAAATTGGTTAACATTATGAAGTTTTAGATTGACATACCAGATGCTCCCTTTTCAGTCGAATTTATTTTAGTAAACTATCAAATGCAGAAAAATAGATATATTAGAAAATACTTTATTGCACATCATAATTTACAAATCAATAAAAAGTGCCACAAACTAAAAAACCTTAAATAAGACAACAATCGGCGCGGTCAGATCGCCACTACAACACTAAAACAATATTTGTAGGTATTTCTTCTAATCTCTCCCAAAAAAGTTTCTCAATACTCAATCCAAAAATAACCGGCACACTATCCAGAATGGATAAAGTTAGAAAAACCTCTTATTAATATTAATCTTCCTGTACGTGTTTACAGGCTTTTATTTCTAGATTAAGTATATCTATGTTAAGCCCTGGTATCTAGATCAGGGGTGGATAACTTATTAAACTCAAGGTGTTTACCGACGAACCATAGTGATCTATCAATTACTTAGGTAAATAAGGTCTTAAAATCATTTTAAAAACGTTGTTTATCTATAAATTATTTGCGAGTAAATCCATTGTTCTTAAAATGTCTTACCTTTGTAAGACTTGGCGCACGCCACTGCAGCCAGAAACAGGATACAAACCAAAAATATTCTGAAAAACAAAGTAGGTATATAATATAAGGTAATTACGCGATAAAGTCCCGTTTGAAATCATTTACTTAATTTGTTTCCAATAGTTTTCTCTGTCGATTTCGTTCTGATTTTTTGATAATAGAGGAATAAAGCAACGGTAGACTTTTGTGCCTTTGTAGTTCTTGTACCTAAACATGCGATCTCGAACTAGGTACAGTTTAGTTCGAGTTCGATGAGCGTAATGACGAGAGATTGCAATGAGGTCATTCTAATTGAGCATGGAAATGATGCATGACTAAGATTATAGGGGTGATCTATTGGCGAGTCACCAACGTGAAAACCATTGACTGGACAGCTTGCTGACACTTAAGTACCTAATTGTTCGACTCCAGGAAACATAGACTTTGAACTGCGTTAAAAGCGTTCTGGAATTATGAAGGTGAAAGTTTGTGTGCAAGTGTAAGGGTGTAAGTGTGAATGTTTGTTATTCCTTCACACTCGGCTGGACGGATTTGAATGAAATTTTGTACTAGGATAGCTTATGTCCTAGAATAACATATATGCTACAATATGCAGCTGGGGTTCAGCTGGTAACTTATAAGCTACATGATTAGCGTTCCAGTTTCAGTAACCATGGTAAACACACCCACCTGTGTATAATGCCCAGGACGACAGACTATTTGAATAGAACCTTATCCATGATAATGTAATCGGCGAAGACCCGACAGACCTTCGTAATCGCGTACTTAGAATACTTGAAAAGTATTACCGTATATTTAGAAGGGATTATGATACAAAAAGGGTCCAAGGAAAAAGGTTGACAACTTTGTATCTTGGGAGGGAAAGTAAATAGTCTGAGGGATCTTTTATTTATGCTTCGACAATTATGAACAAGTTGTTCAATTGTTTTAAGCAAGCTTGTGCAACAAATTGTGGTAAACAAATGTGAATTAGAAAATTAACGCGTTCAGTGCTCTTATATGCCGTGTCTTGTACTTTCCACTTCGGAGCTCTATAGAGATAATTATGACAGAGAACCGGTGTGAAAAAAATCTTCACGATGAAGAAAAACGTCATTAGGAAGTCAACACTCTTTTAAACTTGTTGGGCTTGCATTGATTTACTAGTATGGAAATTGAAATGTACTTGTAGCTTATTAGTCATGTAAAAATCTGTGTTTAGGCTGTCTCTGAGTACCATTTGGTCGTATACAATACAAATTAGGTACCTGAATTTAAGAAAAGACCGAGTGGTGTCCCAGACAAGGACACCACAATAGGGGACGTCCACCCGCTCGATGGGCTGATGACATTCGCAAGAAGCAGGTTGCACGTGGCTAAGGCTAGCGCTGGATCGAGGCGAATGGCAATCACGAAGGGAGGTCTATGCCCAGCAGTGGGTTAAAAATGGCTGATGATGATGATGCACTTACTTCGTCATGATGATTCCGGATCGCGTCGTCAATATTGACTGTTAGTTCTGTAAAGATGATAATAACTTGACACGTTCGTAGATAGTCACGTACATGTTGTGTTGTGATCAATTATAAATTATTCTCTGAGATAACGTTAGAACTTACAAGTAACAAAAACAGATGAAAAAAAACAATCGAATGAGTATACTTCCAACGAGATCACAATTAAAAGAGATTCGCAATTAAAACTAAAATATCCTTGAGAGTGTCAAATATTACTCTTATAAGAAATCGAAGTCTGTTTCTAAAAAAATATTAATCTTGCCATTTTTATCAATACAAATATTTACAAACCAACATAAAGTACGCTCGACTGGTCCTACCTTTGACAACGTTTAACTAGATAGGTAGGTGCCTTCCTACACAATTTTTATACAACTTTACTGCAAGAAAATAACAATAAATATTATAAAGGTGACAGTTTGTGTGTGTTTGTTACGTCTTCACGCTCAAACGGCTGAGCGGATTTAAATAAAATTTGGTATCAGAATTTAAGCTTTAATCCTAAATTAACACAAAGGCTATTTTTGAACCTAGTATTCTTACGGGAATTTTAGCTGCGTTAACACCGCACAGATAGCCTAATCCTTGCAAATCAAACAAAACAAATCAACAAAACTACAGTTCACTCACCTCATTTCATATAGAAAGTCTCAATCACACAGATAAATCAGGACTCAGACAAAGATAAAGGAAATAAATCACTCACCGTCTAATTAATACACGTCGAAGACACTTTCTTTTCCACTTTTGGCACAAAATGCTTTTAAGCGGTGTGTTGTGTTTGAGATATTGTTGATGACTGGTCGCATAACGGTAATGGACTGACGTATGTATACATCAGTGACTGTTCTGTTATCTTCCAAGCTAGGTTGAGGTTGTTGTTGTACATTTGGCTTGTCTGGGACATTTTTGTTATCTAATAAGTCATTGTTAAAGTTAAGTTTATCTTACTAGCTGCGGTTAGACCTCTGCCTGACTTTTGTGCCATACCTTTTCTGTAACGCTCTACTAATTTGTAATGTGTCATCATTACCTATGTACTATTCCTGGTACATGGCAATTTATTTTAAGATACTATTGACCTTTAAGTTGCGTTGAGTTGTAGTACGTCTATTATCCCTAAGTGGTGTAGTATATCCCCGTGAGAAAAGTAATTTTATGTTTCGGTGTAAGAACTTCTTATCAACCTTCTGTTATGAATGTATGAAATTAAAACAACAATTCCAAATAAATAATTTAATTGCACAATAAATTAGCTATTTTCCGTAAGAGTAGAATCCGTGTCCGGCGCCATGTCCCCCGAAGAATAGACCGGTACCATGTCCCCCGTAGAACTTTCTGTACTGATTCGAGGACTCCTCATCATCATCCTGATTCTTCTCCATTCTGTAATGCCCTAGCTTCTCCACCTTATGATGTCTCTGCAGCGGTATCACCGATAAATCCCGAACCGGTACCAAGTGACTGTGTATCGGTATAAATACCGGTATCACAGATGATGAGTGAGTGACGTTCGCGTTTGGAGAAGTGTGCGATACCGAGTGGTGGGAAATCACCGGTATATTGACATTCTCTTTAGTGACATGTTGTATTGAACTCTGGATGATGTTCTGCCGTGGGATGACATGTAGTTTTGAGTGGAAAAAGAATTGGGAAAGCGGGATCGGCGCTAAAAGTGGTACGTTTTGGCCGTTGTTTTTGAAAACTATGTGTTGTGGTAAGACAGAGACGGAGTGGGAGCCGGTATTTTGGAATACCGGTATCACGTGTGTACCGGTATTTACTGATGAGTACAGCCCGGACGGAGTGTACAGAGGCCCTAGGTCCCGTGGTGAGCGTTTTATACGCAGAGGAGAGTTAGCGGCTTTGTGCGCTTGGAGAATGATGATGATGCTTATTGCAAGTCTTGTCACCATCTGAAACCAAAAAAAGTATTGGTTTTAAACAGATTAATTCTACAAATAACCGTTTTGATGAATATAACTGTTTTCTTAACAAGTTTGTTGACTTGAAAACAGAAAGAAATTCGAAGTTTTTTATACCGGCAATGTTTATGTTTGTTTTTTTATCACTCCTCAAACATAACTATTTGGATTGAGGTGTTTATCTTTAATAAGTATCATGCCATGCCGCAGGCAGGAGCTCTTATAGAATACACAAATATTTAAAAGCTATCACGCTGCCTACTGACTTTATTAATCAACGGAATAAGCTTGGAACATGCTTTTGTAGCAGCTTTTATTGATTTTCATTAATTAAAGATTTAATCATGGAAAATCTCTTTTGTCGCAGTTTTAATCAGAGGCAGGATTTAGGGTTCATTAGGTCTTGCTGTAAATCCTATCAACGAAGCCTGCTCACTCCTTTGACATTTAGGATTATAGGATCGTGTGTGGACTATTATTGGAATTTCATACACGACTCTCGCAGTCACAATGTGGTTTATTAAATTAAACGAAAAATTTAATATCATCGCAAAAAGGTACATTCAGTTCTGTCTTAAATATTTTGTCTTAATTTATGAAAGAAAGAAAGAAAGAAAAATAATGTTTATTTCGTAGGACCTCAATGATCGCTCAAAAACGTACAGTCTTAAAAGCTAGGTGACTCTATTATAATATATCTTTGCATTACCTATGTATCTATAAGTTTTGTAAACTTTAAATGGTTCTCCCGAAAAAAGTGAAATTAGGATTTAAGGCAGTTTTTAACTTAACCTTCGATATTTTGTCAGATCTTAAAGGTTCAAGTCAGTTTGGAATGTTAATAGTAGGGACCTAAAGTTATACTTAAAATAAATTGGGAGTAGTCAGGTTTCTTCAAAATATGTGTTTAAAAGTCCACAATTAAAAGTAAAAATCCTTTTAAAAAAAATATTTTTTTTAAGATTTTATTTTTCACCTGTCAACATGGCTGATGTTTATCTGTCTAGAAACTGTCACCAAAACTTACTTATTTTAATGTATTTGAATAATCAAGGCTTTAGGCCAAGTGAAGTTGAAACGGATTTATAGCTAAACTTTTAATTTGACCTGTCGCCAAATAACTTATTGCTATTTTGGAAAGTTGGCTAAACATGGAATTAAAGATTATTTTTAGCCGGGGTCAGATCTATACTCGTATAATCACTAAGAAACCTTGATAGGTAGATAAATGTTAGACAACTTTCTTTGCAAACAAAATAAAATGACAAGAATAACAAAAATGAAATGAAATGAAATATTATCACGACTGTATCCCAGGAGCGCTAGACATTTTCCTTTAGATCTTTATATAATTATTTAGAAAAAATAACAAAAATAATATTATAAAAACTGGTAGAATCAACTTCAACGGTGAAATCATCATCCATTTTCTTTTTGTAAATCTAGAGAATTTCATAATAAAATTCAGACACTAATAAAGTTTTAATAAAATAGTATTGATTAAAATAAAATATTTATGTTATGGTTCATTTATTTTCATACATTGTGATAAATGTGTCTGTAGAGAGATTTTATTGAATTGAAAAAAATCTTAATAACCACATTAAAAATATAATGCACATCTTAAAGATCGGATTCTAATAACACTACTTCTATGCATAAATAAAATAAAATAAAAAACACCTCACAAATAAATTTCCGATATTAAATTAAATGTTTTTCAATAAACGTGCTAATTAAGTATCGTCATATATCACGGTTGTACCGTTGTCTGTCTGTCACATGGATTTATTTGCATAATAGTAAAGTGAGGAGAACAGGTTGCTGCGGTCTACTTTGAACCCATTCTCAATGCAAGGACGTCCAAAGAGAACGGAGAGAGTGTACAGATAAGACAACAATTTTATTGCCTTACTCAGGCAGGTTCCTTGGTTTCTGTAGCCGCAGCACTCTGACCTTTTTTGTCAGTTGTCTCATTTCTTTTCCTTTTCGGTCTAATCTTGGTCTACTTCACGTGATCTTCATCCATTTTCCTCTATCATACATCCGTTATCAGCACTCACTCAAAAACAATACAAATGTTTCAAAAATTTAAAGGAAAAAAAATATGAAATGAAAAAAACATGATATTATTATTATTATTATTATATGAAGTATTAATAGAATTACCTTTAAATGTATCAGTTTACCCAAATGAGTCACCATTGTCAAACAAATAGTTTCACATACTTTACATGTCCTACAAAGAGTAGCAATGAAGTCATGAAAACTAGTTGAGTAAGCTTTCAGTAGGTTATACCACGGACAATAAAGCTATATTACTAGTTTAACTAGTATAAATTTTACATACATTTTTACGACCAAGCGTAAAACTATACTGACTTACTTTAATAAAGCGTCGCATACGCTTTTGGTGTCAAAATCTCATAAACAAAAACTTTATAAAGTACTTAATTGCAAAAAATTGATTTTCTACCTATTCGATCTCATTAGCTTGTTTAGAAAATTTAAAAAAAACAAAGCTGAACGTAACTATGTCGTCGGCAAAAATGTACATGCCCCTCTGTACATAAACTCAAGTTGTTGCTCTTTGCCAACTTCGTTATCCGAAATATGCCTACTGCTGTATATACTGTGACAAAGAACTTGCAATCACAAACTAGTTTTAATATTTTATAAACATTGAAAATTAATTACACGTACCTACACTGTAGGTACAGTCGATGATAGACGTGATTAAAATTAAAACGAGAGAACAACTTTTTTTTGAAATCGTACTTAGCCTTCTTTTCAAATAGCGTTAAGGGTTCTATTAGCGGTTCACTAAATGGTAGATACACATGGTCTTAATCATAAATTATATATTTTTCTTGTTACTAGTACGGAGACCTTTGCATCTATAATAGATGATCTATACAGCGTCAGGACTTCAGAAGGCAATCTTTGCCCACACTTAACACTGCAGTGCCTGGGACATTGTTGAGATGCAATATGGCTTGCCCAGCACCTAAACTACCCTCTCAGCTAAGCCGGCCAAATCCACAGGAAAGGCAATGGTATATCTACGTGTGTGGCTGACTAGCCGCGGATTGATGTTTTCCTACACCGTTTATAATTTTAAAGCATATAAACTTTTCAACACTAAAAGTCCATTGATGCACAGCAAGATTCGATCCCACGACCTTCGGAACGAAAATCGAAGTACCAATCCACTCGGTCAACACGGCTATTACCTACCATACGATCAATAAATTGTGTGGGTGACAAACACAAGAGCAAAACTGGCTTGTCTTGCCAAAACATCTACAATGTTATTGCCAAACTTATATTATGACAATACCTAGGGTCATTGAAAAATTAGTCACCAAGGCTACGTTAAAAAAGTTAGTTCTAAAACAAGAAAAGGCCATTTGGCCAATTAAGGCAGATAAACAAACTGAACCAGCAATTTGGAGGAAAACAATAACAATATGGTCACAATGGCTTCCTTTTAGAACTAGACCTGCCTAGTATTACTGGTATCTTAGTTCTCTATATTTTGTTTTTGGGTGATGAAGATTGCATTTGTTTTTATTTTAACTCAAAAATTGGGAAACTTACCCCCTTATGCATATTCGACTAGTAAACCTGTGTTATCTAAAACGCACATTAAATCTGTTGCTATCTCTTTTCGTTGACATTTATGGGTGACAAGAAAAAAACGTTTTATAAACCTGTATTAAATTGTCAAGTTTTTATGAATAAGACCCTTAGCTTTTTGTACCTAGTTGAATAGAATTAAAAAAAGTTTTATTTTCCAACAACACACATAAATTAAAAGTTGCGGTGGAAAAGGCAAAGGAAAAAGTATTTTAAAGGCAAAAGAGTCACCACAGTCACCACACACACATATAAGACTCTTTTTAGTGTACCTTGAGGTCCTACGATTATAAATATGTAGGTACGTACATGTTTCTTTCTTTCTTTTCAAAAAGCTAAGTATTTCGGTTTACGAATGTCACGTGCTTTTTGAATTTGATCCGTTTTTAAAAGGCTCACGAACTAATTAGAACTGTGTTTAAAAGTCTAGCTAGCCTAGCTTATTTGCAGGGATCCTAAAACAGTCTAAGTAGTTGAGCTTCAATGAGGATTATAGACACTTAAAACGGGATATCTACCATGATTCCCGTTTTAAGTGTTCATAATGTTCAAAACCATGATAGTTTATAAAGAGGCAATCAAAGTGAGGAACATGAACGATCAAATTCAATCAGACAATAAACCAGTGGATTATTGATTTGGCTCTACATCTAGGGTTGCCAGATCAGAACTTCCTATTAAACAACCCGTTTACATTATTATTAAAAAGTATTTAATTACAGAACATTAAATTAGTTTTTAAGTATTGTAGGTATTTTTTGTTTCTGATATAAAACTTTGTTTGAATAAATAAAAATAAATTACAGAACTAAACTTAATTGAACAAATTTAAAAACCACGTTCATAGAATGCCTTACTTTGTTTGACTGCCTTCAGCTCACTAAAGCTAGACTATTTAGATTGTGGGTTCTCGTCTGATTCTTTCCCTGGTGTAGGGAGTTGCGTTGGGAATAGAGTCACTTAGCTTATAAGACTGTTCATTTTTAAGTGATCCTTAAGGTCCTACAGAAAAAAAGACATATTTCTTGCATACACGGGAATTACGGGACACGGGACAAGATGCAAAATTCAAGGAAATCCCGGTCTTCTGACAACCCTATCTACATTGCGGCCGACAGCACGACACGACCTTCCGTTCCGTCCTGTCATCCTGTCATTCGGGAGATGACGTGCGAGTTTCAGGATCGATAGTGAATGAACTACGTGCTAGCTGTCTTCATAACTAAATAAATAAATAAAATAACTGAATGCTGGGGTAACTTGTATTAGGTACCGTTCGTTCTTTTGTTCGTTATAAGTGGCCAATTTTAATGACGGAGTTTTTAGGCCGCTGTAAGGCCTCCGTCATGGCTTAACGAGTTTAGAAGCCGGAACTGAAAATTTAATGTGCCCCAAAACACGGAAGTGCTCAGATAATAATGACATTTGCGGTCACCCATTCAAACCAAACAAAAACACCAAACTAAAAATAACAAAAACAAAGACGCTATTTCTCTTGTAAAAGCTCATGTTACATGAGTGAATGAGTCTACAAACAGCTAACAAACTCGCAATCCAATCGAAGAGATGCGTAGTATCGAGATGCCTTAATATAGGAGCCTTGAAAAGGTTCACAACTGCTCCAAGGTTTTATTGTCAGGCACCTTTGTCCAATTAATTTATCCCGCTTGGCTGAGTGACGGCGAGGGCGATAAAATAGATTCGCCTTGTGAATAGGCTGGAGGAACTTGAAGTATTTTATTCGTAAGGCTCTCAATGGTATTTACGTAAAGTAGGTAAAGGGTTTCTTTACAAAGACGTGATAGAAAAAGATTTATTGCGAGTTGTATCCGAACCTCTAGATTTGATATTATGATTTCTAATAAATGATGGGCATAAATTGAAGAAGAGTTGGGTAGAGCATTAGAAAAGACCGCGGAGAAAATACGATGGATAAAAAGTTAGACTATTAATATCTACGTTAGTAAGGATAGGGACGATACAAAGTTTATGAAAATTTAATTTTAACGCAATTTGTTTGTATGAAGTTTTAGTACTTAGTTAGTGTTAAAAATATACGAAATCCTGTAGCTCTGACCTGATCGGAGATTATTCAAAATTGTGAAATATTATGTGGTAGTATTGGACTAATACTTACTAAGTCCCACTTAATACTTTTGTATTAGTACTGGATCGTAGTTAATTTTTTTTTCATTGCTAAGAGTTTTTTTATTCTCACCTTACTTTGAAATTCAGATCCTTTATTTCTCCAAAACGTTTGATATTTCACAATAATCACTATTTCTTCAGTTTCAGTATTGTATGATGGTGACTGGTGCCATGGTCCAGCTTTGAAGCAGTACTGCATCCGTGGTCACAGAATAGTAATGTGGGCTGCGCTTTACCGTGTTCCGAGGCCACTGCAGCAGCGGGCAGCGGGCTTATCAGCTTATGAAATCGCTTAAGTAATCGTTGGAGCTGATCAAAAATAAAATCTAAGGGCAAAAAATTCGGAATATGATGGTTTTACAGCTATTTTTGTTTTACCATGCAAATTTATTTCTTGCAACCGTTTTCAAACCGTGGCGTTAAATACTATGAATTAATTAGTATTTTTTTTACTTTGAATAATTACCACAGAAAATAAACCACACCATCCTTTAAGTACTAATATTATAAAGAGGTAATGTTGGTTTGTCTGTTTGTTTAGCCGATTTCAAAAATTATTCACTGATGATTGTGTAGAATGGATTGTCAGGATGATTATTATAGGCTATACTTTATCCCGGTAGTTTCATTACACACCCGTGCAAAGCCGGGACGTGCTGCTAGTCTTAAATAAAATAGGTTTATAAGTCTTACAGTCTGAAATCTAGATGTTTCTAATTCAAAAAAGGTACGCTTCTCGCGTTGTATGTGGCCCCACTCGTGGCAAACTTGTAGTATGCTGTCGGCGTGTGGGGAAAGGTCAGCTCGGTTTGAGGTCCTTGGTTATGATATGAATGTAATTCACTTACATTATCATAATGCAATCATGTACTGTTAGATAATAATAAAAATATGTATTAAAAAAACATTTGGCTCGCAGGAATGAAACTTTGTTCTGATTGTTTTCAGATCAAAAACAGCCCTGGTATAATTAAGTACCTATATCTAAAATTTTATCGGAACCTTTTTAAGGCGTTTATCGAAACGGTAATAAATATAGTTATTTTCACATTTTTGTAATATTATATTTACTTATATAAAAAAAATTACAGGTGTTCATTGATTTGTTACTTTACTTCGTTTAAAATAATCGTGTGTATTTTAAAACTAAATACAAAAATATTATTCTTACATTAGAGTCATACAAAAGTCCCATTTATTTGATACAAGATTCTTGCCTATTGCATACTGAAATATTGAAGCAATATTTAACTTCCATAGATCGAGCAATGCTTAGACCATGCGAGTCATGATGACAGTCAATTTAATTGTATTCAACTAGCAGCACGCCCCGGCTTTGCACGGGTCTATAACCGTCCCGACAGTCCATTCTACACATCGATGAAATATTTTTAGAAATCGGCTGAGTATAGTTTCAAAGATTACATACTTAAGTCAAACGAACAAACTAACATTACCTCTTATAATGTTAGTATAGACAGGCAAGAAAGTTGTATCGTGTAAGGACTTTAAACTTCCCACTTTCCTTCGAATCCGTAACTTTTCACACAGTCTAATGGCGGTGCTACGCGCGTGTCCATTGTCACACTCCCGTCGGCCCTGCTATTTCTTTTGGTGCCAATGGAATACAATGTAGTTAGAGCAACTGTTTCACTGAAATCTGAATAGGAGAACGGTTGCAGAATACATCTACCAACCAAAATTACATGCTTACATTTTTCCGAACTTTTAAAAATTAAAGCTAATTTAATAAATTAATTAAATAAATTTAGCCATTCAACGAGGTAACGCTGCCAGCCTTTTGGGCACCCTACCTGCGGCCGGTGACCTGAACTCTGTATTCTATCTTTAGGTGATACTAGGTTAGAATACAGAGTTCATTTTTATTAAATTAGTTTTTAAGTAGTGTAGGTATTTTTTGTTTGTTTCTGATATAAAACTTTGTTTGAATAAATAAATAGCTTAATTTCATAAATAATTAGAAACTTAAATAAAATAGTTATTTCAGAAAACATCTGCCTAATAAAAAATTGTTATCTAATTTAAAATAATATTTTGTCAGAAACGTAGATTGATATAATAAGCAATAGCAATAGCTATAATATATAGTAAGAAATAACCTCCACACTCCACACATTCAAACTTAATAACACCCTTCCTAAAATGAAAGGAAAAGAATGACACAGGTAGTATGAAGTACACCTTCACAGATACATACTCCAAACTTATAACACCCCTTTCTGAGATATCAAACGAAAGTAACCCAGTGACACAGGCAGCGTGAATGGTTAGTATTCCGGCAGCGGCCGGCGTGCATGATTGATGTCGCTGCCGGGACGCGGGGCGCCGTGCGCGAGGAATCACGAATATTGAAACTGGGATGAATGCAGGACGCTTTCAATGGGAAATCTTTATTTTCTTACCGTTCGTGATTTTTTACCTTACTGTGAAAAGTCACTCAAATTAATACATGGCGTTATGAGTTGGATTTTGGCAGTTGTTTGATTGTGTTATATTTTCGGAGCAGCCGTTTAAAAAAACATTGTCAATCATAATAATGTAAAACTTATTTCAAAAATTTTGAAGATTTAGGTAGGTATTTAGCGCCTGCAGCGTTCCTTCCGGTAACCGTAGATGTTTTAATGGTTGCTAGTGATATTTGACGTCTTTTGTTTTTTAATAAACGCTCACGAATGAGATCTCGCTGAGTTTATTAACTCAGATTTAGGTTCCCTTTAATATCTAAGTATCGACACTTGCCCCCCCTTTTATCTTACCCATAACGAAATTTGTTAGTTATTTGAAAAAGCGAAAGGCCGAGCTTTAGATGTCCGGACCCTGACCAAATTCCATCTAAATCAGGATTTAAGACGCAATAAGCGTTGCTATGCAATTTATTCAAGGCGCTACTTGCAAAAATATCCTCGCGAAATCGAATATAAAGTAATAATCTTCAGTGGAATGTTATCCTCGATGTCTTTCAACCCGAATAGATGAGAATTTTGTATCCCGTACGTAATCAGCGATCAAGCTCTGACCTCAAAGGGTTTTGCTTTATTGGAATAATCGCGGAACCCAGGATTACAAAATGGTTGCGTATGTAAATTTTTCACATGCAAATTCCAGGCGACCTTTTTGCGGTTTCATTTGACCCCTATCTTCCTTGTATCTTATTTAGACAGGGCCTTAAAATACCTTATTTTGGTGTAGGTAAGTCTTAGGTTAAAAATAATTAATCACATTTTGTGAGCCGCTAGAGACTTATGTTTAAATTTTCATACAGTAAAAATAAACAAGCGTGGAAAAGCTGAAACTGTTTGCGATTTGAGTTTCCTTTGTAGAATCAATATTGTTGCCATTCTTATTTATTAAATCTCATAAATGTTTACAATTCAGTTAAAAACGATACCACGAACTATATCTTCCACAGCATACGTATGCGCATACCGCGTACGCGTTGACGTAACTTTTGTTTATCCACAATAATCATACAGTAATTATTGAGAGTAATTTTTGTTGAAAATAGATTGGTGCAAAGCATAAGTGAAAATAAAGTATCGTGGTATTCTAAACCATGTAAGTAAAATAGGAAAGGTAATGAAACAAAGTAATCTGGAACTTAACATGTTTTAATCCTGTGACAGTCATCACGGAATTTGGTGAGCTCGTCTTGCTATCTCTCATTTTCTTTTGGTAATTAAATATTCCAATTTCAGGTGGATCATAATGAGCTTACTGACAGTATCGTTGTCGGGTATTTGTCCGGAGAACGTAACAGAAATGCGTTGGGTGGACAACATCGAGGAAAACGACATGGAAATTATCTTTGACCACGCTGTCTTCATCACCGTGTCCAACACCAAGGTGCCGCCTCCAAGCGCCGGCATATCCGTCGGTGTCTTCATCAAAAACGACACAGTGCTCACATCCTACAACCCATTCAGGATGTACATCAATGATTCCTCCACCAAAACCTATTTCACAATATCCGCGCTTCGAGAGCGGCATATAACCAATTGGTTAAATGTAACGTACACATTGACGAACCTCACGCTAATCTGCGGCCGTCAAGTCATCCCGGTCGCAGACGATGACAATATCTGGCACAATGACAAGAAGGAGCACAGTCCGCTGCACGATCTGATGGTGCTGCGACTCGAAGAAGAAGTCACATTCCTCGATTCAGATCCAAGGCTGTACTCGTTCGATAAGTACAGCAAGTCGGGGACCTCGACACAAAAAGCTGGGCCGATGCTGACGAGACTCGCGGCCCCTCACCACAAACTAGGCCGGGACATAACGTTTGCATCTCTCGGTTTCATCAACAAGCGTCACATGAAGCAGTTTATTGAGCTGCGTTCTCATACTTTCACTCCCGATGATAATGTCTTAGTAGACTGCAATGGCTGGCTGCCTCGACAGTGGGGGGTGTTTTTGTGTATTCGAAACATCGCCAGGTTTAAAGGCTTAGGCTCGGGTGCTCTCCTGGTCCAGAACTACATGTTGTTTGGAATTGGGAGCTTCATGCTGAAGAAAGGGAAGGAGAGCATCCTCGTGTTTACAGACGTGAGGCAATACTATCACTTGATCAATGAGACTTGCACGTACGAAGATCAGCATTTGGAGCTCAGAACCACTACTACGACTTCAACATCTACTACACCTGATCGGTGATCCTTTCATTGTCTAAATATTTATATATTTAGGTATACAAAGTCTCCCCATGACCTTGCCCTACTGGGCAAGATGATAATTTTTGTGAAATAAATTCTAAACAAGAAAATTGCGAAACAATTTTATTTTACGTAAACTTTCGAAATATCGTACATAATTATAGTGATGATTGTACCCTCTCTAGTACGTACCTTCAGACTCTGTGTTTAATAAATGATATCACCCGTTTTCTTTCTTGCGCCTTGTATCCTAATTTTATATCCTCCAAAAATCCACTTCAAGTTAGATTAGTCGATTCACACTAACCCGGGCCGGGGCGGGGTGACGACAAGGTAACGTGACGTAAAAGAAACATAAAATCCATAGTAAGCACTCATTAGCAACAGAAGTGGATATCCGTTTAGATTCTCTGTCTACAATGAGTAAGAAACTCAATATGTCTAATTATGTCTAACGTTTCGTTTGAGACGCTCGTAACTCGACGTCGTGCTCAAATGCTCAATGCTTGATAGATCGTTCAAATTTTATGTGACATTATGATCGGTCAGAATTTGGATGGGTAAAATGAGACGAATAAACACTACCTAGTATTAGTGTTGTCACTTACAGAGCGAAGATCATCGAAGTTAGATTTAATTTCTTGGCTTTGCCGCTACTCGATCGACCATCTGCGGCATACCTATCTGGTAGAAGTCATTACTATACTCAATATTATAGATATTATGTACAACCACATCTTAATCTGGCAAGCAGACGCTGGCTACACCAACGGAATACGGCAAAGACAACGGCATAATAACGGGACAGGACTACCGGGATAATATTATTATCCCGGTAGTCCTGTCCCGTATTGCCAGGACTCAAACCCGTTTCGGTCCAACTTAATAACCCTTGTCTTGTATCCGAAGGCGGGTGGTTCGTCGTTTGATGGCTCGTAAACCGTCCCCGAGCCACTCACGGGCTTAATACCGACATTGTCGAGAAGATTACTCTTTATGTGTTAATCAATTGAGTTTTATACATTTTGTATTAAAATCGAGTGGGAAAATGCAAGTTTACAGGATTCTTAAACCTAAAGCAGTACCTAGAGTTTGATTAGTTGTTATCATAATGACGTGTAGATATATGGAGTTTCATGTAGAATTGTGGCGAGGATAAAACTTTGTGCGCGGTACCTACTGAAAATTACTAAATCTTAGCCAACTAATGGTCATTATAGACATGAGAAATGCACAAAGCAATGCAGAAACAAAAAAAATATAAGATACCCAGTGGTGTGGTAGGCAGTAGTGTGGTTATTTGTGTTTGGCCCAAGCATTAGATGAACTTTTTACATGCAAATGTTACATTAATATTATGATTTAATTTCAAAATTTGTAAATTGATTTAACCAAGATACAACGATAGTATAATACTTAATGGCTATAGGTACGTACTGTTATTTGATTCCTAAACAATAAAGTTAAGCTATGGTTTCACGAAGTTAAAAGTTATTCAGAAATAAGACTCTACTGTCTGTTATTTCACCCAAACCTTTCAAGTTGAACTGAACCCTTGCCGTCGGATAATCTGGGTATCGGAGTTCCGCACAGTATCGTTAACAAGTGAACCGGCACGAAACTTTGAACCCCTTCGTTGTTTTTATAAACTCTAGAAACTTCTTTTTAGGGTAAAGAAAAATAGGCGATAGATAGAATTGTGCAGATTTGAATGTACGGTAAATTGATTTCGTGCTGAAGTCAGAGATCAAAAGTTAGGAAAAGAAATAAAAATGATAAATGAATAAATAGATAAAAATATTTTTAATCAATGCATTGCTTTTTTGCTATGCGAATAGTGCTTGAAATACTTATTTATTTTCTACTAACTCTATTACGAGCCTAATGTTTTGAATATTGGCAAAGCTTTGCTTTTCCATGTACCTACCTACTTTTTGAAAATGAAACTGTGATCTTGTAAAAGGCCACAAACAAGGATCATGCAATAACGGAAAAAATCTCTTATGTAAGGATTTTGCTTAATAATGTCATCAAAACAATTTTCAAACATTTATTCATTATTACATAATAATCTCACAACAAATTAGTTATGGCATCAGCTCAGTTCATCATTACCACATCTTAGAAATAATAAATTCAATAATATTACAAAACAACACCTATTTAACAACATCTTTATCAATCATTTTGTTCTTATTTAATTCAAAGCTACATAAACTTCATTTATTGAAACGAGCTAATAGGAAGAGAAATAAACAGACGTGATTGTCAAAAATAATTGGATTGGCTAGATTTGACAATTGACAATTGATTTGACAATCTAGCCAATCATGAGAAAGATAATTATTTTCGACGACCAATCACGTGCGTTTATTTTTGTTCCTATTAGCTCGATTCAAGAAATGAAGTATAGTTACTTCTTTATAAAGTGATACGGTTGACGAAGTCCGAAAATATTATGCGCTTGTTTACCATAGAAATGTGTGGATGAGAAGGCGGGGGTAGCGTGGAATTTAGGGTAAGATGGGGAGTAGGATGAAGGGAAAGCGTAAGCAGCCGCTTTGAAATGAGGTTGTTGGATCAGAAGCTCTTGAGTTCTAGAGTAAATAGGCTGTTGTACTTGAAGGAAGGGAGTATATAACTGTTTCAATAATTCTTGGGCGTGAGCGATGGCTGCTGCCTTGTCTCGGGGTGGATAGGGCTGTTCTATTTCTAACTGTAATACTTCTTGCTGATCATTTTGTGATTGCTCTTGTTGTTGTTCATTCTGTAATTGCACTTGTTGCACATTTTGTAATTGTTGTTCCTGTTTTTGTTGGTTTTCTAATTCGGATTGTTGGTCTAGCTGAGATTGAAAAGTTTGATGGTCTGAATGAGATACTAGTTCTTGCTGTTGAGTTTGTTCTTGTTGATCTATTTGTTGTAGCTGAATTTGATATTGTGGAGGTGCGACAGTGGATTGGAGTTGAACATGAACCGGGTGTACAGGCACTACTGTTGGTGTTACTTGTTGTATCGGATGTATTGTTACTGAATATGGTTGTGGTGTTACAAGATACGTGGGTTCTTCGGGTAATATTTCTAGAGATGTTATCACATGCCCTGTTTGAAGTGTTTGCTCATTTTCAGGCTGAGAAAGTTCAATTAGTTGCGGCTCAGGTGTTGGAGCTAAAGTTGATACGGTGTGAGGTTGAGTCACAGTCTGTGTTGATAATGTTGATGGGGCTAATGTAGAAGTAAACACTTGTGTAGGTGCAGTTGACAATGGCTCTCGAAGAGTTGTCTTAGAATTTGATTTAGGTACTATAGATACTGTAGCTTGAGTAGTCGGTCTTTCCGTTGATGGACTAGACAACTCCGTAGATCGGGCAGATACAGTAGATGCTTCACTTTGTAGTTCAACAAATTTAGGAACTGCTTTGGAGGTCTGCCTAGTTTCTGAATTAATCAACATGTCAGACTGCGATGTGGGCTTGCGAGTAAACTTCTGTTGACGTCTGCGTGGTTTATCTTCTTTTTGGGGCAGATACTGATTTGATAATTTTGGCCGAACTGGGTTTGAATTTTTTCTATCCTGAGATTTTCTATTTTTGAATGGTCGTCGAGTGATCAATGTCTTTTGAAGATCGGGAAACGAGGATGGTTGTAAGGTAGTCAAAGATTCCTGATCTTGTGAGACTGAAGGAAATTGTGGCTGCTGAGTGAACAAACTTTGTTCACTCTGAGGAAAAGAAGTAAACGGCTGCGATGTCTCTTGACTCTCAGATTGTGATGTAAATTCAGGTTCTCGGCTGGTCAAGGATTGTTGATCTTGATCTACGGAAGAAAATTGGGACTGACTGCTGGTTGAGGATTGTTGATCCTGCAATTCTGTTGGAAACCTTGGTTGCTGAGTGAACAAAGTTTCTTCATTTTGAGGCAAAGATGAGAACTCAGATTGTGTTGTCAAGAAAGTTTCTTGAGTTTGAGATGAAGATTGAGGCTGTTGGCTGGTCGAAGACTGTTGGTTCTGAGATATTGATATGAATTCTGGTTGCTGACTAAATGTCTGTTGATCCTGACTTAGTGATTGACTACTGGTAAAAGACTGTTGATCCTGCGACTCTGATAGAAACTGAGGTTGCTGAGTAATCGATGTTTGTTCGTTTTGAGAAATAATTGAGAACTCAGGCTGGGTTGAGAAAGTCTCTTGATTTTGAGATTGAGATGAAAATTGAGGCTGTCGGCTAGTTAAAGAATCTTGGTTCTGGGATATTGATGAAGATTTTGTTTTCTTAGATCCAAAACGTTGATCAATGGTTGGCGACTGTAATTTTGACTGACTACTAGTTGTAGATTTTTGATCTTGCGATTTTGATGACAGCTGTGGTTGCGGAGTGCTGAACGATTGTTCAAATTGTGAAAAAGTTGAAATCTGAGGTTGTGCTGTTGAAAAAGTGTCTTGATTTTGAGATTGAGATGAAAATTGAGGCTGCTGGCTAGTCAAAGATTCTTGGTTCTGTGATATTGACGGAAACTCTGACTGTTGTTTTTGTGATGTTAATTGTGATCGACTAATGGTTGAAGATTGCTGATCCCGTGACTGAGATGAAAACTGCGGTTGTTGAGTATATAAAGTTTGTTCATTTTGAGAAAAGGATGAGAGTTCTGGCTGTGTTGCTGAAAAAGTCTCTTGATTTTGCGAGGAAAACTGAGGTTGTTGACTGAACAAAGACTGTTGTTTCTGTGATATTGATTGTAAGGCTGGCTTTTGTGTTTGTGATGTTAATTGTGATCGACTAATGGTTGAAGATTGTTGATCCTGTGATTGTGATGCAAACTGCGGTTGCAGAGTGATGAATGTTTGTTCATTCTGTGCAAAAGAGGTAAAATCAGGCTGCTGTGTGGTTAATCTTTGCTGATTTTGTGGTTGATATGAAAACTGGGGTTGAAGACTAGTCAAAGATTGTTGATCCTGAGATACTGATTGAAACTGAGGAGGAAGAGTGAACAAACTTGTTTGACCTTGAGGAAAAGATGTAATTTCGGGCTGTAAAGTTGTTAACTTTTGCTGATTCTGAGGCTGAGGTTGGAATTGAGGTTGACGGTCCGCAAAAGATTGTTGATTTTGTGAGAATGAAAGTTGCTGTTCACGAGTGACTTGACTATTCTGAGAAAACGAAGGCTGGAGTGTGGTCGAAGTTGGTTGATTCCGAGGTTTGTTAGAAAATTGGGATCGACGCGACGATTGTTCTCTTTGAGATTGTGATGAAAATGAGATCTGTGGTCTTTGGGTAGTAATTATTTGTTGATTTTGAACAAAAGATGGAAATTGTTGTTGCTGAGTGGTGAAAGATTGTTGATTTTGCGATTGTTGGTTCGATCCTTGTCGAATCCTTATGACTCCAATCCGCTGTGGTGATTGATTCTGGGTCGTAAATGTTTGCTGAGTAGGTGTACTAGAGGTTGGCTTAACAGTTGGTTGAGGGAGCAACGATTGGAAAAGAGGTTGCCGAGGAATTGGTTGCAATTCTGGTTGTGGGGTTGATTGTTGGACTAGTTGTAAAGGTAGCTGCGGCAGTTGCTGCTGGATTAACTGAGGAGGCTGCAGTTGAGGTAATGGTTGAAACTGCGGTTGAAGTTTTGGTAGTTGAAATTGAGGTTGGGGTGTCGACTGTTGAATAGGTTGCTCAGGGAATTGTGGTTGAGGGAACTGGGGAGGTTGTTGTGGTGGAATCAGTTGGTTTAACTGTTGAAGTAGCGGTGGTTCAAATTGAAGTTGAGATGCAGATTGCTGAATTGGTGGTCCAGTAAATTGTGGTTGTGGGAACTGAGTAGGTTGTTGTTGTGGAAATAAAGGTTGAAGTGTTTGCAGCTGTGGTTGTGGGGTTGACTGTATTATTGCTTGTCCAGGTAGTTGAGGCTGGAATAACTGAATTGAATGTTGCTGTAATTGTGGCCTCGCTGTTGTTTGTTGAATAGTTTGTACGAACGGTTGTGGTGGAAATTGCGGAACTGGTTGTATTTGAGGTTGAAGTGGTAATGGTTGTAATTGTGGTTGTGGAGTTGTTTGTAGAATTGGTTGCACAGTTGGTTGTGGCAATGGGTGGAATAGCTGAGGTGGTTGCGGTTGTGGTAGCTCTTGGATCTGTGGCAGTGCTGTTGGAGAGGGTAGCACTTGATGAATAATTGTCTGCGGTGGACCTTGGTTTTGATTAGAAGCTGGAAGCCCCAGGGAGAATCTCGAGTAGCTTACTGCTTGTTGTTGGTTGTTTTGCTGTACCTGTAAATAGAAAAACTGTGTTTCAGTAATATGTACATAACTATTATATGTTAATATTTTTATTCCATGTTACATACCGAAGAAACTGTCGTCGACTGTTCTTGTATAAGACTTGTCTGCCTCTCAGTACTGCTTTCTATCTGCAGATTTATTTGTGGTTCTTTTCTCTGCGATTTTATTTCTTTGTTCTTTTTCTCTGATTCATTCTCAGACTGCTCTGAATTTTGTACCGACTGAACAGTATTTTGATTGGACAACTGATTTCCTAATTCATTGATTTGGTGGAAGAAGTCTGATGGGAAATCATCTGCGAGGGGGTATAGTTGGTGAACGTTAGCTGCTGGGTATAGCGGTGGAGTGTGATAAGGTTCTATGCGGGGAAGCAACGCCTCTTGTATTAAAGGACGAGGCGTCGATGTCACTGCGTGGCTGATTCCAAAAGGCTGGGCGATACCGAGCTCTCTTTGACCAAAGTTCTGGTTAACATTTCTCAGACTTTCTTGTCTTTCGTAATTCTGCTGTTGAGCGAAAGAGAGCAGATGAGGCTGTAGTGTCGATGAGTGGAAAGCTCGCTGGAAGTCGTCATTGAATATTTTGTGATCAGCGTAGCGAAGTTGTGATGGTACTGGCTGGGATATCTCGAATGTTGTAGGGGATCCAAACTGTGGACATAAACATAAGTAAGATTTAAACATTTTGCATTATTATTATGGCATTTTCTACTAATCGGTAAAATAAAAACATGTTTAAGGATCCACCAAGGCAACCAGCTTTTAAATAAAATTAACTGCATTCATATCGGTCGGTTCGATTAAGAGCTACTTTGCCACAGACATAGTTACCCTCGTAATAAAAGTTTCTGGTAAAGTTCTCTCGCTGAGTAACCCCGATCTGTCATTATTATGAATTAATGATTGGTTTTACGAGCCAAGCAGATATTACTTGAAGGTACTCTCACTGAAATAAAAGCATACTATTTAGGTGAAACTAGACACCAACAGACTATGCTATTAAAGGCGATACTAACGTGCCTCTGAAAACCAACGCTCAAGCACGCAGCCTTATACCGCTATATAAAAGCTGATGGGCTACCTTTTTCCTGAAACTTGTTTGTTTGTACTGAACTAATGATTTCATATGAACGTTGCGCACTTTGCCACAACGAGTCGTGGTCGTGGCCGTATTGTACGCGACAAATTATTTAGTTAAGTCTGGTCGTTACGGTGAAATGCCGTGGTAGTGGTTCCAGTCCATGAAGACCCTAAGCACATTGAAGAATGATGTCTTACCCTAGGTTGATATACCGACAGGGGCGAGTATAGATGACCGGCTATAGCGGCGGGAAACGAGGAACCCTGCCCCGTCAGCACGTCAGAAATCTTCGGAGGGCCGTACTCCTTCTCAGGCGCCTTCGGTGGACCGTACTCTTTCTGAAAAAACAACTTTATTTTAACAATTTTAGAACATGCTTTTGTATACCACAGAGTTGCACTTGTGATGGACGTGTTTCAATAGTAACTTTAGGTACTACGATATTTCGAAATAGGCTTTCGGAAATCATGATGTCGGGTGTAGTATTAAAAAATTATTGATTAGTTTGCTTTGGAATTTTCGGAATACTTGTACGTACATACAGACAATAATGAACAGAGTTATTCAAAAACCAAAACTGTGTGAAAGATTTACTTTCTTTCTTACAGTAAAAATATACATAAACGAAGAGATAGCTTCTACTAAATTGATAAATTCCTCCCAAAACATCTCGTTTTAATAACAACTTCAAAGCTAGGTCGTGAAAACATAGAAGGATCCCGGTTATCTTCCCAAAGCTTCAAATATAAATTCCTTAATGTTTATCCTATAAAAGGGTCCGTAAATACACTCAAGAGCCATTAAAAGTCGCTCAATGCTGCTTAGGTTATTTTCCGTTACATAAGTACGTGTACAGTTCGTAATATAAGTCATAAGTCGATTAACAAATCTTAGTTTGAAATGGGGTATGCAATTATATGGTGTAAGTAATCGGAATTTGAGGTAATAATCGGTAATCATTATTATTTTTAATTAGCAATATTAATCATCATAACTTTTTAAAATTAAGACGATACAAACTCTTGACTATTTTATATCGTTGACTTAATATTTACCTTTTTAGTTCTGTTATATTTTAGTTTACATAATAAAATTTACATTAATTGCGTGATGCTCGTTTAAAAAAATAAGGTGTTTTAATTTTGTATTATGACTAAACTAATACTTAATTGTTGATGTTATGAAATAGGTGTTTGTTTTAGAACAAGAATCTTAGAGTCAAAATAATATGCAGGGCATCACGTTTTGCAGATTATGTTGCTGAGTGTACAAGACGAGGCGAGAGGAGAATACATTTTTGTCTCCTGTCACGTTGTAAGTGGAAAGTCACTTTTACGCAATTGTCACACAAATCACCAGCAGGGTGCAGTCAACCAAGTTCTAAATAATGGCTATGATACAGTTATCATAGCTTTTATTTTGTATTAAATTTAGAACGTAAAGCCATCGACCAGTGCCAGCCAAACTAATATATAGTTTAGCTTAACTTGCAATGCAATAGTTATATTGTGTGTCCATCGCAAAATATGCCAAGTAAGCTTACTTTTTCCTAGAGCTAAGAACTAACTTAAAACAGTATTTATAAGTTTTTAGACATAAGTATAATTTTGACCAAGACTATTTTTATGGATGTAAATAAAAATGCAATTTTATAAGTAGTTCTAAACACATTATCAACAAACTTACAAATAATAAACTTCTACCTAATTTCTATAAAAAATATGTAAGTAGGTACTTGTAGATATCTAAGAAAAACAATTAAATAAACAAACAATAATAATAATAACAATTAATTAGTAGTAACTGAAATCACACTGAAAATTTTTGAACTCGCTTTCTTCCTTTGTTATTGCATTACCTAAAGCATTATAGATTTGGACTAAGTCAAAGTGACCAAAAGCTGCGTCTATACGAACGAAGCTACTGGTCTCGGTCTCGGTAGTAAATTAAGACGGGGCGCCCCCGGGGCGTACTCGCAGATATAGGGTGGTTATAAATTGTGGCGATGTGCGATATTGCATGATAAATAAACAACCTTAATGTACCAGTTTGCGTAATCTTAGCTTTCGAGTTTGGGGCTAGATTCTAATTACACATGATTTATAAGCTATTTACGCCATGCGTGGATTATTGGCTTAGTTGTCGCATTATTATCATTTTAAAGCTATTAGTTTTGGGCGTGACTGAAGCGATAAAGTAGGGCAAAAATCGAGCTGAAAAATATGTTTTAGTAAATAATATAACAACTATAAAAATCATACTTCTTCCTTAATGCCTGGTGCAAGCATTAGTCGGTCTTACTTCTAATATTTTGATTGAATTGAATATTGAACTTTGCACTATTAGGTACACTACGAGTTTACCTACAGGTGAGTTTCAGTTTATTTTGTCTGTTACTAAGGGAAAGTCTGAACCCGTAAGAAATGGTCATCAAATGCATGTAAAATCTTGTGTCTATGTTTCTAAAATATACATGGTCTCTTATACTTACAAGAAAAATGCCATTTTATAAAATAAAGTTCAAAATTAAGCCGCTCCTCGAAACCGAAATATCTACCAACGATGTAATCATCATTATCTGATGCAAGAAATATCCTATTTTGTGTAAAGACCATAACGATATGGTTATCTCAGATAAATTTTGCAACAATCTGAGTTTATTGCACGTGTGTAATTTTATAGATGAATGAGGAAAACACGTGCCGTTTAAAACAAATGAAACTAGGCTATTTCAGACATCTTGTAAAGTTTTAGAGTTCTCTTGATAAAGAAAGAAAGAAACAAAAATATGTTTATTTCGTAGGACCTCAATGATCACTTAAAATAGTAGGCTTATATTAAGCTAAGTGACTATATTGCCTGTTCCAAAACAACTCCCTACACCGAGAATAGTAGAAGCCGTTAAAAGTTCGGATACGGGGGGATACCCTTAAACCTTTAAAAGTCTGTCGAGATAGCGTTTTCTATTTCGCTTTGTATATAGAAAAAAACAATAGAGTTGATAAAAATGTTTTTAAAAGTGAACTTACCGACTGATCCCTAAATTGTGCATGATTTGTTTCGGGATATATAATTGTATTATTATAGTTATATTGTCATATTGTTTTATTATTTTAATGAGAGTGAATGATGCGAAAGAGGTGTGTCAGGATCGTAGGAGTGACGATGGAACAGGCAATAGAATCCCCTAGTTTTAAGACAAATGTCAAAGTGGTCTATAAGATTTCATTGAATAAAATATTTTGACTTTTGACTTTTTGACTTTTGTAGCAAGTGAAGATCCGAAGTTTCTGCCTACCCTAGAGCTAAGACCACTATCCTATAAGAGGCTTGATTTATGTATGTAGTGAGCAACGATGTTTATTTCCTCGGATGTTTATATATTTATCTCATTATCATAATATTAACTACGACATGCCTTTTTCAAAAAGCTCAGCCTATCTTACAAATCTTTCAAAAACAACTGCATAGACCATCATCCCCCATAAGTATCAATTCTCACTGTATTTTATGACATCATAAAGATCCACAGATACGGAACCACGGAACAACGTCGGTAAACTCACACTTGACTATAATAACTGTGACTTGTTGCTTGTACATCTGGAAGGTGCCAATTTAGCGGGATTACCTGTCAAGAAGAATAGCTCTCATCTTGTTTTAGAAGAATGGGTATATTCATGAAAAGAAAAGCAGGGATACTTATATCTAAAGAAAATGTATATTTACAGAAACTTTACTACTATACATTTGGACATAAGTACCTCTAACTTTCCCATAAAAAAATAATCTAAGAGAAATGTTGTCAAAATCTGAAAGAAATACGAGTATATCTAACCTACCGCCGCTTGCTGCGTTGGAACAGGTAATAGAATCCCCTATACATTTCTGGAAGCGAGCTAATGAAACTAAGTTGAGACAATGAATAAAGAATATGAATATGAATATGAATAAGAAAAATAAACGCACGTGATTGGTCGTAGAAAATAATTGTCTGTTCTCGTGATTGGCTAGATTGTCTAATCAATTCTCAATTGTCAAATCAAGCCAATCCGAGAATAGATAATTATTTTCGACAATTATTTAATAATGTTTGTCACTCGTAAAAACAGAGGACTTTGTTTTTAAACTACAATTTTGTACTTAATTTCCAACATCCGCAATGTAGCAGATCCTTTACAACACTTAATAAATATTTTACTCAAGAATCTACTTTTATGAAGTAATGTTTAGCGAGACCGTGTTACCGCTGATTATAATTAAATAATGTCGCCTCGACTAGTCGGCCGACTAGTTGCGCAACTCCGCCTCGTGGGAAATGGAAGCCGGATAAGAATTAAAAAGTATAAGAGTAAGTGAGGGTTTCCGCATTCATATGATTTTCACAATGTTGTAGACAATAATTTATAATCTGTGTGTTTTGCTAATAAATAAATTGTTTTTGTATATTAACTACAGTAATCTTAGGTCCCATAAAAGCTTGTAAACACAATGCCAGAAAACTAGAATGTAAGTCTTGCTTATCCATGACTTGTTTTAATATTTGTCTATCTATTCAAAGGAGACAGGTAAGAGCGTCCTAAATTAAATTTTATTAAAATTTTAAGTTGCATTTTAGTATTCAGGAGCAAGGCTTGTACTCAGAGTTTGCACTCAGACTTGAGTTTCCTTAAAGTACTTATCTCTTATTACAGTTTTTTATGTAAGTAAATTGAGTGATGAATCATCGCTTAGGTACTATTCACACTTAATGCTGAACTCTGAATATGAGTGAGGTTCGTATTCGGAATCGTTAGATAGATAGATAGAAAATACTTTATTGCACTCCATGTTTACAAATTAACAGAAAGTGCTACAAACTAAAAATACTTAACCTATGACATACAATCGGCGGTCTTATCGCTAAGAAGCGATCTCTGCCAGACAACCTATATATGGATAGTGAGAAAAATTAAAAGTATGGGGCATAAATCGTTAATGATTGTATACTGTAAACAAACACTAGCAGCACGTCCTGGCTTTGCACGGGTGCATAATGGAACTACCGGGATAAAATATAGCCTATAACCCAACAGTCCATTCTACACATCGGTGAAAGAATTTTTGATATCGTCTGAACAGTTTCGGAGATTACCTCCGTCAAACAAACAGACACTACCTCTTTATAATATCAGTATAGATCTATAGATGATACCAAGAAGCCTTGATGCAATAAGCAGTGCTGTTTCAGGATGCTCCATCCCAACTAGTTGATCAACTGGTTGATCAATCAGTCCGGCAAGGAAGTCTCCAGTATATAATTACCGCAGAGACAATGAATAATTAAATGAACATTCTGTTGAACGCGGGAGAGAAAAGAACTCATTAAGTATATGATTTTTGAAGTGTTTTACTAAATGTTTCATTAAATTAAGGAATAATAAAACGAGCTACGGTGATAGAAAACATCATGAGAAAACCCTCGGTTAGTCAACCCCAGACGTATTGACCATTGTCTTTTCTATGGATACGGCCGACTAAGCTGAGAGGATGATTTAAGTGCTGGGCAAGCCTATTCTAAGAATTATTTATTTTATAAGAAACAAATACAAAACAGACTGAAATACCTAAAAGGTAACGTGATAAATACCCGTTCACATAATTTATTAAAAATACCTACACTAGGTAGGTAGTTTTTAAGTAAGTACTTAAAAACTAATTTAATAAAGAGGTAAAAAAAAAGACGTGTGGCACTCAGAGACTGCCGCGGTAAAGCTATTGCATGCCACCTAGAGGCGAGTTGCTGAACTAAAGTGACAGCATTAGGTTTTTTCGTTACGGAATTTCTGGATTCGGTCTCCACGCTCAAGGCACGCGATAGAAGCTATGCAATAGCTTAAAACTAAGGTAAGTTTAAACAAAGCAAGTTTTGTTCAAAACCTACACAATCCAATAAATACAGAGGAAACTACTTAGTTCCAACAAACAGTAATATGAGAACCACACAAGTAAAGTTGCTCTCAAATTGTTGCCGAAATTACAATTGTTGCGTGGATATATTTGTAGCGCGTCTTTTGATAAGTTCGTGCGGTTCTTTCCGCATTGCGAAACTGGGAAATTAATATCTCTTCCTTTCTGTTTACTATTGAGGTATTTTTATATACTTCATCATCATCATCCGCAGCCTGATCTCTCCCACTGCTGGGAATAGGCCTCCCTTTGTTTCTGCCATTTCTCACGGCCCTGCGCTTGCCTGATCCACTTATATACTTTATAATATACTTTATTACACATTAAATAATAATAAATAACTTATAACTATAAAGGTATAAAGGCAAACTTAACCCTAAAAAGAGTTCTCTTCTCGTAAACCTTAATTGGGAGAGAGAGATGGAGATTTAAATATAATTAGGTATCTGATAATTTTTCTATTTACCCATCCTTGGAAGTATCCAAGGATGGGTAAATAGAAAAATTATCAGATACCTAATTATATTTAAATCCAGTAGTACCAGTAGGTACTACTGGATATTTTTAAGCTTCTAAAATTCAATTTGATTTAAATAACAAGAAAATTATAAAATACGGAACGCTACGCTACCTCTATTTATAATGCTCATAATTTTAATTATAATGTCATCTAACAAGTGGTAAAAAACGGACTGCAATTTCGCAAGAGGAGAGCAGTTTCCTGCTCTCTTGAAGTTTATTTCTGTTCCTAACGCCAAAGATCCTCATCTGAACCTCATTTTTTGAGACCACTTCAGGATTAGTATACTCTTTCGAACAAAAAAAAAACTCTCTACTACTATCTGAATAATCAGGTAACACATATAAAAGAAATAAAAATACGCACAGTGGAAGAAACTTCCTCCTTTTTTTAAGTCGGTTTGGAACAAATCTTAACGAATAGAAAAAAAGCTGTCCCAGAATATCCTTATCAAAAGAAAGTCACTTGAAAGCACCTCGCAAAATTGGAAAGCTAAGTACTTTTTTCAGTTTGCCCGTAGAGCTGCTTATCAGGCTCGCGAGGAAATGAGCTGGCAGCAATAAATTGTCCTCTCAACGCATACATTTAAATAAATCCTAAAAGGGGTGTTGGGAGTGCTGGCGCAACACTGCGACTCATTAGTGCGAACCCCACAATTAACAGAACTGTCACATCGCCCTTTTTTAGTTCCGCAATTTAAATCGCCAGATTTAAACTCGGTTATGTTTAATTTTTGCTTGATTTTACATTTTGAACACGGAACAGGGAATTCATAGTTTCAAAATCTGGTATTTTCTGGGACTACGACTGGATTCTTGTATCTGAGCGAGCGTACCTGCGCATGAGAATTTCCCACAAAATTTTGGTTTTCCGAAACTGGTTTCCCAAAAGCCCACAATATCGCGTCACACGATCAAAAAGTGTCCCACATGTATGTACGTATTTACTACTTTACCATCAAGGGCCGGTGCCCAAACATTCCGGAGCCGACTGCAAACATTCATTCTGTCCCTAAATTAACACAGGACCCTTCCTCGATCCACAGGAATCCAACTGTCTGATTCTGTGCAATTTCTGTTAAAAATTTAAAACGAATCGAGTGTACACAGCCTGTTAACAAAGTGTTTTTACAAACACTTAGTTTTTTTCTTTTTTATCATCGCTATCTTTGATTTGACATCGGCTAGAGTTTTCGAGCAAAGGAAACTTCGAAATTTTACATGACTCCGTAAAATATAACCTTTCTTGTAGGATGAATGTACTTCTTAAAAATAAATAAATAATTAAGGATAAGATTAATTTTATTTTTTTTTCATTTTCAAAATAAATTTAAATATTTTTAACGTTATTTTAAATGCAAGAGTTTTTAAACCACCAGAGAAATCAGAGCCCAATTTATGTGTAACGCGAAATGCAGAGGTGTTCTGAGCGTGTGTCATAGTACGAGTAGGAAACTTTTAATCGTCCTTGGTAGAACGAACAGAAACTGGTCTCTACTGGTTACTAATAGTACCTAGGATCACGAGAAAATGGCGGCATTTTATTCGTTGTGAAAATGAGGGATCGCCCCGAATCAGGCTGCCGGAACACTTTAATTATGATTTTTGTTTTTCTGGTATTTCAGCTGTTTTCTGTAATTTAGTTAATGTCCCGTCGGCGACAGAACTGCTAATTCGTTTTGTGCCGAAATGTTTGTGAAATGTTGCCTAGAACCAATTCCAGTTTAAATTTGTTTAAATACATTATTTATGCAACTAATATTGTGAGTAGTTTAATTTGTTTTTTAGAATAAAGTTTTTCAGACACAAAAAAATACCTACACTACTTAAAAACTAATTTAATAAAAATGAACTCTGTATTTTAACCTAGTATTACCTAAAGATAGAATACAGAGTTCAGTTATTTGTTTTTTTGTACATGTTAGTTATGGTGATTTTATAATTGACTAGCGGTACGTCCTCGCACGGGTGTACCAATGAAGCTACCGGGATAAAATATAGCCTATAACCACACGAACAGTCCATTCTACACACCCGTGAAAGAATTTTTGAAATCGGTTGAGTAGTTTCGGAGGTTACCTCCGTCAAACAAACAAACAAACGTACAAATTTTACCTCTTTATAATATTAGTATAGATAGTACAGAAGTATAGATAGAAGAGCGAGTGCTATATCGTTCTAGTTGACCTACTAAACTACATCTAAATACAGTAGGTTAATAATTTATTAGATCTTAGATTTTATTAGATCAATAATTTAATTAGGTAATAATTTATTCAGATGACGGTTTTTGTTTGTAATAATTTATTCACACCTGTTTGATGATGTTACTTATGTATATTAATTCTAGGAAATGAAATAAAATTGAGATAATTTTATCATTGAATAAATTTAGAATTAATATTTAATTAGTACTGAATTGTGTTCTAAAACATTGTTTTTTTCAATATAAGTACACCCGTGCAAAGCCGGGATGTGCTGCTAGTCTTCTACAAACAAACAATACCTCTTTATAATATTTGGGTCTTACTATTCATAAAAACTTGACCATTTATATAGGTTTAAATAATGTTTTTTTCTTGTTACTCATATGGAAACGAAAAGACATAGCAACATAATTTAAGCAACGAGTTAGCTAATACAGGTTTACTGGTTGGAAATGTCCAAGGGGGTAGGTACCTATGTATAGTAGTCGCTCAACAGATTAAAGCAACGTTTTAGCTAATATAAGTTTTCAGGTAGAATATGCATAAGGGGATATGTATGGTAGTCGCGATCATTGTTTAACGGAAACAATCTAAATAGGGGTATGTATTGATAGTTTTCATTGTTTTAACGGAAACAATCTAAATAAAGCATAAACAAGCCCGTAGCAAAT
Organism: Xanthorhoe spadicearia; assembly: GCA_947086425.1. Lineage (NCBI taxonomy): Eukaryota > Metazoa > Arthropoda > Insecta > Lepidoptera > Geometridae > Xanthorhoe > Xanthorhoe spadicearia. The sequence goes on from OX352208.1 coordinate 287,166, forward strand.
GCAATTAAAACGATTTGTTCTCATTTACGTTCGATAGCGGATCCAAATGAAATATTCAGTAGTTGTTGCATGTAGCCAATCGGAATGGACTTCCATTTCATTATCGATGTGTTTGCTTTCAATGAAATGCCGACGGTAAAAAACAATGCGTTCGATGGCAATTAAAAATGGAAAAAGGGATACAAAGGTGCCATTGATATAAAATAAATAAATAAAAAATATTCTTGGACATTCCACACAGTGTCATCTAGTCCCAAGGTAAGCAATTTAATGCTTGTGTTATGGTAACCAGATGACTGATATAATACATAGATACATTTTTTTTTGTAAATACATACATTTTATAGATAGAAGACACGGAACAAATGTCTGCAGAACATACAAACATATGTCCCGTAGCGGGGATCGAACCCGCGACCTCCGCGTCTCAGCCGGGCGTTCACCCAACTGCGCCACAGAGGTCGTCAAATATATAAGGATACAAAGGTGCCATTGATATAAAATGTTTTGCGAGTTAATATTGGCATATGCTGAGTTCTCATCATCAATTATCTGCCCTTATCCCAAAGAGTTCTAAAATGATAAATTAGAACTCTTTGGGATCTATTTAGATTGTTAAATGCATTGAAGAAACGCTAGGCCCGCCACCAGGCCACCTGATTCTTCCCCTGGTGTAGAGAGTTCTCAACTCTCTACACCGAACAGGCAATAGAGTCACCTAGCTTGTAAGACTGTACATTTTTAAGTGATCCTTGAAGTACACCCGTGCAAAGCCGGGGCTGGCTACTATATTTAATAAAGTTAGTGAAAAGAGATAAGTATCAACATATTCAGCTCGAACTTTAAGAAGCTTACACGTCTTACAACTAAACCTGTTTAAATTAAACGGCGCAAATATGTAAATCTGGATAAGGTTTACATATTTGAGCCATTTGGGGTGGAGACTCTGGGTCCATGGGGTACCGGGGCCCATCGCGTTTTTAAAATGCTTTCAGGGCGGCTGGTCGAAGCAACGCGTGATCCGAGGGCTGGCTCTTATTTGGCACAACGAATAAGCATTGCCATTCAACGTGGTAATGCGGCCAGTGTCTTGGGCACGCTTCCGACTGACAGTGGTTTGGATCAGTTGAGCTACCTATAGACCGTTTGCAATGGTCCTTAGGTGGCTCAACTGGTTCTATTTGTATTATGTACAATAATGTAAATATCGTCGTTGTAGAGGAAGAAGTCACTAACTCGAATTTTGGGCAAATTGACTTAATGATGCCAAAGTGTTTCTAAACCCATTATCTACCATATGTAGGTACCTAATAGTTTAGTTTCTGTAAATAAAGTTTAAATTATCAAAACTAGGTTAAGTTAGAATGTTTTTGTGAAATGATAACGCTTAATATCCATTTCTCAGAGATAAGACTCACTAGTTCTAATTAAACTTTAAGGCTTCGAAGGCGAAAAGGTCCTTACTCTAAGACCAGAAAACGTAATATCGTGTTAACATTCGGAGATCATTTATAAATGTTATCGAGACTTAATCGCGTATTGAAATCACTTTATTTACCTCAACGTTTCGATGACGTTACAGTCACCGTGGTCACGAGTAGACGTCGATGACCACGGTGACTGTAACGTCAATATTTATAAATAAATACCAAGTCGCGATAGTTTAAAAATTATATTCGGAGATCAGTTTATGTTGGTGATTTGATGCGAAGTGTGTTCACCAACATAAGCTGAACTGCGAACATTATTATTAGAGTAAGGCCCTGCTCCAACGTAATTCCACTAATAACAGATCTAATCTCCACATCTTCACGATACAACTAAATAATGACCGAGATATTTGCTAGTGTTGGGAAGAATGAGAATTTCAGAATTACAGAATTCCTTGTTAGCACGCTTAGGTTGAGACCACACTCCAACAAAGCTACTCTCAAATAGATCTTTGCAACAGTTTTTAAATTTTCTTTGTAAACACTCATAGCGGCCTGCGGTGTTACCCGTGAGGCCGTGGTACGTACCATGAAAATGACTTTTCAAACGAATTTAATCACGAACGAAGTTATGAAGGGCATACAAAATATTACACTTATTTTTGTTTGGGTTTCCTTTTTTTTAGTTTACCTATTGACATACGCAAATGAAACAGTTTTTCTATCGTAAGTCAATTTCAGTGGCTCAAAATAGAGATCACTGTAGAGAAGGAAGGGAGGCCTTTGCCCTGCAGTGGGACGTTACAGGCTCTAATAATAAATAATAATTTCAGTATATTCAGCGTCACACGATTCTTATTTTTGTTTATTTGTGTCCCAGCCCTAACGGGTCACTGTAATCCTTTTTGTCCCGAGGACCGTAGGAAACAATAACGGTACCATCAATCATAGCTTACGGCCCCAATCTGACCTTAAGGGTACAATTTCCCAAGTACAGATAACGTTGTAATTACTTTGACTTTGTGTTGATCAACATTTTCTAGTGCACCCTAGAGTGTAGGGAATGTAATGATATTGTTATGACACTGTTAAGTTAAATTAAAATTAAATGAGAGACTTGTTTTTAAAGAAGCCGTGTTTACTGATAGGGTTATCAAGTCGGCTTTCGATAAGGTCGTGGGTTTGAATCCGATTGTGCATCAATTAATTTTTGGATTTAAAAATGAGGAAACCAGATCATCGGTCAATGAAATTGCTTTTGCTTGCCGCCACGTATAGAATAGTGACATACAAAAAATGGGGTTATTCCACTAATCCCCGTTGGAAATCCCCGTCAACGGGGATTTGTGAACTTTTCGTTCACTAATCCCCGTTGACGGCAAATCTAGCTCGTAACGGGGATTAGTGAACAAAAATAGTTCATAAATCCCCGTTAAGTTAAAATTAAAATTATAGTTTCTAAAAAATAATCAGTTTATTAATCAAAGTAGGTTCTTATGTTTCTGTACTAAAATCACAAAGCTAGAAAAATTTTTTTACGTAAGTACTTGTAAATAAAATACAAATACTGTAATATTTTATAAGTGGTCTGTTTGTGTTGCGCGTCTCATATGGCATCACTGAAAACCAGCGCTGTGCTCCTTGAGCTGCTGCAGCAAATGCTGAGTGGTGGCCAATTTTTGTCACTCAACGTCGTTGAAATGTATACTTACCTTATATCCCCGATGTTCGATCCCCGCTACGGGACAAATGTTTGTATGTTCTGCAGATATTTGTTCCGTGTCTGGGTGTTTTCTATCTATAATAATGTATGTATTTACAAAAAAAATGTATTTAAGTATTATATCAGTCATCTGGTTACCATAACACAACACAAGCATTAAGTTGCTTAGCTTGGGACTGGATAACGCTGTGTGGAATGTCCAAGGATATTTATTTATTTATATTTAAGACAATGTTTAATGAGTGAAGTAAATAAATATTTTTCTTTCTTTCTTAAACATTCTTGATATACCATTTCATAATTTGTCAGAACAAAAAACCACAAGTGTTATCTTTCTTATTGCTAGTACATCGAAGAATGTGCCTTTCGCACTCGTATAACATATTCATACTATTAACTAGATTTATTACCAAAATGAATACCACACTGCGCGAGCAGCTCAGACTGAGCCGCCTTTGAGCATCGGCAAAAACCGACAACGCATGGCTCGGGGCCGAGCGGCGCTCGACGTGTGCCCGAGGAAGCCCGAGCGCTCGCGAGCCCGCTCAGCCGGTCTTGACGCGGGTATTGGCGCATAGCGCGAGCGTACGGATGATGTTCGTGTCGCAAGCATTACACACACATTGCACGGACAGAGTAATAAGGAGTTCCATTGCCGTGATATGATTGGCGCATGGCGCGAGCGAGCGAGTGATGTGCGTGGTGCGGTGATAACTAACTGAACTAGCATCGTTGCACTAGTTATGTAAAAATAAAATCGATTAATTATCAATGTTTAATTAGAAAAACAGGTTTCTACGTTATTTTACGAGATTTAATTTTGCAAACCTAGGTACATACTTAGTGAGATTTTGACGACAACTCAAAGCTCTTGTAGATACATACATTACTACATTATATCAATTATTATTGAAAGATCTAAATAAAAAAAACATGCAAACATTCGTCATAAATATCGGCAAATATCTACCTTCCGTATCGACCGAACTCATCGATTTTAAATTATCGGTAGCGTCAAGCACTATAATGACGTTTAACACAAAAATTGACATTAACTTATTTGCAGACAGGTAGTCTATGTGTGTCATGTATGATTACAAACATATCTGTATTTTATTTAATAGTATGTCCTTAAGTTACCTTTTTTATAGCTCTTTGATTTTAGTAAAGAAACATAAGTACCTACCTACTTTGATTAACTAATCGATTCTTTTATGGAAAATATATCTCTGATTTTAGTACAGGACATTCCACACAGCGTTATCCAGTCCCAAGCTAAGCAACTTAATGCTTGTGTTGTGTTATGGTAACCAGATGACTGATATAATACTTAAATACATTTTTTTTGTAAATACATACATTATTATAGATAGAAAACACCCAGCCACGGAACAAATATCTGCAGAACATACAAACATTTGTCCCGTAGCGGGGATCGAACATCGGGGATATAAGGTAAGTATACATTTCAACGACGTTGAGTGACAAAAATTGGCCACCACTCAGCATTTGCTGCAGCAGCTCAAGGAGCACAGCGCTGGTTTTCAGTGATGCCATATGAGACGCGCAACACAAACATACCACTTATAAAATATTACAGTATTTGTATTTTATTTACAAGTACTTACGTAAAAAAAATTTTCTAGCTTTGTGATTTTAGTACAGAAACATAAGAACCTACTTTGATTAATAAACTGATTATTTTTTAGAAACTATAATTTTAATTTTAACTTAACGGGGATTTATGAACTATTTTTGTTCACTAATCCCCGTTACAAGCTAGATTTGCCGTCAACGGGGATTAGTGAACCAAAAGTTCACAAATCCCCGTTGACGGGGATTTCCAACGGGGATTAGTGGAATAACCCAAAAAATGGGTCTATTTTAATAACTATTGTATTATGATACCTGACTACCAATTTACTATTACTACCCTTTAAATCGGTCTAGTAGTTTCGGAGCCTATTCGTTACAAACAAACAAACAAAAAAAAAACCTCGTCATTAACATCCCGACTTCACCCTCTGCTGGGTATTAGGCCTCCCTCAGTTTGTGCCCTATCCTACTTCCTACTATCCTATCCATCCTATCCTTCCTAATATCCTACTATCCTATCCTACTTATAATTTATAAATGTGAAAGTTTGTGAGAATGTATGTATGTTTGTTATTCTTTCACGCAAAAACGGCTGAACCGATTTGGTTGAAATTTGGTATGTAGATCGGTGATACCCTGGTAACACATAGGCTACTTTTTATGCCGACATTCTCGCGGGAACGGGACTTACGCGGGTGAAACCGCGGGGCGCAGCTAGTATTTTAATATTAGTGTAGTACTTACAGACAAACTCGAGGCCTTTTACTCAAAGTTATTGGCACTCCAATTTATTTTCGACATCTTGAAACAGCTTTTTCCGGCGACAGTTGTTGTTTTAATTTCGTTAATTGCACGAGAGATTATGTTTTTAGGGGATTATGCTCGACATGATAAATGTATTCAATTATTTGTTATGCGTGTCGTAAACTCAGTTTTATTAAAAAAACTAGATGAAATTTTAGAACGTGTTTTTGTATTTTTCATAGGGTGATAAATGAATGAAAAAATATCGATAAATGAAAAAATATCAATCGACTTTTTGTAATGAGAAGGACTCATGTCCGCTACATTGGGTGTTTTAAAACGGAGGTTGCAGGTTCGATGTCCGTCATGGAACAAAATGTTTGTATGCAATTTGTTCAGAGTCGGATATTAAGGGACTTTCTTATTTTTTTATTTATTTCCCGACGTTTCAAGTGCGTTCGAGTGCGATCTCAATTTACGAAAAGACAGAATTTAACTAGCTAGCATTAATAAGCTAGTTTTGGAGATGATCTGCATTCGAGACACCGGTTGTTAGTCACTCAAGAGTTACCAAGTGCGAGCACGGCTCTTGTCCTCGTTCGCACAATCATTTGAATACTACAATATATCGCAATCTGATGTGGGTTAATGTGAGAAATATTATAAATTAATTTAAACTGTTTGATTGTTGAGCAACTGTTATTGATATTTTGTTAGATAATAGACTTTTTTCGAAAATCTACCTTTATGTTAATGAGGATGTTTTGGAAATAGCCTACTTTAATGATACCTGATACCAAAGTATTGTAGAAAAATTCTTAGATTCTTGTGCAACGAAACGTAAATTATGATCACATAAGGGCATAATTTTATCCGATAGGGTGATAGGTGCAGGTTCTTTACCCCTGTGCACTCTGCATACTTGCCCTGGACCTCGCGCTTGGGACCTCAAAAGCCCCGTGCCGTTTCAAAATTTCAAAAAATATTTATTTACATAAGTACAGCACTTACCGTGCTAATCGGGCTTCCCACCACGAGGTCTAAGGGTGAGTAGAGGTACATCCTACATTAAATCTAGGTTATACTCGCCTTATGAAACCTAAAAGCGAGCACTTATGTATATCCTGAATTTTAAGTCGATTAAAAAGCATTATAAACAAAGATTTATAACTCATACAATACTTTTTAAACCTCGAGGCAAATAAAATGATTTCAAACGCGATTAAGTCCCGATAATATTTATAAATAAAGATTTATAATGTTTTTTGTTTGAATAACCTTTTGTTTTGTGAAGTTCTATAAAAGCTCGCTGTAAGTGCAGGTAAGCACCGCGCCGAGGGCGCAGGCACGTTTACTCATAAATCTAGGCTTAAAACTTATCAACAAACTTTACGTCAAACTTTGATACAAAGAAGATATTTTACTCGTTAGCGTTCTTAGCGATTATAGTTGGATGGGTGACCACTAGTGGCATTAACAGCTGAGCGTTTTGGTGCTAACATGATTGCCAGTCACGGGTTTTACGTTTTTATGCCATGACAGCCCCCTGTCATGGCTTAAACCATAAAATACCCTACCTAGGCTAGAGAGCCGCCAGGGCCCCCCGGCCTGGCGGCTTAGAACTCTATCACTATAGCCATAAGCTTATACGAAATTACTTGACTATTTTCATATTCATCGTTTCCAAACTATGAATTTTAAACTGCAAACTATTTTTATCAAAAGTTGAGCGAAATGAGGCGTCCCTTCGAAAATGGTAATTTTTCCCGAAAGAGGAATGTAGGCGTACGGAAAAGTTTTATATTAAATTTCTTTGAGGTCGACTTGGCTCGTGTGGATGTGACGTACACGTACGTGTCCCACTCCGCTGTTTAGCTAGAAAAGTTTGGGAAGCCCGCGGATGGTCAGGTTTCTGTAGTTCCGAAGCATTTAGCGTCAATTCGCACTGAGATGGAAGCGAAGCGAAGCTAAGATTCAGTGTCAAGTGATTTTAAACTGGAATATTACTATCATGCATTAGTATTAAAGCGCTTTGAAAAGTGCTCTTGGCGCCAAAAGTTTACGGTCGCTCGTGGTCGCCTGTGTTTTAAGTTCTCAAGCGATACTATGTATTATGGTGATGAAGATAAAGTTTAAAATTATGTGACAATAAAACTGCGCGCCCCTACCCTTCCATCTTGGAATTGAGGCTTAGAAACTCAAAAGCATGTACCAGGAGAGCAGAATTAAATTGGAGGTTCTTTCTTAGACGCGACGTTTTATAAAAAATACTCGTATTAATGACGTCACTTACCGATGGAACATTTTTCTTTGGTTCGTTTCTAGGGCTTTCTTCGGGCTCCTCAATGGTGTGGAGAGCTGAAATTGATGAAATTGCATGAAATTAACTTAAAAATTCTTATTAACGAGGACTTAATTAGTTGCATATTTTTATGATATGGCTAAAATTCGTGTTTACCTCACATAGTCATTAAAAATGAAAAAAATTGTTAAGATGGGTCATGACTCATGGCAAATAGCTAATGTGCTAGATTACCACGTGGGCTACTTTTGATCCCGGTAATTCAGGAACGGGAACTATAACGCCGGTAAGTATATTCGAGTGTCTCTGGTGTTTTCTGATACCGATCATTTTTATCTTAAAATACTGGTATTTAATTTATGACACAGATAAAATATCAAAAGGGCACGGTTTTATGACCTTGTTTTACAAGACTATAAAAATATATTTTGTAAATGAAGATGACCTTTGATTGACGTAAATTGCTTAAATTAATTTCGTCTTTAATTATTCAATTCATATATTATGTAAGCAACTAATATGCAATAGATTTAGCTGTCAAGTTTAAGCATAACTTACCTACTTAATAAAAATTAAGTAACTGAGTTTTGATTTAATTTTTACTAGCTTACGCTTCTGGTTTTGATCAAAATCACTTCTAGGCCAAATTATCATTTTTTTTATAAATCATTGTAACATTAATTCATGCAAATAAACTAAGAATAGGAAAAACTAATTGTTTCCTGACACATGATGATGACACTAGAGCAACCACTAAAACTGACAGGTGCATTTATTCAAATGCCTATTTTTCACACGAGCTTTAAACGGTGAAGGAAAACATCGTGAGGAAACCAGTTAGTTTTCTAGCAGCGTCGATGCGCTTGCAACCTGTCACGTATGAAAAGTTAACTTCTGCAAAATTTGGGCATGTACCAAATACGTATTTGGACCTATGACTACCCGGTTAGACATCTTCAAAAGGATCTAAAGAATTACACAAAGATCTGAAAGAAATGTCTACCGTTTCTGGGATAACAGTCGTGATCATATTTTTTTCCAATTTTTGAAGTATTAAATAAAGTACAATGTAAGTAAGTAATCTTTAACTTACATGTAGCCAATATAGCGGGTTGTATCCTTAGTCCGAAGTGTCCCGCTAGGAGCTCCCGTTTCGCCGTCCTGCTTTCCTCATCATCTGGTCTCTTCGGAAGCTCTGCAGCATGGCTGATGGCCACTAGCAGTAGCAGTGATACCTAAATAAAATGGTTACACACATTTACACTTACACTTATAACTTTTTCATGATAATACAAAATTTAATTGAGCTGTGGATTTTGCTTGATATAGGTATAATCGAATTGATAAAAAAATCACAACTCTAAATGGCCTATTGTTGTTGTCGAATGAAATTAGCAAAAGATGGTTTATTATTTTGTGAATGCAATGCATTTTAGTGTCGATATGTAACTGAAATAAAAAGATTATACAAAATAATAAAAATGTTGTTTTTTTTTCAAAATTCAGTTGATATAATGTTTTATCTACTTTCATCGCCCTAACACACTGTGTCGAAGGCTAAATCAACAACCCAATATCAGTCCAAAACTCAAGCACTTTATTCCTCATCATCATCCACAGCCCGACTTTACCCACTGCTGGGCATAGGCCTCCCTTAGTTTGTACCATCCACTACGATCCGGCGCCAGTCGCATCCATTGTCGCCCCGCGACTTATTCACTCCCATATAATTCACGATCACTACACAACACAATCACTATTCACTGCACATTATTAATTAATTTTAAGATAAGATAAGATATTAACCGTGTATCTCATGACGCGCAGCCTCCGGCTCCGGGCGGGTATGAATGCGCGCGCGCATGTTTCTCTACCGCTTTTAAGCTATATGTGATTATAGTGAGGTTGGCGAGAATTGGCCGCTGATACATAATAATAATAATAATAATAATAATAATAAACATTTATTTCGGACAACTTAATCCATAGTTTTACACTTTTACACAGTTAGAAAATAATAATTATGTGAAAAAAATTGTCACAACATTTTTTTTTCGTGTTTTTGCATGGCCAATTTGTAAAAATCTGTTTTAACCTATTTGCGAAGTACTTATTATTTTCAGGCATAAGCTTTCAGAAATAGTGTACTCATCATTATCAAATATTGGCATAATACAGTTCTAGAAATTAAGTTCTTTCGAAACAGAGTAAAATGTAATTCATACCCATTAAATTTAGAAATAGGAGCGACTTATATTTTGATTTATTTTTGGCTACGTTTAAACCCAAAACAAACTTAAATGTGATAAAGTGTAGAGGCCTTTTTTTGCGTACCTTTAACTCCCAAAATTACTACTTAATGCTTTCTCATTCAATTAAAAATATCATCACCGAATTTCCGCCCTAGCTCATACAAAGATTACCTATCTAGATCGAACTAACCTTTCTATATATCGAAAAGTGGAGGAGGATTTGTGTGATTGCAACAGATTGCAGTCACATGCACCGTGTCAGTCTAACAGGGTCAGATATGGCGAATATTGCGCCACTACCGTCCGGTAGCAGACCTAGGGCTGACTGTTACTTTCTAGATGATCATTTTAGTTCCATTAGTGGATAATACCTCGACTTCTAATCCGAAGGTTGTGGGATCGAATCCGGTTTTGCATCAATGAACTTTTCGTGTCGAAAGATTTATATGCGCTTTAACACGAGCTTTAAACGGTGAAGGAAAACATCGTGAGTAAAGCTTTGTAGCAACGTCGATGGGCTTGCTATGGAAAGGTGACTTCTTCAAAATTAAGCCATGTAACAAATATGTATTTGGACTCTGACTACCCAATTGGACATTTTCAAAGGATCTAAACATAACTGCCAACCCTACACACATTCGTTGAATCTAAGCTAAAAATGTACGAGTACATTAACATAGCAATTTCAGTAATTTACAGTATCTTCCTAACCGTGTTGTAATTTTATAATTACACTTATTACGCGCTTATAAGGATGTTTTGATGAACTTGTCCGGACAAACGTGAACCGGATATTACTCAGTAAGATGTTGATGCTCATATAGATGTATTTAAACCTGGCTAAAAGAAAACACAGGCCTTTGCATATCCTGTTAGATGATTCAGTGTCAGGCAGTTTTGAATTTTAGTGCCTGGGGCATTGTTGAGATGGAATAGGCTTGCCCAGCACCTAAACCATCAACTCAGCTTAGCCAACCCTATATTGCTCTGATGAGTAAAATGCTATTGAATAAATATCAATAGCATTTTAAAAGAAAGGATTTTTTTGAGTACAATAATTAAGATTGTAGCTTGCATATATATATTATATAACTAGCTGCGCCCCGCGGTTTCACCCGCGTAAGTCCCGTTCCCGCGGGTATATCGGGATAAAACGTAGCCTATGTGTTAATCCAGGGTATCACCTATCTACATACCAAACAACCAAATCGGTCCAGCCATTTTTGCGTGAAAGAATAACAAACATACATACATTCTCACAAACTTTTACATTTATAATATTAGTAGGAAGTAGGAAGGATAGGATAGGATAGGAAGTAGGAAGTAGGAAGGAAGTAGGATAGTAGGATTGGTAATTGGTGGTTCGAAGATATTATGTAAGTGAGTGGGCGACCGCGAGTTCTATCCGATGAGACAATAAATGACGATTTTTTTTGTAAAAACAAACTAAGTTAATATAAATTTTGAGTGAATTGTCAAAATCCAGTAACGCATACTTTAGGGAAATGATATCAATCAAAGACACGACAAATATTGATTTCTCGATTAAATTGAGAGGAGCAACAAGAGATGAGTAAACAATGTCTCATTATTACAATTTCCAGTTTGATATTACCTCCGGAACCGAAGACGTAATACACCTTAGGGATAAAAGTAATATAAAGGTATCTCAGGTGATCCCTGGGGGAGGGGGTGGGGGTGAAAGAGGGGGGTATTCCTGTTCCTGTCACTAGTGAATTGTTTCAATAAAATATCCGATTACAGATAGATAGAATTAGCTTGGATATTGAGAACGTTTTTGATTATCTTATACGAAATAGCTTTTCAATAACCAATCTGTGTTTTTGATTTTCATATTTTTTTAAAGTAAGTTCTTATATTGTACTTGTATTGTTGGTCAGAATATAAAGAGTATCTTCGGAGCTACAGACAAACTGAACATCGTTTATTTTTTTATTTGAATCGAAGATCCAGGACGTCAAACACTAAAAAAAATCTATACGTCAATTATTAAATTTAGTTTTTTTCTAAATGTTTTAACATAGTTTCGAAAGGCCAAACATTATTATTATGTCAAAAATCGCACGTGTCTTCTCGGATAGGTTACGAGATCCAAAGATTGGATCTTTATATCAAAAGATATCTGAAAAAGCTAACTGTCAGAGTTGAGCTAAATTTATAAAACGTATGTAATCGTAAAATCTCGGATTATTAGTTATGCTACAGTATGACACAAATATGAAGTTCCTACTACACTTACACAAGAAAGTATTGATTGTAAAGCAACCTTACCAAAACAACAATCATAAATAAAAAAAACCAAACTAAATAAAATATTATAATAATAATAAAATAAGTACTAAATAAAACAATAAAGTTTTAGTGATTCAGACAACGAACAAAAAAATATAAGCAAAATTGGTCCATTTGTTGCCTCAAACAGACACATATGCACAAAATAATCAAGTAGGTCGTTAGGTATAAAAAACCACGCACAACAGGCACAACATACCATTCCATTGATTTATATACCAATAATGGTACTAGTTATACTACGACACTGGTTTTAGTTTATTACAGCCAACAACTCTCACAGTCTATTACTAAAATTCAGCTGGAACCTCTAAAGAGTGCGACACTGTAATGGCTTTAAAATAATAGCGTTATAAATCGTGTGAGCTTTAGATCTGCAAATGTAAGGATTTGAATAAACCCCGCGATAGCAGCATATTAATGGCGCACTCGTCCAGCAGACCTCAGATTAGGAGACACTGGATCAGCTCTTATGCTGCGGCCACACATATCGCGATAACGCGAAGATTTGCATTGTTGCGACACGTCTGGCCAATAATTCGTCCTGTCGCGAATCATCTTCGCGAATACGAAAGCACTTCGCGCCGCTGTCGGTAAAATGCGGGACATCAAAGGGTTTTCATTTCATTTCAAAGGGTTTTCATTGCGGGACATCGCGAAGCTTTTTGTAGTCTGGCCAAGAACTTCGTCGTTGAAGTTTTACCGCGACAACGCGAACATGAATCTTCGCTGTCAAGTGTGGCCGAAGGGTTAGAACTGTCTGGTCATCATTTTATGCAAGTGAAATGTAAAAAGGCAAATACAAATTTTTAAATAAAAATTGGTTGTGTTGACCAAGGTTTAGTACACTTTTAAACTATCGCGACTTGGAAACATATTTATAAATACTATCGGAATAATTTTATTTACCTCGACGTTTCGATGACGTTACAGTTAATATAAATATATAAATAAGGTTTAGTATTCTGGATTTTTTAGAGAGAGGCCTATACCCAGCAGTGGGATGAGAAGGGCTGATGATGATGATGATTCTGGATTACTACCTCGGCTTGTCGATACGAAGGCTTGCCACCTATCACGCAAATTGGGTATATCAAATGTACTTAGTTTGAACATACTTCTGACTACTCCTAAGACGTCTTTAAAAGATCCAAATACTAATTTATTTAGCAAACCTTAATCTCTCAATAAATAAGTACTGATTAAATCGGAAAAATCTAATTTTCCAAAGTAAAGAAAATCCAAAGATTTATTTGTCTTTTATAAAGTTAGCCAGCGGAACTTTTAACTTTAAGTTCTGTTAAAACATTTTAACAGTTTCTAGTTCAAGTGTTTAGTTATAAATGTGACAAATTAAAAGTAATTGCGGCAGTGGATGTGTGGAATTATGTCCATTAATATACCCGGAGCAGCTGTGCTGTTGCGTAAGCTGAGGGTGGCTACTTCACACAGCTAGTGAAAGGTTTAATAATAAATAAATATCCTTGGACATGCCACACAGTGTCATCTAGTCCCAAGGTAAGCAATTTAATGCTTGTGTTATGGTAACCAGATGACTGATTTATGTAATACATGTTTTCATTTTTTTACACATTATAGATAGAAAACACCCAACACGTTTCAAGATAAAAGCATAAAAGATCACTAGTTCAATCAACTACTTAATTGTGTGTCTAAAATGCTCAAGACCTTACCGTCCTTATTGAGTAGCTGTCGTGAATTAGTCAGTCAGAAAGTATGATCTAGTTGGTCAAAGGTGAATAAATTTTGAGTGATCCTTGAGGTCCTACGAAATAAACATATTTTTCTTTCTTTCTTTCTCTTTCTAAACTTTTGGTCTAAATACAGGCCTCTGATACGGCTATACAACCTTCCAAAACTGAAATTCAATTGTATTTCCCTGAAATTCGTAAAACCCTGACACTAATGCGTGTTTGAAATCCCAATTTGAGGTTAAGTCTAATGTGAAACTATATTTCTTTATTCGATTTATATTGACTGAAGGCGAAATAAGTCTTCAATCAGTCACTTCAAAGAAGCCTTATTACGGTTCAGAGGTGACATTGTTTATGACGTCACAAAAACAGAGTACAGCTATTTGTCCCGTCGTCACACACATTTATGTATCAAGGATCGACTATAACTCATACAATGGCGTTCGATCGTGGAACTAATGGTATGGATAAAATAAAATAATAAATAAATAAATATCCTTGGACATTCCACACAGCGCCATCCAGTCCCAAGCTAAGCAACTTAATGCTTGTGTTATGGTAACCAGATGACTGTATAATACTTAGATACATTTTTTTTTGTAAATACATACATATTATAGATAGAAAACACCCAGACACAGAACAAATATCTGCAGAACATACAAACATTTGTCCCGTAACGGGGATCGAACCCGCGACCCCCGCGTCTCAGCCGGGCGTTCACCCAACTGCGCCACAGAGGTCGTCAAATGGATAAGTCAATATTGATTTGAATTCTACTTTACGTTTGGTTCATTAAATCACACTATCTAAAAGGGCCTCCACCATCATAATGCACTGATGAACCTGACGTGTGTACTTGCGTACAGAGAAATGTAATTTGGAGTTGCACAAGGGACCACGATGGGCCCGCTCTTGCTATCGGGCTCGGAACGGTCTTATGATCAATTCAGCGTAGAAGTTTTACGCAAAATACTAGTACTTGCTAAAGGAGACTCTATATCTCTATTACTTTTAAGTTTGTACAGTTTCTTTACTATGTCTTATCCACATTTCTCCACCGACTCGTCTCATCCCGTTTCGCGTGTCGAAGTGAAATGTATTTGTCGTAAGCAGCCGTAATACCAATAGTAAATATTTGAAGCAAATCGACTCCCCCCAACCCGCGGGGGGGGGGGGTTGTTTAGACAATGTTTCTTTTACCGATCGTATATCCCTTTGTGATCGAAGTGAGTCCATGTTGAGCAATTTCATTTGATATAAAACCCCTTTTGAATTTGACAGTTTTATGCCTAAATAGAAGGGTATAAGCTATTATTCTGAAGATGTTAAGTTTTGTTCGTAGGAGCTAGTAGCAACCTCTTGGAAGGAGTTTATAAGCCAAACAAACCATGCCACAGTTGACCATGACGAATGTTAGCGAATGTAAGATTGCCAGAGTTTTTTGAATTATAGAATTGAATTGAATTGAATGACTTAATTATCATTATTTTTAAAGCGAGACGCGAAAAAAATATGTCGTTAATCAGATTTTGCAATAAAAGCTGTAAAATCAATTAATTCTTTGTCAAAAATGATTTACGATAATTATAATTGAATTCGATTGATACACTCGCGGCTTAAATTAAGTAAGTGTGAAATGTGTGATTGGTTAATTTAAATTAGATTCCAGAATCTTTAGAAACTCATGTTTCGACAGCACAAAAAAACCACAATCGGAAATGTATAAAACGGTAATTTAATTTCCTTGCGTGTTTTTTATCTATATAAATTCGGTAGATAATTTTTAATATTTCCTTCTCAGAATTTTTTCTTCTTCTTTTTTTTTTTTTTTTTTTTCAAAATCAAAATCAAATTTTTTAAACATTACTTTGTACGGGCGGCTTTTTTTAACTATGCATCAAATTTGAAGTAAGGTTGCCAGAGTTATGATTTAATCATCAATAAATTTTTTGTACCTAGTACAAACAAACACAGAGAATTCTTTATAATGTAAAGTTGATTGTGTTCATTCAGGTCAAATTTTGACCCGAACGTTAGACTAGTTTAGTTCTAGCTGTGGGCCGCAGAAGCTCAGTAGAACCAGTTTTATTGATTACATAACTTTTCTATTGACACAGTCTACTGTGATATATTTTCTGTTGCTAATTTGTGTAGATATATTTTTGAATATGCATGTGAGCAAAAATATGTTTTGCCGTAAAAACAAGTCAAAAATGTGCAGAAGTCGAATTTGTTTATTTAGTTATCAAACAAAACAAAATCCTTGTTTCATTCCTGGATGTTTCTTCTAATGACAAACTTTGAACTAATACAGTTATTATAAATTTGCTGTATTTACAAATAAAGTGTAACGGTGAAAGAAAACATCGGAAAGAAACCCGCGTCTAGTCAGAGCCCTATACGTGTTGACGGCCGGCTAAGCTGACAGGATGGTTTAGGTGCTTGGCAAGCCTATTTCATCTCAACAATGTCCCAGGCACTACAGTGTCCCGTTAAGTGTAGCCTCCTTTACGCGACGCTTTATAGATCATCTAGTAAAGATGTATAGGCCTCAGTTTTTTTTGTTATGCAAGAACATATTTTTAACCGAGAAATCATTTTATTTAAATCGAGTTCTTTTGACTTTATAAGCTCAGTAATGTTAGTGATTGTCCTCTGGATTTATTCTATGTTACATACGTTTATTTAATTTTACGAGCGATAAGCCATTATAGTCTTTACGACAGTTTTATCTGAAATCCATACAGATGACATCGTTATTATACGTGTGTTCACTATGATATTGAAAACGAGTTAAAATTATAGGTTTAGTTTTATGGTGTACTAAAACTAAACCTACTTATATTTATTATTATTATTATTATAAGCCGTTGTGATCCCACTGCTGGGCAAAGGCCTCCCCCCTCTCCTTCCACTTATATTTAACCTAAATATACATACTAATATTATAAAGGTGAAAGTTTGTGTGTAAGTGTGAGTGCTTTGTCTTGCTCTAGTTTATTGAGTTACCGTGGTTTATTTTTTAGGAACTATATTTTAGTAAGTTTTCCTTTCGATAAAAAGAAACTCACTTTGTTTCTCAAGCCACAAATTCTACTTGTCTTGCAGATAAATTTTGGAGTTCATGAAAACAATTAGGTGTTGTTTTCGATTACCTGTTCGTTTTTAAAAATATAGCTGTTCGGATACCATTCACATTCCTTGTTGTTTCATCATAATGTCACACTATTAATCGGCATCTGTTTACCCACATACATAATATTCTCGATCCAAAAGTCAAAATTCTAAACCTATTACGCCATTCAACTTTTCAAAATTACATTCACTTTTCAAATCATTATTCTAAGGCCATATTTCGACAATCGATAGACTTTTAATTATCTTAAGAAATATTGAAAAACAACCCTGTCATTGTAACCACTCGATACGCGCCCTGTTAATTGTTCGCGATGTAAAGCCCACGTACTTAGATAAGTTTGTATGCGAAATTGCGTCAAAGAGCGTATTAGGACAAATTGGCGCGGGGTGCTTGATAAGTGTCACTCGCAGAATTTATTTAATAATACGAAAAAGGAAATTGTTTGTGTTTTTGTGAGACGTGACGTCACATAAATACTTTGTTCCGGTTACTTGATGGGCTGAGTTGCCTTTGTATTCGAAACGCGACTGTTCGAATAACGAGCATCTTAGAAATCATTTATTCATGTTTTTGTTGAAAGTTAAAGGGGCTTTTGTTGATTTATTACAATTTGACATTTTATTTTGAACTTATTTTTATACTTTGGAAATTTTGAACTGAGTGAACTATAGGTACTTATTGTAATCTACTGACTTGTTAAAACGTTGAATATCGTTACAAACGATAGGTAGCGCCACTGTCAGACGGAAGCATGAAGACGGCAGCATTATCTACCGCCCTGAATGGAAATGCTGAACTTTTGACAAGTGGATTAATTTCGTCAAAAAGTTCACAATTAATCAGTTGCTATAAGTTCACGTTATTGAGCTAAGTATTAGAATTTGAAGAATTATTTCTATTATCAATTAATGTTCTAGCCTGAATACCGAGCAGTTCCCGTGAGAACCGAATAACACACAGATTGTACACATATCTCACTCACAAACACAATTTTCAACCAATGACACATACCTACCTTTATAATTTGTTTTCCTAGCAACCTTTTCAATTAAAACTTTATTCTTAGTCTTATTCCAAATGCATACTTTGCACATGCCTACATCGTGCACGATCAATAGTTTTGAACGGTGAAGGAAAACATCGTGAGGAAACCCGCGGCTAGTTGGCCCCACGCGTATTGGCCATTGTCTTTCCTGTGGATATGGCCACAGGAAAGCCAAGCCATCTCAACAATGTCTCAGGCACTACAGTGTCCCGTTAAGTGTAGGCAAAGATTGCCTCCTGACGTCTAGTATGTAAAGGCCTGAGTTACATCTTGCAGAAGATGTCCATTCATAATTGACGACCTCTGTGGCGTAGTGGGCTCGATATTATTCATGTCATGCACAATATTACAAGAACAAAAATTAATAGAGAATAATAAGCAAACATGTAACACTCTGACTCTAAAGCTGGGTACAGATTTGCGAAATGTAACATGCAATGTAACATAATTCCCATAGTGTGGACGGCTTGCGCGCACGAACCGCGCTCACTGTGCGCACAATATGGACGGCAAATTCTTTCAATACGTGTTACATTGCATGCTACATTTCGCAAATCTGTACCCGGCTTTAGACTCGAATATTATCTCGTTTGTCATACCTATTTCTACAATACACAAACTAACCTGGGTCATTGTATGCACGTGCGAACCAGGCGCCAACACACTTAGGTTGCTCACTTAGCAGTATTGTAAAGACTAGACACAGACAAATTGTTTGTGTGCGATTGTGTATTGCATCAATGTGTATCAATTTAGCTTGGTTTATTTAACTGAGTAACTTAATTAAATTTACTAAACGTACTTAGTTTGGTAAATTTAATATATTAATTTTAATATTGTTTATAGAAACTTCCTAACCTAAAAGAATACACAATTTTTTATAATTTTTAAATACAATCAATAAATCAACTGAAACTTGTCACTGCTAATTATAAAATCAAGTAAGTTTGTATGAGCAAGTGGCCAACATTCACGGCAAAATGGACCCATGAATTGACTTGATTTTTTGAGATGTGATAGTTGAATGAATGGAGAGTGATATAGTATGGCTACTTTTTATACCGATATTCCTATTGGAACGGGACTTACGAGGGTGAAACCGCGAGACTCAGCTAGTTGTTTATATTTTTTGAATATCTAGTTTTTTCTACTTTTAATGCCAGTTTTAAATGCCAGCTCTACAGGTAGAAAGTTCCTAGTTCTACATACCTAATAGAGCACATACGTAGTGCTCACGGTGATAGTCTAGAGCTCCTGCGATATTACAAGCTAATGTGGCAATGTAGAGCACAGCCAGTGCTGACATTTCCTCAAACTGATGCCTTCTTGAAACAGATGGCTGTATGTAACGGACGTAATAGTAGCGATAAAATACGATTGGGGGAGAATGAAAAGAAAATGTATTTAGCTAGCCAAGTGTAATAATCCATTTTAGTCCATTTCAATCTTTTAAATGTCAAGTGCTCGAAATAAACAAATTTTATTTTATTATTTATTTAATAATGTAATTAGCCCTTTATTTGTTTTACAGTAGGTATTTGTTTTATATAATATCCCTTAGTTCGGTGTGTCTTTTGACATAGGCCTCCTCCAACTGTTTCCAAGCTAGCCAAGTGTACTTTTTAAATAATATTTACAAAATAAAGTATAGGTACATATAATCATGTCATCTGGTAACCATAACACAAGCGTTAAGTTGCTCAGCTTAGGATTAGATCACGCTGTGTCTAAAGTCTAGTCCAAAGATATTTATTTATCTAGCTAGACCATTTTAGGTTTACAACACTGAGTTATAGGTACGTCAACTCGGCACTTTAAAACTCGGCTTTTCGGGCGAGTTGGTTAAAACGAAAAACCATATTATTATTTTTTAATAAAAAGTCTGTATGGAGGTTATAAGCCGGTCGCTGTTTCTTAAGAAGTAAAAGTCCTAGGATATTAGAGCTAAGGCGTGGTCCGGTTATACTACTTGTTATTTAGCGGGCACACGTGCAAGTGCATTTACATACTACAACTTATGTAATCTATTTGCAACGTTTCATATTTGTTACAGAATTTTGTAAAATTGTACATTTAGAAATTTATTTACAGAAACTAAACTAATATATAAACATAACCGTACAAAATACAATTAGAACCACGGTTGAGCCATCTAAGGGTAGTCAAGCGATCTATAGGCAGCTAAACTGATCCAAGCCACTGCTAGACTACAATCATAGGGGCGATTGCAAGGAAGTCCTGTGAATACAGTTAAGAAGTAAAACGTATTATACTTAACTAAATATTAAGGTGTCCAAATATCGATTTAAAAACCGCAACAATCGAATTTGAATTATTTTACTTCAAACGTATTTTATATAAATAATAAACATACGTTTACATTAGTTTACTATTTTGAATTAAGATTCTCTTGACGTAAGATTTTGAGATTTGCTAACTTTTTGAAATATTTCCATCAACATTGCGAAGTTACATAAGATAGGAATATTTTGAATTTTTAAAACAGAAACTAAAAAATACACTAACTTTCTTCATAACTATCATCTAGCTTAGTAGACATTAGAGTTTAATAGATAAGCTATCTTAGCTTTCTTATCTGATAAGATATCCTAATATAGCTTACCTTAAAATTCAGGTCATTTAAGTTTCTACTTTCAGTTATTTATTTACAGAAACTAAACTTATACATATTTACATAACTGTACAAAATACAAATAGAACCAGTTGAGCCATCTAAGGACCGTTGCAAACGGTCTATAGGTAGCTCAACTGATCCAAACCACTGCCAGACGGAAGCGTGTCTACTTACATGATAAAAATAATTAGATGAGAGCAATTTTAACATCCATTTCAAACAATGTTCAAACCGTAAAAGTCACTGACAGTCAATTAAATTGTATGCAACAGGCAAGAGAATGGCATCATGTAAATAATACTTTATGATCAAGTTAACTTGTTTCATTTTCACTGTAAGTTTTTCAGTTAAAACTTCGCGTGAAAACTTACAACTTGCTGACCGAAGTTAAGAAGTTGGGGCAGAAAATTTGCAATATTTTGCTATAGGTAAGCGTCTTTTTAACTTAACTGTTAACTTTATAAATTAAAGACTTAACTTTCAAACAATAACAAAACAGATCTTTACAGGCTTATTATGTTTTTGGCTGCAGAGACATTAGCTTATTTTATTTTTCTTAGACCACCTGCCAGATGGGTGGACGACATTGTCAAGGTCGCCAACAAAACCTGGATGCGATCAGCCCAACACCGGAAGGAGTGGCAGAAATTGGAGGAGGCCTACACCCAGCAGTGGGTTGACACAGGCTGAATATGATGATGATATGATAGTCATAATCATGTTCATCAGATTTAGCACTTCGAAGTATTAATCTATCGGTATTTCTGTTTAATTATTGATCGAAGTGCATTACATTTTTAAAATGTTAACATTCCATGATAGCTTATTGAAGTTTCATTGCTTATGAACCTAGTACCTACAATTTGAACTTATATTAGCTAAAACTGATATTAAATCTGTAATAAACCAACTTTGAAACCTGTACTTACTAAATTACTAAATAAAATAGCAAAAGCTGTTAGTAAATTACCATTGAATGCATGTCAGGATCTCGGTGGAAACAAAATGGTGGTCCCGAGATGCTAATGCCATCGGCTGCGAGCGATTCTACTCGACAATGAGATAAGTTGTGGCCATGAACATGGCGAGTATAAATATTCTTGGACATTCCACACAGCGTCATCTAGTCCCAAGCTAAGCAACCTAATGCTTGTTTCGCTTGGGACTAGATGACGCTGTGTAGGAAGCAAATGATCTATTCTTTTTTGCACATTAATAAATAGAGTGTGACAGAAATTTCGAAACAAAAAACATTCAAAACATAACATTGTTTTTTTCGCATGCCTAAGTAGGGTGCATGTCAAACTAGAAAACTAGATAGACCACATTGATGTAAGTACTTAAATGTGTTGTGAGTATAGACTCACTAAAACGCGTCACACGAATTAAAATGGAAACTGGTCAACCTTTTCGTTCTGCGACTGTTACTTTATTTAGATACTTACATAATCTTCATATTTAAGAATCTTAAAGTTAAAAATGCTCTAATATCAATTCATGACTAGCCCGCGAGTCGAGCAGCCCTACGCCTGTTGCAGCGATATAGCAACAAAATGCCTCTCACAAACACGGTTGCGGTGAGATTCGTATCGGCGCCCGCGCTTTTAAACCGATGGATCCGCGTCGCCTGATGAATACTGATGCCACGAAATGGTTATATTCCGGAAAACCCCTTTTATTGCAACGGAAAAACAGCTTTCTGTTAAATCCTGTAAAGATGCGGAATGCAAAGTTTTATCGCTACGGGTTTGGGGTGATGATAAAGTATGGGGCTCAGTACGTTTTTATTCTGTGGTTAATTTAAGATGCAATGTTTTTGTTGTGCTTTCGACTAGGTTCTAGTTGTAAATACGAGAAACATTTATAAAGTGCTAAAGTGTCTAAAATTATTATTGCTTTGTTATTCAAAATGTGATAGGTACTTAGGGCTTAATTCGGACCATTAAGGTATTTTATATCGGCTATTTCATATCGTGGCCAATTCTATTCAAGCTTAGTATTTAGCATTGGCCACGCACGATGATTGAAGTGATTTCATTAACAAAGTAATGTTTATTTTTTAGGAAAGATTAATATTTTATGTGCCAAAAGTATCACGTAAGTACCTATATTCTTCCCCGCAGAATCCCCGGCGTCGCGGAAATGGCAACGATGTTGCAATAATACGGTCATAACTCTTAGCGAATTAATAAAACAGCCATTCATTAAGATGGTACCTCTTGCTATTATGACAAGGCGCATTTTGCAATAACCACCCTCATATCTCCAGGTTGAATGGTGGGAGAGATCAAGTTATAGACTAAAGGCTAGTTATTTTAAAATCGTTAAAGGTATTTTCTTTAATAGTTAAGTACAATATGATTATATGAGTAGACGACCACTGTGGCGCAGTTGAGTGAACGCCCGGCTGAGATGCGGAGGTCGCGGGTTCGATCCCCGCTACGGGACAAATGTTTGTATGTTCTGCAGATATTTGTTCCGTGTCTGGGTGTATTCTATCTATAATATGTATGTATTTACAAAAAAAAAATGTATCTAAGTATTATAATTATCAGTCACCTGGTTACCATAACACAAGCATTAAGTTGCTTAGCTTGGGACTAGATGACGCTGTGTGGAATGTCCAAAGATATTTATTATTATTATTATTATTATTATTTTGAATTGTATATAATATAATTCCGGACTCTTCCGGTTACTTCCGGTTTTTCATTTTCTTTGTGTAATATTCTGCTTAGTAAAGAAAAACATCTCGAGGTATCCCACGGCTAGTCACTAGTCAGCCCCACACGTATTGAACATTGTCTTATTTGTGGATATGGCCGGCTATGCTGAGAGGATGGATTAGGTGCTAGGCAAACCGATTTCATCTCAACAATGTCCCAGGTACTACAGCGTCCCGTTAATTGTAGGCAAAGATTACCCCCTGACGCTGTTAAATCATCTAGTAAAGATGTAAAGGCCCGAGTTTGTGCTTATATCTTGTCCCGTCCTCTCCACAGTGCAATAGTGGCCGTAATAAATAACGAGGGTTGCAGGCGGGCGCTAAATTAGCTTTGTGCTGGATCTTGTTGTCTGCACTGGTTTGTTTAAGAGTCGCCTGACGGAAATTGTATCTTCTTCGCTCCACTGACAATTGCTGTCATGTTTAAAGAAGGCGCCTATTGACACAAGTTTGTGGCACGAATAATGGTGGTGATTCAACAATGGTGGTGAACAAGTTTAGTTTAATATAAGGTAGGTAGGTACAGTCAGACTGCTAAATTATGTTTTTTTTTTTATAAAAACAAGCAAATACCACACATTATAATCGCACAAACAATAGAGAGTAGAGTCGTCATGTGAAATGTTGTTTCAATTTCATAGTGGTGGATTGTAGTGGTACTTACGTATGTAATTAAAATTTTATACGACGATGCTTCACATTGTGGTGAGGGGTGATGTGGGGGTATTGTAATGTTACTTTCATGTGTACCTAGACCTGGTGTAACAATCGTAGGTACTTATGTATGCTTAATCAGAAGCTTGATGTACCTACCTATATTTTGAGCATTATCGTTGTGTTAAAGAAATAGCTTTTTAATCATATTGAAGTAGGTAAAAAAGGTCTTTTTTTAATGTTTCGATATTTATAATCTAAAAATGTTGCGACATAATGTATATAGAGCAGTAAAATAAAGCTGCAGGTAGGTATTTATTAAATTCCGTAATAAAATACCTCCTAAATTCCATTTCCTTTTTAGTTCAACTAAGCCGTGTATCGCACCTCCACAAAATAGTTTAAAAGTCGGCGTTTGTGCAGTAACTCTTTGTTGGTCGCGTTAGCTCAGAGCCCGTATAAACTGGACAAAAAGTCGGCAAAAATAGGACAAAACAGGGCAACACCGGGCATGTTACCGAGAGTCAAGCTCAGATGCAGTACTTGGGGAAACAAAAGAAATCCACAAAGTGCACCCTATTTATAGCTAGTTGCTAAGTGGTGTTGTATTTATAAGTTAAAAAGAGAGAAATAAATAAAATGACTGATTGAAAGATACCAAAATTTTGTGGTAGCTTCTAAATCTGTAGGTATAACTAAATTATCAAAATGTTATTTCTAACTAAATAATCTCCATACAATATACCTACCTCGTGAATAATTAAAATAAATAGGCCCAGGTAATCCGAGTAGGGCAGTACAGGCGTGTGCCCAGCAGTTTGTCAAGTCAGGCACTTCATTACGGAGAGCCTACACTGTTTGCTGACCACCCACGTTAATTAGTTCCATGATGATGGATACACACTACAGAGGATCTGCAAATAATGCCGTGTAAACAACTTGAGACAAGAAGTTACTGTTTATAAAAGGAAATAGTAATAGCAATCACCTCTTGACTTTTGCTCAGTGTAAAGAAGCAGGCGTAAATTATTATCTTGAAGTTTAGTTACACTCGTTTATTCAATAGATTTTAACGACTTAAATTGTTTTTTTTTAATCCGTACTAATGACTGTGTTTAAGCCTAAGTACCTACCTATAGTTTATTAGCGTTTTATTAGCACTAAAATAAAAAAAAACAAAGTTATTTACGTGATTTAGTAACGTATATCCTAAACGTAATTAAACAAACTTGTGAATTATATATGCTTACCTTTCTTTACATTAAATTTCAGATTTTATCTGAAAACACAGACATTTCGGAAAGGTGTAAAATAATAACACAATATTGCCAGCATTGTGAGTTTCGATAAACTGAC
This sequence comes from Xanthorhoe spadicearia, assembly GCA_947086425.1. Classification (NCBI taxonomy): domain Eukaryota; kingdom Metazoa; phylum Arthropoda; class Insecta; order Lepidoptera; family Geometridae; genus Xanthorhoe; species Xanthorhoe spadicearia. The sequence continues at coordinate 312,798 of OX352208.1, forward strand.
AAAACGGCTAACTTCCCCGAGGTGTCATAAAGGTGTTGTCACCGCGCCTGCTCGATTTAACCCGTTTTTTTACCCCTAAGTCGAGCTTATGAATAATACATTTTTGGGGTTCAATTTTATGAAGTTTACTTTTATTTGGGTTTAAAAAGATTGGTTTTCTTTTAACGTTTTTACTTTTTGGTAGTGGTATTATTTTATTGATTTTTGTACTTTGCTTGATTAATTAAAAAAATCAAATGTTAGGTATTCTTAATTTAAAAACATTTTTAAATTTAAGTTAAGTAAGTCTCCTGATACTAAACTGGTTATAGGTTCTGATTACAAGTTTCAGAGCTGTCACATGGACAATTTTCAGCAAGAATAAATTATAAATTTTAGTAGAGTGAGTTCATTTTGCTCATAGGTACAGGGTTTTTTTTAATTAAGATTGTATTTTGTTTTAAATACGTAGGTACATAATAATGTTTTAAAACAAGAGGGAAAAATTGTGCTTAATCTATTGTAGGTACTTTTTCGTAATGTACTTTTAAAAAACTAAGAAACGTAAAACACTATGAAAAAACATACTGAACCCACGTAGGTGTTCATTCATCTGCATGGTTCAATAATTCATGTTATGGTAATGCCCCATACGTTACCTCTCGCTCGCAGATCCCGTCAATGGATCAATGCTATTGTCTATCTATTTGTATAATAGACTCTATTCCATCATTTTTGTACTCAAATAATTGTAGTTTCATTCAATGTTCTATGAGACAGATCTGTGTTTTATTCTTAAATAAAAAAGGGTAATTTATATAATTATTTTATTATATTACGTATTTACAAATCACATACGATAATTCGATAAAAAAGTTGGCATGGTTCGCGACGCTTAACAAAGTCGACATCGAAATAAAAATTGAACACAATCATTAAAGTAAGAACACAAAAATGGTAGAATCCATAGATAAACTTCCTATTTATGATTACCCTAATAATCGGGAAAAGACTCAGTTTGAAATCAATTTAGCACTAAACAAAAATAGGTTAATTGAAGGAACAAGGAGGTTTAATCTTATGGACGCAGTTTTCTTCAGTTGTTAGATTAGTAGTGTCCGTAGTGACCGCCGAGACCGCCGTACCCGAGACCGGCGCCGTATCCGTGGCCGTAGCCGCCGTATCCGGGGTAAGCTACCTGGTTGGAGTAGCTGAGGGCGCCTGAGGGGTAGTGACCGTATCCTGGGAACAAATACATTTCATTTTTACAGATCCATTTAAGTTTTTTGTTCAATTGTGATGAACTGTTTGATAGGAAAGCGATTGATATAAGAAAAATAACCTACTTTGATAAGTTGTAATATTATTTAACTATGAAAATAACGATGCATTTAGTATAATGCTCTAATTTTTCATTAGTAAATATTAAATCAAATTTATGAAAATAACTTAAAACTTAAGAAAAAAAACTTAAGACCTTTGCCCAGCAGTGGGACGAAATAGGTTAATTAAAAAAAAAAAAAAAAAAAAACTTAAAACTAGTCAGGTACTTTAATAGCAAAGGCGAGCTTAACCCTAAAAGAGTTTATCTTCCAGCAAACCTTATTGGAGACTTTTCTAATAATCAGTGTTTCTAACTTTTTCCAATACTTGGTCGATTCTCTTAAAAAGACATACCAAATATTAAAAGTTTTGATCACACCTATTAAGTCCAAGAAAAGACACCAGCCAAAGGGCTGGTCGGCTGGGCTGGTGGTCGAACAAAGGTTCGAGACAATAATAGATAATGAACAAATGCCGTACAAAGAACAAGGCAATTATCGCAGTGTCGGTCCCACGCTGCAACTGACCTCTGATGCAGAGGTCAATACATCCTTTGATACACAGCCTCAATACAGCCTTGGTTTTATGAAAACCAGCCTTGGTTCTATAGAAAATTATGACAATTCACGTCTAGTTGTAAATGGTCTTATGTAAAGGTAAATAGAACAAGAATTTTATTCACAAATGTTACACGTTTTACGATAATGTTACGAAAGAAGTGATGCTCCAAAAATATACTTTCTTAGTACCTAAGTAAGATTGTACTAGCTAGCGAACACTGGTGACGGACTTTTTAGGCCGCTTAAAGCCATCCATCATGCCTCAATTTTACTGTCCTTAGAGAATATTTTTATTTTTATAACATAAAGCATAAAGGGTTGTTTTTTTTAATAGCCGCGTTACTGTTACAAACATTAACTTGAAACAAAAAATATTTTAAACTGTTTAACAAAAAATGTGTCTTGCTACTCTAACGTACTATGCTAGAGCAAGAAAGAATTTTGCTGTCTTCGACCAGAAGGACTAATAGTGTTGCGCAAGTCAAGCCTGCCTGCTGGTCAAAGTATGTCAAAATATGCTTACCGCCGCCGTATCCACCAAGACCAGAGTATCCAAGGCCGTTGTAGCCGTATCCACCGTAGCCGCCGTACGCGCCGTGGCTGCCGTATCCGCCGTACCCGCCGTAACCGGTGTGGGCTGTCGTGTATGCTACCTTGCTGACTGCGGGTGCAGCTGTGAAACAACAAATAGTAGTTTATTAAATCTGTTAAGTACTTACTATTTATTTTCATTGACATATGAATAACAAAAGCAAGCAAAAGACTGATTTGTAAACTTAGAACTTTGCATTTTATTGATAAACTAATACGTAGGCCATACGGCCTTGAAAGTCTTGTGTGAGTGATTCATAGTGAGGGCAAATTTTGTTCAATGATCGATAAAAACCGAATCGAATCGAAATCGAAGGTCAATGTCGAGGGAACCTGCGGAACCGATAGCTTCGAGTCGCGTGACTGATCGATTGAAATCAATGAATCGATGTTGGTTTTGTAAGGAAATATAATGACAGCGTTTTCATACGATTCTATACATCTTGTCTGCTGCGATTTAGGGAACAGTTTCGTTTCTCAGGACAAATATGTCCTAGAAACTGTGTCACCAGAGTTGGCCACTTGCTCATACGAACACGAACGAACGAACCAACGAATTGAGTTTTTTCAATTGCAGCTGGTTTTTAACACAAACAATAGGTTTCCTTACTTCTAAAATTATATAAAAACTTTTATTGCCTGCATTGTTTAAACAAATAAGTACCTACACAATTAGTCGCTCATTATTTTGACAAACCAATAAGACAAAGCACAATACACAGTGGGCCAAGGACCGTGTGTCATTGTGTCATTAACTTGTGACATTGCGACCGTGTTATAATCAACAGCGTGTGCCTATTACGGTGTAATGATCTGGTCGAAGACACTGATTGTAGTACCTGGTTGAAATAATGTTGTGCCATGTTGGATACTCTACAATTTTCTTTAAATTGTAGATACTGAGTTTATGAAATCATATTTCGATACACAATGAATTATTGGAGTGCGGTTTATCCACGCTATAATTAGAGTGAGATGTGATAGTAATACAGTTACTAAAACTAAAGTCCTATAAAACAATGTTATGTGCTTTACCATGCAAGATCAAAACATGCTTACCTGAAAGTATCACCCAAAAAGTAAAATACGAGTACCAATGAATAGATAACAATACAAAGAGTTGTAAGAGTTCCAACTCAAACAACTAGGTAATCTAGATCTTTTGAAACTCGGGAATGTGCCAGCACTTTATTCAAAAGGAACGACTGATTTTCATGAATTTTAATACTTCCGATAAACTTACCTCGAACTCAATTTATTGAGTTTCTTTTCAACACTTTAAGTGAAATTGAAGACCTGAGTTTATTATCGCAGTTTTACGAATAAAACACCTATATGAAATCGCTTTTTTGTTTCAAGTACCATTTAAAATTAGTTTTAAAAGTACTTTAACTTGTTCTTTTACAAGCTAAGCGCTCTACCGTTGATAGCTTTACACAAAGATTCTACTTTGCCAAAAAACATTACAGACTCTCCGGTGACCCATTCTAGAGAAAGATGCCAATAAAATCCTTCCTCAATCGATTCAAAGCGAACAATCCTATAAATTTTAAACGTAGGGGCGGATGGGGTAGCTTCGACCCAAGTGGGTAGCAGATACCTACATAATTAAACCAAGGGTTATGTTCATGATGTGAAGGTTATGATGTGAACCTTAATAGTCTCTAGGTGTTTTAATTAAAGTAATTTCAACAATTTTCATTTTTTGGATTATGTTTTTAAATTATATACTTACTGTTTCAAATCTAAGTGAAAACAAATTTTATATATGTATTTTTATTTTTAGCTGAAACACGAAGGTAAATAATGAAAGAAAGCCAAAACTAAAGATTTTAAACTATTATTACTTGATTAAGTGTTTAAGCTCACCCGGCTAAAACTAAACAACTAAAAATCTCATAAGTCAATGTCAGACAGTACCAAAGTATTTTCAAAGTATATTTTCCTCCCTGCGGTCATTTTTACCCCACTCTGTCAAACAAACATGGGATGCGATAAAGCAACATTACCTTTGCAATAAACCAGCAGTTAAATGCACCGAATGAATCGCAAGAAGATTAATACTAGAGTAGTGGTCATTATCTTTAGAAAAATGTAATTTCAAACTCTAGTGCACTGAACTTAAGTTTCATTTCGATGCTCTTTTACAAAGGAATGAGAAGCTTGCGTCTCTTTAAGATCTTTTGTGTTGGTTTTACTCTTCTATTAATGGATAATTTCTGGTTGCAATTTTGCGAAAATTCTCCAAAATATCTTAAAAATAGTCCTGCTACGGATAGCAAACTAGACACACTTTTAAAATACATTCACTTGTAAAGACATCCTTAGGTATCTACCAACTATCCCAAATGAAATATGATCTGACTGTTATGTAGGGAGCGAAAACTCTTTATGTAGTTCTTTAGATCCTTTGAAGATGTTTAATGGGGTAGTCAGAGGTATATTCAAAAACATATTTTGGTACATGCCCACATTTTGAAGAAGTTAACTTTCCATACGTGACAGGTTGCGAGCCAAACGACTATTTTAAACGAACAACAATTATTTCAAAATGGGGCATGAAAATACAAAGACCTAAATGTGATATTATCATCATGACTTATTTTCATAGCAGTTGCAAAATTGACCTGGAATTTTATTTCAGACAATAAACATCATGATAGAGGACCTTAGTGCCGCTACAACCACATAAAAAGAAAATAGAATATTAACTCCATGATAGGAAATAGAAGAGGGACTTTGTTCCCCAATGATAAAACTTTTTCCATTTTTCCGTTTTATCTTTGCCAAATAAAATCACTTCATACCGGAGCACTTCATTGATACTCTCAATTGAAACTTGGACGGCGTTCTGCAAAAGCTACTCAATTGAATTGTTAGGCATTACATAATGAAGCCCTCTTCAAAATCTCCACTTGTAGTATTATCGAAGTTTGCAAGGAGTTTTCAGTTACGCTACTACTCTTGAGTCAAATTGGCTGTAAAGTTAAGTGCCTTTACTTTAAAATGGACACGTCTTTTAAATTTAAGTAACTTTTATTTAAAAGATGTGTCCATTTTAACCCAGTCCAGTAATTGAGTTACTTTACACACGCATTTATGCCATTTTAATCAATGTATGACTACTTTGATTCATTCTGAATGTGGTAGCTAATTTAGACCAGCTAAATAGTATGAGAAATGAGTATCAATTTAAAAAGATGTGTAGGATCCTGACGCTATAAAATCCTAATGAAAAGGTCCTTTGACCTGAAGGCTAAACTTAAAACCTTTACTGCATTTGTTTTTAATTCGAATTCTATCGTTAGAAACGACGGGTAGTTTCGTTTTGGCGAGATTTTGATGTGGCTTATTATTAATATCAATTGCTAGATTAGAGCAATCGAGTGGAAATGTCATCGTGTGAAAATAACAATATTGAAATTGACACGAGAGATAAATCTAAACTAACCTACTACTGATTTAAAAAGAAAAATATTAGGTTCTAAGAATATCTTACCGTATCCGCTGTACCCCAGGCCATGTCCAAGCCCGCCGTATCCTAGTCCTCCGTATCCAGCCCCACCGTATCCAAGCCCGCCGTATCCCAGACCGCCGGCACCCAGGCCGTCGTATCCGTATCCGAGGCTGGAGATACCTCGCTTCTCAGCCTTCTTGGCTTCTTCAGCGCAGACAGCGCTTAAAGCGAGGGCGGCTACAATCTGGGGGTTCAGAAAATCTGAGGTAAATTAAATGTGTTAAGTGACCAATTACTTAGAGTTAGGGTAGATGAGTGTAAATTGATTTTTGGTAAACTCTTTATTTTGCCTTTATGTTGTTTGGAATTTACGATCCGATGTCATATGGTTCTGTTGCTGAATTGGCTAAGAACTCTGGCTTGAGGAACATCAAAGCTAAAGTTACATTGGTAGGTATGAGTCAATGCAATATAATTTATCGTTCAAAGAAGTAGGCACTCGTAGCACTCGTAGCATTGCGTGCTACGAGTGCTACGAGTGCCTACTATGATACCCCCCCCTACCCTTCAATAATTTTAATCTACTACGGATTAGCCTAGAAAATATTGCCTGGCACATGACAAAGGAACCACGTATAAGCCACTTCATTTTCATAAAAGAATGGTTATAATCCGGAGATAATTATGCACCTTTATATTTTAATCAGTTTCCGAGGTATTTTGCAATTAAGACGTGAGCAGCTTACTGGATAATGATTGAATCTCAACAGACCGAAATTGATTTGGACTGAGTCATAGTTTGGTGTAGTACTCGTTACGTTCCAGACTAGAATGGCAAAAGTGAACAAAAAACGGTTAAAACAACGCGTGCAACGAGTGATGTTTTTTTACTTATAAGTTTTACCTACCCTCTTATCGGGTTAGTGTCAGTGGGACTGGTAGTCTTATGGCCCTTTTGAGTTGAAAGTTCATGCTGAAGGTGATTTTTAAGTACTTTTATCACGCGCGATTTTGAATTACTCTCTTGGAGCGTTTTAAGTGTCAAAAAGCAAAAATAATAAATGATGGTGTCTGCAATTATTCATTATTCTAAAAGCCAGCCACTAAGCCAACAAGTCTAATGAAAAAGTGGACTTAAACTAATCCCTCGAACGTGGACGGAAACATAATTTCAAGAATTCAACTTGGAGGGAACTCAAGGCATTTGTAATGACTCCAAAGATGCTTAATTTAATTAAAAATCGCTGAATTTAATTTGTAAAGTTCCTTTAACTTTAGCTTTGAACATGTTATAAGGTTAGGGGAGCATTGGGTTTAGTTTCAATGTATTTCCATTGAAATAACATGGTAAAAATCTAAGACAATGACACATTTTCAGAACAATGTAAAAAAACATTGAAGGTTTTATTAATTTTATTTGGAGTTTTTATATTTTGAGTACCTACAGTTTTAAGAGGGAAATTGTACCATTATTCAGATAACAATGTGGACCAAAAGCTGACATTTTGGCCAGGCCAAAAGTGTGAATTGGGCGAAAGAGGTCAGAATCATTGCAAGTAGAGATCCGTGTCTCAGCCTACCCTCACGTGAAAAAGTCATAACTTTATGTATTAAATTATGTAAGTAAACAACCTGTTTGTATTATAGTAGAGAAAAATAAGATTGTAACAATTGAAAGAATGTAGAAACCTAATGTTTTTTGAAAATTCATAAGAGGCTCCAATAATTGTGTGTCTCTCAATGATACACTCATGATTGGAGCCTCTTATGAATTTTCAAAAAACATTAGGTTTTATTTTTGTTTCAACATAACTTACAGTTAATCTGTCTTTACCACATTTTCTTACTTGCAACAAAAATAGACACTTTAGAAAAACACCTAAGCAATTTCAATCGCTATGACGTATCGACTACCAGTTTCTCAATGAAACTGCCTATATCCTGGGATTACCTAGGCAAGTGAAGTAATTGACTATAGTTAGTGCATGACAACATAGAACAATGAGTTGTGTTGAAAGTAAGGATTTCCTATACAGAATGATTAGAATAATCACTCATGAAAGACTTAATAATGTGTAATGAATGGTTTGAGATAAAAATGGTTCTTACAACCAAGAAAATTAATGACAAAAAAAAATGAAAACAAGAAAGAAAATCGAGACGACAAACTGAGATGGCGGTCATGCATTGACAGTAAATTTTAAAGTGATCCCGGCCCGAGAAATAAACACATTTTTCTTTCTTTCTTTTTTGCAGACTACGCTACACTGAGCGTATTATTCCGTCGCCGATCTTTCACGGAAAACCTTAAGTACATCTTATTGCGTATGAATTACGAAATAACAATAACCTAATTATTTTAAAAAATGTTTCAGTAGCACCATTTGTTAGTTTGGCTGTGTCGAAGCCGGTAAAACAATACATCTCCGACTATAATACCTATACTTCATTTCTTGAAACGAGCTAATGGGAAGAAAAATAAACGTACGTGATTTGTCGTAAAAATAATTGTCTGTTCTCGTGATTGGCTAGATTTGACAATTGACAATTGATTTGACAATCTAGCCAATCACGAGAACAGACAATTATTTTTGACGATCAATCACGTGCATTTATTTTTCTTCCCATTATCTCACTTCAAAAAATGAAGTATAAGTACTTATAAGTATACTATGTTTCTGAATTATTGTAGAAGTAAAATCTCTACAAAAAGAGTAATTTCAAACAAAAACTAATTAACAGTTGCTTATCTAAGATCTGTATAAAACAATTTATATCAAACAATTATTAAATTGTCTATAAAACGATCTCAGTAAAAAACCACAAAGAGATTAGACTGTTGTTTTGTTTTCGCAAAAGAACTTCGTTATGATAATATCTGGCATTCCCGTGTATTGTATTAATTAGTCCGGAGGTGAAAAACAAAATTAATTAGATACGGAAGTAATTAACGAGGATTATAATTATTTTAATATCAAGTTGAGTTATGAAGATCGGTCTTTTTGATGCAAATAAAAACAGAAAATAGAAAGATACGAAAAACTTTTTTCAAAAAACATTAGTATTTGTAAATAAACGTATTATTTAATTTAAAAAAAAACCGTTTGGAATTTTGCTAAGCGAAGACAATCGTATTAAAAGTCGAAAGTATGTCCAGTACCTTTTTTGTAGGGATATTTGTACCTATAGTTATAATATAATATAATATATTATAATAGATCTTACTAAGTATATTGAAATTATTAGACATAAATTATAGATCGAAAAGTGAAACTAAAAATAACAGTGTGAGTAAACATGGATTCGCGAATTTATGTTTTTGGATTCGATGACGATACGATGAAATAGATCTAGGCTCACACTCAGAATCTGCACTCAAGCAGGTTCGAATTTGACAGTTCTCTATGTAAACCTCTATGTAAACTAAAATGATGAATCTCGATTGAGATGATATGCGATTCTAGTTTGAAAATGGACTCGGAATTCAATGCTATAAAATTTCATTTTTGGACTTACAAAATGGTACAGTTAACAGAAATTTCATATATTTTGATTTATGGTACTTTATTTTCTAAGGACATGTTTTATTTGTGATATAAACTAGAGTGACTATCTAATTCCTTTGATTTAATATCTCTATAATTATTGTTGGTAATTTGACTCGACAAGTTATTTTTGACCGGAAACTGCAATAGATTAAATTTTAAGTGAATACAATTACATTGAATCAGGACACCACTTAGCTTCGAATTTATTATGATAGAGGCATTTAAAATATTGTTTAAATGTACGCACTTTACCAAAATTTATTCTACATTTTGTAAAATTTTATTTTAATGAAGATTATTTTATTTATAGTTTTTTAATTTATTATTAATTCACGTATTATCACAAATTCTTACCAAGAATTTCATGATGTCTGAGTGTTGCGTGCACAACTGGTGTCGTGGTCAGAGTGCGCTCTGCTTATATACAAGCTTCGCTGCTTGGAGGCTCTCAAGGACTGCCTGGATGAAGGAAATGTAGAAATTGTAGCATTACGTGAGTCAGAACTGAAGGCATTGTTGGATAGACGTTACATGATACGTGTTATGTTTTAATCATGTTTTTGTTTTTAGAAAATCTTTAATAATATTGTGAAGAGGTAATGTTTTCTTGTTTGTTTGTTTGACGGAGGTGATCGCCGAAACTATTCAGCGGATTTCAAAAAATCTTTTACTGACGCGACGTCTAGAATAGACTGTCGGGATGGTTAAAGGCTATAATCGTATATCAGCTAATATAGGCTATAATATAGTCGTATAAACAAGAATTACAATAATACTTTTAAAACTATCACAGTTTTGAACATTATAAACACTTGAAACGAGATATTTACCATGATTTGGTGATTTATGAGTTTGGTGAATAATTGTTATTGGCGTGCTTAACAGAAAAAAGATTGTCTGAGCGTGGCCAACTCTGGTGACTGAAGTTTTAGGCCTCCCAAAGCCCGTCATGGCTTAACGACCTTTAAAGCCAGGACATTTCGTCCGTGTCCGTGTCCTCTAAATCACAGAAAAGCTCAGTTGCTAATGTCAATTGCGGTCACCCATCCATGTTGTAACCGCTCAGAACGTTGTTTAACTTTAACCTCAAAATATGATAAAAACCCAACATTTTCTGATATTTATCAATTCAATAAGATATGAATAATGTATATGACAGAGATGGTTGGAGAAAATTGGGGGAGACCATTGCCCAGCAGTGGGACAACATAGGTTAGCAAAAAAAAACAATGTATAAAGAATAATTAAAATTACCCAGAATAAGAAATTGAAATAACTTCTAAGTCCACAACGGTAACCAATTTGTTTATTGGTATCTAACCTTTTGCAGCAATTATTTGCAAAATTACGAATTGCTCTATAATTTTGCCCAAACATACACAATTACGTTACGAAAAGCCTAGAAACTATAACTTAGGTTTCCTAAGTTTTGTTGCACCGTTTTATGGCAGATCCAACAATTTACAAAATACACCAAAACTAGGCATGATCTGGTCAAATTAAACCGTCATCAACATTTTAGCCTTGGGGAGGAAAACTTCTGCAAAACGTGGGTAACCCAATTATGTGTTTGGACATACCTTTGACTACCCCATTAGACGTCTTCAAAAGGATCTGAAATTTACAGAAAAATCTGTAAGAAATGTCTACCGCTTTTGAGATACAGTCGTGATCAAATTTCATTTCATTTTTTTCTTTCACATAAGGGAGGACTCGATTTAGGAGATTGTATCCTAAAATTATACTTTATTTCATTTTGTATGAATTTGAACATTTTGATCGGAATTTCGTGCTAGAATACAGAACTTAAACTCCAACTAACATTGAACTAAACGGTGAAGAAAAACAACGTGACGAAACCAGTTGGTATTCTAATCGGCGATGGACTTGCAACCTGTCACGCATGGAGTAGTAACTTTCGCGAAATGTGTGTATTTGTCAAAAATGTGACCTCTGACTATCCTCTAATACACACATTCATTATAATCACGCCTCTTTCCTTGCTACTATCCTAACATACCTCTTTCGCCTCATTCACTCTCATAACATTTTTCATACGAACTTACCAATTTAGTTTCAAATGATAATGAACGAATGAATGAATGAAACTAACACGATGCATGATTCTTGCATTGGACTGCAAATAAGTAACTTCGCCAGGATAAGGGTAGGTTTAAATACTTAAAAAAATATATTTTGATAATATCGGTTTATGTTTAATTTACTTATGTAATGTTGATACTTTTTATCCCGATATTCTGGCGAAAACGGGACTTGCGCGTTTGAAACCGCGGGGCGCAGCTAGTAGTCCATATTTTTACTGTCTTAGCTGTAAGTTTCCCAAAGATGTTGAAAATAAAATAATCTGGTTCAACTTGTCATCTCAACTTTGAATGGAATTCTCAACGAAACATCGCACACCGTAATTTCATAGTGATTGCATTCCTACAAGCGCAGTGTATTAATTGCACGTGTCTAGATCTTATTAGCAGATTGCTCCAGAACTCGGTTTCGTAACGCTGGCTGGCGTGTGCTCGTAATGTTGGATATCTGGGAGTTATGGTGCTGAGTCATGCTTGCAGTTGGTTCATCCTTGCTATCGTTTTTGTTTTGTTGGAAACAAAGAAACAAACAAAAAAATCATTTATTTAGAACAAATAAAGATTGGTAATAGAAACAATAGGAAGTACAAAACAGGAAAATAATTAAATGCGTTTTAAAGCTTTTAGCTTTAAATTAAAAAAGGAAAGCTTGTTTTTACGCTAAGAAGCACAATACCGGGATCAGTGGAAGAAAGTGGGAATTTGCTATGCAATTCGAAACATCAGTCTTTAATACTTTTACAATTAGAAAACAAACTTAATTTACTATAACTAGCAAACATTGATTCATTTTAATACAGCATTGATTTAAAGAAGATCGTAATAAGTATCTATTTATAAATACATTATAAGTACTTAATGTCCACATACAACTCACGAAAGATTATAAAAGTTACATTGACCAAACCTAACATAATCATGCAAACAATTTGATAACAATTTGAGAATGCTATATCACACACAAGATTGTATTGAGCATTGTCACTGACGTTGACAATTCGTGGCCGCAAGAGTTTCCCACAAAAACTCTCCTAAGGTCGCTCTGATTACTCAAGTACGCGGGTTTTAACACCTTTGTTGTTGAGTTGCTACGGACGTTTTTTGATTGACGTCAGCGTGAGTTTGTGATCTTTCGTAATTGCACCAGTTTGTATCCTGAAAAGTGCGTACTCAGTTTACAGTCATGGAACTTACAAACGGAACCCTAAAAATAAGATTAGACCCTAAATAGAATAAAATTTTAGACGTTATTTTGTTTACTTTAGAAAATTATAGTTAATATTTAATATTTTTAATATGTTATAGTTATACTTTTTTTATATTAAAAAGAAAATTATATAGGCAGAAGCATAATTATTGCACTCATTAATCATTGCATTCACTTTATTTTCTTTAAGATAATAAAATTTAAGAGTGTCAACAATAAGGCTAGCCCCAGAAACAATAATTCTCCTATTTATCCAAATTAAATCTGTCACCGCCGTCTTTTAACGTTTACGAATATTCGAGAAATCGTAATTTTTAAGTACAATGAATGTAAACAAGTACACAACCTTACAATGAATAATGCAGTAGGTACTAATACAGTGTAAAAACCTCAACTTTTTGCATCTGATTTAGGTCTGATTGAGTTGTCTCGCTTGAAGGGGTAGGGTCAGTTATATCATACTAGCTGCGCCCCGCGGTTTCACCCGCGTAAGTCCCGTTCCCGCGGGAATATCGGGATAAAAAGTAGCCTATGTCACTCGCCATCTCTTCAACTATCACCACACAAAAAATCACGTCAATTCGTCGCCCCGTTTCGCTGTGAAAGACGGACAAACAGACAGACAGACACACACACTTTCGCTTTTATTATATTAGTATGGATATGGATAGATGGATGGATGGATGGATGGATGCCTGAACGCTGTTTATATTAATCTGTGAATTGAATTGTATCTTATATAAGCCCCATAAGCATATTATTGACCTTAGGCATTAAATTGCTGATCTTGGGACTAGATGACGCTGTGTGAAATGTCCAAGGATATTTTGTAAGTGCGATGAACGTCGTACTACTTCAACGATCCATAACAAGTTAGCTACAAAAAATCAAAGAGACCACCCAGTAGTTAAGAGTCAGAAATTCAGAGAGAGCAAAAACAATGGATTTTAATTACTGCATTTGATTTGTATTCGAAGTTGTTACTATGTGTTTATGATGTTTTTAATTATGTAATAATTGTGGGCTGTTAATATTTTTATGATGTTCGCATTTTGAAAGATTGCAATCTGGTTTACTTATAACCATAGATTTCTTTCGGTTCATTTTTTTTTTAATAATTCACACATCGGTGCTTAAAACCGATAATAATTGATCTTAATGATGGTTTCAACCCTGGCAATTTTCAATTTTTCAATTTAAAAAGTTCTTTATTCACAAATCCCGGCAATTAGGTCTTCGTGGCTGAGTTGTCTAGAGCAGTTGGTTTTTTTTTCTTTCTTTCTTTCTCTATTTTTCTTACATTTAAATATTTTTTTTCTTCCATACTCCCAAATATTAACCTACCGTAAAATAGCTAAACATGCCCAAGTTATCCTAACCCCATCTTTCGATTCCAACGCGTTACAGCGACAATCTCCCGAATCTATACTCAGCGGAAACGTAATGGCGCAAAAATCCTGTTACAGATAAGATCGAAGATCGCAGGTAACATATCGCTTAGAGATCGGTACAATAGAGTTAATGGGAAAACGTTTCTCAGTGTTACACGGAACCCTTAAGCAGAATTTATACGAAGCCAGTAAATGCGCCAGTTACTGGCTAGAAGAATAGATAGGTGCTCTATTCTCGTGGGCAGCCAGCGCTGGCTTGGCTTGACAAACTGTTTGACAAACACAAGGCAAATTACCAAGCCAACGCTGGATGTCTTGTTGGCAGCCAGGTTGGCTTCGTGTACTTAAGAAAATCGTTCACCGCCAGCTAAACTAAGTTAGTTTAGCTTAGCTCGCATTTACTGATTTCTGTTTGTAGTGAATTTGGTGAACTAATACTTGAGCTTCACGAAACGAATCGGAAAAGTGTAATTTATGTATATCATTATACTCATTCTAAATAAATAAGATGATGATAATTTTGGTTTAATTACTTCACTCTACTATTTTACAAAATCTTAGTTGTCTGAATAAATAAAATTATTATTATTATACTTAATTATAAATGTTTTAATTAAAAAACCTCCTTTTGATTGAGAAACATAGAGACTGCGTTAATATAGCTTAAATAAAAATGACTGTAATCTTGGCCATCAACCTCGAGTCAAATAATGAAGCTAAATATATAATTTAATTTCCGCGTTAAAATAGAATTGTTAGCTCGACATTGAGCTAATTAACACATTTAATAGAACATTCACTAATTTACGTCAAACAATTAGTTTTTTTTGCAGTAAGTGTTTTACCGCATTATGTATATAATTATATGAATCCTTAAATATAACCTTGGAATAAATTAAGTTTCTAAAACCAATTCAACCTAGATCTAAACATCTAATTAGTTAATTTACGAGTATGTACCGTCAACTTGAGTAAATAGTTTGCCTAACACAAATAGACATCCTCTCAGTCTTTTCGATTTCGATTATCATCCAAGCTCGCCGATTAAGAGTACTTCTGACCGTATTTAAATAAATTAATTCAATATAAAAATAATGAAAATAAAGAATTGTAGATCATGCAAACATTTGTCACGCAGCGGCAATCAAACCCGCAACTTCTGCGTCTCAGGTGGGCTTTCGCCCACTGCGCCACATAAGTCATCCACCAAGGTCCTGGTTTTGAGGAACCGTGAAGTATGAATGGACCACACCTCGCCAATTATATGGTGCGTGTAGACGTAGCCTTATCCTTGACACGCTATTCATTCACGGATGCAGTTTATAGCCATGAGATTTTTTTGCGAATGCTTTAAAATTATTTGAAATAAGTTATAACCGAAATTATATTTTTATATTAAATACTAGCTGCGCCCCGCGGTTTCACCCGCGTAAGTCCCGTGCCCGCGGGAATATCGGGTTAAAAAGTAGTCTATGTGTTACTCCAGGGTACCTATCTACATACCAAATTTCAACTAAATCGGTACAGCCGTTTTTGCGTGAAAGAATAACAAACATACATACATTCTCACAAACTTTCACATTTATAATATTAAAAATAAAAAATAAAATAGTAATAATAAAGTAGGAAGTAGGAAGGATAGTAGGATAGGATTTAATTACCGAAGTTGGCAATTAGACTCAGACATTGTCCCAGACTTTTACCTCCTGACTCCTGACGTTGTATGAATCACTTAATTATACGTTTATATGACTAAGAATAATAGTAAAACTACAAGTGACAAATTGTACCTTGATATAGGACATAAGGACCGTGTGAATTTCAATAAGGAAAATGTAAACACCGCCTTATCATACCACTTAAAACTATAAAGCTCCCTTGAGCCATGTAAACTACTCTTAATGATTATTGTGCACATTAGCACATTACCTTACTTCTACTTAAACCTGTTTATCCAATACTAGAAGCACGTCCCGGCTTTGCATGGGTATAAACTACTGGGATTTAATAATAGCCTCTGAAAGCGTAACGTATGGCGATCCATTATAAACATCAGTGAAATAATTTTTGAAAAGATGAACTAACTGAATGAATTGTCATAAACATTGGTTTTTTGTTTGTTTGTTTGACGGAGGTAATCTCAGAAACTACTTAGCCAATTTCAAAAATTATTTCACCGGTGTGTAGAATAGACTTTCGGGATGGTTCATGAATACATAGATACAATTCTGTAACGCTAAAATCTAGTGCTAATTCATTCTCAATTCAATCTTTTGTTCTGATAAGTTCAATTAAAGGTTCCTATTGTTTTATAGGTCAGTGTGTGAAATGGACACAATAGTACGTGTAGCATTTATACAGGCATTTAGTATTATGATAAGCTATTTTGAAGTGTTACAACGTGTTTGTACTACTTAGCACAGATTACTCGCATTACCTTGATAAAGTGCTTATTTTGTATGATTATTACGTATTTTTACATATCCGATTGCATTAGGAAAGATAAATGGATTCATGGATTTATTAATAAAAAAAGTCTAGGCTACGTCCGCACAGACAGGCGGCTTGCTTATCGCCTAGAGCCTAGCGAGTCACCTAGCGAGTAGCTTAGTAAAACGAACGTTCTAGAATGTTCGCGACCGGCCGCACTGCGCGAAGAAAGCGACTAACTAGGCGCCAAGCGCGCAGTGCGGACGTAGCCTTTAGTAAATAAGTAATTTAAAGTCAGACGATGCCAGTACACGGTCTACCTAGTAAAGGTAGATTGTGCTGGAATCGTGTGACTTTTGATAAGTCGTAGGTTCGGATCCCACTCGTGCATTTCATTAGTGTGTTCTTATGTGGCAATATTATCTGTCGGTCCCGGAAGCCGTTAAGCCATGACGGAGGCCTTTAGGCGGCCTTAAAACTCCGTGACCAGAGTTGGCCACTTGCTCATACGAGGGAAAGAAAAAGGATCATTTCATTTCATCAAAGGATCTTGAACGGAAGAGCAAATAGAATTTTTGTCATTAGCAGTTGACAAAAACTTTTCACTTTTATGATGAAAACACCAATTAAGTCTGACATTGTAATAATGACATTTTGTCACCGAAAATGACAAATACACGTGAAAACTGTCTGTTTGTTTCAAATTACACTTGTGACCCACATCGCGTAGTTGCTACACTATATCGTTTGTTTGTAAGTGTTATAGTAAGGTACGTTTAACGCGGTCAACCAAAAAGGTGACCAGCAGTCCTGCTTTGCACGGGTGTACTAGTGAAACCTGATATTTCACCGGGATAAAATATAGCCTATGTTCATTGGGAAAGTCTATTCTATACATTGTTGAAAGAATTTTAGAAATCGGATGAGTAGTTTCGGACATTACCAACTTCAAAAAAGAATTAGGTATCTTTACATGTTTAATGATGATTCTAAATGAGCATCAAACTTCAAAAGTATCCAGGGTATCACCTATCTACATACCAAATTTCAACCAAATCGGTCCAGCCGTTTTTGCGTCAAGTTATAGAGCAAAATAGAAAAAAAATCTCACTTTTTTGCTTCTTCTTCTCTCTTCTTCTTCTTCAGCATATATTTGCCCACTGCAGGGCGTATGCCTCTCCAATTTTTCTCCACTCCGTTCTGTCACTGGTTTTTCTGGTCCAGTCTGTCCCGGCATGTGCTTTAATGTCATCAGACCATCGGGTGGGTGGTCTGCCAGCGTTCCTCTTTCCGAGCTTTTTTGCTTATAACTTCTTAAATATTTGATTTAGGGCAAAAAGTTATAGAAACATATTTGTAGGCAAAACAATTTACTACAAATTATAGCTTGACAATTTTTTTGTAAGACGCATAGTTTCTGAGATATCGTGTTCACCCCTATTTTCAAGATGGCGGCCGGGAAACAAGGGTGGCGACCCCACAAACTTGAAGTTAAGCTTCTATTGAACCCCCACACATGTCCCAATAATAAAATTGCGTCCTCTAACAAATGCAAAGCAAATGTAACATTTCAACGGACTAAATTGTCAAACTTGGTAATTACTCCCTTTGATAGGTCTGACCTTATTTATACAACTAGATTAGCCGTCAACGGATAGATACTACTCGTAACTAGTAGCTAGGTGCCGAGGCACTATTTTCTCACACTTATTCTATGATTCCTGTAAAACTGTAGCCGTTATGACAGACGTAATTCGTTATTTTAATTCACTAAAGTCATTCAATTCTACGATAAAATTAATGGTAAAAATAAACAATTTGTATGTTCACAACAAAAATTAACCCACTAGGGTTTTGACTATGAAAATCATTATTTTATCATTAAGGTGTTGGTTTTAAAGATGTCCTCAAAGCAACAGACAATCTTACCTTTTTAGATGAAATTGACGTTCAGTAATAAAGATAACTACAGTCTCGAAACAAACACTCAGATCCTACACATAAAAATGTTTTGCGGACCATAGATATTTGGAATAAAATATATTGGGAAGCAATGTTCCAATTAACTTTGGATTTTAATATTTTTGTTACTGTCGATTTGGACACAATAATTTATCTTTTTCCAGAAAACAAACGCAATTCTATGTTTTTTACGGAATATAGAATCATCGGTATATTTATTCTGCCGCTATATTCCGTCGTCAGATTTATAAGAACCTCTTTACACCTATTTATGTCTTGTCGGATCACGCAACATATTATTACAGAATTAGCTCCGCTATTGAGACTATGCGCTGTGATTCATTATTCATATTTATTGAAGGCTTTGTAGTACTTGCACTATATTATAATTTATACAAATAATTTCTTAGGGTCTTATTCTTAAAGATTTGTAAATTTAATATAGCTTTAAAAACTTTTATGTGTCACTCCTATGGCGAAAATAGAAAGCAACATATTTAATATTATGGATTTAGCTAATATAGGTTTACTGGCCCAATATACATAAGGGGGTTAGTCTTTTATTTTTATCTTCACAAGATATAGACTACAAAACTAGGACAAAATCAATGGTCTAATCACTTGTCACGATTCTTGTTATAGAGATGATCTGCATTCGGGAACATTTCACACACACATTATTTTTTATTCTTGTCTCCTGAGATATTACCAATAGGAAATGAAATCTATAAAATTGATGATGATGTTTAACACCAAAAGCGTCAGGAACCGCACAAGGCCGCTTCAGTAAACGTGATAACCAAACCAATAGAATTTTATTAAAATTGGTGTATTTTACTTCCGTAGTTCGTAAAAAATGAAGTGATATTAGATATTTTATTTGCTATTATGTTTTTATCGGACTCAGGAAGAATGGATTGAGTCATCGATTGCTTGGTAATTGATTTAATAACCGTTTATATACTTACTTACTTACTTACTTACTTCTGGGTACTTATTAACTTAATGCATTACCATGTATCATTTTTTAATGGCACTAAGAGCAAAGTACTATGAAATAAAAAAACAAAAGTAAAAGAAAATAAGATCCTGTACATTTATGATTTCAAGTGATAGAGCCAATCCAAATCTAAATAACAAACATGGTATAAGTCGCGCCACGTAAAAAGAACGATGAGGGGATTAATTTGGGAAAGGTATGTTTGCGCACGGGTACACTCGCACTAAAGTAAGTAATAGGGCTAATTAGCCATAGGTCTATTGTTTTATTTTTGAACTAGCATTTCGCTCTCAGCTTTGGAAATGTATTGGTTAATGGTAAGTGCATTAGAAATAAGTTGAAATGATATAAAAAATAATATAGTACTAGCTGCGCCCCGCGGTTTCACCCGCGTAAGTTCCGTTCCCGCGGCATAATCGGGATAAAAAGTAGCCTATGTGTTAATCCAGGGTAGCACCTATCTACATACCAAATTTCAATCAAATCGGTTTAGCCGTTTTTGCGTGAAAGAATAACAAACATTCTCACAAACTTTCACATTTATAATTATTAGTAGGATAGTAGGATAGTAGGAAGTAGGATAGTAGGATTTTCCTGCCTTGGGTGTCCCTTCATGCATTATTGTCAACAGCCTGCTACAGTTAAACCATAAAATATAATATGTATATTAAAATTATTTATATTATAAATCATGTACATTAAAATGTAAGCTTTTGGCTTAAGCCTTTAAACGTGTTCAGTACATAAAGTGGTAATATTTAGAAATAAATATTTTTGATTCATGCATACAATCCAATTAGAATTCCGTTCAATTCAGTACACTTGGTTTATATTAGGTATTTCAAAAATTTATGGAGCCATTTCTGAGAACAAACTTTATTTACAGAATCTAAACTAATACATAACTGTACAAAATACAAATAGAACCAGTTGAGCCATCTAAGGACCGTTGCAAACGGTCTATAGGTAGCTCAACTTTTCTGAGTGTATTTATTGGTCTGTATGTTAATTCATATTTTACTTTATTTCTTCTAAATTTTTTAGAGGCAATGTTCTGAATGTTCACAATTTGCTAGCCGTGTTGGCATAGTGGATTGGTATTTCTACTTTCATTCCGCAGGTCGTGGGCTCGAATCCGGCCGTACATCAATGGACTTTTCATATCGAGAAGTTTCTTTAATACGAGCTTAAAACATAAACAAACAGGCATCATGAGTAATTTGCAGTTCATACAAACATTTGTCCCATTTCGGGGATCGAACTCGCGCCCCAGAAGTCGTCAATTAATGAATCACAATTATATATTCTTGAGAACTATACGCACGAGTACATAATTATGGTAAATTATTTTTATTAGTAATATTATGTTATCTAAGTCTGTGAACTACTCAGAGACCGTGAAAAATGATAAATGATATTATTCATAAATTAGATAAATCTCAAAAAATCTTAGATTAATCAACTTCCTTCAAGTAATTAAGTGACCGACATTATTATGACGGACTTATTAATAGAATTAGGGAGTTGTTTTAGGTAGTTTAATTTAGTTCTAAGAAAGGAAGTTCTAGTAAATTGGAGCACCAGTAGCATGGTGATGAAATTTCTAACAAAAATGTTGTTCTACAAAAAAACACGAATGATCTACATCATTATTATCATTAGCCCATAATGTCCCACTGCTGGGCAAAGGCTCCCCACACTCTTTCTATCTCAATAATCTATAAGTACTTAATAATAAATTATAAAGAGGTAAAAATGTTGGTTTATTTATTCAACGGAGGCAGTCTTCGTCAATATTTCATGTGCAGAATGGACTGTCGGGATGTTTTATATTTTTATCCCTTTAGTTTCATTAGTACACCCGTGCAAAGCCGGGACGTGACTAGTAATAAAACTTTTTAAACTATCATGGTTTTGAACATTATAAACACTAAAAACGGGATATTTACCATGATTCGTAGATTTATGAAAAATGAACCATGGTAAATGTCCCTTTTTAAGTGTGCATAGTGGCTAGTAAGGTTAAAAAGATTTGAACCCATGACCATCGGGAGAAGTCAAAGTTAAAGAACAAAAGCGGTTTATTAATCTCCAAAAACTGATTGAATATCGAAGGTTGAACCACAGATCAGATTAGCGGTTAGTGTTGCGTCTGAGAGTAAAGTTCAGTTATTTACGAGCTAAAGCCAACTTAAAGTCGACGTGGACCGAAATCCCCCGCTCTCCCCGCCGTATTAGCATCGGTGTACGAATTTATTGAATACTAGCAGCACGTCCCGGCTTCGCACGGGTGTACTTATGAATATATAAAATATAGCCTCTATAATCAACCACCCGGGATAAAATATAGCCTATAACTACCTGGACAGTCCATTCTACACACCCGTGAAATAATTTTTGGAATCGGTCCAGCAGTTTCGGAGATTACCTCCGTCAAACAAACAAACATACAAAGAAACAAACAAATTTTACCTCTTTTAAATATTAGTATAGATGTATTACTTACATACAAACAAACAGTTGGTCTGGTCAAATGTTAGTAGAGATTTATTGAATATCGACATAAAGGTCCGCGGGGAAATCAGTCAACTTTACAATAAGCTGGTTATTTTAGATATTCTGTGGTTGTGCAGCGCAATAACATTGTTTTATAATAGATGATGTATTGCTTTAATTGTTTAGCTGTGTTTTATTAAAAATATTCATGAATATAAACATCTCTTGCAACGGCTTATTCCCATCTGATCATAATGATCCGTTTATTGCATCTGATGAAACAAAATGTTCCCAACGGATCATTGATCAGTTGTATCTGCGACTTGTCACGTATGGAATGTACTTCTGCAATATGACGGCATACATCAAATACGAGTATGTATTTGGACATACCTCTGACTACCCCCTAAGACATCTTCAAAAGAATTGGTAAGTAAATAAAAATCGGATGATTCATAAATTAATTATGAAATGAAATGAAAATGAAATGAAATGAAATGAAAACACTTTATTGCACACACCTATTACCTTGTATTCGTTTAGTTTATGTAAATCCTACTATCCTACTATCCTATCCTACTAATATTATAAATGTGAAAGTTTGTGAGAATGTATGTTTGTTATTCTTTCACGCAAAAACGGCTGAACCGATTTGGTTGAAATTTGGTATGTAGATTGGTCATACCCTTGATTAACACATAGGCTATGTTTTATCCTGATATTCCCGCGGGAACGGGTTTACGCAGGTGAAACCGGGGGGCGCAGCTAGATATTCCATTCTATTCTGGTTGTTATCCAAATTGAAAATTCGTGTTCACCAAAAACTTCATCCCATAAAAGTACATTTTAAACTCCGACATACCTTATTACAATTAAATTAGTTACTACACCGTTCAGCGAGTTTTTGCATACAAAATATTTATTAATCTGTGGCTTCTGGTACTAACTGTTACAGAAACTGTGGCACAGCTTCGAAATAGTTTCACAATTAATTCACCTGGGTAGTACGTTAGGCTGAAATAGGGGCTTCACAATAAACGGTGGCCGTCAAAACTGGCATGAAAAGAAAGGCCATGCTTGGGATCAACGAAAGCGAAGTTCCGGGACAACCTGAGAGAAGCCAATAACAGGACAAGATGGAAAGAGATAACACACAAGGCAATGAAATCCTTTCAAGGGCACGACCTTCAGAATTGAAGTTTACGAACGAGAAGAATTATAGTGTACATTTATTTTCAAAAAGTTTTGAATAACGGCCAGCACATTGCAGTCTCCGTATTTCAAAGAGGACCTTTCATTCTCATTCCACAGATAATTAATGTGATACAAGTTACGGGTGTGGTACATCAACGATACCTACACGCCTCATCATCATTGCCTCAGAACTTCTTAACTTGGTATAAGTTTGTATTTTGCTTCTTTAGCACACTGACGAAAAGATAGTGTGTAATTGTGTAGGTAAGTATGTCTGCTGAGGCAACGTAGCTCCTAAGCTGTTTGATTGGGTTCTTAGCCAAGTCCCGTTAAGTGTGGGCAAAGATAGCTTCCTGAAGCTGTATAAATCACCTTTAATAGATGTAAAGGCCTGAGTTTTTCTTATCAGAGTTTATAAAAATTTGCCAAATTTAGTTATAATAGAATTTAGACGTTATAATAGAATTTAGACGTTATAATAGAATTGTATTAAGCAGTGACATTGTTAGTCAATCTTGTTAAATGCCTAACGGCATTATGATTTTATCACGAACATACTTTTTTGAAACAAAAAATAATTGATGATCGAACTTACGAACTTTTGATTAAAAAAGAACACACTATCAATATCAAGTCAAAATTCAATTTGATCTTGATTAAATTCTGATAGTAGTTCTTTGAAAGCATTCATTCTTTGACTTAAATTTTCAAAATTGAGATGACTCATGCCGATTAGAATGGTTATTGACAGGTGCTAGTTGGCTCGACCCCTGGGCGGTGTCATCGCATAGAAACGAAATACATTGGACGTGATGGAAATGTTAACAGGAAAATGAGATAAAACGAAAAATGTTGATAAAAATGAAGCACGAAAATAAAGAATCCTTGGACTATATTTTATCCCGGTAGTTTCATCAGGACCTACAGCCGTGCGAAGCCGGGACTTGCTGCTAGTAATGTATAAGTAGGTTATTCAATTTTGATTCGATAAATTAGTCACTTGTATGTAACTATCAAGAAAATGGGATCATTTTGTCCTAAGCTAAGCATTAAGTTGCTTAGCTTGGGACTAGATGGTGTAGGTATATAAAAGAAAAATTGTAAGTTACTTTAGTTTCCACTTTCAGTCCTCAATCTCATCATCATCATCATATTCAGCCTGTGTCAACCCACTGCTGGGTGTAGGCCTCCTCCAATTTCTGCCACTCCTTCCGGTGTTGGGCTGATTGGGCTGACCTCAATCTCAGACCAAATAAAAAATATATTTGGTCTGAGTCCTCAATAGATTGATGCCTTCCGTACTCCGAAGAGCACTCCCTCAATCATTTCAATAAAGCACGTGAAATAAAGAATCAAGACGCCCATGACATAATAATTCCTCTCTTTTCAAAAAATCTCGTTGTAAATTCAATATTTGACGCTCAGGATCCCCGTGAATGCTTTCTTTGTCGGCCATTGTTGTGGCACAATGAGTGAGGCACAATGCCGCTTTGAATCATTATGTTTGGGATTAGGAGCTATAATTCTGTTTTGCGGTAAATATTGAAACCATTTTGAACCTTAGAGTCAATTCACACCGATATGGAAGCGATGCGAAGCGAAGTTTCAGTGTCATGTGTGATTTTAAACCTTATGAATATTACTAACGCATAGTATTTTGCACTTAGAAAAGTGCTCTTGGCGCCGCTTACGGTCGCTTGTGGTCACTCGCGTTTGAAGTTTCACAAGCTATACTATTTATTATGGTTATGAAGATAAAGTTTAAAATGGTAAACAATAAAACTGATCACTTCTTCCCTTCCATCTCGGTGTGAGTTGAGCCTAAACCTGCAGATTTGGCAGTAAGCTGGCATTGCGTTTTAGAACAATGGGTATTCGAGTTCGATTGGTAAGAAGTAAGATATTAAGAAGATGAGGGTTGCTGAGTTTGATTGATAATGTTGAAAAAGTGGTAAAATGAAAGAATGAGATTTTACGACTACATTCACAGTGTGGTAGTTTTTTAAATCTTTTTAGTCATAGATTGCTTGAAATTTCGTTATGGATCGTTAGTTTTATTTTGTTTTCTTTTTAGACATTAGCTAAGGCTGAACTCACACACGGGTAGGTCACTGAAACACGACTGAAAATTCAAATACGAAAAAACTTGAATACCTTCGTTTAAGGCAACATTAGACAATTTTACATGATATTATTATTTTTATTTAGCTCATAAAAAAATATTTTAGTTAGCTCATAGAAATTAAGTATATCATTTACAATTATTTGGTACACGTTTTGATGTCGACTGTGAAAAATACAGACATGGAAAATATTCTATGTTCAGCAAAATTTTACGCTCAAAAAGTATTTCACCATCCGTTTGTTTGAAACTGTAAATAAGGGTCGCATGATCAAACATTCGACAAAAAACGAAATTTTATTTAGAAAAAATGTTTTTGAATAGTCCAAGTAATAGCTCAATACTCTCTCTAAATGTAATAAATTTACAAAATAATTGTATATTGTATTGATGTTTGTTTTCATTTTGTTTTTGTAATAACCAATGATCCTATTTTACAAACGCATGAGAAAAGCAGGGTATTTAACATACTTCGAAGCAATTTAATCGATAAGTAATAAGCCCTTACGCGTTGTAAAGTATAGAATGGCGACGTGCAAATTAGTGCTTGCTTAGATCTAAAGCTGGGTCTAGAAGATGTTGGGGTAAAACCGTATTAGGGGTAAGAACGCTCGCTACATTTGGTATTTTTAAGTGAAGATGTTTTCATATCTTGTGACTATATTTCCAAAAAAATGTATTGAAGTCATAATTATCTGGTTGTCATAACACCAGCAATAGTTTGTTTAGCTTGGGAGTCGAAAAAGCGCCGAAAAATCACCAAGTTCCAACTTACCCAACTCACCTCATACTAACAAGTGGGTATTAACCCACCTTCATGAAGTGTAATCCAAGCATTAACTGTTTGGAAACTAAACCTGTCTTACGTAAGATAGATTGTATTGCCCTCTGAGGGTCTAAAGACATCTTTAGAATGTTTCAATAGTCGTACTAGCCGTCTGAGTTAGGGTTGAGAATCCATACTAATATTATAAAAAGGAAAGTGTGTGTTTGTCCGTTTGTCCGTCTTTCACGGCAAAACGGGGCGACGAATTGACGTGATTTTTGTGTGGAGATAATTGAAGGGATGGAGAGTAACATGGGCTACTTTTTATCCTGATAATCCCGCGGGAACGAGACTTACGAGGGTAAAATCGCGGGACGCAGCTAGTACAGATATAATCTCTAGCGTATCTGAAATGGAATTGGGGTGGACACTTACTAGACGGCTAGATGAAAGGTAGAGCAAAGTATTTTACCGATTAGTAGTCTAGGATTGGCTATAGAAGTCGTGATCGTCTGTTGACGTAGTAGGCCGACAGTATAAGAGTAGTCACGCGCAATTCCTGGCTTCGAACAGCACAGGTTTTATTCTGGTTCTGACTTACTGTTGTTAACGACAGGAGCCCAGCAGTAAGCGCCTACGATCTGTGGATGATGATGATAGCTGTCTGATCAAAGTATCTATTAGATGTTAGACAAAGACTTCGCTAAATAAGTAATCACATTTGATTTTGATTGATTGCTATTCAGACACGATAGAATGTCTAAGGATATTTATTATTATTATTTATTATAATGTGATTATGTAGAGAATTATGATTGGAGTTAAACTGTGAGAAATAAAATTATTGTTCTCAAAATTATTTGTATATTAATTCTAATTTGTCACTGATTTATGATTAAGAGTACCTAATGAACAATGTTTTATTTTGTAAACTTGATGGTACGAGTAATTAAGTACCTAAGTCCTTATCGTTTCACAAGTCAATCACATTTTGTGACTATTTCCGCACAATTATTTATTTCATTACAAAGTTACTATGACAAAAAGTAACAATAACAATTAATTTCTATAACGTTCTGTCGAAGTCATGCTTGTCGGTCATAATATATTTGTTTTGTCGAAATAAATCCATCGGAATAAATTGTTTCGAAGTAAAGGACCTGTCAAAGTTCAGAGGTACAGTCAACTAATTATTAAATTTTATACCGAAGTTTTCGGCCAGATCGGTGGAAGTCGTGACCATACACACCTAGTTATTACTTATAATCTAGATCTTAGAGGAAATGTTAGTTTGAAGGTCTTGTCTTGCCTACTTCATTATCTGCATGCGAAAATCAATATTCGTGATAGTTTTATGATAACGACCAAGGTCATTCATATTCTTAATTATTGTGGCAATTGTAATGTTATATTATAAAGTTAAGTTATATAAAAAGCCGTGTTGCTCAAGAAGATTGGTACAACGACTTTCGTTCCGAAGGTAGGATTCGGTTCGTGGGATTCAATCCGGCCGTGCATCAATGGACTTTTTATGTCCAAAATTTAGGTAGGTATGTATGTGCTCTTTAAAACGAGCTCTGAAAGTGAAGGAAAACATCTTATTAGAACATTACCTCCTTCTATTTCTTCTTAAAAGACCGTAGGTACCTACCTCTGAACTTCGACAGGTTTTTATTTCGACAGGTTGGTTCTTTACTTCGAAACAAGTTATTCCGACGGATTATTACTTCGACCAGTACCTATCTATACTTCATTTATTGAATCGATTGAATAGGAAGAGAAATAAACACACGTGACTGGTCGTCGAAAATAATTATAATTATTTTCGACGACCAGTCACGTGTGTATATATAGCCAATCACGAGAAAGATAATTATTTTACTTTCTCGTGATTGGCTAGATTGTCAAATCAATTGTCAATTGTCAAATCTAGCCAATCCAATTATTTTCGACGACCAATCACGTTTGTTTATTTCTCTTCCTATTCAATCGATTCAATAAATGAAGTATAGTATCAAAACCACACCAACAACCAAACATTCCCACTCGTCCAACACAATGTTATGTTTCCGGTCGATTGAAGTCCTATAATCCAAATGAACACCCTCTATCAATTACTGCTAAGCCGTTTACTATTCCACACTCGATAGGCTGCTTACAGATGAACTGTATCCCTTTCAGTAATTGCCTTCAAAATGTCCTCACAAACTAACACCCGAATAGGTACTAAAGCGATAATTAATGTAAGTGGTGCTTATTTATGACATTAGTTGGCGTTTGTCTATAGAAATAAAACAAGTAGGTAGAAGCGTTCTAAATGGTTATTTTTTTTTTATAAATTTATATTAATATATTTTGGTAGAGTTTCAGTATTCAATACCTACATAAAGTAGGCAGGTAATTAAATTTTTATTCACACAAAAAGACACAAATATAGGTAGAAACACAGTGCATGACATGTTTAAAAAATGTTTATCATCTAAAATCTCGAACTTGCTTAGTGTATAAGTAGTTTCATGATTCGCTACTTAAAATGTTTTGTACCTTGGTGGGTACATAACTTCCGACTTGCGCTTAACAGAAGCTGACTGCCGACCTTCAATAATGGGGAGGCACAGAAAGAAGAAGAAGGGTACATAACACTTTGAATAAATTGAATAAATCTCAAAAACAAGGTAAAAATTTATTAATTACAACGCCTGCTTGGAATCTGTCAGCAATTCGATTCAACAATTTGTGAACGTAATAAAACAGGGGCCAATTTGGTTATTTATATCAAGACCTTAGGTACCTTGTTCATTGTTATTTATAATAAATTGGAGCTAGATAATGCACCCAAGCCGCAAATAAATCCCATTATAACAACTTTCTTTGTTCGGATCGAACAAAATACCGATATGTAATATACATTGTTTGCTATTCAGTCTTGAAAATAAATACAAGCTACCTCGAGGGAACAACGAACAGAACATGGATATCGTACAACAAACTAACGATAGAGATGACAATATAAATAAACGATTATTTTTTTTCTTCTTTTAATTTATGTTTATATAAAATGTATTTTTTTAGAATGTAATGAGAGTGAATGAGGCGAATGAGGTATGTCAGGATCGTAGCAAGTGGAGGTCCGTGGTCTCTGCCTACCCCTATGGGAAAGAGGCGTGATTTTTTCCACTTGGATTTTCTCGTTAACTTTGGCGAAGGCTGTTGTGATATAGCTAGGTAAGCATAGAGATTGGAGGAGTTTAGGGAAGACCTTTGCCTAGTAGCGGAAAGAAAAAAAAAATCTTGATAGCTGCTATATCCTTTAAGTTTTTAAATAATAGCACTGGAAATTTGGTTATAATTTGATGTAGGTAGGTACATCAAGTTCCAAGTGATTGGTGCTAATTCTGTTGCACAACTGACAAACTAAAATGTTAGGATAAGCTTATTTTTATTTAGTTTTTAAAGTAAGGAATTGAGGATTTTTGAAGCACACATGGAAAAAAATATCAAAGGAAAAACAGAATATCAATAAAAATAATTTATAAAAATATTAAAAATAATTTATAAATTTATAAAGGAATAAAACTATCTAAGAAAAAGGTTTTTCATTTAGATATAAAAATCAACCTATTTACTCGTAATACCACTATCTCTATGTACCAATTTCTCTCACGCTCCAAGCTACAACTTTAGTTACAAAAATAAATCTACTACAGCACAGATGTTCGACTGTGGCTTCTTATTACACATTATTAAAGTTATTTTCATCAAAAACATTTGTTATTTTATTAGTATTTGCTCAGTGGCTAACTTTTGATAAAAAAATTATACCTTATTTAAATTTTTTATATCATTGTATTATGGCAATGTAATGAAACAATTTACTTATATCGGTCAACTCAATGTTACGGCTCTGAGCATTATGTGAAGCAACATAATTATATTTGGATCAATGCGGTGGATATAGGGGCTCCAGTAAATCCATAAATGAGATCCAATTTGGTAAGATTTTGGACATGATTAGATGTTTTGATAGGATTACGGACGAAAAAATACAAGTAATAAAATTTTATGAAAGCATTGAGGTCTTTTAATCATTTATATTTTCCTACCTATTTACATACAATTATTGAAGATCATAAAAATCACAGAGCAAAAAATATTATTCACCTTAAAAAAAATTACAGCAAACATTTTAGTACTTATTTCACAACTAGATGTCGCCACAGGAAAAATTAGAACGCGCTATCGAAGCGTTTTGGCGAAACAACCGCTGAACTCGTTTTGCTTGGAACAGTTGCCATCAGAAGGGTCTTAACTGACTCGACTGAACAGCGAGTGATGAATCAGGAAATGATCTTGTGATTACACTCCGCTCGCCCGCGTCTCAACTATCGCAGAGGCACGGGTTGAATATCTGACGCTGTTTTTGGCCACATTTTAAAACTAATATTATTAAACACATGCATGAGTTGAGTTGCGAGTGTGTGGTAGTAGTGTAGTCTACACCTTATCACAACATTAATAATAATGTGTTATCAAGATAATAACGAATTTTTGGTCTACATCTTTAGTTAGACGTATGCACTGATAAATTATTTAGCAAAAATTAGTTCTAAAACTTTTTTATCTGGAATGAATTTACATTATACTTAGTTTTCTATTCAGATATGTAAATATTTCATGTTTTTTTTTTTAATTTTTAGTACAATCTAAAAAAACAGATGTGGAATATAATTTTTCAGACAAACAAATCAGTCATATTTTTTTATTATTATTTAGTGTTTTTAGCTTAACAGAATAGTGATCAAAAAGATAAGTAGGTCCTATGGGTAGTGCCGATAATGCAAATTATAATAAGAAATTAATAATGTTAAAAAAATTACCTCTACATTTTGTAGAAATTTCATTTATTAAATCAACAGATGGAACATATTTTTTGCACAACTGATTAAACAGAAATGTTTTTTTGAAAAAAACATTTTGTTAGAAGAATTGAATCGAATGAGAATAGATCAATCTTTATTTTATCACAGTTCAAAGTCTAAGGGCAAAAAAACATTACGTAGGTACCTACACACAAATATTTTTAAGAAAACAAATGAAATAACAACTTTCCTTGTAGGGAGTTACGTTAAAAAAGGCAATAGTCACCTAGCTTATAAGACATTTTTAAAATGATCCTTCCTCCTACAGAAATAAACACATTTTTTTTCTTTCTTACAGAAATGTACTACTCAAAGTAATGCCTCGGCAGGAACCAAGGAACCTATCGGTTCGAGTTTCTGTAGTAAGTCTGATGTAAGGCATCACTCGGAGCGTCGTCGGGGTTTGATTTACATACAACGGGTCTTCCTGTTTAAGTTTCACGGGTTTCTAAGAAGCGTTGCCAATATTAAACTAGCTTTATTTAAGCTTCAAGTTTATTTAGCTTAGTATTTTTTTTTAATCTCCTAGGCACTGCTGTGTCCCGTAAAGCGTAAGCGCTCCCACACAAATCCGCGATGCGACGCGATGCGAGCTCGCATCGCAGAAATTCGCATCGCAAGTTTCTGCGATGCGACGCGATGCGACGTCGCGCGAATTTGTGCGACAAGCCGTTTAGTAGGGCGATGTAGGAATGTGCGATGCGAAGCAGATCGCAAATTCTTGCGATGCCATCGTGCGAATTCGCGCGATATCGCAGATTTTGACAATGCGACGCGACGTCGCGTTTTTGTGTGGGAGCCCTAAGCAAATATATTAGCTCCTAACGCTGTATATTTTTTAATCACCTAGTAAAAGATGTAAAGGCCCGAGTTTTTCCAAAAAGAACAGTAGGTACAAATACATCTGTAATATAACGTTAACTTATTTTTGAGATCACAAAATCTGTGTGAACTTGCAAGTTGAGTGTGACACGAAAATCCTTTCCAAATTAGATTTAATGTGAAACTTGAACACTCCTTGTCAAGTTTTTACCCCATTATGCATATTCGACCTAAAACCTGTATTAAGCGCAACGTCTGCTATCATGCCATTATCATTTTTAATAAACTACCCGCAGAAATCAAAAACTTGCCTTTGAACAGTTTTAAATTAACATTAAAAAAATGGTTGCTGGAAAACTGTTTTTATGACATCAACGATGGAAAAAAAAGTTCACGTAGTGCGATTGATCGAACCATGCGGTCGAACCACGTGTCCAGAAGGCGAATACCTAGATTATAAGGATTGACATTTCATTGAATTTAATTAATATGCATGATTTTAGCTTCATTATTATTAGGACTTACCTACCATACCATATTTGCACGCCTTAGACGAGGCAGAATGTAAAGGAGACCTTGCTTCTGAAGCCATATTGTAAACCTACTGTACCTACATTCCTGCGAATAAATGTTTATGATTTATGATTTAAACCTGTATTAGCTAAAACGCATATTAAAACTGTTGCTATCTCTTTTCGTTGACATATGAGTGACAAGAAAAAAACTTTCTTAAAACCTGTATTAAATTGTCAAGTTTTTATGAATAAGACCCCTAGAGTTTAAGATCATTTTAAATGCGCATCGCTCAGAATACTCTGCAGTTGTGAGATGGAAAACCCAGGTATTTGAATCTATTCTGGGTGCCAAAAGCTTGAGGTGCAAGCTTACTAAAGTTAGCGGTTCAAGTCGAGACCAGCGACCGAGACAAGAGACCGAAATGGAAGACCGCGCATTACTTTTCTTCAGGCAATGAATATAACTCGTAATATCGTACACAGTACTCGTATCACAGATAAAATAATACTATGTAAAGATGGTCCATCTAGAACATTAATTTCACTCCTGTTTTTCTTCGGGCTATTTTTTTGTGTTTGATATTGCGGCGCCCCTAGCAGCCTGCAATCAAGAATAAGTGTATTTTATTATATCGAGTTACTCACTACAAAATAAATGGTCTTACTTACACTTTTATCATTATCTGCAGTGGTGATTGCTCACGGTTTTTTAATAGGCACTTTGTATCATACAGATATTGTGAATAATTATTGTTGAATCGTTGACGACCTCCTGTGGTGTAGTGGGTGAAGATCCACCTGAGACGTGGACGTTGCTGGTTCGATCCCCGCCACGGAATAAATGTTTGAATGCATCGTTGTATTTGTTCGGGGTCTG
Source organism: Xanthorhoe spadicearia (assembly GCA_947086425.1). Taxonomy (NCBI): domain Eukaryota; kingdom Metazoa; phylum Arthropoda; class Insecta; order Lepidoptera; family Geometridae; genus Xanthorhoe; species Xanthorhoe spadicearia. Next base: position 346,059 of record OX352208.1, read on the forward strand.
GATATGTGCCGTGTTGGTCAAGTGGATTGACCTCAACCTACGAAGGTCAAGGATTCGATTCCAGCCAATGCACATCAATGAATTTATATGTGCCATACATAATGCAAGACTTTGTTGGTGAAAAAACATCGTGAGGAAACCAGTTAGCTTTATAGAAGCGGCGATGGGCTTGCAATCTGTCACGTATACCTACAATGTAGCTTATGAAAAATTTGGGGGTAGGTTGTATGTATCGAATTGTATAAGCACCTATACGGACATACTCTGATTAACCCTAAACTTTCAAAGGTTCTTTGATAGTGTGCAAGAAAGTTTTTAATGAAACATCCAGCAAAAATTTTTATTCTGATGATGATGAGTAGGTACTTATAGCAACTTATTTTGTGAAAAGTGTCACGTATTGAAAACGCGAATTTTTTTCAAGGTGACCTTTTTTTGTATGTTTTTAAACCACAAAACACATGAACCAATAAAAAATGAGACATTATAATTTCCCTTATTACAATTTCCGACTAGAACCAATAACTGTTGAATAATTAAAATTAAGTAATGTGGGGACAGACGATACTTTTATAATAAGACAATTATAAAAAAATATTAAATTTTTGAACCAACTTCAAAAACAAAAAAGGTTCTGTCTTCCACTGAAGGTATTTACAAATTACTCTGTAATGCAATGTGCAATTAACACCTATAACCAACGTATACGGATGTCCGTAGGTCCACACCATAGCAACTTTATTTTTACAACATAAAATGTATGAATTTTTTTAACAGATAACAACGTTGCTATGGCGAATGTATATAGGAAACGGCCGTTAATATATAATTAGCATGGCTTAATCTTTATAGTTATATTAAAACTGTAAAGATTAAGCCATGCTAATTATAATTTTCGTATTCTATTTCATTTCATTTTTATTTCAGGAAGACGAAGAAACGTACGGTTTTTAGAAAAATAATACCTTCTGTCATTAGTTTGCAAGTGGCTTAGTTTGGGACTGAATGTAAAAGTCCAAGAAATAAAATGTATCTATTTATTATTTTATCACTTATCGAATCCTCTTGCCCCATAGATGAAAGTTTTAACTTTTTTCAGTAGTTATTCAGTAGGTACATACTGGTGTCAAATATGAGCCAGTTAAAGTAAATAAAGTTTGTAAATAATTGCATCATGTAGGTTTTTAACCCTAGAGTGCTCGCGCTATGAGCATTTTGCCGCCCGCGGCACAATTTTCGTTATATTTTGTGTACTATGCATTTGTCATGTTCAAGCGTCCATGTAGCTGCCCCCCTGTCTTTCAACTTCTTGTGTTAGAAATAAAAATTAAATCAGTGCGCGAATTACTGCAGGAGACAAAGGTTATTGGAGGTGTGTCGCGTTTCGCGGCAAAATGCTCACCGCGCGACTACTCACGTTAGTAAAATTTATGGGTCTTAGTTTTTATTTTTGTTGAAATATTATTCATTTTCATTGCGTATAGTATTATTTCAATGTAAATATGGTATGATATTAGTTTTTATTTGTTTTAATTAATTATTGGCCCTTGTGTTTATGTTTTATTTTGTTTAGTTCATTTCATATCGATACGTCCAATATTTCTGAAAGAAATTGCCCTGGCTAAGAATAGACCACATATTGTTAGGAAATTTGGCGTGAACATCTTACAGAAATATCTGAGATACCAAATCTCTCGATTTGTGCCACCGAAACATCAAAATATACCCTCAGTTCGAGAAGGTATATGCGTCATCAAAGAAAAATAGAAGGACAAAAAAGGGTGCATTTGATGTGCAATGTTACTGTGCAACGAACATCGCATGTACATGTGCCAAGATTTATTTGGTGAAATACATGCCGTAAATGACGAAAACGAATAATGTTGTTGGTTTGATAATTTTTACAGTAATAATTATGAAGAAGTTCTAAAACACCAAAAATTATTACCTAAGATTTCCCAAAGCATTTTTTTCTAATTTCTTATTATAAGTTTTTGAAAAAAGTTTTCTATTTTTATAGTTAATGGTCTATTTTATTATTAAAACATAACAACAAATGCATATGACTCCGTATTAACAAAAAAAATTGCGGCGGCAAAATGCTCCCTACGCGATTACTCGCGTTTCACGAGAAGGCGCGACTACTCTAGGGTTAAGCTAATTTTTATAAATTTATATGAAGCATTTCAGAGTTGACTAATTATGTAATAATGTTTAAAAATATGAGCTTTTCACGTTCTTGTTTTGAAGCCTCTGTCCATAAAAACTAAAAAGCCAAATTTCAATGTAATGTATGTATGTCTATCTATGTCTATATAAGTCTTTCTATCTAAGTTCGAATTTTTTTTTTCGAATTGACTTGAATTTAACAAATATATTAAAACCATTCGATGTTTTATAAATATAACAGTAACCCTATCCTATGTTTATTAAATAATTAAGAGTTATTGTTTATTGTTACTTAGCGTATATACACTAGTAAATGGAATGGGAAAACATGGGACCTAACTAGCATTCTAATAGTAACAGATTCTAATAGCATTCTAGTAGTGGCAGACTTAAAACTATGAATGAAATTACATTTTTTGTAGAATACGGGGAAGTATTATCTATATTATAATATTATATAGTAACTAATATTAATACTTATATTATAAAGAGGTAAAGTTTGTTTGTTTGACGGAGGTAATCTCCGAAAATACTCAGCCGATTTCAAAAAATCTTTTACCAGTATATAGAATGGACTGTGGTTATAGGCTATATTTTATCCCGGTAGTTTCATTAGTACCCCGTGCAAAGCCGGGACGTGCTGCTAGAAATACACGGACACAAGATTCGTAACTCTAACGTGTTACGAATTTTGATGATGAGGCCAACCATGATTATTTTGCTTCTGACTACCTTTTTTGGCAGCTATAAATTGCCTAAAAATCTAAGAGGCGACTGTGTTACTGACACGACCGACAATCGACGGATCTACCGTGCCTTAACACAGTCGTAATCATAAAGAAAACTTAGGCCTATCTGTTTTACATAATTTTATACGTCAGGTGGTAAATAACGGGTCATTGTGACGCATGTACCTACAGAGGGAGCAGGGCCTGACTGAAAAGCATGTAAATATGAAAAATTGGAAGGCCTAAGCCAAGGAGGCGACTCCATCTAAAGTCTTTAACTTTATCTTTTACTTTTTAATTATGTACTTATATAAATACTCGTAAACTACTATGTTTTGTAACAAAACATAGTAGTTATATAAAAAACTTTTGTTACAAATTTTTTATTTTGATCGTTAGTATAATTTAGTTTAGTTAATCACAAAAATTGTTGCAAAACTGTTTAAAGGGAAACTTAAGAAACTGTTAATAGACAAGGCATATTATACAATAAATGAATATATAAGTGACAAAGTGTGACACTTTATTAAATATTGCATGCGCAAGCCGCTGATAATGTATGAACTGAACTGTATCACCATATTTTACTAACACATATTACGTAATAAATAAATTGAAATTGAAATTTAGCCTATGGTTTTGATAAACCAGGAGGCATTACCATGACGTTTTCATAAACAATTTAGTTTAGGTTCTGACTGTCAAAACTTTACGTCAGCACCTTAGCTTTATGTCAAAAGCAGTTCATTTTAGGACCTAAACTGAATCGTAATAACGGTCGTAGTAGGCCTTCAGATGTTTTTTGTAGTTTATTGTTATAAGACCGACCGTCTCTGGGCGTTTAGTGCAACGCGTCACATGTAAATTTTGCTGCGCATTTATGTCCAGAATAATTTGCATGGTCATTTTGCTCAATCTTGCATAGTTTATCTTGCGTTTGTATCAACAAATATAAATAAATAAAAAATAAATAAACACATATCCTTGCACATTCCACGCAACACCATGAGTCCCAACGGAAGCACTCAGTTTTTAATGCCACTTGCGGTCACCCATCCAAGACGTGAGCACTCAGAACGTTGCTTAACTTCGTAGATCTATCAAGAACGTCTTAGCAAGCTTCGCCACGAGCGCTTCATTTCGCAATAAATTTAATAAAGTGCCTTTTTTAGAAAACATCCCAAATTAACTATAAAAAATTATACAGAGAAAAGATAATAAAATTTGTGAATGCACTTTTCGAATAAACTGTACCATGCATCATATAAAACAATATGAATTTCATTTTTATCAGTCAGTGCACTAGTGGATATCCAACGATGAAGACTATTGGAAGTAAAGATAGGGTTGACTTTTTTGTCAATGGGAAACCACAGTCAGGTTTGCCTTTTTTTAATTTTACTTATTTTATTATTCATAACAATTTGTCAATTTAACCAGGCTTTAGAGAGTTGTTAACTGTTACTACCAAATAATGTATTTGGACATGGTACCTACCTGCCTCTGACTACTCCCTATTTACTACTTACTACTATCTTCAAAGGATCGAAAATTGCTTAGACAATTTTAGATCTTTGGAGATCTTAAAATAAATGTCTAGCGCTCTAATTTTTTATGGTGGAACACAGTACCTACCTCCTTCTTTTTTTCTCTATCTTACTTTATCTCAAACTAGCAGCACGTCCCGGCTTTGCACGGGTGTAGGTAGGTACTAATGAAACTACCGGGATAAAACAGCCTATAACCATCCAGACAGTCCATTCTACACATCTAATTGTATTTTATTAAGACAATTCCTTCAGCTTTTTTAAAAGCAAGAGTAGTTTATGTGTAAAACAGGCTAGTTTTTTTTAATTGTGAAATTGACTTTCATTTTGGGATAAAAAATATTATGCCACATTTACTAACTTTTTCAAAACTAAAATTTTAAATTTGAATTAAATTTTACTAACTAAAACGGTTGTGACTATAGACTAAGGGGCTGTCGCCACGAGCGAGAGAACCGCGGCGTTATTATCGTCGTGCCACGTATTTCTATACACTCTCATACAGCGCTAATATCGGCGTGGAGGCTCCATAGAGTGTATAGAAATACGTGGCACGACGATAATATCGCCGCGATTCTCTCGCTCGTGAAAACAGCCCCTAAACCGTGTCTTTGTATCAGTCATCTGGTTACCATAACACAAGCAAGTTGCTTAGCTTGGGACTAGATGACGCTGTGTGGAATGTCCAAGAATATATAATATTTATTTATTTATTTTATTTGCGCAGTGGGTGGCGAAGTAAGCTCGGATGTGATGCTGGTGGACTACATCCGGGACTACCTGCATCTCTCCGGCACCAAGTACATGTGCCGTGGTGGCGGCTGCGGAGCCTGCAGCGTCTCCGTCAGGAAGAACCCCGGCGAGCCGCAAATCGCCATCAACTCTGTAAGACTTTCTAGCTAAGGCTCTACCACAGATTACGATACCTTCATCTCGAACATTGAAATGACTCCTTCCTTTTTCTTCGGGCTATTTTTGTGTTTGATTTTTGCGGCGCCCCTAGCGTCGTTTAGGTCTTGCCTGCAGTCAAAAATAAGTAACTCCATCTAGTGCTAAGTAGCATGCAGTCGGATGCCTAAACGGAGTTAGGTGATGCCGCAAAAATAAAACACTAAAAATAGCCCGAAGGAAAAAGAAGGAGTCATTTCAATAAATAAATAAATATGAGGTACCAGTGGCTCTACTCACAAGCGGCCGTAAGAGGCACTAAGAGCACTTTTCAAAGCGCTTTAATACTATGCATTGTAGTCATATTCATAAAGTTTAAAATCATATGACACTGAAACTACAGCCGTTTTTGCATCTCGTTGTTGAATTGACGCTAATAAATTGACGATAAGGTAGGTAACAAGTCTACCATACCTAGGGAATACAGTGATGTTTATTTATCAGTGCTTGGCCTCCGTCACTTCCTGCAAAGGTTGGGACATCACGACCATCGAGGGGCTCGGCAATCGCCACAAAGGGTACCATATACTGCAGGAGACCTTGGCGAAGTACAATGGAACTCAGTGCGGGTACTGCTCGCCTGGTTGGGTTCATAATATGAATTGGTAAGAATAATCCTATCCTATCCTATCCTAAGATGACAGCTAACCTTCAGTAATGGAGAAGCACTAGAAGAAGAAGAAGAATCCTATCCTATTAATATCCTTCCTACTAATATTTTAAATGAGAAAGTTTGTGAGTATGGATGTATGTATGTTCTCTTTCACGAAAAAACTACAAAACAGATTCAGATGAAATTTGGAATATAGGTAGCTAAAAACCTGGAATAAACACATAGACTAATTTTTATACCAATACTCTCGCGGATTACGCGGGTGAAACCACGGGGCGCAGCTAGTATTTTATAAATCATTAAAAGAGTTAAATAACTAAGTACTGAAAACTTCTGATCTTGAAATAACTTATGAAAAAAAGTAGTTGTACAGTGAGTGGTCTTTATGCTTAGGATCAATTTCTTTCAACTTATTTATACATACGGTTAAGTTTAATTTTTTAACCAGTACAAAAAAAACAATTAATACCATTATTGTAGTCTCCTTCAAAATAATGAGAAACCCACCATGTTGGATATTGAAAAATCCTTTGCTGGTAACGTCTGCCGATGCACCGGCTACAGACCAATCGCAGACGCCTTCAAAAAGTTTGCAATCGATTGTCCAGCAGAAGAAAGAATAACTGACATTGAAGATCTGCGTATTTGCAAAAAAACTGGACTTTCCTGTAACAAAGACAAGTGCGATAATGAAGATGATTGGTGCGTTGTGTCCAATGACGATCTGAAAGGATCAGAAATCATTGAAATTGAATTGGCTGATAATAAATATTGGTACACGGTTGGTGAATTGGATGCAGTTTTTAATATTTTGGATGCTAAAGGATACAACTCCTATATGGTGGTGAACGGAAATACAGCTAAAGGTATTTAACTACATACAATCGATTACTTATTTCATGCTAACAATTAAATTAAAAATACTCGCAATGAGCTGATGGTCTTTGCTAAAAACACTGCCGTGCCAATAGCTAAAATGGTTATAACATAAACTTCTCAAATCTATATCTACATTAATGTTATAAAGAGAAAATGTTCGTTTGTTTGTCTGACTTACATGTATAATGTACGAAACCTACATATGTTTTATTTCGGTACTTTCATTAGTTAGATACACCTGTGCGAAGCCGGGACGTGCTGATAGAATATAGAATGACATGACCTGATAGAATCTGATAGAATGACTTCTTTTTCGATATGATAGTGACAGTTTTTATTGAAACTGAGTGATGACCCACCACTTGAGGACTCTGAATGAGTCTTAAGGCCTGAACCCAAAGTTTTAAAATTTTTAGGTGTTTACCCAAGTAAAGACGATGTCGATCTATTCATAGACATAAGCAATGTGCCAGAACTGAAGAGAGTCACTTTGGACCAAAACCTTATCGTTGGAGCCGGTATCACTATCACGGAGTTTCTAAATATATGCATTGATTCCGCCAGTGATAACTTTGCTTACTTCAAGAAGTTCGAGGAGCATATCAACTTGGTTGCTAGTGTTCCTGTGAAAAACGTAAAGTATAAGAAAACAATAATTCTAAAAAGATGGTTAGACACTTTGTAACACCCACAACTTTCCATGAAATCATTATTATTTACATGATGTCATTTCCTAAACAGTTGCATATAATAAAACTGAAGCAAATTTAACAACCATGGTTTAAAAACAAGTCATAATGACATTCGATCAATGATATGCAACAGGCAAGAAAATTGCATCCAATACTTAAATTGTACTTTATTTCAATTACCTTGGTATTTTCTCATTTTTATTTCATGAATTTTTTTTGTTAAAATTCGTACCTATTGATATTTTTATCCAGATTTACAGAGAATCATAATTTTACAGAACAGTTAGGTAGGATCTCTTTGCATTTTACTGGATATTATGTTTTTGTTTGTATAGTTGGGGACCTTGGGAGGCAATTTGATGATAAAACATCAACACAATAAGTTTGCGTCAGATCTGTTCCTACTGCTAGAAACTGTTGGCGCTTACCTGGAGATTTGTAAGAAATGAATTGAAATAATGAAAACTTTGAAATTTAAATTACAGCAACAATAACATTCTATTATTTTCAGGCACCTGCAAAGGAATTCGCAAAAAACTGTCAATGGAAGAGTTTCTTAAAGAAAATATGAAAGGAAACATCATTGTTAATATCATCTTACCGCCTTTAAGCGATCAATACAAAATGGAAACATACAAGGTAAGTTTGGACACAGATAAAATAATACTATGTACAGATACACCATCTAGAATTCTAGAACATCAATTTCACTCCGGTTTTTCTTAGGGCTATTTTTTTGTGTTTGATTTTGCGGCGCCCCTAGCAGTGTTTAGGTCTTGCCTGCAATCAAAAATATTAGCACTAGATGGAGTTACTTATTTTTGATTGCAGGCAAGACCTAAACACTGCTAGGGGCGCCGCAAAATTAAACACAAAAAAATAGCCCGAAGAAAAACCGGAGTGAAATTGATGTTCTAGATGGTGTATCTGTACATAGTATTATTTTATCTGTGGTTTGGATAATAAAATTAAGTTTCCTTTAATTTATCGTTACATCGAAACTCGACTCTAACTTTTTATTTACTTTGTAGTAGTGTTGAAATAACATCAAGATGGTGGACTAAGTATCTACTAATATTTTTCTCGTGAGCTCACTTTCAAAAAAAATTTAAACTTACTTGCAGGACATAAAAAAGAGACAGTGCAATCCGTTTTGCCTTTATTTGTTTCAAGTTGGTACATTAGGTCTTATGTAGGTATAGGTTTGGCCACAACAAGAGCCCCACAATGTTAACCACAACACCACAATGTTAACAAAAAGTATTCCCTACCTACATTTAGCATTTTCTTAAACTAATTTAGGTACTAAATAAGACCCACTACATCTAAAATATTGAGTACTAGCTGCGCCCCGCGGTTTCACCCGCGTAAGTCCCGTTCCCGCGGGAATATCGGGATAAAAAGTACCCTATGTCACTCTCCATCCCTTCAACTATCACCACACAAAAAATAACGTCAATTCGTCGTCCTGTTTTGCTGTGAAAGACGGACAAACACACTTTCCCTTTTATAATATTATAGTAAGTATAGTATAGTATATAGTATAGTATGGATTAATTTGCAGATAATGGCTCGCTCTCAAAATGCGCATGCATACGTCAACTCCGGCTTCCTTTACAAGCTCACAGAAGACAACATTGTGCTTGATGCAAGAATAGTCTACGGAGGGTTGTCACCTGACTTCAACAGAGCTAAAGCTACTGAAAGTTTCTTGAGGGGGAAGAAACTCTTCGACAACAACACGTTACAGTCAGCTCTTAAAATCATGGAGAGTGAGTTGGTGGTGGAAGATAACCCTCTTAACCTTACACCGGAGTCCAGGAAAAAGCTTGCTCCATCATTATTTTATAAGGTAAAGTATCAGACTGGTCAAATACTGTTCGAGTACCTAAATATCAGGTACGATACGAGTACATCAATGTATTTTGTTAATGTTATTCCAGGGTCTAATCGCACTCTGCCCAAAAGAAATTCTGGATTCGAGATATTTGTCGGCAGCTAGTAAGATTCACAACGACAGGCCTGTATCGTCTGGCCAGCAGGTGTATGACACTGATTCGTCGATGTGGCCATTGACTAAACCTATGCCAAAGGTTGAAGCTTTGGTAAGAAATAGTTTTAGTAAACACCATAAACGTTACTATATAATTATTTTAAGAATCACGTCTTGTATGTCTGGAACAAAATGAGCTGCGGGTACCTAATGGTAGTTACAAATAGCCAAGAACTAGATAAATTTTCGACAGATGGGAGGGGGTTTTTAATGTCTGACCGTGAAATTAAATAAAAGGCCTTGCCTGAGAGTGGACTGAAAGAAAGAAAGAAAGAAAAAGTTTATTGACAACACAGAGTAAAAACAAAATACAAAATACAAAAGAGCTAAACAAAACAATATGCTTATCTATGTCTATAAAATATGCTGCTGGACTGCTGACAAACCTGATACTAATTTTACTATAATAATTATTTGCTTTTTTTTCAACTTATAAATAAATCATCATCATTTTCCTGCCCTTATCCCTATGTGGGGTCGGCAAAAAATAATAAATAAATATATAATAAATATATAATAAATAAATAATAAATAAATATCCTTGGACATTCCACATAGCGTCATCTAGTTCCAAGCTAAGCAACTTAATGCTTGTGTTATGGTAACCAGATGACCAACTGCGCCACAAAGGTCGCCAAAAAAATACAAGTGATGCAATGATGACAATCAGAATAATATTTTTTTTGTAGATTCAATGCGCAGGAGAGGCAAAATACACTAACGATATGCCTGCTCAACCGGAAGAAGTACACGCAGCTTTCGTTCTTAGTACAGTGGCTGTAGGGGATATTGTTCATATTGACGCCAGTAAAGCATTGGTACGTAAAATCAAAATTATTATTACTTACATTATGTTGGCAGTATTGTAATCCCATTAATTCATAATTTTCAGAGTCTTCCCAAAGTAATAGCATTTTACACAGCTGATGACATTAAAGGAGAAAATTCATTCACCCCTGGAGGAACTCCTTTCTATTTAGGAAATGAAAAAATCCTAGCCGATGGTAAAGTAAATTACCACAGCCAACCTTACGGCATAATCGTTGCTGAAACACAGGATATAGCAAATAAAGCTGCTCTGCTGGTCACGGCCACATATAAAAATGTAAAAAAACCGGTGTTAGAAATCCAAGAAGCTATAAAAGACACTACTAGATGTTCAGAGTTTACTACAAAGGCAGCAACTGAGAAAGGTACCGATGTAGTTAAGACAATAAATGGACAGCACAATATATATGGACAGTTGCATGTTACGATGGAGCTCATGTCGTGCGTGACCATGCCGACTGATCAAGGGATGGACGCGCACGTGACAAGCCAGTGGATTGACGTTGTTCAAGTCATGCTTTCTAAGGCACTGAAAATTCCTGCAAATTGGTATGATTGTATTCTCTTTTAGAACTTAACAAGTCAAAGTGCTTTTAAAATAATAAGAAAACAGTTATAAAACTTATTCAAAGACGAATTGATCAAATTCTGTGTTTTTTATAGTTATAATAAAGACATTTTTTTAGTATTGTCGTCCACGTGCCTCGTGTTGGAGGAGGGATAGGCCTGAAGATTAGTCGCTCAGCGCAGGTCTCTACAGTTTGCGGCCTAGTGACACATGAACTGAACCGTCCTTGTCGCATGGACGTTCGTTTCGACGTTTGCGCCAAAGCAGTTGGAAAGAGAGGAGCTTGTTACACCAATTATGAGGTACTTATCGTCACCCAAATCTTTTTGGATGACGTCCCAAATTCGTTCATAATGACGACCATCGTTCATAATGACGACCTTTGTGGCGCAGTGGGCGAAGCCCGGCTGAGACGCGGAGGTTGCGGGTTCTATCCCCGCTACGGGACAAAATATGTTTGTATGTTCTGCAGATATTTGTTCCGTGTCTGGGTGATTTTAATCTATAATTATGTATGTATTTACAAAAAAAATGTATCTAAGTATTAGATACTTATATCAGTCATCTGGTTACCACACAAGCATTAAGTTGCTTAGCTTGGGACTAGATGACCCTGTGTGGAATGTCTGCAAAACATACAAACAATTTATCTGACTATTCTATAAGTACTAATATTATAAAGAGGTAAAATTTGTTTGTGGCGTGATTATAATGTATGTACGAGTATGTTTTTATGTAAAATTTGTTTGTTTGTTTGTTTGAAGGAGGTAATCTCAGAAACTACTCAACCGATTTCAATTTTTTTTTCACGGATGTGTAGAATGGACTGTCCGGGTGGTTATAGGCTATATTTTACTCCGGTAGTTTCATTAGTACACTCTTGCAAAGCCGGGACGTATGTTATGATTTTTGTTATTAATTTAAATGAATTGTCATATAATCGTTATTTTGCGATCATAATTCATATTTTATCTGTACACATTTTAAAATTTAGACGTTCTGGTGTTTAAGTAAATATTTTTGAAAATTTTAGTGTGCCGTCAATAGATTAGGAGTTATCCAGTCTATGGAATACAAACAGTATGAAGATAACGGTTACATGGTGGATGAGGCATTGTCGACACTGGCATCTGAAGTTTACAACAACTGTTACACAAGTACCAGATGGGACTACACCTTGTATGACGTCATCACGGACTCTGCTAAAACTACTTGGTGCAGGGCTCCAGGTAATTGCAGTGACACCTTTTATTCGTTCGTTCGTTCGTATGAGCAAGTAGCCAACTCTGATGACGGAGTTTTAGGCCGTCTAAAGGCTAAAGGCGTCATGGCTACTTTTAAAAGCCGGGACTGACAATTGAACGTGCCCTCCGAAGCACGAAAGCATTCAGTTGAAAATGCCACTCGGTCACCCATCCAAGTTGTGACCGCTCAGAACGTTGCTTCGACAATCGTCTAGCAAGCGTTGCCACGTGCGCTTGAACCTTTTATTTAAACGGTGAAATAAACTGGAATGTTGTTTATAACATGAGACTAAAATGCGGATTTTTTTTATTTTGTTAGTCTCATTTTAAGATTTTTCAGGCTGCATAACCATAATAATATTTTGTCCAAGAAAACCATAAGTAACAATTTTTCTAATTTAAGGTACTTTGGAAAGTATTGCAATGGTAGAGTACATGATGGAGCGGATCGCATGCGAACTGTCACTGGATCCCCTCGATGTTCGAATGGCAAATATTGACACAACAAAAAATTGCGATATGAAAACTATAGCAGATGAATTAAAGAAATCATCGTCTTACTATGAAAGGAAAGTTGAAATAGATTTGTTCAACAGATGTAATCGTTGGAAGAAAAGAGCAATGGGAATCTCATTTTCAGAATGGGCGCCAACTGGATATTCTATATTAGAAGCAACCATGTCAGTCTGTCATTCGGACGGTACCGTCGTAATCACACATGGTGGTATTGAAATGGGCCAAGGTATTAATACCAAAGCGATTCAAGTCTGTTCATACTTATTGAAAATACCTATGGATAAAATTAAAGTCAAACCAAATAATTCTATCATTGCCCCTAATTGTTTTATGACTGGAGGAAGTTTAGGATCTCAGAATGTTATGGTCGCTGTAAGACGATGCTGCGAAGAGTTATTGGCGAAACTGAAACCAACTAGAGACCGGCTGGGCAATCCCATATGGGAATATCTCATCCAAATAGCTTCCGAGGATGACATAGATCTTAAAACTGTTGCACACGTCGGTGCAGCTGATACGTGTGCGATGAAAATTTGCGGAGCTAGTGCTTGTGTAGTTGAAATAGATGTGCTAACTGGCGAGGTGGAGGTTATACGAGTTGATATCATACAAGACGCAGGAAAGAGTGTCAGCCCTGAGATTGACATTGGTCAAGTAAGTAACAGTGAAGAGGATTGTGATCTGTTTTTGTTTTTAAGTCATTCAAGCAATGTGTAAGAGTTTCAGTTTAAGTCATTCAAGTGATGTGTAAGAGTCAGTCTCTGGTAAATCTACAGCTTCTCCAACTATATCTAACATTAAATCTCTATCCACGTCGTGAATAAAAGTCCACCCCTTCAAATAACAATAGGCGATAGCACTGGTGCCTCATCTAGAACATTAATTTCACTCCGTTTTTCTTCGGGCTATTTTTTGGTGTTTGATTTTTGCGGCGTCACGTAGCAGCTTTTAGGCATCCGACTGCATGATACTTAACACTAGATGGAGTTACTTATTTTTGATTGCAGGCAACACCTAAACGCCGCTCGGGGCGCCGCAGAAATCCAATACAAAAATACCCCGAATAAAAATGAACAATGTTCGAGATGAGGTATCTCTCTTATGTAGTAATCTGTGGCGATAGGTAGAAAAATGGCTAATTAAATCCTAGAATTTGGATAAAAAAATGCGTAGCCGAGACTTACGCTACTATCTCGTAGAAAACTAATGCACTAAGGCATTGAAAATCATTATGGAAACTGTTGAAAAATGTCAGACGAGGATAATATCAGGGAGATGGCGAGCTAATGAAACAACTTCTTATCTGAAGGTTCTAAATTGCTAGAACAATTTTTTTTTTGGACGGACTATTCAGTTGATTGGTCTTTGGGACATTTATAACTTCACCGGACTTTGATTACTTACTTTAATACTTTTATTCTCAATTCACTGATGCGAAACTTGTTTAAAGGGAAAGAACGCAATGATAGCGTGTTCTATTTCTTCTGTAGTGCCATCTAGTTTCTGGCACACTAACCTTACAACATAAAATGTCCATAACAGGCAATAGAATCCCCTAGTTTTAAGAACGTGACGTGTCAAAGTGATCTTTAGTAAGATTTTATTGAATAAATATATTTTGACTTTTGACTTTCTTAAAAACGTCCAACAATTATTATTATTTTTTAATTTACAATGATAACTTCTGTGTATTTTAGGTGGAAGGTGCATTCATAATGGGCCAGGGATACTGGACCTCTGAAAATCTCGTGTATGACAAAGAAACCGGAAAACTTTTAACAGACAAGTTGTTCAACTACTTTGTTCCATTAATGAGGGACATTCCTCAGCAATTTAATGTGACTTTCAAGCAGTGTTCAGAAAGTTCTGATAAAATATTTGGATCTAAATGTAAGTGAAAACTTGATAACCTCAAACTATTTCTATACTTCATTTCTTGAAGCAAGCTAATAGGAAGATAAAATAAACTCACGTGATTGGTTGTCAAAAATAATTTTCTATCTCGTGATTGGCTAGTGTTTGCGCTCCTTTGAATTTTGGCGGCATTTTCACCCGCCGGAGGCGGATGAGTGTTTCGGCGCCGGCGGACCAGCTGACCAATCACGGCGCGTCATTCTGCGAGCTAACTAACCAATCCCTCGCGCCTCCTGACGTCTATCGGTCAAAACAACAATATGGCGCGCACAACTTTTTTCTTTCGGTGACCGGCGCATGCGTTTTTCTAAAAGGAATAAAAATCTCGGTCGGTGTTGTGTGGAAATTAAACTGTGAATCTCTCAGTACTTTGGACAATTACCTACCTACCTATTTGTGGACAAAGACTTTTAACTAGCCGGATTGGAAGGGCACCCGAACACCTACACCACGGCAGCAGCGCATGGCCTGGAGCCTCCACCTGAAGCCAAAGGTAGGTGGAAGTGCTTCATTATTCTAAGGGCGCAAACAGTCGTTACAAAATTTCTGTGTTCTCGCGAACATATTTGGTCCCAATCGAGTCGGATTCAGAATCCAGTGCTTTCGGTTTTAGGTTTCGGGTTGCGGGCCACCGCGTGGTTACGCATTTTTTACAATCGGATTCGGTATTTTATTCTGTTTATCTTGTGTGTTTATTATTTTGGTGATCAGTTTGGGAATTCATTGCCACCATGGCACTCAAAAGCTTCGAAAATAAGTTTAAAATTAAGTACGATTGGTTTATAAATTCATTAGATATGGCGGACGGTAAAGCGACGAAGTCTGCCAGCATGATGGCGGCGCGCTTTCAAAAGATAAACGTTTATTTCGAAGCGTTAACGGAAGCATACGAAGGCGTTTTAAATTCATGTACGGATGATTCGGATGATGATTTGATCAAGAAATATGATAAATTGTATGCGGATGTTACTTTGATTTACAACAAATTAGAAGCAATCTCGGCGGGACTTCCTAGCATGGCGGGTACGTTTGCGCCGACGGAGTCCGCTCCAACGGCCAGGCTACCGCGCATTAGCCTAATTACGTTCGATGGCGACGTATTTTCTTGGAGTAGCTTTATTAGCTTATTTAGCTCGCTTGTACTTAGTCGTAAAGATATCTCTAAGACTGAAAAATTCCACTACCTATTTGCAAATGTCGAAAAAGAACCGAAGTCTTTGATCAAACATCTACCAATGGTAGATTCCTCCTTGGACACGGCCATGGAGCTTCTGCGCAGTAGGTACGAGAATATTCGGCTTCTTGCGGACTCACACATATCTCGTATTTTGCATTTGCCGGTATTAAAGCAAGCGTCCGGACTTAGGACTAAGATATTAAACCCGTTGCTAGAATCTACTAGGGCTTTGAATAATCTGGGTCTTCCTACGGATCAGTGGAGCTACCTACTGTTTTATATAAGCTTGTCTAAGTTGCCCATTGACATCAAAACGCGATTTGAACAATTGCATGGCGGAAATTTAAATAAGTTGCCTACGTTTGAATTATTGACGGAGTTTCTAAATAATGAGTGCCGACTACTAGACACGGCTACGGCGGAATCGGCTTGTTATTCAAACCCGAGAGATAACAACTCTGAGCGTCCGCGCAAATACGAGCGCGCCGTTCATTCAGGTAAAATGATTAGTAATGAGAATTCTAACGTGTGCGCCTTCTGTGACATACCGGGCCATAGAATTTATGATTGTTTCAAGTTTAGAAATCTAGATAACTCGGAACGTAAACATGCGGTACAGAATAAAAACTTGTGCTTTAAGTGTTTCGGCTTTCATCCAGCGGCGGAGTGTACTCGTACCACTCGATGTTCGCAGTGCGGACACCTCGGACATGATAGTTTGATTTGTTTGAGTCATTCGCGACCTATCAACGCACATAACAATAGCTGTCCGCGTAACGGATGGAACGGTCCGGGGGGAACGGGTGACCGCGCATTCACCCGTACGCACGGTTTCGGCGGGGACATGGGGCCGCGGGGCTCCGGTCTGCCGCGACGGTCGGATCAGCCACGTTTTTCGGCGTCAGCGTTACCTAGGTCGGGGTACCAGGGCCAAGCTGAGAACAACGGTGATGTACGTAACGGTTGGAATCGTACCCGGAACGATCGCGACAATGAACCCAATCGGAGATGGGTGCCGCGTGGGCCCAGCCCTACGGAGGCTGGCCGCCCAGCAATATAGCAACTACAGCAATTGTGTACCACCGCTTCACCGCCCGCATTACCGGCTCATGTAATATTACCTACGGCAATCATAGAAGTTCAGACATCTTACGGAGAATTTATTCGGGCGCGTGCCTTGTTAGATACCGGGGCGGAAGCAAGTGTTGTGCGTAGTAGCTTAGTCACGACACTTCGATTGAAGCGGTATAATACACTTATACATATAACTGGGGTGGGCGGTACACACACAGCTGATTGTACACATATTGTAAACATAAATTTTAGGCCTTTAGAAACACGTAAACCTTTGTTATCTGTTACGGCGGTAATATTAAAAAATCCTACGGCATATTTAGCGCGAAAAATGGGCATTTCGTCGCAACAATTAAATTTAAAATTGAACCCTGCGGATGAGGGAAATTCTCAAGTCGATTTAATTTTAGGTTCGGATATTCTCGGTGAGGTACTTAGTCAGGCCGTTGATTTAGGGGTCAACGGACCTTATACATTAAACTCTATTTTTGATCATGTTGTGTTTGGTCCTACGGAACTTTCGGACGAATCGGGTGGGCTTCCACAAATATCGGGTATTACTGCGGGCGTCACGTTAGCTGAGCAAGTTGAGCGGTTTTGGCGGTCAGAGGAACCTCCTGGACGGCCAGCGAAGGATCCATCGGATATTCAATGTGAACGTTTTTTCAGCTCCACCGTGTCGCGCGGTTCGGACGGTAAATATACTGTGCGTTTGCCTTTGATACCTAACCATCAGTTGGGTGATACTAATCAGACTGCGTTGCGTAGGTTTTTATCCATTGAACGCAGAATGGAACGGCAGCCGGAATATAGGAAAAAGTATGTAGAATTTATGACGGAATATATTGATCTAGGTCACATGCGGTTATCTAACTTCGAGCCTAACTCAAGTGAACAGTATTATATCCTTTCACATCACGGTGTTTTTAAGAAATCGGGGGACACTAATAAAATTCGGGTTGTTTTCGACGGCAGTGTTCGGTCTAGTAACGGAGTGTCTTTAAACGATTGTCTGTATTCGGGCGAAAGATTACAAAACGATATAACGGATATAATTATAAATTTTCGGTTACCTCTAGTAGTGTTCACTACGGACGTAAAAATGATGTTTAGAATGACCTGGGTTGCGCCTGAGGATAGGAAATACCAGCTTATCTACTGGAGAGCTTCTAAGTCGGAACCACTTAAATTATACGAACTTACTACAAATACTTACGGTTTAAAGTCTAGTCCTTTTGTTGCGATTCGTTGTCTTCATCAACTGGCTAATGACGAGCGGTATAGGTATCCTAGGGCAGCTAAATTATTAATTAAGAACTCTTATGTCGATGACTTAAATGGCGGAGCGGATACTTTGCAGGAAGCTACGGACTTACGAAACGAATTAACGGATTTGATGAACTCGGCAGGCTACGAACTTAGAAAATGGTCATCTAACGATTCTCGGTTGCTTAACGATATACCTCCCGACCATTTAGAAACACCTCGGTTTTTTGACGAACAGATTAATGACGGTACCGGCTTTGTAAAAATTTTAGGTATTCAGTGGAACCCTAAACTTGATAATTTTACTTATAGACTTGATCTACCTCGGGAAGAAAAGGTTACACGACGAATTATTTTATCTATGGTAGCTCGCTTATATGATCCACTCGGATGGATCTGCCCGGTTGTTTTTCGGATGAAACTTTTATTGCAGTCGTTGCTAACTACTGTGAATAATTCAAGTAAAGTTGAATGGGATGCGCCCGCACCTTTAGATATCGTACGGCAGTGGTCAGATATAATTACGGACCTACCTAACTTACAACGAATTTCGATTCCTCGGTGTCTTAAAATTGATAAGAAAGCTCGTTTTTCATTACACGGGTTTTGTGACGGTTCTTCATTAGGTTTCGCTGCTGCGGTTTATGTGCGTACGCAGCACTCAAACGGTACGGTTCTTATTCGATTGCTAATAGCTAAAACTCGGGTAGCGCCACTCAAGTCAAATAGAACAATTCCAAAGTTAGAATTGAGCGGTGCGACTTTATTGGTTAAGTTGTTGAACCATGTTTATTCATCGACCGAATATAACATGGAGTTTGATGACGTCACAGGTTGGTGCGATAGCACTATCGTTCTAGCGTGGCTTCGGACGCCGCCGCACAAACTTCAAGTGTTTGAGGGAAACCGTGTAGATCAGATAACTTCATCTAAGTTACCTATTCAATGGAGGCATGTACCGGGAAGCATGAATAGTGCGGACGTCGCGTCGCGCGGTGCGACGGCGGCTGATTTACTTACAAATACTGGCTGGTGGGCTCCGGAATGGCTGTGTGCCCCGCCTGATCAGTGGCCTAATAATAATGTAGAACTCCCTTCGGAGTCTTTGCCAGGTTTAAAGGTAAAATCGGTTAATGTAGGAAATGTAGATTCAGAATTTAATTTATTTGAAAGGTTCAGTTCATATGAAAAATTAGTTAATGTCACGGCTTATATATTACGGTTCGGTAGTAAAATTAATCGGTGTAGGTTTAACGGTATTAATATTTCGGTTTCGGAGAGGCGTTATGCCATACTTTATTTAATTCGGTCGGTTCAAGAGAAGTTTTTCGGCGAAGAAATAAAATGTTTACGGTCAGGTTCACCTATCACGAACTCATTACGGAGATTAAATTTGTTTATAGATAATAATAACATAATACGGGTCGGCGGTCGGATTGATGCGGCAGACTTGCCATACGATGCTCGGCATCAAATATTGTTACCAAACAAGTGTCACTTTACAGAATTATTAGTAACTTCTTACCATCGGAACTATTGTCATTGCGGAGCCAATACACTTGCGGCTATATTATCTCGGTTCTATTGGATTATTTCAGTTCGGCGGATCACTCGGTTAATTACTTTTCGGTGCATACAGTGTTATCGGTCTAAGGCTCGTCCTACACAGCCTTTCATGGCGGACTTACCGGCGGATAGGATCCGGCAGTCTCGTCCTTTTATCGGAGTCGGAACGGATTTTGCTGGGCCGCTGTTTATAAAAACAAGTAGCCTTCGGAATGCTAAAATTCAAAAATGCTATTTGTGCGTATTTGTTTGTTTGAGTACTAAAGCAGTTCATTTAGAAATAGTGTCAAGTTTATCAGTAGAAGCCTTCGTAGCTACCCTTACACGGTTTGTCTCGCGTCGGGGCTTACCTTCCCACATACGGTCGGATTGTGGTACTAACTTCACGGGAACGAACAGACATCTCAAGGAGATGTTTATATTTCTTCGAGATCATCATACGGATATTGAACGGCATCTCAGTCGGCAAGAAATCACTTGGCTTTTCAATGCTCCGTCTAGTCCTAATCACGGCGGTCTATTTGAGGCAGCGGTAAAGTCAGCTAAAACTCACGCACTCAGAGTGCTCGGCGAAACTCGGCTGACTTTTGAAGAATTAACGACTTTCTTTACTAAGGTTGAAGCTGTCATGAATTCTCGTCCGTTGTGCCCGCTTAGCTCGGATCCCGCTGATTTTGAAGTCTTAACACCCGGACATTTTTTAATCGGTCAGTCTCTAGTAGCTATGCCGGAATATCCGTACACGAATGTCAACATGACTCGGTTGTCTCGGTTTCAACAAATTCAAAAATTATCTCAACATTTCTGGTCAAGATGGAATTCGGAATATTTACATACTTTACAACAACGGTATAAATGGACTTCTCAAACTGATCCACCAAAGGTAGATGATTTAGTTTTGATAAAGGAGGACAATCAGCCGCCCTCTAGTTGGAAACGGGGTAGATTAATTAAATTATTGCCGGGTAAAGATGGGGTTGTTAGAATAGTAGAAGTTAAAACTCAAACTGGTGTCCTTTTAAGGCCCATTTCTAAATTGTGTAGGTTACCTATCGGAAATTAGGAACCAAGGGGAGCTTGGTTCGGGGGGAAGATGTTTGCGCTCCTTTGAATTTTGGCGGCATTTTCACCCGCCGGAGGCGGATGAGTGTTTCGGCGCCGGCGGACCAGCTGACCAATCACGGCGCGTCATTCTGCGAGCTAACTAACCAATCCCTCGCGCCTCCTGACGTCTATCGGTCAAAACAACAATATGGCGCGCACAACTTTTTTCTTTCGGTGACCGGCGCATGCGTTTTTCTAAAAGGAATAAAAATCTCGGTCGGTGTTGTGTGGAAATTAAACTGTGAATCTCTCAGTACTTTGGACAATTACCTACCTACCTATTTGTGGACAAAGACTTTTAACTAGCCGGATTGGAAGGGCACCCGAACACCTACACCACGGCAGCAGCGCATGGCCTGGAGCCTCCACCTGAAGCCAAAGGTAGGTGGAAGTGCTTCATTATTCTAAGGGCGCAAACAGTCGTTACAAAATTTCTGTGTTCTCGCGAACAGCTAGATTGTCAAATCAATTGTCAATTGTCAAATCTAGCTAATCCGAGAATATACAATTATTTTTGACAACCAATCACATGAGTTTATTTTATCTTCCTATTAGCTTGCTTCAAGATATGAGGTATAGGTTCAAAGTGAAATTTACAACAACTGCATGACTTTGATAACAACTAAGCAATTTTTAATTTTAAATATTTAGTACAATAATAATTATAACTTATATTGAGAAACATACAAACAAATAGACCTAAAAAATAAAACCATAATTTTTATTGCCGTAAGAATCGTGTTGTGCCGACCCCACCTAGTGGGATAAGGGCAGGGAGATGATGATGATGAATTTTTATTGCCGTATTCTTCGCAGTCGTCAGCGTTCGTTCGTATGAGCAAGTGGCCAACTCTGATGACGGAGTTTTTAGGCCGCCTAGCGCCAAAAGCCCTTCGTCATGACATAACATAATGTTTTTGGCTGCGTTCACGAACAGTGATTCTATAATCTGTTCCAACCGTAATGTTTTTTTTAAAATAATAAATATCTCTGAATATTTCACACAGCTACTTTTATACAGGTTTTTATCGCGTTAATTATCTTATTTATATCCCGACGTTTCGACTATGTTACAATAGTCGTGGTCGCGGGCAGACAAGAATGTTAGAATGTTAATAAGAGATAACATTTCACACAGCGTCATCTAGTCCCAAGCTAAGCAATTTAATGCTTGTGTTATGGTAACCAGATGACTGATATGATACTTAGATACATTTTTATCTAATATTATTATAGATAGAAAACACCTATTTCATTACAGGTATCGGTGAGCCGCCGATGTGCTTGGCTGTGGTGGTCGCGTTCGCTATCAGAGCAGCTATCGTCGCATGCAGGAGTGAAACCGGAATCCCTTCCAACGTTTGGTTTGATATCGGTAAGCTGAAGAATGAGTATGTATTATTATTTTTAACCTGGCGGATCACTATGACCGTTAAAAGCAACGAACTGCTTCTGACGTAAGCAAGGCACTGACGGAAAGTTTTGACGGTCAGAACCTAAACTGAATTGTTTAATAATACGTCATGGGCCTCCTATTCTGTCCCACTGATGGGCAAAGGTCTTCTCTTTCTCTTTCTACGTTTCCCGTTCCTATTTCCGGCCATGTAGAGTCAAAATCATCCAGGTGGTATCGCCATCTTTTTTGGGTCTGCCGCGTCTTCGCCGCTTGGTACTCAATGCGTGACGAGATTGGCCCAACGTACATTCGAGTCACATGGCCTGCCCAATACCACTTAAGGCAAACCGTTTTTTTTATCTTAAATAATTTATTTACAGAAACTAAACTAATACATTTTACATAACTGTACAAAATACAAATAGAACCAGCTGAGCCATCTAATGACCTTTGCAAACGGTCTATAGGTAGCTCAACTGATCCAAACCACTGCCAGACTTATCTTGATTAATATTTTAATTTGTTTTGTTTTAGATGGCCCGTTGACATTGGAGAAAATTATGTTAAACTGTAACATTAACACCGAAGATTTTAAGTTCAACTAATATTTTAATTCTATCATTGTTTTTAATGACAATGTTCTTTTTTATTTGTTTATTCGCTAAATAATGGCTTTTATATTTTTGTTGCTTCTTTATTGTTACGTTTTTGATGGACTTTTTAAGGGGATATTAAATGGATCTACGAGAACTTGTATTTTAATTTTTATCTCTAAGGAAAACTCGTTGTCAGGAATAAAAAAAACAATGTTGTTAAATTATGTCTCGTTATCATCATTATCTCAGCCATCAGGTCATCCACTGCTGGACATAGACCTCCCTCATAGATCTCCAGCTGCTAATATCTTAGAAGTTATTAACAGAAATGCAATTTTTTTCGTCAGAAGTTAACTGATATTATTTAAATTTATTTTTATGTTTGAAAGAGTATACCCCCGAGGTGGTCCCATTAACAAAAATTGAGGATCTGATGAGGATCTTAGGAGAACTTAGAAATTGAAGTTGGTTTAATAAAATTCATAATTTTGCCATAATTTTTTTTAGTCTATTCGAAAGCAGCGCTCCGTCTTCGCCTTATTCTCCAAATAACAATGTCTTGACTTGGCACGACACGGCGTCGTTTTTATGAATAATGCGATGGATTTCAGAAAACAAAAGCTAGATAACGTGCAATCTCTTACCGCGTCCTGTTTTGAAAGGCGTCGTGAATCAACATCCTGTATTAGGTTCGTCTTTTGAGTATTTACAAACAGGCATTTAAAATTTGGCTGATGTATAAAAACAAAAAAAACCGTCTTTATTTTATTTAAAATAGTGTAAATAATTATCACTTAAATGGAGCTTATGTCACTGATAAAGTGAATTATTAACACATTAAATACGGTGTTAAAAAAAACGAAACAAAATTAAAATGTTTAACTGGCTCAAGAATGTTATCAAGTACAATGGTAGTTTTAAATAGTTGTCTATTTTATTTTATACTAGCTGCGCCCCGCGGTTTCACCCGCGTAAGTCCCGTTCCCGCTCGAATATCGGGATAAAAGGTAGCCTATGTGTTAATCCAGGGTATCACCTATATACATACCAAATTTCAACCAAATCAGTCTAGCCGTTTTTGCGTGAAAGAATAACAAACATTCTCACAAACTTTCGCATTTATAATATTAGTAGGAAGTGGGATTTAAATACAGTCAACAACATTCTTGACTGTTAAATCAAAAACTAGCTAAAATAGCATATTTTATTGATCCATACAATTTCTACAAGTATCTCACTCTTTTTAATGACCTCTGTGGCGTAGTGGGTCTTTCACGGCAAAACGGAGCGACGAATTGACTTGATTTTGGTGATGATAGTTGAAGGAATGGAGTACTCTCCATCCCGTAGTCGCGCATGTCACTACATAGGCTACTTTTTATCCCGATATTCCCGTAGGAAACTGCGGAGCTCAGTTAATTATGTATGTGTTAACAAATTAAAATAAGTATAAATTATCAGTAATCTGGTTACCATAAAACAAGCATAAGTAGCTTAGCTTAGGACTTGATGTCGCTGTCTGAAATTTCCCAGGATATTTATCTATTTATTAGCTACTAGAAGCACGTCCCGGCTTTGCACGGGTGAAACTATCGGGATAAAATATAGCCTATAACCTTTCCAACAGTCCATTCTACACATCGCCACATACGTAGACCAATAATTTTTGAAATCGGCTGAGTAGTTTTGGAGATTACCTCCGTCAAACAAACAAACAAATTTTACCAATTTATAATATTAGTAAAGATAGTATAGATATTAGTAAATATATAGATTAGTATAGATAATAATATCCTATATCCTCGGACATTCCACACAGCGTAACAAAAAAGTTATAAATTGTCTGTGTCAACTGTACCAAAGTAAAAGTTAGGAATTATCTAGTCACTAACTATTCTTTAGTATTTATTATTGGACATTTAAGTGTTTTTCATTGAATTACAGAGTTCTTGTCGTTACAGTCATATTATGGACATGATCAAGTTTAGAGTTAATGGCGTTGAGTACTCAGGTCCGTTCCATTTTGTTAATCCTACTAATATTACTAATCCTTCCTACTCCTACTAATATTATAAATGTGAAAGTTTGTGACAATGTATGTATGTTTGTTATTCTTTCACGCAAAAACGGCTGGACCGATTTGGTTAAAATTTGGTATGTAGGTGATACTCTGAATTAACACATAGGCTACTTTTTATCTCGACATTCCCGCGAAAACGTGACTCGGGTGACACCGCGGGGCGCAGCTAGTAATAAATAATAAAATTCATTATTATGAATTTTATTATTTATTTATTATTTATACAGTATAGGTAAAATTTGCTGAGGTATCGATGTGTAGTTTCATAGAATCATCTACTTTAGTGGGAAGTGAAGTGAGCTCCAATGTGATGCTGGTGGACTACCTCCGGGATTACCTGGAGCTGCGCGGCACCAAGTACATGTGCCGTGAGGGTGGCTGCGGCGTCTGCTGCGTCACCGTCAGGAAGTGCGCTGGGGGACCTCTGCTTGCTGTCAATTCTGTAGATAAGCTTTATTTAATAATATAATTTGACGACCTCTGTGGCGCAGTAGGTGAAGACTCGCCTGAGATGCGGAGGTTGCGGGTTCATCCCCGCTACGGGACTATTTGTATGTTCTGCAGATATTTGTTCCATGTCTGGGTGTTTTCTATCTAGGTATAATGTACCAATGTATTTAGAAAAAAAAATGTATCTAAGTAATTCAGTCATTTGTTTATCACAACACAAGCATTTAGTTGCTTAATTTGGGACTAGATGACGGTGGGTCGAAAGTCAAAGGATTAATTTATTATGTATTTATTTATTTAGACTTAGTTGTTTGTTTCTTTCTCTTCGTTTAAAAATATTTACGGAAACTTTCAAAAATTATAGGAGCTAAAGCAAGTTTCATTTCAGTGCATGATATCCATAACATCTTGTCAAGACTGGGAGATCTCTACCATCGAAGAGATAGGAAATCGAAAGAAAGGCTACAATATTTTACAAAAGACCTTGGTAGATAACCATGGTAGTCAGTGTGGCTACTGTTCACCAGCTTGGATCCAGAATATGTACAGGTAGTACTCAATCTATCTAAGTCACTGAAAGATAGAAGCATGCCCAAGAGCATTGCTGTTTTGAATGGAAATACTGATTTGTTCAGTCAAATAAGTGACTCCTCGAATGAGGTGTCGCTTTGACGCCCAAAACGAATTAAAAACGCGATAGACCTCACGGACCCAAAGTTTAAATCCCAAAAGATTGTTTACCTTATGTATGAATGAACATTAGTGAGTGTTTTCAGCCTTCTCCAAAGTGGAAAGAAACTAACAATGCTAGAAATAGAAAGGTCCTTCTCTGGTAACGTTTGTCGGTGTACTGGCTACAGACCCATCCTTGAAGCATTCAAGAAGTTTGGCAGCGATGCGCCTGAAACCACCATTATGGACATTGAAGATTTGAAAATCTGTAAAAAAGGACTTTTCTGTAATAAAAAACAATGTGACGACGATAGTGATTGGTGCATTGTTTCCGATGAAGATGTTAAAGAAACAAGAGTTTTAGAAATTAAGCTAGAAGACAATAAGTTTTGGTACAAAGTTTATGACCTGAAGTCAATCTTCGATGTTTTGGATAAGAAAGGATATGATTCTTATATGCTTGTGCATGGAAATACTGCTAAAGGTAAACCAACATTTGCAATTGTTTCAATAAAAGAATGATATACTAAGCCACTTCTAACTTTTATTAAAAATATTACAGGTGCATATCCAATTGATGATTATCCTAAAGTTTTAATAGACATAAGCTCAGTGCCAGATCTGAAAAGATGGACAGTGGACCAAAACCTCATAGTTGGAGCTGGAATTACACTGAAAGAACTTCTAGATGTTCTTATAGCTACAGCAAAAGAAGAATATTTTGCGTATTTAAACAAATTTGTTGAACATATCAAATTAGTGGCTAATACCCTCATTCGAAATGTAAATAACTTGCTTGATTTTTTGGGTTATGTCCTGAGTACTCCGATAACTACACATGGTGTACAGCAGGTCTCAGGCAATATCTTGATTTTTTAATATATAACAGAATATTTTTGTTGAATTAAATTAAATTTATATTTCAGTTAGGATCAGTCGGCGGTAATCTGATGATAAAACATCAACATAATGACTTTTCTTCGGATATATTTTTGTTATTTGAAACTGTCGGAGCTTATTTGAGTATTCGTAAGTACTTTTTCAGGGATACTTTGGAGAAGAGCCAGGTCAAAAGTAGCTACCCTCAAGTAAAACTCAGTATAATGAGATTTAATTAGATAAAAAGGTTTGTCGTTGTAGTAGCAACTGAAGATCTTTGCTCTCATTGAACTATTAGAAACGGCATTAGCGGCTTTGGCAATAAAAGCTTTTTTTTTATTTTTACATTTTGAGACAAAAATTTTGAAGTCTTCGGAGAAATGACCGGAAATGCACCTCGAAAGTGCATGAAATTGCTCTTATATCACGAAATTGAAGTTTGATATTTTTTTTTTAATTTAGCCACTTGTCTATAAGTACTTATATTTCAGTGGCGTCTAATGGAGTAAGCAAGAGACTGTCAATGAGAGAATTTTTAAATGAAAACATGAAGGGAAAGGTCATTGTAGATGTCATGTTGCCGCCACTAAATGATCAACACGAACTTGTGACCTACAAGGTAAAATGTTACACAAAAAACTATTTCTCCAAAGGTTGATAGGATGTTCTTGACTTATAAAATATTGAATTACTCTATCCATCCAGAAATTTTCAGTTCAAACTGAAACAAAAGCAAAGGAGGAAATTTTGAGCCCAGCACGGGGATTGTCCTAACTTGTATTGTTGCGAGTCAAAAATAACAATTATCCGCGAAAAAAACGGACAGATTTTACGCTAAATATGTAAGTGTGTACCTAATCTACTTACATACCAGCATTTCACAGTTATTTTCGCGGATTGCTGATATTTTTGACTCGCAACAATGTGATTTATGTTAGACAATCGGAGGGCTGAATCTACATAATTTTGGTTGCAAAAAGTCAAGAGTCGTCAAATTATTTGTGTTATTTTGTTTTTGTTTTTTTACAGATAATGCCACGTTCAGTAAATGCACATGCCATCGTTAACGCTGGGTTTCTTTATAAATTGTCATCGGACAACATTGTGCTTAAAGCCAGACTTGTTTACGGAGGTCTGTCGCCTGATTTCATCAGAGCTGAAGCTACAGAGCAGTTCCTTGTTGGGAAATACTTGTTTTCAAACGCCACGTTACAAGCAGCGTTAAGGATTTTAGAGTGTGAGCTGGTAGTAATCGAGGATCCTCCAGACCCTTCAGCAAAATATAGAAAGCAGCTTGCACTAGCTTTGTTTTATAAGGTTAGTGCTACTGATGTGGTTGAGCTTCGAAAACAGTGTAAAGAGGTTACTACTGTTTATGATTGTTTACAGGGTCTTCTGTCACTTTGTCCGAAAAATATTTTAGATTGCAGATTTGTGTCAGGAACCACTAAGATTCACGAGTCAAGACCTGTTTCAAAAGGCAAGCAAGTTTTCACAACAAACCCTTCCCTTTGGCCACTAAGCCAACCTATTAACAAAATAGACGGACTGGTAAGAAAAGCCATTTATAAAATTTTAAAATGTTGAATTTAATTGTTAATGAAATGAATTTATCACAGATCCAATGCGCTGGAGAATCGAAATATACCGACGATTTACCAACACTGCCACGGGAAGTACACGCTGCTTTTGTTCTAAGCACTGTAGCAGTAGCAGATATTGATAAAATTGACGCTAGTAAAGCTTTGGTAGGTAAATATTCATTGTACTTGAATTTCAAAAACTTGTACAAGTATACTTAACAAGACAAGTTAATAAATAATTAACTGATTTCAGGAACACCCTAAAGTAATAGCCTTTTACACTGCTGCTGACATACCGGGAATAAATGCATTCACTCCGGCAAACCATCCGTTTTTTGTAAACGGTGAAGAGGTTTTTTGTAATGGTAAAATCAAATACTTCAACCAACCAATCGGTGTAATCGTTGCAGAAACTAAAAATATAGCAGAAAAAGCCGCGAAAATGGTGACAATAACATATAAAAATATTAAAAAACCAGTTATGGACTTCAAAACAGCTATACAAGATAAAAACAGAATGACTATGATCGCTTCTATTAAAGCAACAGATAAAGGTACTGATGTTTTCAAAACGATTAATGGTGAAAACACAATATTTGAACAGATTAATGTTATGATGGAAAATATATCATGTTTGACGAAACCGTCTGAGGAAGGAATAGAGGTACACGTTACGAGTCAGTGGATAAATGGCGTTCAATTTATGATTGCTAGGGCGTTGAATATAGACGCTAACCGGTATGTTGTCTTCTTATTACCTACAAATAAAAATAGAAATAAGTAGAAATAGTAGTTGAATGCACTACTGTTTGGTTATTACTAATACAATGTGTTTTAGTGTTGACGTATATGTGAATCGTCTTGGCGGTGCTTTTGGCGCAAAGATAACTCGATCGAGCCAGCCAGCTGTAGCCAGCGCACTTGTGTCGCTTAAAATAAACCGGCCATGTCGGTTTGTAGTTCCTTTTACTACCTACACCAGGGCCATTGGGAAGCGAATGTCATGTCATACTGAGTATGAGGTAATGAAAAAAATAAAGAAAAATTTGTTAATATTTTTAGGACCTCAAGGATCACTTAAAAGTGTGTCTTATAAGCTAGGTGACTCTATTGCCTGTTGCCTAATAGTAAACAGAGTCTTAGAATCAAGTGTCAGAATAAAACAGAACTATGTAAATTCAAAATTATTAATGACCGAAAAGATTAGTTTAGCGAAGTAATGCCCCTAAATCATCTTTCGGAAATCGCTTTGCTGAAACTCTTAATTTATTATGATTATTTTTTTAGTGTAAAGTGAATGCATCAGGAGTGATTCAGTCCATCACATACAAACAGTACGAAGGCAATGGATACGTTCTTGGAGAGAAGCTGTCGCTATTTGCATCAGATTTGTACTACAACTGTTATACAAGAACCAAGTGGGACTTTGAGTTGTATGATGTCATCACTGATATGGCGAAGAATACTTGGTGCAGGGCTCCAGGTAAATTATAAAGAGGTTTAGGATTTTTGTGTGTGTTACCGAAGTTCTTAGGATAACAAATACCTTCCTTGAATTTTAGGTACATTTGAGGGTATCACATTATCAGAGCACGTCGTAGAACGCATTTCTTATGAACTATCTCTGGATCCCTTTGATGTTCGGATCGCAAACGTTGACATTGAAAAATATGGTGATATAATACAAATGACCGAAGACATAAAAAAATCCGCTTCTTATACAGAGAGGAAGGAACAAGTTTCTTCATTTAATAGAAATAATCGTTGGAGGAAACGAGGACTTAGAGTCGCCTTCCTACGCTGGAATCCTGTAGGATATAATATATTTTATATAAACCTTTCAGTGTGCCAATCCGATGGTACCGTAGTTATAACACACGGCGCTGTTGAGATGGGTCAAGGCATTAACACAATAGCGGTTCAAATCTGTGCTTACTTACTTAAAATTCCTATTGACCAGATTCAAATTAAAGCTAACAATACCATCATAGCCCCAAACTGTTATAGTACTGGTGGGAGTATTGGATCTCAGAATGTAGCGCTAGGCATCAGTATATGTTGTAAAGAGCTGCTGGAGAGACTAGAACCAACAAGAAGCCAAATGAACAATCCTACCTGGAAGGAACTGATAGCCCAAGCATATTTAGATGACGTGGCTTTACAAACCCAAAGCTATATTGGGGCAAAAGATGCCGTAGATTACAGCGTACTCGGAGTTGCTATTGGAGAGGTAGAGATAGACGTTCTGACTGGAGAGTTTGAGATTTGCAGAGTTGATGTATTGGAAGATGTAGGGCAGAGCATTAGCCCTGAAATTGATGTTGGTCAAGTAAGTATCCAATATTTAAATTCATCTTCTACCTCCAACCAACGAACTGTAGGCCAAAGTTACCACTGACTGGAGCCCTGAGACTGTGAGACGACACGGCAGACCACGCAAGCGATGGCATGACGAGTTGGAAGCCTTTAGCGATAACTAGTGGCTTTGCCTTCTTGTAATTCCAGTTCATCCTAAAGTTGTCTGGAAGAAATTGTTCATAGCGATAAGACCGCCCATTGTACTTCACTTTAAATGTTCTGTATGTCTGTAATTTGTTTTAATGTAAATGTGGTGTGCAATAAAGTGTTGATCTATCTATCTATCTATCTATCTATCTCATTAGCTGCCACTACTTATATTAATAACAAATTCCAACCACTCTCTCTAATGGAACTCAAACGCTATTATCATATTCCCCTAAATAAATATCAAATGTTGAAAATCACTAATAAACAAGTAAAATACTTTTAGGTAGAAGGTGCCTTCATCATGGGTGTCGGATACTGGACTTGTGAGAACCTCGTCTTCAACAAAGACTCCGGTGAACTGCTTACGAACAGAACTTGGAACTACTACGTTCCGATGGCCACAGACATACCCCAAGACTTCAGGGTGACTTTTAGAAATAAATTCAGTTTTCCAAAAATATTTGGTACAAAAGGTAATATTGCAATGCAAACTATGAGTTCCTAATATTATAAAACAAACCTTTACAGACTATAAACTCTAAGCTGGTACCAGATTTCTTTCAAATCTGGTACCAGCATTAATGTAGTTTATATTCTGGATTAACACATAAGGGTCGTGGGTCCAACTAGTTTATATTATTATTTAGGTGTTTGAGCCTTCGCTTAAACCACCTTGAGATTACGCTTCATGTTACAGTCACTCACACACCCAAATACCTTGTCTGTGTGCGTAGAGAGCTCCATTGGTATACTGTTTCCGTCTCTTTCTCTCACCCCACCAGCGCTCGGGCGGCGCGCGCGCCGCCTTCCTCAGTACGCTTTTAATATTGGAACAAGTCACTCGTGCACTGTTAAGTCAGTGTGGTGTAACTTGTGAAATTTGGAAAAATATTTTCCGTAAGTATATACCATACTCTGACGACATTCAGTAGTTATGTATTACGTAGTCTCACTTTCCGCTCGGCGCCCCTGGCCCAGCGACGACTCAGGTGTCTTGCACCTCCCCTGCCGGATCGAGACGGCACGGCGTCGCCTGACTTGTCCAAACATGTTGTGACCCTTACATGAATGGACTGTTCGGACACCCGGTACGGGTCGAACTACAAGGCGACGTCGTCGCACCGCGCGCCCGGCGCGCGGAGACGACGCGCTGGCGCGACAGCTCGTCGCCGGCGCACGAGTCGTGCGGCCAGCGTCTGACGCCTCAGGCAGGCTACATGTACAAGCTAGCTACACTAGCTAAGACGACGCGACGCCGTGTCGTGCCGATTTGTCGTCCTCCTCGAGACGACATACCTGCTTGATATTCGTAATGCCTTATCGTGAGCAATAGTGTACTCAGTGAACTCCATTTTTTCAGAACATGGAAGTTACCACACTGGGTTCTCTGGCCGGCCGAGCCTGTCCCACGGAGGATACGTTGGCGTTCGATGCGGTGATCGATGCACTCGATGTTAATTTTCCAAAAGATTGGCGGTCTTGGAATGTTTACGATTATTCGTTTGAAGATTTGTTTGGCGACGAAATATCGGTGTCCTTAGACAGCAAGCTCAGGTTTGCAATACCGACTGCAGATTTAGCAAGAGCGTTCAGTCCAGACTGCAAATCCCTGTCTGAGAGACGATACAGGTCGATCAGAACGAAAGTTCTGCAGTGGCCCTTAGGAAGAGCCCTGATCTACGCTCCACACAATATTATGGAAAAGATACATGGATCGGGCGAAGGATATTTTAAGTTTATGAATGCCGTTCATTCCATAAAGAACAAGCTGACGAACCGCAAAAACACTTCGGCAGAGCTTCGAGGCCAAAAAGTAACCTCGGATAGTCCCTCGACCTCCGAGTGCTCTACGAGACGAAAACGACCAGGAGAATTAATAGAAGAAATCGACAGTGTGTGCTCAAAGAAGGGTACCGGGGAGCAGTCCCTGACTACCATTCTAAGCCTGCATATGGAAATGTTTAATCGTATTTTGACTACACAAAATGAGCAAAACGATAAAATAGAGAAAATTATATCGAAAAATAATCCTGATCTAAACGAGTCTCTGGAATCAATGCCAGATAGCACTCAAATGGAGAGTGAAGACAGTCAGTGTTGCCCTAGTCTGCGTCTACCTGGTGAGGCTAACGTGTCCCGAGAACACAGAGATTTGCGTGAATCCGAACTGGGGAAAAACATATGCTCGGCGCAGAGTGAACCTACCGCGCTTAAGTCAGTGCCCGACGACATGTATGACTTCAGCCCTTCAACAGTAGAGGCAGAACCAAAAATAGCCATAACAGAGCCCTTCTTCCTGAAACAAGGAGTACATTGCCAAAGATTTAATCAAGAGGGGTGGCGAAATCTCAGATATGCAGAATATCAAAAACAGTTTCAGGCATCACCAGCTTTCTGCGCTCTTAAAGTCAACAATACTTTAGCCAGCGTAACACCAAATTGGAAATCAGCTGCTGTTCTCGAAAAATTTGACCTAACCTTAGGCGCAATCACACACGGCCTTTTTCAACAAAGGAAAATATTTCGAGACATTTTTGATCTGCTGCCAGCGGAGGTAAAAGGAAAGATTGGAAAGGATTATTTAACCGCAGACTCCGCATTTAAGAAAAAATCCGACGCCCTCCTGCAATATGTTTGCGGTCGAAGAGCGGAGGTGATTGAACAAAGAAGAAACGCATTTCGAGTACCAAATAAAGCCATGAACGACATTCTACACAATATCCCACCGTCAGATACTCACCTCTTCGCAGATGAAGCTTTATCCAAGGCTATAAAAGATTGCTCTAACGATGATATCCGGAAGTTCTTTCCATTACCCACACGAAAGAAGCCATTTCAGAGGTCAAGGGGAGGGCCAGACAAAACAAGAGCAGAACGCTCGCAGTTCCCCACAAAAAGTTCCTCTGATTACAACAATTGGAAAACACGAGGACCCAACAAATTCACAAACTCGACACCGAAAAAACAAACCCGATATGGTCCACAGGGAGGTCGACCACAACATCAGCAGCAATTCAAGAAAAAAGGGGTCGATGGCAAAAGAAGATGACTCCTTCAAGGCAGGGTGCTTGCAGGAGTTTGCTCATCAATGGACCGCAGCACCAACAATTATACAAAATTTTACTCAGGGGTACAGGATCCCATTCAGAGCGAAACCTCCATTACAAATATTTTCAAAGAAAAACATCACCCGATTTCAAACGAGAGCAACTCCCGAAATGGCGAAACAAATTCAAGAGCTTCTAAAATCAGGAGCCGTCCAGAAAAGCACATTTTCAAACGGGTTTCTTTCCGAAATGTTTCTAAGAAGAAAAGCAGATGGCTCCAATCGGCCGATCTTCAACTTAAAGAGATTGAATCGTTACGTGCTGACACCAAGATTTCGTCTTCTAAATAATAATAAATAAATAATAATTAACAATCCCAACACTCATAAGCAAAGAAGACTACATGATGAAGTTAGACATTTCACAGGCTTACTTTCACCTGCCAGTAGCTACAAGCCACCGTCGCTTCTTGTCTCTGAGCTTTCAAGGAAAGGTATATCAGATGTCATGCCTCCCTTTCGGTCTCGCCAGCGCTCCAGCTGCCTTTGCCAAGGTAACCAATTGGATAGCTCATACCTTAAGACAAGATGGCCTAAGAGTTGCTGTCTACCTGGACGACTTTTTACTGATCCACCACGATCCGACCACTTTGGGTCGACAAGCAGAATACGTGAAAAGATATCTGGCAAATCTTGGGTGGAAAGTGAACCTAAAGAAATCTTCACCTGTCCCGACAACGAAGTTAGAATACTTAGGCATAACGTGGGACACAAAAAACAATCAGAAGTCACTATCGCAAGAGAAACAAAAACACCTAGTGGAACACCTAAAACACATAATCAAGAAAAAGCACTGGAGTTGGCATGGTTCGAAGATCATTCTCGGAAAACTAAACTTTGCCTCATATGTGATACCTCTCGGACGTTTGCACAGCCGTACTTTACAGCGAGAGTCGAACCGATTAGCTCAATACCAACCACATGTGAAGCTGACGATCCCTCAACGCGCCTTGGAAGAGTTGGTTTGGTGGCGCGATCACATTCAACAGAGTTCACTCCTAGAAATACCGAAACCATCAGTCTTCATAACGACAGATGCTGCAGACCTAGGTTGGGGTGCAGTAGCAAATGGACAAAAATTTTGGGGCCTATGGACGAGGCAGCAACTGAAGTGGCACAGCAACCAAAAAGAACTGCACACTCTGTACGAGGTTCTGCAGAGGATGAGCCTACATATCAAACACAAAACAATCATGCTTCAGTCAGACAATCGGACAACAGTAGCTTATATCACAAAGCAGGGAGGAACGAAATCACTGAGATTATTGAAAACGGCATCCAAAATATTAGAATACTGTCATCTAAATCATTGCCATCTTATAGCCCGTTACATTCCTGGGGTTTACAATTGCCTAGCCGACAGTCTCTCCAGAGAGAAAGGTCCACCCGAATGGCATCTCAAGTCTCAAGCAACCTCAGCGTTATTCCAGAAGATGGGCAAACCCGAGATAGATTTATTTGCGTCAGCCCGCTCAGCGGTAGTACCGAGATATGTCAGCGAAGACGCGAAGGATCCTCACAGCCAGTTCACAGACGCATTCAGCAGGACGTGGCAATTCAAACTGGGTTGGATATTTCCACCACCTGCAATAATACCCCAAGTACTTCGTCACCTGGAAACATCAACGGGGACTTACCTGATTGTAGCACCCAGCTGGAACAAAGCATTTTGGGAACCCAGTTTGAGGAAGCTAGCAATATGCTCTCCAATAGAGATACCAAACCTGAAGAGGAACTTAATAGATCTACGAACGAATCATCCACCTCAGAACGTACAAAATCTAAATTTATGGGTCTGGAAGGTACAGGCTGGTCGAAACACTTAACAAAATGGTTGGAATCCGAGATAAACCTACTGGAATCTTCTTGGAGAAAGTCGACTATCAAAACATATAAACCCGCTTGGGAGCGATGGTGCATTTGGGCTCGTCAAAATCATATAGATTTGAACAACCCAGAACCTTCGGAGTTAGCAAAATACCTTTGTCATCTTCACTATTCAGCTAACCTAGCACCCCGCACTATATGTTTGCACAAATCAGTAATTACCACCCTGGCTAACCCACAACGTTCAGAAGAAATAAGTTCTCATCCCTTAGTGAAACATGTTCTCAAAGCAATTTTACTGAAAAAACCACAAGTTAAGAAAACTTTGCCTTGGACGATTAGCGACCTTCTTGATTTTCTGAAAGTTTATGAAATAAATGAAAGCAGCCTTTTTCAAACCTATAGGCACACGTGTGTTCTTCTTTTGTTAGCTTCAGGTAGGAGAGTGCACGACCTCACCTTGCTAAGCATAAAAAAGGACGACTTTCTTGATAATGGGAATGAAATTATGTTTTGGCCGAAATTTGGCTCTAAAACTGACTGTAGTACTTATAGGCAGTCAGGTTGGGTACTGAAGAATAACACAACACACCGCGAAGAGCGGCTAAATCTTACGTCGTGGGTTCGAAAGTCAATATCCATGTCGGAGAGTCGACGCAGAGGAAAGAACCTCAATAACTTATTTATTACGACGCGGGGATGCGTGAAAGATGCTTCACGTTCTATCATATCTGGTTGGATTCGAACTCTCTTCAAAGAAGCGGGAATTAACGCCTCATCAGGAAGCTTTAGAGCAGCAGTTGCTTCAGATAACTGGTCAAACAATAGGTACGATATTGATGAAGTCTTAAAAAGAGGTAATTGGAGATCAAGAAATACTTTCTTCAACCATTATTTCAAGGAAGTTCCTTCTAAAGGAACAAATAGTAACGCTACTTTAAGCTCTGATTTTTCTATTATTTGATTCACAATGTGTATAATTTAATTGCACACAAGTGTGTTGTCATTACTTATTCTGTTAAGTTAAGTTTAATTTATAAATGATCTCATAACACTAAGTAAGTAGTTTATGATAATAATACAAGACTTTGATTTCCTTACTTTCTCTTTGTTTTATTTTATCAACATAGAAGTCTAACCACTTCCATCACAGTACGCATAAACACCAGCGCCGGCAGAATGTAAACACGTCTCAAGGTGGTTTAAGCGAAGGCTCAAACACCTAAATAGAACCGTTTTCCCCCCGAAGGGTAGAAAACGGATATTTAGGTTTTAGCCGAAGCTTAAACCACCAAATTTTTGGACCTTGCCGGCTCATTCAATTTGACGGTACTGAGGAAGGCGGCGCGCGCGCCGCCCGAGCGCTGGTGGGGTGAGAGAAAGAGACGGAAACAGTATACCAATGGAGCTCTCTACGCACACAGACAAGGTATTTGGGTGTGTGAGTGACTGTAACATGAAGCGTAATCTCAAGGTGGTTTAAGCTTCGGCTAAAACCTAAATATCCGTTTTCTACCCTTCGGGGGGAAAACGGTTCTATTATTATTACGAGCCTGTAGCGTCCCACTGCAGGGCAAAGGCCTCCCTTCCTTCCTTCCACTCGTCTCTATTAAGAGCTAGTGTGGTCCAATGTGGGCAGAATGAGTCGAGTTCATCTCTCCACCGCCGCCGCGGTCTGCCGCGTTTATATATAATATAAATAGTTTATATATAATCGCAAAAAAGCCAACAGTGGAATAGAGAACCTCCTCCTTTTTGATTTCGTCGGAAACCAATTCTGAACTTCTTACAGTGAAAATTGTTTATTGAATGATTGAATTTCAGGTACAGGAGAACCGCCAATATGCCTGTCAGTTTCAATAGCATTTGCCCTTAGAGAAGCAATTGTTGAAGCCAGGAAAGAGAAAGGGATTCCGTCTACGACATGGCTTAATATCGGTATGTGTATTGTGTACTTTAAACATAATAAAAGTAATATCATGAAATAGATTGCTGAATAAAAAGACCTATTTTTAAGAATAAAAAAAAAACTATAAAAATATAAATACATCCTACAATACTATAAAGGCGAAAGTTTGTGAGAAAGTGTGTGTGTGTGTGTGTGTGTTACCTACTAATATTATAAAGGCAAAAGTTTGTGTGAAAGTGTGTATGTGTGAATGTTTGTTACTCCTTCACACATGTAAATCAATAATAATTATATGTTTGTTTTTTAAATTTTTGTGTCTTGTTTCAGATGGTCCTTTGACAGTAGAAAAAATCAATTTAGCGTGTGCTCTAAACATAGAAGATTTTAAGTACAATTAGCAATGTAGAATTACAATTAGTATTTTTCTTATAATAAGATCTTTTCTAATCAAAACCGCGTCAATCAAAACCGCATTTAATCTTTTGTTGCTCACGATCGCCCTCGTGTTCATTTATTTTTAGCACTTGCTATTTTATTTAATTCCAATGTTATTTTTAAAGTGTATTAAAGTAGGTAGGTACTTTCTCTGTGTATTTTATTAACAACGGGAAATAACTAACGTAAAAATATTGTTGATTTTGTGATTTTTCTTTCTTTATGCGCTTATGTAAATAAATATTTTAATTTTCAGTTTTGTAAATCATTGTAGATACATAGGTATTGGCTTTATTCATTATTGTACTAGTATAGTTTGAACACAGAATAAAACTTGTCTGCAAAATTAATAACATTTTGAATAAATTATCACCTGGTTATAATGTCTTACTATTATTAAAATTACATAAAAATTACAATAGGCAAGCCCAACAAAATTTTCCTTCTTTGCCAGTAGCCAGTAGCAGCAACACAACCTAGCACTGATACAGTGAATACACAGGGTGATCCCATAACAATCTAAATAGTGAAGTTCCCCGATGGAGTCAGTCATACAAAATTATGGCTTGTTTTAAAGAAAGAAAAAGATAAATGTGTTTATTTCTGTAGGACCTCAAATATCACTTAAAAATGTAAAGTGTTAAAATGAAAAATGTGTACATGTTGAATACAGTCAACCTTTATTTACTACTAGCTGCGCCCTGTGGTTCCACTCGCGTAAGTCCCGTTCCCGCGGGAATATCTGGATAAAAAGTAGCCTATGTCACGCTCCATCCCTTCAACTATCACCACTTAAAAAATAATGTCAATTCGTATTCATATTAACATTTTAAACTGGTGATAGTGTAAATTATGCACATTTTTGGTACTTATCGTAATTAAATTCAACAAAGAACTCTTTCCACAAAAAATATTGTGTTCTCAACAAAATGTCCCAAACGAAATTGCCTCCTGACACTATAATAGGTAATATAATTTAAATATAGTAAAGATTAAAAGACCTGAGTTTGTTGACCGATTAAGTACCTATTGCTTAAATTAGTAGTACGAATTTTTTTTTATCTTTAACTACTAATGGTCCCTAAATTTGAAGATCTGATGAGGCTCTTTGTTGAGAAACTAGATTTACGACAGCAACAAGCCAAATTTACTCTTTTATCATTACTGTATGAACAATGATAAAAGTGCCCTACTAAAATAGTATAAACAAGGTTAACTCCATTTAACTTTATCGTAAAGGTTTGTCAATTTGAAATGGGTTTAAAAAAGTTGTTATCTTGTTACTCTTATGTCAATGAAAATGAATAGCAATAGACTGAATAGTCGTGTTAGCGTTGAAACAGGCAATAGACTACTCCCCTTATGCATATTGGACCAGTAAACCTATATTAGCTACAACCAATATTAAATCTGTTGCTGTCTCTTTTCATTGCCACAGGAGTAACAGGAAAAAAAATTGAAAACTGTAAAAAATAAAGAAATATTTATGAATAAGACCTACATTTTGAAGTGACCCTTAAGATTCTATAATAAACTTAATGATTTTTCTTTCTTTCTTTCAGTTAATAAGTTAAGCCAATGCACAGATAAAATAATACAAGTAGTCAACGTGTATAAAATCGTATTTGTAAATAGCACACATAAATGTAACCTTCAAACCAAGTTGCGCTGGCGCAGCAAAATGTTTGAAGTATTAGAAGCATTACTGTGTTAGTCAGCTGTGGTGGATTGTCGTGAACGCACTATGGATCGCATTTGTTTCACAATCAATGGAGTTCAATACTCTGGTAAGTTTACGCCAAAAAATATATTAAATAACTTGTATTTTATACCTACTATAATATTATAATGAGGTAATGTTGGATTGTTTGTGTCTTTCTTTGTTTGATGAAGGTAAACTCCAAAACTACTCAGCCGATTTCAAACATTCCTTTACTGACGTATAGAATGGACTGTCGGGATAGTTATAGGCTATATTTTATACCGGTAGTTTCGGTAGTTACTATACGGATGTCCGTACAGCCGTGATCATAATATTTTAGAGGATGTTTTCTCAAACATTTAAAAAAACGTGAAGACATCAAAAAATTTCTTACTTATCTTACACTTTTTGCCAAAGCTGGTGGAGAAGTGAGTTCAGACGTGACACTCCTGGACTTCATCCGCAACTACCTTCAGCTCACCGGCACCAAGTACATGTGTCGGCAGGCCGGCTGCGGCGCCTGCATCGTAGCTGTCTCCAAGAATCCAGGAGCCACTCCTCAAGCAGTCAACTCGGTGAGTCTTTGCTGAACATACAAACATTTGTCCCGTAGCGGGGACCGAACCCGCAACCTCTGCGTCTCAGGCTGCCTTCGCCCACTGAGCCACAGAGGTCTTCCTGATGTTGATGAAGACACACACACACCACATACATACCTACACTTAAAACGGGATATTTACCATGATTCGTAGATTTCTGAGTTTCCCGATATTTCGGCACAGTTGCATGCGT
Organism: Xanthorhoe spadicearia; assembly: GCA_947086425.1. Lineage (NCBI taxonomy): Eukaryota > Metazoa > Arthropoda > Insecta > Lepidoptera > Geometridae > Xanthorhoe > Xanthorhoe spadicearia. Next base: position 386,880 of record OX352208.1, read on the forward strand.
TGGGTCACGTACATAATTATCATTAGCTGGGCTCCGCGGTTTCACCCGCGTAAGTCCCGTTCCCGCGGGAATATCGGGATAAAAAGTAACCCATGTGTTAATCCAGGGCTACATACCAAATTTCAACCAAATCAGTCCAGCCGTTTTTGCGTGAAAGAATAACAAACATACATACATTCTCACAAGCTTTCACATTTATAATATTAGAAGGAAGAAGGATAGAAGGATAGAAGGATAGAAGGATAGAAGGATAGAAGGAAGAAGGAAGGATAGGATAGGATAGAAAGGATAGGATAGGATAGGAAGTAGGATAGGAAGGAAGTAGGATAGTAGGAAGTAGGACGGATTAGTAGGATAGTAGGAAGTAGGGTAGGATTTTAAACTTAACTAATTCATACTAATATTATGTTATAAAAGCTGGAACGTGCTGCTAGTATAATTATACCTACTTCCAGTGTATGGTGTCCATTACTTCGTGTAGCGACTGGGAGATCACCACTATTGAGGAAACAGGGAATCGGAAGAAAGGATACCACGTTCTTCAGAAGACCCTCGCTGACCGCAACGGATCCCAATGTGGATACTGCTCTCCTGGTTGGATCATGTCCATGTACTGGTACGGATTTTAAACAAAAAATATCAGATACCTGACTAACGCTTTACTTAAAGTAAGTGGTGCTCATCTACGATATAATTTGACATTATTTTGTCTATTTAAACTATCGCGACTTGGAAACATATTTATAAATATTAACAAAAACCTCGTCAGTTGAAGGTGCGAGCGGGTGCCGGCCTTCAGTCTACTCGTGACCACGGTGACTGTAACGCCACCGAAACGTCGAGGTAAATAATATGATTTCAATACGCGATTAAGTCCCGTTAATATTTATAAATATTATTTTGTCTATATAAATCTGTCAAAAATAACGTCTTTAAGGGTTGACACGACCTTTGCGTTTGAATATTCGGGTATTATCTAACAAAAAATAGGTAATGACAACTTACATCATTAATCCTCTAATGCCCGCCTGCCACTTACTTTAATTACCATTTCATCAGGCGTAAGACTGACAATGATTGAACTTGAATAGTATAAAATATTTGTTGTTATACAGCTTGTTACAAAGAAAGAGAGACCTTACCATGCTCGAGATAGAGAAATCATTCGCCAGCAACATTTGCCGCTGCACTGGATACAGACCTATTTTGGAAGCTTTCAAGAGTTTTGCTAAAGACGCACCAAAAAACCAGCTACTTGATATAGAAGATCTTGATATTTGTGAGAAAACTGGAAGAGTCTGTAACAGAAGCTGTAGTGATGATGAAGACTGGTGTGTTGTGAATAAGGAAGAAGTGGAAGAAAATCTAGCTGTTTTAAAACTAAAAGATGGAAGGAAATGGTTCCAAGTGAATAAAGTTGTTGATGTACTTGCGATATTAAAAAAAGAAGGGCTTGATTCGTATATGCTAGTAGCTGGAAATACTGCCAAAGGTAATACTCCTTTATAAATAAATAAATATCCTTGGACATTCCACACAGCGTCATCTAGTCCCAAGCTAAGCAACTTAATGCTTGTTTTATGGTAACCAGATGACTGATATAATACTTAGATACATTTTTTTTTGTAAATACATTATTATAGATAGATGATGATTTATGTTGTTGAAGCAGCTATTATAACTCATCATCATCTCCCTGTCCTTATCCCACTAAGTCGGGTAGGCACAACATGTTTCTTTGCTCCATTTTCCTCGCTCGTCATCTCAGTACTCACTACTTTCACGCACATACATCTGCATACATACACACAGTCCAACCATATTTTTTTCCTCATTCATATTAATCGCTTGCCGTGTAACATGCCTATCATCCCTTATGACATGCCCATACGCCAACCATACACTCCTCAATTAATTAATATGTACTATAGTTATAATAACAGCAACTTAGTACCAAAGTGCTTACTTTATTAATTTTTCAGGAGCTTATCCCGTAAAAGAACTGCCACGAACTCTCATAGATATAAGTGGAATAACAGAAATAAAAGGATACATTTACGATCAAAACTTGGTGATAGGTTCAGGGAATACTTTGACTGAACTACTGGAAATATACAATAATTTCAAAAAACCTAATTTTGGGTACTTAAAGGAGTTTTATGATCATTTACAGTTGGTTGCACACATTGCTGTAAGAAACGTAAGTTATAAAAATATTTTGAAAAAAATAAATAATTGATACGACGAAAAAGAGAATAATTTGATGATTTTCTTTACAGCTAGGAACCATAGCTGGGAACTTGATGATCAAGCACCAACACAATGAGTTTCAGTCGGATCTGTTTCTTATGTTTGATACTGTAGGAGCAGCACTGACCATAAGTATGTACCTAACTTTTAACTTTGCAGTAATTGCCGGCTTACTAATGATTGTTAAAAGCGATTTAGTTTAGGTCCTATAATAAACTTGTTTTGACGTAATCTAAGGCGCTGTCGTAAAATTAGAACAGTTAAGAACCGAAACTGAATTGATTAAAAATACGTCACGGAGGCTTACTGTTATCTAAAAATATTCTCTTGAAATTCTCATTGTATATTTCTTTTTAGTTAATCAAGAACGAATTCAAAAAACTGTGACAATGGAACAGTTTTTGAGTACAAACATGAAAGGATCGATAATATTGAACGTAAAATTACCTCCTCTAAAAGAAACATGTCGAGTGAAGACGTATAAGGTAGAGTGTAAATTTATTTAAATAAATTTGTATATATTTAATGTTGCAGCAACAACATAACACATTTACTAAATATAATTATCAACAATGTCCCAGGCACTAAACAGGGTACGATAAGCATTAAAAAATATTGCCATCTGACGCTGTATTAATTACCTATGCTATAAAAACATAAATAAAGAATTGAGTTTAACTAACTAACTAGTTTTTGTATATTGTAGTTAATTTATGTATGTAGGGTGCTATTAAAATGTTTGAAACATCCAAGCACATATTTGTAAAGGACGGGTCTTAGACTGTTTTAATTTTTGATCCCATTTCAATTGCATTTTCCAGGTTATGCCAAGGTCCCAAAACGCACACGCAATCGTCAATTTTGGAGCTCTCTACGATTTCAGTAACAATGACGAAGTGCTTCAAAACTGCCGGCTTGCATTTGGAGGTCTAGCGCCAAATTTTTTAAGAGCTGTGTCCACGGAAAAACTGATTTTAGGAAAACCTTTGTTTAGAAACGAGACTCTACAAGCGGCCATTAAAATGTTGGAACATGAGCTGGTTGTGGTAGATATGCCACCTGAACCTTCTGTAGTATATCGGAAGAAGCTTGCTATTGGACTCTTTTATAAGGTAGAAAAAACCAAAACATTACGTACAAAATATTTTGTACATAATATAGGTTTGATGTATCTTTGAATAGAGGCTGTACAGGATCAACAAAAACTAAGTTTCATGACAAGTTTCAAAACTAATGATCATTACTGTTTTCAGAGCCTTTTGTCACTATGTCCAAATAATATTATCAGTCAACAATATAAATCTGGGTCAATTAAGCTGCATGAAACGAGGCCAGTGTCTAATGCTCGACATTCATTTGAAACCAAACCTTCGTTATGGCCACTAAATAAACCAATGCCCAAATTGGAAAGCTTAGTAAGTAAATGCCATGAACTGCCTATGCATTGTGTGTCTTTTGTGTGTTTATAGTTTCTTTAAGCTATAAACACGTAAAAGACACACAATAATAAAACCTGTATATTTTGCAGAATCAAGTTGCTAGTTTAATGCCCTTCATGCATACTGATCCACGAATACATTTTTAATTTTTTTACAGATTCAATGTGCAGGAGAAGCCTCGTATACAGAAGATATACCGCCGATCAAGAATGAAGTATTTGCAGAAATTGTATTGAGTACTATCGGAAAAGGAAACATTGTTTCTATAGATCCAAGCAGAGCTTTGGTAATTAATAGTCTACATAGCACAAATTGTAATATATTTGCTAGAATACATGTAAATCGTCTTTTATTTGTAGAAATATCCAGGTGTAATAGCATGTTACACAGCAAAAGACATACCTGGACTGAATTCATTTACACCAGCTGATGACGTGTTGTCTCTGATCAACGAGGAAGTTTTATCCAGCGGTGAAATCAAATACTACAACCAACCTATTGCAGTTATAGTTGCTGAAACACGTCACATCGCAGAAGTTGCATCTGGCATGGTCGACGTCACATACAATAATATAGTAAAACCTGCTACAGATATCAAAGAAACAAAATGTGATCCTAAAAGAAACAAGTTATATACTGCCGAATATGCAACGGATAAAGGGGATCAAGTTGTTCGAATAGTGAGAGGCAGTAATACAATTTATGGGCAGTACTATTTTACAATAGAAACCTTGGCTGTAGTTACTCGTCCTACAGAAGAAGGACTTGAAATTTTTGCGACATCACAATGGCCTGATGCACTTCAGACGATGGTGGCTCGAGCTTTGAAAATGGATGGCAATAAGTAAATAATGTTCCTTAAAGAACAATGTATTTACCAATAACATTTTTTCCATCAGTGGTTTTTACTAGTTCCTATTTTTTTCAGAATTGACGTGTATGTTCGTCGCATTGGCGCCGGGTTTGGCATTAAAGTATCAAGGATCATTCTTTCAGCAGTTCTAAGCAGTCTTGTCACCATGAAACTGAACCTGCCTTGTAGAATCATTCATTCGATGGAGAAAGTTGTGCGGGCATTTGGAAAGAGGTTTCCTTGTTCTAGCGACTACGAAGTAATTCAACGCTCTATCATTTATTTTACATACCTAGGCCCTACCCAGCATCGACGAAAAATAAATTTCATTACAGTTGTTGGGGTCAGCTTAAGTTGGTGGTTACTAAACTCAAAACAGATCACCAACAAAGATGGAACTCAAAAAATTAACACGAAATTTTGTGTTCGTCGATGCCAAGTGGGCCTCCAGATCGCATCACTAAGCTTTCCTTTTAACCTATTTCCACTGCTGGGCAAAGGTCTCCCCCAAACTATTATATTTTAATTTATTTTAGTTTGCAGTGGACGGTCGTGGTGTCATTCAATACGGAAACTTAACAAATTACGAAGATCATGGCTATGACGTAAACGAACAACTTCAAAAGCTTGGCGTTGCTGTTTATTATAACTGTTATAACAAAAATAGATTGAACTATAAACTGTTTAATACAACCACTGATACTGCAAAAAATTCATGGTTTAGATCGCCAGGTAAATTTAATATATCGGAAACAAAATGATTAAAAATCTGGGAAAATTATAACGATTAAAATTAATTGCATTGCAGGGACGTTGGAATCAATAGCAATGATAGAAATGGTGATGGAACACATCTCTTATGAATTATCATTAGACCCAATAGAACTACGGCTAGCTAACCTAAACCCTAAAAACGCTTCTAATATCAAAACAATGTTGAACGATATAATGACTGAGTGCAAATACAAAGAGAGACGAACCTTTGTTGAGAAGTTCAATGCCACAAATAGATGGAAGAAGAGAGGTTTGAGATTCGTGCCCCTGCAATGGAGTCATAGCTATGGTAGAACCTTTGATGTTAATATAAGTGTGTACCACGTCGATGGTACAGTTGCTGTAACACACGGTGGGATTGAAATTGGACAAGGCATCAATACTAGAACAGCTCAGATATGCGCTTACTTCTTGAAGATTCCTATTGAAAAAGTTCAAGTCAAATCAAACTCTACTATAAATACCCCTAATTCAGCGGTTACCGGGGGTAGTATAACAAGTCAGCAAGTCGGAGTAGCTATGGAAAGATGTTGTTTAGAACTTCTAAAAAGACTAGAGCCAGTCAAAGCGAAACTGCCGAGCGCTACTTGGGAAGAATTGATTAGCCAAGCCTTTCTGGACGGTATAGATTTGCAGGCACATGGTTATGTGGGGAATGATGACTTGTATGATTATACTGTGTATGGCGTGTCGTTTGCTGAGGTAGAAATAGATGTGTTGACTGGAGAGTGTGAAGTAATTAGAGTTGATGTGATGAGCGATGCGGGGCAAAGCGTCAGCCCTGCTTTAGATATTGGTCAAGTAAGTTTTCTTCAGTAACATTTCAATTAAATTTTAGGATATACCCAATAGGGTCTAGCAAACTTTATGGTCGTGAAGTTAAAATGTTACAGACGCATTTATGTTGTACCCTACAGACTCCTGGAGTTCATACAAATTATACTCAAGATTGTGCACAAGTATTGATACTGGAAACTTACAGGTAAGAAAGAATATCAATAAAATGACATTCAAGTTATTCTACATTATTTTCAGGTTGAAGGTGCTTTTGTCATGGGCTTAGGTTACTGGACCTGTGAAGATTTAGTTTATGATAGGAAAACGGGAGAGCTCCTCACAGACAGACCATGGAATTACTATGTTCCACAAGCGAGGGACATTCCGCAAGATTTGAGAGTGTATTTGCGAAAAAACTCGTACTCACTACCGGCTATTTTAGGCTCCAAAGGTAATTTTATATTGATCTTCTGTTATTTGTTATCTTTTTTAACTTGTTTTAAAATAAATAAAAATCCTTGGACATTCCACACAGCGTTATTTAGTCCCAAATCCTAAGCATGCTATTCATGGTAACAAGATGACTGATAAACAAACAATCAATTAAAACAATTCAATGTTGCGTACAATAATGTGTACAAATTAGGTCATGTCCAATTTTATACTTAATTTATTAACATTTTAAAAGTTTTAAAATAATTTCAGCAACTGGAGAACCTCCAATTTGTATGACAGTTGTCGTCGCCTTCGCTATAAGAGAAGCCATAACAGCTGCTAGATTTGATGCAGGGATCCCTAAAAGTTGCTGGTATCCTGTCGGTAAGTTTAAAACAAACTACCTGTTATACAAAGTTAAGGTCAACAACCTTTTCTTAAGAAGTCATAGCGAAGCTTTCTAGGACCGTCTTGATAGATCGTCGAAATTAAGCCACCAAGCCTGACTAGTCATATTAATGGATTTTTTTGCTGTGAAAAATTTATAAATATGCGCATTATCACGAGCTCTAAACAGTGAAGAAAGCATCGTGAGGAAGCCCGCGGCTAGTCAGCCCCACACGTCGTATTGACCATTGTCTTTCCTGTGGATATGGCCAGTTAAGCTAAGAGGATGGTGAGGTGCTGGGCAAGCCAATTCCATCTTAACAATGTCCTAGGCACTAACAGTGTCCCGTTAAGTGTAGGCAAAGATTGCCTCCTGACGCTATACATACCATCTAGTCAAGATGTAAAGGCTTGAGTTTAACTATTAAATGAGTGAGCGCAAGTGACATTATCAGCTGAGCGCTTCCATGCTTCGGAGTTCATGGTCAACTGTCAATCTCGGTCCAACTCTTTCTTAACGACAATTTTTTTTCCAGATGGACCACACACAGCTGAAAAGATTTGTTTATCTGCGTGTACGAAAATAGAAGAATATAGATTTTATTAGAATTATCTTGAACAGCGCACAAGGCAGAGTCTATTTCAACTGAGATTTAATTTAGGAAAAAAAAACCCTTACACAATAAATGAATCATAGCGAACTAATAATATTCTTGATTGCAACTTGCAAACAAAATGAACCATATCGAAAACCTGTGATGCTATGAACAGACAAATTACATACATACATACATACATACATAATATCACGCCTCTTTCCCATGGGGGTAGGCAGAGACCACGGATCTCCATTTGCTACGATCCTGACAAATTAATCATACAAAAGTTATGTAGATTTAGAAAGCTTTGTACTATGATTTTAGTGAAAGCAAAGAGATTGGGACAATTTCCAACAATTGGCTTGTTTAGTAAAATCATCTTTCAGAGCTCCTTATTTGTCAGTCTCACAGAACAAACTTAGAAAGATACAAAGAACAAAATATATACTGGGTGAAATGTAAATTCTCCTGAAAATTTAAATTAGCTTCGCTTCAGACTATGAACTGAGTGCAAGCTGGGTACTCACTTAGCAGTGTAGCACGTAACGTATCAGATACGGTATCAAGTGAGTACACTGAGTACGTAGGCACGAGCTCGCTGCGAGCCGCTCGCGCGTAGAGCGCTGTAAGCTCGCAGTGACCCGCCGAGTGGCGGTTTCACTAGATACGCGGAGGACCGTACCCACTTGCAGGTTGATACCGTATCTGATACGTTACGTGCCACACTGCTAAGTGAGTACCCAGCTTTACATGACCAGTAATTGGATTAGATTGTCTTCTAGGTGTGCAGTTTGAAAAGGTAACATGCGCTTGCAACGCGTTAAATGAAAATAATTTATTTTATTTTATTTTATTTATTTTATTGAATTGGAAATTGCCGCCTAATTCTCCAAATAACCATGTCTTGACTTGGCGTGTTTTTTTTTAATAATGCGATGGATTTAAGAAAACAATGGCTAGATATCGTGCAATCTCTTACCTCGTCATGTCACAGAATTGTTATGAAAGTCGTCGAGAATCGACGTCTTGGTCAACCTTTTAGTTCTGCGACTGTAATTATCAAACATTTCACAGCATTATTTTGTTACACCCTGTCTGTGAACCCACCGTTGCAATTTCAACTGTAACATCAATTGTCAGGCTTCAGATTACTACGGGGACGCGTGATGACGTATGCATTTCTAGCTCAGACTGAGGATTTAAAAAATCATTTTTCTGATACCTTTACCACTTGGTATAATTTATCTACTTACATAAATTATGTAGTGCGGTTTTGGAATTGCAAATTTTCTCAGTGAAAGAAAAAAAAAATTATGTTCATTCGAATTAACTCTACGTAGCTACTTGCGTAGTTTTTTGTCTGAACAGTTTTGAATGATTATTTTTATAAAGCGTTCAGTGCCAATGACGCACGTGCTTACTTAATGAGTATCCGGTCCAATGCAGAAAGTTAGTAGTTAAAATTTCAAAGTACCTACACATTGCCTTCTGACACTGTTTAATTCAATAAAAAAAAATATAAAGGATTTAATTTATCGTTAAGTAGGTACTAACTGTTGGATACTTTAATCATTTTTCTATTCAAAAACCCCACGTACTCGTAAATTTCCGTCAAAATACCATGAAAATAATACAAAGCACATCTTGATCCCGCGGAGATGAGGTGCGCCGCAATCTCGCGTAACAATAATATATGAGTGCCGTACGTCATTCTGTCCTATGGATACGCGATTTTTCTCGCCTCATTTGCATCACAATCTCTTTCTACACTCTCGTACAGACTTTTCCAACATTTCTGATTAAAGTCTCAAATCTTATGAATTTTTTTTTATTGTATCTAAGGGTCTTATTCATAAAAACTTGACAATTTAATACAGATTTAAAGAACGTTTTTTTCTTGTCATCCTTTTCATGTCAACGAAAAGAGATAGCAACAGATTTAATATGAGTTTTAGCTAATACAGGTTTACTGGTCGAATATGCATAAGGGGGTATGTATATACACCTTAATTTAAAAATAACATAAAAAAACGTAACTACATAGTATAAATGTACAATGGGCGGCCTTATCGTTAAAAGCAATCTCTTCTAGACAACCTTTTAACCTTTAACCTTTTCAATATCCAATCTGACGCGACGCACTTCATATCGTTGATTTAGCACGTGTTGTTCTTGAGCGTGACCCGTGCGCAAACATACCTCCTCCCGTATCCCTCATCGTTCTTTTTACGTGACGCGACTTATAATAATATCGAGTATCGCCGAGAGTGTAAAGCAGATAGTGGAGGTACAGCATCGTTTGTTTCGAAGCGATTGAGCGATCAATTTCATGCAAGTTGCCAAGCTCGTTGGAGTTACATCTTTACGTTTGTATGGAACTAAATTGAAAATGTTATCTCAGGATTTCAGGGAAGAACGGCAGATTAGTAGATATTTTAGGTAGAAATAAATATCCTTGGACATATTTCGCACAGCGTCATTTAGTCCCAAGCAAAGCAACTCTGCTTGTGTTATGGTAACCAGATGACGGGTATACCTAATACTTACGATATTTTTTTTGTAAATACGTACTATTATATAGATAGAAAACACCCAGACACGGAATAAATATCTGCAGAACATAAAAAGATTTGTCCCGTAGCGGGGATCATACCCGCAACCTGCGCGTGCCAAGCAGGCTTCCCACTGCGCCACAGAAACCGTCAAGTAGAATAATACCTCTGTCTGCCTGATGGATACCGCGCTTACCTCTTGGCATTATTCCAATAACGTGTTAAAGAGCATTCCTAATCTTTAGAGCAATGCTCACCTTTTATCTAGATTTTCTACAAGAAATATAGGTACTCATTATAATTTAACACAACGGGAAATTATAACGTAAAAATATTGTGACTATACTCATACCCAGATGAAGATTTTCTGGAGGAATCGAAACATTGTCGGTATCTAAATCGACAACTTTTACGTGAGTAATTTCCCGTTGTATGAATAAAATATCTAGTACAACTTACTACAGTTTTTAAAGTGAAAATAATACTCAGCTGCACAATAGGCTAGTTGACTTATTTTTAAAGTGGGTCTTAAATAATTGATAATTGTTCTATTAGACCAAAATAAACATTATTATGTTTTTTGGAACCATGCAAACAGCGAAATTTGATTTTAAAGCTTAACTTTTCATAACCATCCAAAAACGCTGTCAGCCATATTAGTCAATAGACTATCTGTGCTGTGACGTCATACGTATCGTAAATAATCATTTGACATTTTAGAAATGTATGAAAATGACAAAGTGACATTGGTTTGTTTACATCACATCCGGGAGTTTAATGACATCACATCCGGCTATAATGGCCGACAGCGTTTTCAGCTTTCGAAATTAAAAATATAAACAACAATTTTGCAATTGAAAATATGCAACCATCTTGAACTTTAATTACTTAACTGAAATCGATATAGTGTGGTTTCGTAAGTCAAAAAAATTTGTTATGAGTCAAGTAGCCTATTATCGCAATCGTAAGTTAAGAACATTAGTCAAGTGTTAAAGATATTTCGGTAAGTACAAAAAACATTAAAAAAATATTTAGGTAGGTACTTATTTATTTATTTATTTTAAAATAGAAAACTAGAAAAATCAAGATGGGCATCTAATTGTGCCGCTGAGTATATACTTGTACGTTTTCTAGTAGCTTCGATAGAGTTTTAAGCTGTCGTATGAAATGTAAATCTCTGCAAACTGTTCATTGTATCAAATATTTAAATAAGCCATTAGGCATCTTAAGAAAATATAAAAACGCCTCAAAAGGTCTTAAATTATGTCAACTGCTTGTGCTTTTGTCATTTGACTATGTCATGATTTCTATATTTCTATCTACTTATATTATTAAGTTATTGAATAAAACACAAATATCTAAAACTCTTGTACCTTTATTTTAAGCTCCTTTGCTATAACCATCAACACGTGCATCATTCTTTGGTTTCATAATATACTTTGGAGTGGTGACTTTAACATTATCTACTTTCCTTTCAACCTCATCTAATTCCTTCAGCCGTCTATCTTGATCCCCAATATCATCTCTTTTTAATCTACTTTTAGATGTATTTTCTTTGGTATTGAGTCCTTTCTCATTTTGAACATTTTCTTGTGCAATGTTTTGATAGTATTCTCTGCTGTTGTGAATTCTATTCTTCTTCGGCACTTTTTGTTTTGTCAATAAATTTCTAATGCATTTTGGGCACAGATTACCGTAAGCTCTTCTTAATTTGTTTACAAGCTGTTTCGTTTTTGGATTTGATTCTGGTATTAAAGGTTCTTTTGCATATCTTTTTGAGCAGTGAAAGCAGATGAATTTTCTCTTCTGTTTTTTAGCTGTCGACTTATGGGAAAAAAACGGGACCTTCATGTTCTTGAATGCACTAAAATTATTTGTAATACTTTTAAACGCACCTAGGTTTATTTTTGGTGCATCATTTAATTTTACACAATTCAATTAAAAAAATACTTATTTGTCTTAAGTTTGAAAAAAGATTGTAAAATGATACGGATTAAGTCATACAAAACTTTCGTAAAATCTTGAAAAGGTATAATTATTTGTAAAACTTAACCTTTTTCGTTGCATTTAATTAAATCAGTTTCAAAGGAAAAAGATCATACAATAATAAAATTCACTTACTACTCCTAAAATGCTCTTGAAGCTGAATTTAATTTAAATAATACATTTTATATAAGCTTACCACTTTTCCTCAGGATTTAGAATAAGATCATTATCATCAAATTCATTGTGTTTGCTAGCCTTTTCTTGGTTAGAAACTAGATTATCTTTATTCTTCATCTTTCCAATGATTTGCGGATTCGGCTGAAAGCTATCTTCATCGTCTGTCGGTTCATTATCATTTGAATCGGGATCCGTTTCGATGTTGAAATAGTTAGTGTTTTCATTTCTCTTCTTAATGTTTTCATTTAATGGAGATTCGTAATAGTAGTCGCTTTGTGTGCGTCTGTGAACGTTAGATCGTAAGCTTTAGAAGATTAACTGGTGTAATTTTTTATTTGTTAGTGATTAAAATCGAAATAAGCTGATTAAGCACTGAAACATTAAAAATGAAATGAAAAAAACCCCCGTTAAATTACACGTTAAAAGAACGACGGAATCGTCGCGATATACTCGCCCGTGGAGCCAGTCCCTAGTACTCGACTTTATAAATTAGTTTGTATTAAGTATAAAAAGTATTCTAGTACTGTTAATCTATACTTCATTTCTTGAAGCGAGCTAATAGGAAGATAAAATAAACTCACGTGATTGGTCGTCGAATATAATTATCTTTCTCCTGATTGGCTTGATTTGACAATTGATAAATGATTTGACAATCTAGCCAATCACAAGAAAGTCAATTATTATTGACAACCAATTACGTGTGTTTATTTTTCATCCTATTAGCTCGTTTCAATAAATGAAGTATAGAGATAATTTGTTTGCGTATGCGAAATGCTTATTACCTTTGATGGTATTCGATTAGTCTGGTTTCAATTAAATGAAATATTAACTCAGCTGTACTTAATAAAACAAAACTACACAAGCTTAATGCATAACATAATGCAAGTAAACATAAGAAAATAAACTCACACAGCTCGGTGTTTATTTTTGTATTCATAAGGTTCATAGTCCTCTGTTTTTTCAGTCGTAGAGTATCTTAAAAAATTTGCTACATCGAACTGAATTTTTCTCTTTTCATTCTTTTTTCTGAATTCACTGTTTACTTTAGGATCAATCTGTTGATTCTTCTCAATATATTCGTAGCAAAAACACAGAGAAATACAAATTAAAATGTAAAAATATCTTAATACTCGTAACATTTCTTTACATTACTAAAGTGACATGTTTTGACATATTACAAAGTAACCTATACTCTCAGTTTGATAGATCTCAAGGAGTTTCAAACTAAAGAGAAGGGAAATAATAATCATCATCATTATCATCATCCGCAGACTGACCTTACTGCTGAGCATAGGCCGTTTGTGCTATCCACTGCGGTCCTGCGCCAATGCGGGAAATTTAATAAATAAATTATATCCTTGGATATTCCACATCATCGTATTATAATATATAAAGCTAGATTACCACTGACTGACTGACTGACTGACTCACTGACAGAATTGTTCTCCTTGATGGTGGATGGGAAGGTATATTTTTTTTTACAGAATCGTTTAGGGGATACCCTGGGGAGTTTGGGAAAAATCCGACTTTGCCCCTTTTTTGCCCCCCTCTTGCCCCTTCCTGGTCTATCTCGGAAACTAAAGGACCTGTTGAACATTATTTTTCTAGATTCGTATAGAGGAGGTCCTGGAAGGTAAAAATCATTTTTTTGATTTGCCCCTGTTTTGCCTCTTTTTTGCCCCATTGATGGATCTCGAAAACTACAAGACATTTGCCAATTCTGAAAACGGATTTGCATAGAGGAGATTTTGGAAAGTAAAAAAAAGTTTTCAGTTTTTCCCCCAGTTGCCCCCCTCATTTTGCCCCCCCACGTATCTCGGAAACTAGGAGACTTGGAAAATTTTAATTTTCAGATTCAGGTAGGGCATTACAAAGTTGATAAATTGTGGTACTTTTTTTTTTTTAATTCCGACATTTTTTTTTTCTCCATACATTTTGTATGAAATTTGGAAACTTTTTAGGGGTAATTTTTTTTTTATACCAGGAACGAAACAGATACGCGAGCTGCTTGCAGCGAGCGCACCGCGCTCCTTACCAGGAACGATAAAGATACGCGAGCTGCTTGCAGCGAGCGCACCGCGCTCCCTACCAGGAACGATAAAGATACGCGAGCTGCTTGCAGCGAGCGCACCGCGCTCCCTACCAGGAACGATAAAGATACGCGAGCTGCTTGCAGCGAGCGCACCGCGCTCCCTACCAGGAACGAAACAGATACGCGAGCTGCTTGCAGCGAGCGCACCGCGCTCCCTACCAGGAACGAAACAGATACGCGAGCTGCTTGCAGCGAGCGCACTGCGCTCCCTACCAGGAACGATAAAGATACGCGAGCTGCTTGCAGCGAGCGCACCGCGCTCCCTACCAGGAACGAAACAGATACGCGAGCTGCTTGCAGCGAGCGCACCGCGCTACCTACCAGGAGTCGGAGGTCCTGAGTGGAGCGAACCTGCGAGACCGAGTGGAGCGGAGGGGGGAGGTGGCGAGCGAAGCGAGTCGCCGACCTCCGTAGCGGAACGAAGGTCGAGCGGGTGAAGCGTAACTCAGGGGCGACGACATAATTTTTTTTTGTTTTTTTTTTTTTATTCATGCTGATTTAGGCTCTGAAACGTATTCGTGTCCGTAAGTTGTCCTATCACGGATTTTCAAAATGTCAATTGTAGGTATTAAGATCTCTAATGGATTTTCCAACTCTTTCATGGGTACATACATTTCCGATGGATTCTCATTTTTTTTTTTAAAGTCCATACCCTTACAGCCAGGATAACCGTCACGCGAGCTGCTTGCAGCTCGCGCACCACGCACCAACTAGTTACATTATATAAAGCTAGATTACCACTGACTGACTGACTGATTGACATAATTGTTCTCCTTGATGGTGGATGGGAAGGTATGTTTTTTTTTGCAGATTCGTAAACAAGTAACTCTGGTGAGTCTGGGAAAAATCTGACATTGCCCCTTTTTTGCCCCCCTCTTGCCCCTCCCTATCGTATCTCGGAAACTAGAGGACCCGTAATTTTTTTTTTTTCTGGATTCGTATAGAGGAGGTCCTGGGAGGTAACAATCACAAAAAAAAATTGCCCCCCTTTTGCCCCCCTTTTGGCAATTGAGCAATTTCTCCGAAACTACGCAACATTTTCGATCGTCGGCTTGTCGGAGGTCCTGAGTGGCGAGCGAACCTGCGAGACCGAGTGGAGCGGAGGGGGGGGGGGCGAGCGAAGCGAGCCCCCGACCCCCGTAGCGAAACGAAGGTCGAGCGGGTTCGCTTGCCACTCAGGGGCGACGACAAAAGTCCTCCCCCCCTCATTTTGCCCCCCCCCCTTTGCCCCCCCCCCCTTTTTTTTTTTTCTGTACAGAGGAGGCTTGTCGGAGGTCCTGAGTGGCAAGCGAACCTGCGAGACCGAGTGGAGCGGAGGGGGGGGGGGCGAGCGAAGCGAGCCCCCGACCCCCGCAGCGAAACGAAGGTCGAGCGGGTTCGCTGCCACTCAGGGGCGACGACAAAAGTTCCCCCCCCCTTTGCCCCCCCCCCCTTTTTTTTTTTTTTTGCACGAAAGAAGCTTGTCGGAGGTCCTGAGTGGCGAGCGAACCTGCGAGACCGAGTGGAGCGGAGGGGGGGGGGGCGAGCGAAGCGAGCCCCCGACCCCCGTAGCGAAACGAAGGTCGAGCGGGTTCGCTTGTCACTCAGGGGCGACGACAAAAGTCCCCCTCCCCCTTTGCCCCCCCCTTTGCCCCCCCCCCCCTTTTTTTTTTTTTTTTTTTTCCAGAAAAAAATTGACGCGAGCTGCTTGCAGCTCGCGCACCACGCACCAACTAGTTACATTATATAAAGCTAGATTACCACTGACTGACTGACTGATTGACATAATTGTTCTCCTTGATGGTGGATGGGAAGGTATATTTTTTTTTGCAGATTTGAAAACAAGTAACTCTGGTGAGTCTGGGAAAAATCTGACATTGCCCCTTTTTTGCCCCCCTCTCACCCCTCCCTGTCGTATCTCGGAAACTAGAGGACCCGTAATTTTTTTTTTTTCCGGATTCGTATAGAGGAGGTCCTGGGAGGTAACAATCACAAAAAAAAATTGCCCCCCTTCTGCCCCCCTTTTGCCAATTGAGCAATTTATCCGAAACTACGCAACATTTTTGATCGTTTTCAACGGATATGTACAGAGGAGGCTTGTCGGAGGTCCTGAGTGGCGAGCGAACCTGCGAGACCGAGTGGAGCGGAGGGGGGGGGGGCGAGCGAAGCGAGCCCCCGACCCCCGTAGCGAAACGAAGGTCGAGCGGGTTCGCTTGCCACTCAGGGGCGACGACAAAAGTCCTCCCCCCCTCATTTTGCCCCCCCCCCTTTGCCCCCCCCCCCCCTTTTTTTTTTTTTCTGTACAGAGGAGGCTTGTCGGAGGTCCTGAGTGGCAAGCGAACCTGCGAGACCGAGTGGAGCGGAGGGGGGGGGGGCGAGCGAAGCGAGCCCCCGACCCCCGTAGCGAAACGAAGGTCGAGCGGGTTCGCTTGTCACTCAGGGGCGACGACAAAAGTCCCCCCCCCCCTTTGCCCCCCCCCCCTTTTTTTTTTTTTTTTTTTTCCAGAAAAAAATTGACGCGAGCTGCTTGCAGCTCGCGCACCACGCACCAACTAGTTATAATATATAAAGTTAGAATACCACTCACTCACTGACAGAATTGTTCTCCTTGATGGTGGATGGGAAGGTATATTTTTTTTTACAGAATCGTTTAGGGGATACCCTGGGGAGTTTGGGAAAAATCCGACTTTGCCCCTTTTTTGCCCCCCTCTTGCCCCTCCCTGGTCTATCTCGGAAACTAAAGGACCTGTTGAACATTTTTTTTTTAGATTCGTATAGAGGAGGTCCTGGAAGGTAAAAATCATTTTTTTGATTTGCCCCTGTTTTGCCCCTTTTTTGCCCCATTGATGGATCTCGAAAACTACAAGACATTCGCCAATTCTGAAAACGGATTTGCATAGAGGAGATTTTGGAAAGTAAAAAAAAGTTTTCAGTTTTGCCCCCAGTTGCCCCCCTCATTTTGCCCCCCCACGTATCTCGGAAACTAGGAGCGAGCGAAGCGAGCCCCCGACCCCCGCAGCGAAACGAAGGTCGAGCGGGTTCGCTGCCACTCAGGGGCGACGACAAAAGTCCCCCCCCCCTTTGCCCCCCCCCCTTTTTTTTTTTTTTTTTGCACAGAGGAGCTTGTCGGAGGTCCTGAGTGGCAAGCGAACCTGCGAGACCGAGTGGAGCGGAGGGGGGGGGGGCGAGCGAAGCGAGCCCCCGACCCCCGTAGCGAAACGAAGGTCGAGCGGGTTCGCTGCCACTCAGGGGCGACGACAAAAGTTCCACCCCCCCCCTTTGCCCCCCCCCCTTTTTTTTTTTTTTTTTTTTTTTAAGCCAACTGACGCGAGCTGCTTGCAGCTCGCGCACCACGCACCAATCGCTTGCCACTCAGGGGCGACGACAAAAGTCCTCCCCCCCTCATTTTGCCCCCCCCCTCTTACCCCCCCCCCCCTTTTTTTTTTTGTACAGAGGAGGCTTGTCGGAGGTCCTGAGTGGCAAGCGAACCTGCGAGACCGAGTGAAGCGGAGGGGGGGGGGGCGAGCGAAGCGAGCTCCCGACCCCCGTAGCGAAACGAAGGTCGAGCGGGTTCGCTGCCACTCAGGGGCGACGACAAAAGTTCCCCCCCCCCTTGCCCCCCCCCTTTTTTTTTTGCACGGAGGAGGCCGTAGCGAAACGAAGGTCGAGCGGGTTTGCTTGCCACTGAGGGGCGACGACAAAAAGTTCCCCCCCCCCTTTGCCCCCCCCCTTTTTTTTTTTTTTTTTTTTTTTTTTTAAGCGAACTGACGCGAGCTGCTTGCAGCTCGCGCACCACGCACCAACTAGTCTAATTATATTTTTCAATGTAAAAATACTTAAATGAAATTATATTCTTTATGATCGTGGACATACTTACCGACTACCTTAGACATTTTGTCTACCACATATTGGGGAATACAGTCATGATTATTTAATTTTATTGTGTTCTAGTAAAACATCACTTTAATTTTATTATTTTTGTATTTTCGGATGTCTTATAATAAACAAACAAACTCAATTTTCTAAATGAAAATGATAACAAACTATATTATTACTATTATGTAAACTTAAAATCTTGCTTTCTAACACACGATGCCATTCCGACGACTTCTACCGTGTATGGACCCTCTGAAAAAAAAAAAAACATCTCTAAGATTCTGAGTTTTAACTTCAAAGCTGCATATTTTCCTTACGTTGTGCACATAATGTAGGGACTTAGTTATTTAAAGTAGATATTTTCGGACAACACTCCTATCAATAAAATTAATCATATTTTATTTGGCTCTGACTACCCCTTAACACATCTTCAAAATATCAAAAAAAACCATCTAAACAAAATTTCTAAACCAAATTCTAAAACAAAATTCGAGAAGTAGGTAGTTCTACGAATACATACCAATATCAAACCAGGATGTAGTTGGTACCCCCACCTCTTGCCTGGATGCTGCAATGGCTTCTCTCAAAGCAAATGCTATCACGATTGATAGACACATTGGTGGCTCTCCAGTGCCTAAAAGAAATACACCATTTTAATACGTACGTTTCCGTTTTGATCACAATTTTCATGAGCTGTAAGTGGCTTTTTGAAATATTAGATTCACATTTCGGAGATAACCCTTTTATTTTTGAATCCATGGAAAAGTATTAACTTTTCCATTTAATACTGCTGGTTTATTTTTATTTACTTATTCTAACATCTGCATCGGCATCTGTACTTATGTAATCTGTGTTTGTACACACCTTTTGCTCCTAAAATAGGCTCCAAACTATAGGACTTCTTCCGAAAAGACACTCTGAAGTCCTGAGGAATATCTCTTGCTAACGGAACATAGTAGTTCCAACTTCTGTCTGTTAGCAGTTCTCCGTTTCTTCTGTTGTACATAAGATCTTCGCAGGTCCAGTATCCTAGACCCATTATGAAAGCTCCTTCTATCTGAAAACAGAATTTGATATTCGTGACTGGATTGGTAATACATTGCTAGCTGCATAGTATGCTGATCGGTCTCTTCACATTGCTTTCCTTCGTGTTTATAAGGATAAATTATATAATTCGATTAAATTAACTAGCTTAATTAGGAATTGCTGTAAGACATCATTGGACTTATCATAGTTTCTTTAAAACCAACACTTACTTGTCCAACATCAATTTCAGGACTAACACTTTGCCCCACATCTTGAAGTATATCAACTCTCAAAATCTCCGACTCTCCTGTAAGCACATCAACCTCCGCTTCTGCTATAGCCACTCCATAAATTTCATAGTTGAACGTATCAGTCACCCCTACATAGTTATGGACTTGTAAATCTATATTCATTTCATAAGCTTTGAGGATAAGTTCTAACCATGTAGGGTTGCCAAGCTGAGCTCTGATTGGTGCTAGCCTTTCTAACATTGCTTCACAGCATCTTCTTACTCCGAAACCAACGTTTTGAGACCCCAAGCTTCCTCCTGTAGCGAAACAGTTTGGAGCTACGATAGTATTGTTTGCTTTGATTTGAATCTTGTCGATAGGGATTTTGAAGAAGTATGCGCAGATTTGAACGGCTTTGGTGTTGAGGCCTTGTCCCATCTCTATACCGCCATGTGTGATAATGACTGTACCATCTGAATGACAGATTGAAAGGTTGATTGCAAATCTGGTTCCACCTGCTGGAGTCCATCTTAAGAAAGAGCATCTAATGCCCCGTTTTCTCCATCGGTTTTCTTTATTAAATTTCTCAACATTAGCCTTTCTTTCCGCGTATGATGCTGTTTTCTTCAACTCTTCTGCCATTCCTATCAAGTCATTGTATTTTGTCGTATCCACGTTTGCTATGCGAACATCGATAGGGTCTAGAGAGAGCTCGTATGATATTCGTTCAACTACGTACTCTGCTAGTGAAATACTTTCTATTGTACCTGTGAATAGACAGTTTTAAAGATTCATCTCCATTTTATAAATATTGGATTTTGTATTAGAGAACAACTAATTTTTTACACAAGTTACTCAATTGTTTAATTCACTGTGATTTTCTTGTATGCGTTATTAGAAAATTCACTATCTAAAATTCTATCAAAATACGTATATTATATTTGAACACAAAGATTAAACATGTTATTCTAAAACAATGCTGCTTCTGCTACAGTAACTGATGAAAAAAATAATTTATTTTTAGATTCAAAATTCAATATTGGTATAGGTCGCGTGGCGCATTATACCTGGTGCTCTACACCAAGTGTTGCTCGCAGTATCAGTCAGGGTATCATACATCTCGAAGTCCCATCTTGTATTAGTATAACAGTTGTTATAAACATCTGATCCGAAGAATGAAAGCGTTTCATCAACAATATACCCATTGTCTTCGTATTGTTTGTACTTGATGGATTGTATCACTCCTTTAGCGTTTACTTCAACCTAAAGATCAAAAACCAGTTGTTTAGATTCTAATGTACTTACTAAAATTCTTTACATTAACATAAATTAATTAAAAAAAAAATTACGTTGATTTCTTAATGAAGTGAATTTTACGAAGGATTTTACGAAGGGATCTGTATCTTGATTAGTAAAGAACATGCACGAGTCGTGCTGAAATTATATTTTCGAATACAAAAACTACTACGAGTACTTACGAAAAGTTTAATGAATAATTTTAACTTTGAAAATTTTAGTCTATTGTCTCTTTCTATTATCTCACAATGAAAATTACCAAAATCATCAATCCAAAAAATTGTGTTCTACTTAAAATTAAAGGGCTCGTTTTTCCGATTCCTTACCTCATAGTCTGAATGACAGGGAAGTCGTTTACCAACAGCTCTAGTACATGTGGTGAGTGGTACAACAAGCCGACAAGGCCGGTTCAGTTTGTGTACTACAAGACTGCAAGCTACTGCTACTTGATTTGATCGGGATATCTTGATGCCAAATGCTCCACCAAGACGACGGACGTGTACGTCGATCCTAAAACAGATTAGCTAATATAAGACAGTAGCCAAATCTAGCAAACGGTTTTAAGAAAGGCATTTGTTAAATTTTTTAAATTTTAAAATTGGAATTCGTTTATTATTCCTGTTTAATGTAAATTCTTATTCCGATTTCCACTTACTTGCTAGAATCCATATTTAACGCTTTAGATATCATTACTTGGCAGCCATCCATCCATTGGCTTGTCACATGACACTCCAAGCCCTCTTCCGTCGGTCGAGTGACACAGCTCATGTTCTCCATCATAAAATGCAGCTGCCCGTATATCGTGCTCTGTCCTTTTATCGTCTTTACTGTATCCGTCCCTTTCTCTGTCGGTGGTTTGGAAGTAAACAGTTTAGATCGGCTTGGATCATTTTTAGCTACCTTTATATCTGTTACAGGTTGTTTTACGTTTTTGTATGTAGCTTTAACTAGTTTAGCAGCTCGGATTGCAATAGGATATGTTTCAGCTACTACTATCCCTATTGGTTGGTTGAAGTACACTACTTTATTACTGGCGATAACTTCTTCATTGGCTGTGAAAAATGGTGTGCCTCCTGGAGTAAACGAATTTTCTCCTGGAATATCTGCAGCTGTGTAAAAAGCTATTACTCCGTGTTGATTCTGTAAATGATTTAAAAAGATTACATTTTCTTAGAGAGATAAAGTTGGCAATTTTCACATGTTTCTAGTCATATCTTACCAAAGCTTCACTAGCGTCTATGTTAACTATATCTCCCATAGCAACATCGCTAAGTGCAAATGCGGCGTGAACCTCTCCCGGTTGAACTTGCAAATCATCTGTATATTTCGTTTCTCCTGCACATTGGATCTGCAAAAAAAAATCATCACATTCCAATTTGGAAAACAACGAATCATTCGTGGTGTCGTTTGTTTTAACGTTTTCAATATTGTCAAAGTTAAAATCCTCGATAGCCTGGGGTTATACATTGATCGCTTACGTGGTTTGAAGTCGTCAACGATGGAGGTAAGTACTTCCATCATGGTTTAATGAATTTAAAGCCGGCATTGAAACTCCATCACTAAAATAAGCCAGTTGTTTATCCAAACTTACTACGAGGTGAATTTATTAAAATTTAAGAAAGAAATTATATTTCTATGAAATTTTTCATAATGAAATGAGGTTGGTCAAAATTTTGGTTACCAGAGCTTCGATCTTAGGAATAGGTTGGTTTAATGGCCATAGCGTTGGGTTCGTGTCAAATATCTGCTTTCCTTCAGACACTGGCCTTGTTTCATGAATTTTTGTGGTTGCTGATAAATATCTCTGGTTTAAGATTCCTTTTGGACAAATTGTGAGTAGACCCTGAAAGATAAATAATAACTTTGTAAGTCACAATATTTTAAATATTAACATAACTTAATCACAAGTTAGTTTCATAGTTTTCTTGTATTCTATAATATAATTTATACTTTTTTAATTTTTATTTGGTCATCTGGTTACCGTACAACAAACAATTATTTGCTTAGCTTAGAAAAATATGACTCTGTGTGGAATATCCAAGGATACTTATTATTATTTATTTTAATATTTTACTCCAAACTTCTATTAAAGTTCAAGGTTACCTTATAAAACAGTGATAAAGCCAGCTGCTTCCTGAACCTCGCTGATGCTTCTGGGGGGCTCTCCACCACCACCAGCTCAGTCTCTAAGAAACTCAATGCTGCCTGTAAAGTGGTGTTGGAAAACAACGGTTTCCTCACCAGGAACCTCTCAGTTGCCTTTGCTCTGATGAAGGCGGGTGATAGACCTCCGTAGACTATACGAGCTTCGATCACAGTGTTGTTTGGTGCCAGCTTGTAGAGGAAACCGGCGTTGACGATGGCATGTGCGCTTTGTGAACGAGGCATTATCTGTGAATTAAGTTTTTCATTATCTGTGAAAAGAGTTCGTAATTGAAACTAAGTCACTAAGTTTTAGGTTCCATATTCCACTGTATTTTTTTCGTCTAGCAGTTTGAGCGTGAATGAGGAACAAATTAACATTCATCTATACCTAATATTATAAAGAGGAAAAGATTGTTTGTTTGTTTGTTTGACGGAGGTAATCTCCGAAAGCACTCAACTGATTTGCAAAATTCTTTCACCGATGTAGAATGGACTTTTTGGATGGTTATAGGCTATATTTTATCCCGGTAGCTTCATTAGTACACCCGTGCAAAGCCGGGACGTGCTGGTAGTTCAATACAAAGTAAGACAAAATCTCTTTTCTTTACTATGATATCTCATATTTTTTCAACCGCGCGGAGCCAAGTATGGGTAAACTTTTTTAATAACTGCATATGGTAACAAAAAATCTACACTTTTTGTGTGGGTAACAAGCTCAGGCGAAAGTTGCAACTTATTAGCTATTTAGATCATAGTTAAGTAGGTGTGTACACGAAACTAGTTAAGTAAAGACCGGAACCATAACTTGATACTTTTTGAATTCGTGCTCTTAATTTTTAAGCCGCATTTATAAGCGTTTGTATCTGCTTGTTCGGAAAACGTGGTATCCAGGCTTAAAACCATAGCTAATTTTTGAAATCGGATGAGTTGTTACGAAGATTAGCTTCGTCAAACAAACAAATCAACAAACCGACATTACCTCTTCATAATATCCATCCATAACCATACTAATATTATAAATGAGAAAGTTTGTATCTGTCTGTCTCTCAGTCTTTTTGTCCGTATTTCATAGCAAAACGGAGCGATGAATTGACGTGATTTTTTAAAGTGATCACCACTTTAAAAAATCACGTCAAATCACGTCAATTAAAGGGATGGAGATGAGTGACATAGGCTACTTTTTTACCCGATATTCCCGCGGGAACGGGACTTACGCGGTGAAACCGCGGGGCACAGCTAGTTAGTACATAAAGAGATAAACTTAAATATTGATTACCCTACACCGCGGCGAATGGAAAAAGGGAAGGGAGGCCTTTGCCCAGCAGTGGGATCCAGCAGGCTGAATAAATAAATAAATAAAATTGATTACCTTGTATGTGATTAGTTTGTGCTGATCATTGATAGGTGGCAGAATGACTTCTACTATAATCTTTCCAGTCATATCTTCTTGCAGAAACTGTTGCATTGAAAGTCGCTTCGTTATACCACGGGATGTGACTGAAAATTATCAAGATATTGGACACAACGGTTGATGAACTGAAAATTGATAGACTTTTTGTAGTTTTCGTCATCACTAGACGACCATTTTTATCGATGCAGTACCAGAGGTTGAAGGTTCTATTCCCGCTGCGGGACAACTAAATACCTAGTGACTTTGATTTGACTCTAAAAAATAAAGATAAAGATAAAGATTTTATTTGTTGAGGCACACGCACACTATGGAAATACAAAGAAAAACAAATCGCACAGAAAAACAAGACAATAACAATGAGTGTAATAGGAATATTGGTCATTCCTAAAGTGTGCGGCTCAACAGTTATTATTATAGCTGTGATTATAGGTAAATACTTACAAATAGAGAGGTAAGCGCCAACAGTCTCAAGTAGAAGAAACAAATCAGATGGAAAATCATTGTGCTGATGCTTTATCATCAAGTTGCCTCCCAGAGATCCAAGCTGAAAGTGACACATGAAAGCAATTACTATAAGATTAATGTTTCCCTGGTATATTATATTCTCGTATGTAAACATGTTCTTATATACTTGAAAGTAGTATTTGGCTAACTGTATTACTAGTCTTAAGGCTCTAATAAATGATGTGGCAATATACCTACTTAGTAATAGTGCTTGTGATGTGATAGTGCTAGTCAGTACTGTCTCATTGTTGGGTAAACGCCTCCATAAACTATCTCCGATGCTTTTGTTTCACGGTTAAGGCCCTACTTAATTCTATAATAATGTTATTGCTCATCAACATTAATAGCATCATCATCATCATCATCATATCAGCCCAGTTGCACCCACTGCTGGGTATAGGCCTCCTCTTTATGACGCCACTCAGTTCGGTCCTGTGCGATCTTCTACCACGCTTTCCCGGCGATGTTAACGATGTCATCTGACCATCGGGCTGGTGGTCTACCCCTTGGTCTAATAGCATCAGCGGTAAAAAAAAACACAATCTCTCGTTACATTAAAAAATAATTAATTAAGATAAACTTAATTATGCCAAATATAACTCACATTTCTGATAGGGATGCTAGCAACTAAATTGATATGCTCCACGAATTTCTCCAAGTAGCTGAAATACTCATGTTTTGATACAGACTTGAGAACATCTAGAAGCTCCGTCAGAGTAATCCCGACGCCCACGATAAGGTTCTGCCCGTAAATTACACGCTTCAGTTCTGGCACTGTTGATATGTCTATCATGATTCTTGGATACTCGTCTATTGGGTAAGCACCTGCAAAACATTTTTATAAAATTAACCACGAGTATTTAAAACTAGATTATAAATATTTAAAATTGACAGCGAGATCTGTATGGGAAAAGTTTAAAACATGAGGAAACAATTTTTTTGTTTTTTAATTAGAGCGAAAGTACAATTAAAAACTGTACAAAAATCAAAGACTAAGGAAACGATTACAACTAATCTCTCGCGAGTAATAAGATTAACAGAATTTAAAGTGTATTACAAAATGTAATGCCTTAATAACACCTATTTATAAACAATAGCGATATAATATTGCTTATTGCAAGTTAAAGTCTTTATTCTGTGTTTAAAGGTCAAATATAATTGCTAGTAACATTGATGACAAAGACTGTGTTGATTACGATAGTTTAAAGAGAAGTGTAACAACTTTAATTGGTCTATTACATTACAAAGTAGTGTCTTTTATATTTAAAAGAATAGTTTGCTTAAAAATTGATTGTTTGATTGATTGATTGTTGTAAGATTATTGTTGGGAGAAGTTGTCTTAAATATAGTAAGTGCGTATGCACCTCAGAGTGGATGCGAGGATGCTATGAAAGAAAAGTTTTGGGAAGATTTTGACTCTATGATATTAGGAATAGCAGATAATGAAGAAATATATATTGGAGGAGACTTTAATGGCCATGTGGGACGTATGAATGGAGGATATGAGAGAGTGCATGGCGGGTGGGGTTTTGGAACTAAAAATCAAGGTGGAGAAGCTCTACTTCAGGCTGCTTCAGCTTTTGACCTGGCTGTCGTTAACACCTATTTCAAGAAAAAACCAGAACATCTAGTAACGTATAAAAGTGGTAATCACGAAACCCAAATAGATTATTTTCTCCTTAAGAGGAATAATCTTAAAACTGTAAAAGATTGTAAAGTCATACCGGGCGAGAGCTTAGTCTCGCAACACAGGCTATTACTTTTAGAAATTAAGATGAAAATAACCCAGAAAATCAACAAACCAAAGCCCCCACCTAAAATCAAGTGGTATCTATTAAATCAGTGTGAGTATGCTATAAAATTCCAAAAGAGAGTGGTAGATAGAATGATAGAAATGAAGGATTTAGAAGGCATGTCTGTGAATGAATGCTGGAATGAAATGGCGTCATGTATAAGAGATGTAGCAAAAGATGTATTTGGAGAAACGAAAGGTAAAGGAAAGATAAATAAGGATACGTGGTGGTGGAATGAAGAAGTACAAAAGATTTTGAAAGAAAAGAAGAATGCATTTAAGGAATGGAAGAATGTGGAGGGTGGAAATAATGCTGTGAAAGAAAGGAAAAGAGCTGTGTATATGGAGTGTAAGAGGAAAGCTAAGAAAGCGGTCGCTATTTCAAGGGCTAAGGTACATGATGAATTGTACGAATCACTGGAAAGCCCTGGCGGCCAGAAAAACCTATACCGTTTAGCTAAAGAGAGAGAAAAGAATGCAAGGGATATCATTCACGTGAAATGCATAAAAGATGACGGAGGAAAGGTTTTGACGAATGATAATGAAATAAAAGTACGATGGAAGCAGTATTTTGAAAAGTTAATGAATGAAGAGAATGATTGGAGTGGAGTGGTTGAAAGTGTGCCGGTAAATTTGGGTATGGTGAATGAGATTAGTATGGAAGAAGTCAGAATGGCAGTGCAAAAGATGAAGAATGGTAAAGCAGTGGGACCTGATAGTATCCCAGTAGAAGTATGGAAGTTTTTGAAAGTTGACGGATGGAGGTGGCTGACTTTATTCTTCAATAAGTTGTTGCAAGAAGAGGCGATCCCGGACGAATGGTGCAACAGTTCGCTGGTGCCCATTTTCAAAAACAAGGGTGATGTACAGGTCTGCAACAACTATAGAGGTATAAAGCTTATGTCACACAGTATGAAAGTTTGGGAGAAAGTGTTAGAGAGAAGATTGAGAGATGAGAGTGAGGTATCACAGAACCAGTTTGGGTTTATGCCAGGTCGCGGAACAACTGATGCCATATTCGCCTTACGCCAACTGTGCGAGAAGTACCGAAGTGCACATAAAAACTTGCACATGGTATTCATCGACCTGGAGAAAGCGTATGATAGGGTACCCCGTATGGTTCTGTGGTGGGCGATGAAAGAGAAAAGAATACCTGGGAAGTATGTCGAGCTTATTCGGGCCATGTACAGTCGAGCTTGTACGCGTGTTCGGTCCGAAGCTGGCGTTACCGACGAGTTTGATGTGGCTGTAGGCTTGCACCAGGGATCGGCGTTAAGCCCGTATTTGTTCCTCCTGGTAATGGATGCTCTGACATTAAACATACAGGAGGAGGCACCCTGGTGCATGCTGTTCGCCGACGACATTGTGCTTGTTGGTGAAGACGCAGCAGAGGTACAGAGCAGGTTGGGAAAATGGCAGGACAAATTGGAGAGTGTCGGATTGAAGATCAGCAGAACCAAAACGGAGCACCTGTTCTGCGACTTCGGTGGTCCCTCCAATTTTGTCCATATTGCCTTAGACGGTGTATCCCTACCAGCCTGCTCCGATTTTCGGTATCTCGGCTCTGTCATACAGAATGATGGTGAGATAGACAGGGATGTAAGAAGTAGAATAAATGCGGGATGGATGAAATGGCGACAGGTCTCCGGAACAACGTGCGATTCACGTATGCCCCTTAAACTCAAGGGGAAAATTTACAAATCAATCGTTAGACCTGTCGTAATGTATGGATCTGAATGTTGGGCTATGAAAGGGACGGATGAACGAAAAATACATGCGGCTGAGATGAGAATGTTAAGATGGATGTGTGGAGTGACGCGAATGGACAGGATAAGGAATGAGTATATAAGAGGAAGTGTGAAAGTAGCTCCAGTGAATGAAAAGATGAGAAGTAATAGGTTAGCTTGGTATGGTCATGTTATGAGGAGGGAAGAATGTCATGTTACTAGGAGAGTACTTGATATGAATGTGGATGGATATAGGTCTAGAGGTAGACCCAAGAAAAGATGGATGGATTGTGTGAAGGATGACATGAGTAAGAAAGGTGTGAGTGCTGAGATGACGTCTGATAGAGGGAAGTGGAAGAGGAATACATGTTGTGCCGACCCCACATAGTGGGATAAGGGCAGGAGGATGATGAGTTTGCTTAAAAATATTCAGGAATAAACAAAAACAATAGTCTAGTAAAACTCATGATAGTTTTTATCGCGAAGTCAAAAAGGGAGAATTAAAATGATTTTTTTAGATAAAAATTTATTTGTTTTTTTTTAACTCTATAACTCAGCCAAAAACATGTTTCAAACTTTTTCCATACAGATTTTTGAGTACTGCATTTATCTACCAAAATTTTATTGAGATAATAAAGGTGGATTATTATAAAAAAGGCTAGAAAATTAATATTTTGGGTGGCTAGCACGGTTGATACAAAAAGTTGATACAAAGAACAATGTTAACGAGTAATGGTCTTTAACATAGTGAGTTAGATAATAATTTAATACAAGCATACCTACATTGTTATGGTATTTCATCCAAAAATATCGCAAGTACTGGGGGGCTAAAAAGGCCATAATTTGCTAGCAGAAATGCTCGAAACGGCATTTTTAGCCCCCCAGATAAGTATTTTAATTGTCACTCACCTTTAGCAGTGTTTCCATAAACCAGCATATACGATTGATATCCATGCAAATTCAGAATATCAAAAATAGATTTTACATCAAACACTTTGTACCAGAATTTATGATCCTGTAATTCTATTTCAATAACCCTTGGCTCTTTAACTTCTTCTTCAGAAACGAAACACCAGTCATCATCATCATCACACTTTTTTACGCAGGCTGCGCCAGTTTTCTTGCAAATTTGTAAATCTTCGATGTCCATGATTTGTTTTTCTTTGGGTGCGTCGCTAGCGAACTTTTTGAAAGCATCTAGGATTGGTCTGTAGCCAGTGCAGCGACAGACATTGCTTCCAAAAGACCTTTCGATGTCTAGCATTGTTGGCTTGTTGCCGTTCTGCAGAATACTGTGGAAATAAGAGTTAATTAAAACTAAACAGATTTTAAAGAACATCTTAAACTTATTCGGAATCATCAATAACACAAAAAGACAACACAAAGATTCCCTAAAATAAATAAATATCCTTGGACATTCCACAGAGTTAGACTAGTGACTTTGGGATTAGATGTCACTGTGGATTGTCACTTAAAACAGGATATATTATCATGATTCGTAGATTTATGAGTTTCCCGATATTTCGGCACAGTTGCATGCGCTAAGATCACGGTCTTACAAAAGTGTCTATAATGTTAAAAACGATGATAGTTTAAAAGTTTTATCCAGTCCCAAGTTAAGTAACAGAATGCTTGTGTTACTATTACCTGCCCCCGATTGTCTAATATGTATCAAATCGTTGCGAATCAAAAACAACTACAGTAATCCGCGATAACAAACGGTCAGATTTTACGCTAATTATTTAAGTTAGTAACATAACATTATTTTACAGTTGTTTTCGCGGATTACTGTTATTTTAACTACATACATATTAAGTAAGTATACACAATTATGTAAATACATAAATATTATAGATAAAACACCCAAATACGGACCAAATAATTATCTGCAGAACATACAAACATTTGTCCCGCGGGGATCGAACCCGCGCGTCTCAGCCGGGCCTTCGCCCACTGCGCCACAGAGGTCGTCAATGTCAAAATGCATAACTACCTATACATATTTTGGATCCATGCAGGTGAGCAGTACCCACACTGGGTGCCATTGTGCTCAGCCAAGGTCTTCTGAAGCACGTGGTAGCCTTTCTTCCGATTGCCGATCTCTTCGATGGTCGTGATCTCCCAGTCTTGGCAGGATGTGATCGAGACTAGACACTGGGGAAAATATTTTATTATTTGATATTTTTATTGAAGTTTACTTATCATTAGACCATTAAAAGACTACTAAAGGGTGCTGAAAGTTAAGTGTGTGTCGTGTCACGTTCAATTAGGGTTCCTTTGTTATCGAAAATGCAAAAGTTTATTAATAATTTATATGTACAACACATTCAATGATATTTTTACCACTCATACAAAAAAATAGTTGACCAACAAATAGAAAAAGTTCAAAATCAAAATTTAATTTAATTTGGTACTTATAAACAATATTAACAAATTATTAACAATAATAACGAATAAGCATTGCCATTCAACGTGGTAATGCGGCCAGTATCTTGGGCACGCTTCCGTCGGACAGTGGTTTGGATCAGTTGAGCTACCTATAGACCGTTTGCAACGGTCCTTAGGTGGCTCAACTGGTTCTATTTGTATTTTGTACAGTAATGTAAATAAGTTTAGTTTCTGTGAATAAAAACAAAAATAACGAATACCTACTAATCTTCGCAGTTATTAAATGTTGTTAATGTGGTATCACGTAGTGTTTATAAATCATTTATAATATTGTTAAATAATTACGTCTGTCTAGGATTTGAAGCTGTAACAAAAAACTTTCATTTAGAAATCTGTGCAGTAAAAACTAAAAACATTTTTACATTAACCGGTTTAAGATGGATTGCATCTAACTGAACTAACTGAACTTTACGTACAGTCATAAACAAATGTAAATTTCACAGTTTTTTTTTTTAAATAAAAATTAAAAATTTGTTGTCTTTGTTAAAATAAAAAAAAAAACGTTTATTTTTTTATTAGTTTCAGATTTTTTGTTATCTACGACGTTAATTAGATAGATAGATAGAAAAGTTGTTATACCAGGTTTATTTATTTTAAACTAGAGACCTGAAAAATTGCCACCAATACTTTTATTGAAAAATGTATAATAGAATACGAGTAGGTAAAAGTATATAGGCCACCCTTTATTGTCAAAGTCTACAACTTATTTATTTGTAGCTTAATTGGTCTAAAAACTTAGTTCTTTACACTTTTAACTAGATGATTTTTGCATGATGTTAGGAGGTAAGTATTGCCTTCACCTAATGGGACACTGTAGTGCCTGAAACATTTTTGAGATAGAAGAGACCTACTTAGCACCTCATCATACTTACCTAGCCATATTCACAAGAGATTTCAAAAATGGAATTCTTAAATTTGATGTCAAATTCATAACCAAGTGTTTAAATTTGACAATTAGATTATATCACCTCTCGAGCTGACTGTACAATAAGATAAATAGTGTACTCGTTTTCGTGCATTTGATATGATTATAATCAATTACTTTCGCTTCCGTCATGTTGAGTGACGTTCAGCCACTAAAATTGATTTGTAATTTAGAAGATTGAGTACCTAGATGTTTGTTTTATTTATTGCTTAGTCTATATTTTTTCACGTTGTGCGACGAGTAGAGCTATATTATGTTGTTTAATGAGAGACAGAGACGCACGACACTGTTCTTTACCGTTGTGCATAAAATTAGCAACTTTAATGATTATAATGATGACTTAAGTGCATTAGCGATGTATGTGCAGGCGCAGTATTTTTAATGGACTAAGTAACTTAATCATTGAATAATCATGAAGGCATTCTATTGAGGAAGATGTTCTTTGGACGTTCTGAAAAAAGCCGTTATTTTATTATCTTCTAGCATGCCAAAGACCTGACTCTTTGTTACGATATTTTTTTTAACTCCGGGTACACCAAGCTAACATAACAGTGTGTTGTCAGAAAACCTGCCCACACCACGTATACGTAATGCAAAGCGAACGAAATACGCAAGTGTGCAGCACACCCTTGCCCTGCGAAAAAGCAACTGACAAAACCACGAATGTGCTGCTAGCTCTCAAATAAACAGGCCCTCTCTAATTTTCGCAGGTCAGCTTATGTTGGCTAACCTTCCAAATTCAGTTTCCACCAACTTAAGCTGACCTGCGATTTGATGTGTCTAGGTTATTTTATTTGTATTATTGTTACGTTGCACATCCGAAATGGATAACTGTTTAAACTTGTACCTAATATGTAAGACCTACCATTGTACAACAGTTTTTGCAATAAAAATATGTTTTTCTGATTCTGATTCTGATTCTGATTCTGATTCTGATTCTGATTCTGATTCTGATTCTGATTCTGATTCTGATTCTGATGCCGATATTTTGTTTTTCGCTGTCCAGAGTAGATCTTCTGATGTAAACGTAAGGTACTTACAGAGTTAACAGACACGACAGGTCCTCCCAAGTACTTCCTGACGGTGACGCAGCAGACGCCGCAGCCACCCTCACGGCACATGTACTTGGTGCCGCGCAGCTCCAGGTAATCCCGGAGGTAGTCCACCAGCATCACATTGGAGCTGACTTCATGACCCACTGGAAGAGAAGAATAGAAAGGCATTTATTTCAGATCACCAACTAAACAATACAATAAAATAAAATGAGCCTGTGCGGTGATAAAATAAATAAATAAAAAAATAAAAAAATTTGGGTTGGTCAGGGATATGCGGCACACACAACTGTTTGAAATTGCATATCCCTGACCTTGGGTTTGAAAGAATGTCGTTTCTCATGCATCAAGTTTTTGACAGATCTCAATGAAACTATTATCCATGTTACTCATTCTGATGTTAGATGGATGTGTCTTTGTTATTATTTCACGCATTATTGAACGAATTTCAATGACGACCTGTGCGAGCGGGAATCGAATCTGCAACCTCTGCATCGCCCACTGCGCCACGGAGGTCGACAAATAATACATAATAAACAAAGTTACCTCGAAAATAAAGATAGTGGTATAAGCAAGGCGTTTTGACTTATCAGATCAAATATCATAATTAGACCATGATGACTGAGATGGAGTAACCATGACTGTTTAGATTACACAATTTATTTTTCGGGGCGTTAAACTAGTGACCCGCCTGGCTTTTCACGGAGTAGATGAGCTCACGTGCGTCATGGGCAGTGAACGCAAGAGTGCAGAGTGTAAATTGAATTAAACACTTCTATAAACAAATGAGAATTTTAATGACACCTAATCTAATCTAATTGAATGACACCTACCTTAATAAAATGTTTAAAGTTTAGATTTTATCTTTACAAATTATAGTAAATTAGGGCACTGGTGACCCGTAACACAAGTTTTTACTAAATGTGAAAAATAAAAATCAGAACTCATATTTTTTATCCAGCAATTATTGTGAATTATTTTTAACTGTATACATATTGTTTGTCAGCGAACTTAGGCAACGCTTAATAGTTTTTTTAGAATTCAAACATACGGGCGGACGGGCTGGATTTTTATTTATATAGCGAATACTAGGTGTAGGTACGAGTTTGTACAAAATGTAACGGTGTAACCGTGTAACTTGAGTAACACAACTAATCATTAAGCTGTCATTTAGCAAGGTCTTGGAGAGTATGTTACTTTCACTCATAGAGAGATAGCAACACACAAATTAAAAACTAACCCCGTTATTCATATAGATTTGTCAGTTTAATATTTGGGGGAGACCTTTGCTCAGTAGTGGGACAGTGTAGGTTAAAAAAATATATTTGGGATTCAAAAAATTTTTTTTGATACTCTTAGGTTGAAAAAATCATCAGATTGAATAGACCTTTTAGTTACAGTAAGTTTACAGAAAGCAAGACTCGTGGTGCAAAACACTAACCGAATGGAGACCATGGGATGAAACACGCCCAAGAGGAAGGCCGCAAATGCGTTGGGATGATGACATCAAAAGAACAGCTGGAGTAAAATGGATAGAAACTGCACAAAACCGAAAAGAATGGCATATTATGAAGGAGGCTTATTAAAAATGGCTAAAAAGAAGAAGAAGAAGAAGTTTACTACATCAATAAAAATATGTAGTCTCTCGTAAATAATATTTATAATTATGCTTGAGCTCTAGTACATAAGAGCTCGTAAAGGACGACTTTTCTAAAATTGTAAAACATTGTACTAAACGAGTGACAAATCTGTAATTTTTTAAGAACAGTATTCTAAAATAATTGTAAGTCTCTGTATTTTTTTGTATATCTACTAAATCAACTGAAATATGATCATGATTATCGGTAGAGATTTCTTTCATATTTTGATGTATTTTTTTAGATCCCTTCGAAGATGTCAAATAGGGTAGTGGTTTGTAGTCAGAGGTATGTTCAAATACATATTTGGTGATTTTAAACTACTATCACTTTAAAATTAGAACTTACCCGAGTGTAACACGCCGTTCACTTTGAACGAGATCCGATCTGCCAGCGCCATGACTGTATGCTGCGGTTTCGGCCGGCTGACTGACTGTTGCAGCGACTGCATCCCCGGAACTGCTCAGAAAGAACTGAGATCTTCAGATAGATATCAATTAGACAATCCCCGTACTGAAATCAGAAACATTCATTGCAAAAATAAGAGTAATATACGAGAAGTGAGAGAAGAGAGAGAATTGAGAATTGACGAATGGCATGAAATTCCTGGCTTGGCTCGCAGGACTAAGTACCTATTGTGGCGTTTACGATGGGAGGCCTATACCCAGCAATAGATACCTATTGGGCTGTGGATGATGATGATGAGGTGCAGTAAGGAAAAAACCATATTGTGCCGAACGCATCTAGCGTGCGTGAGGTATAAGCAGGGGAATGATGATGACGGTGAAATGTTATCCTACTTGTTGTTACTTATCCTTAGCTAAGTGGCCTAGAGCTAAAACATTTTTTATCTCTATTATTTTTCTATCATCGTTTTCTATTGATTTGACATTTCTCATCGTTTTAAAAGGTGTTAAAATATAAATATTTAAAGAAAGGATAGTTGTATTGTATTGAAAGTAAATACTTGCCAAGTGAAACAAAACACGACAGAACGGTGCAAACAAAACAAAAAAACGAACTTGACTCATATTTCACAAAACCAGTTCGATCTTCGTCGTAATGACTTTGCGGTAATGAGTAATTAATTATTAAATTAATAAACTATCATGGTGATTTCTTATTTATTCAAATTAAAAAAAAACAGACTTATTCTTTTATTACATTTATTTAAATTTTTTAATTCATTTATTTTACATAAAAAAATATGTAAACATTATAAATTTATTAAGAAGGGTAAAAGATTTACTATTTATTCCGACCAAAGCCTGTATCGCGAAAGTTAAAGTGTATCAAATCAAATCTTTTATTATTAGTATTCTTATGAATAAATAAAATTTCTGGCCTAAACACCTAAGTAGCTGCGGTCAGTTATTGATTATGATGAACCATCCCAATATCTAATCTAACCCTTAACCTTTTAAAATTTCTGCTATATTTGTTTTTACTTTTATCACCTCTTAAACAATTAGTCGGGACGCTGACTCTCGCCCTAACCGGGCAAACTAAAGTCATAAAAGAGACTCACTCGAACTGTGATAATCCTAAAACAGATTAGCTACTTAACACAATGTACACCAATCAGAACACAGTCTTGTTTAAACAGCTGCTTATAAGATAGAGGAACGTAACTGGTGGTTGTAACCGTGCTACTTTTTTTATAACCTAAGTATTTCGTCCCACTGCTGGGCAAAGGTCTCCCCCAAACTCTTCGAACCATCCCGATCCTCGGGTAATTCCCACCATTCTTCGTCGAATGTGATGAGATCGTCCCGCCAACGTTTCTCGGCCGACCCCGACGTCGCCTTCCATCGTCTGGAACCCACGACGTTGATACGTGGGCCCACCTATCTGCTTGCATCGGGCTTATACTACTACTATTATACTACTACTTTTATAAAAATAAATAAATAAAAGAATAGATACTTACTTGAATTAAACGAATAAGTACCAAGAAATAAAAAAATTGTGTTTATTTCTGTAGGACCTCAAGGATCACCTAAAAATGAACAGTCTTTTAAGCTGGTGACTGTTAGAAGTTTCACTGTAACAAGTTTCGTGTTTCTTTTTGTTTAGCTCTACTCTAATACTGCACAACAAAGAATTTTTTTGGTGGAAACTGAATTCGGAAGAAAAACCAACATAAACTGACCAAAGCGACCTTATTAATTGCCTTATTATTTTCGTGTTGCGTTGGAAGAGGCAATAATAATAATTTAGAATCTAAGACGAATTAAAAATTATCATATAGAAAGAAAGAAAATACTTTATTGCACACCAAATTGATACACAAAAATAATAATACAAAAAGATGTTAAGCTATATTCTAGCTGCCCTCAAAAAACTGTCAAGATCCCCCTTAAATTGCAAACATTGGTGACAGCCATTAGATCGGTGTTGGTTAAGTATATCCTAAACCAACAACCCGATTGACTAGACCACTATACGTGCAAGCATCGCCGCGACAAAATTCATAGAAGTTAATAACCTTCCAATCAGACAAGAATAAGCTCGTATCTAGCCAGTTTCTCAAACATAACATTTTCAAAATAAAAAAATCATTATTTTATGACGTTTTAAAATTACCTAATACTTCATTTCTTGAAGCGAGCTAATAGGAAGAAAAATAAACGCACGTGATTGGTCGTCGTAAATAATTGTCTATTCTCGGATTGGCATTATTATGACAATTAAACTGTGTGTATAAGGTATCAAATGCAAAAACCGACAGCAACCATCAAAAATATAATAATCAAAAATCCATAGCCATCTATATTAATGTATTATTGTGTAATCTTCAGTTTTAATTAAACAAAAAATCTTCTTTCCGTAAGCCGCATGCGAGGTTTATCTTCTCAACTGTGAATGGTCCATCTGAAATAAAAATAAGACCATTATTTAATTAAAACAGCTTCAATTTTAATATAATTTTCTGCTAGTTTTCAACTTTTTCGGTGGTGTACCTAATTTGTTTGTTGTTACTCAATTTCACGATGTAATTAATTTCAAATAAATAAATCAGAATTTAAATACAGTCCTTACTATTATATCTCATAGTAAACAAAGTAATTCGTTACAATTAACTTAGTTTTTCCTTACCATTTGTAAACCAAACCGGTAGTCCGACATCCTTTCTGGCAGCAGCAATAGCTTCTCTGATTGCGAAAGCTATTACGATCGACAAGCACATTGGTGGCTCTCCTGTTACTGAAAAGTTTAAAATAATCCCCTCAAGCATACTGGACCTGTAAACCTACACTTTTCGTTGTAAACCTACACCTTGTAAACCTACACTTTCGTACCTAACCTACTCTTTTCGTTGCCAAAGAAAAAGAAAAATATGTTTATTTCGTAGGACCTCAAGATTGTGTGAGGGATGACATGAGTAAGAAAGGTGTGAGTGCTGAGATGACGTCTGATATAGGGAAATGGAAGAGGAACACGTGTTGTGCCGACCCCACATAGGGATAAGGGCAGGAAGAAGAAGAAGAGGAGTTACAAGAAAAAAATAATTAAAACCTATGTTAAATTGACAAATTATTATAAATAAGACCTTTATTCTAAAACTTTTTATTTCTAGCACATATTGTCCTACTGTAGATTTAAGGCCAACTATGGATACTAGCCATACATGGTTTCTGCCTATATAATAACTAATGACATAAAGAACGACTGTTTATCTTCCCAATAAAATAAATTACCTTTAGCTCCAAAAATTGAGTCGAAACTGTAAGAATTTTCTCTTAAGGTCACATTGAAGACCTGAGGAATGTCTCTAACCATAGGTACATAGTAGCTTAATGTACTGTTAGATAAAAATTCTCCTGTAGCTTTGTTGTATTTAAGATCTTCAGAAGTCCAATATCCTAGACCCATGATGAAGGCTCCTTCAATCTAAAACAAATTTAGTAAACTAAAATCATTGTACTATGAATATTACTGTATATGGTGTTTCTTTTAGTAAGTGGACGAAGCTTACTTGGCCAACATCAATTTTAGGACTAACGCTTTGTCCTGCATCTTGCAAGATATCAACTTGCAGAATCTCTGACTCTCCTGTCAAAATATCCACCTCTACTCCAGCTATAGCTACTCCAAATACGATAAAATTGAAAACATCAGTCAATCCCACATAGCTGTGAGCTTGTAATTCTATATTTGAATTATAGGCTGTGGTAATAAGCTCCTGCCATGTAGGGCTTCCTAGCTGGGCTCTGATTGGTGCTAATCTTTGCAACATCTCGTTGCAAGCCCTTCCCACACCCAGACCAATATTTTGTGATCCGAGACTCCCGCCAGTAGAATTAGAATTCGCACCAATGATACTGTTGTTAGCTTTGATTTGAACTTTGTCAACAGATATATTAAACAAATACGCGCAGATCTGGACAGCTTTTGTATTGATACCTTGACCCATTTCAATACCACCATGCGTGATGATGACAGTGCCATCTGCGTGGCAGATCGCTAGGTGCACATAGAACATGGTGGCTCCAAACGGGTTCCATCTTACGAAGGAACATCTGAGGCCGCGTTTCTTCCAACGGTTCTCTTTGTTGAACTTCTCAACATCGGCTTTTCTTTCTGTGTAACGTGCTGATGTTTTTAACTTCTCTATCATTGTAATCAGGTCATTATATTGTTTTGTATCTACATTTGCTACGCGTACGTCAATAGGGTCAAGTGAAAGTTCGTAGGATATGCGTTCCATAAGATTTTCTGCGAGTGATATACTTTCCAAAGTACCTGTAATGATATCAAAATAAATTAATTGTGACTTCATCTTTAAAAATATTTATTTCGAACTGAATGTATCACACATTCAGTGTCTGTCCGTGATCTCCGTCCATGTAATTTTGTTAAGTCGAAACAGATTTTTTCTTGCCATGTAAAAAACAATATTTTTACCTGGAGATCTACACCAAGTGTTCTTTGCTGTATCAGTAGTGACATCGTACAGCTCGCAGTCCCACTTGGTGTCGGTGTAGCAATTGTTTATCACGTCAAATCCAACAACCGATAGCAGTTCGTTAAGCATATAACCATTGTCTGAATAGAGTTTATATTTATTAGACTGGATCACTCCTGCAGAGTTTACATCTACCTGGAAGATAACAGAAGTTAAGTTTAACTAAGTTTAGCTAAGTTTACCTAAGTTTGACTACACTTGAGACATTCAGCAAACCTCGTATTCAGAATGGCAGGGTAGTCGTTTCCCAATAGCTTTTGTACAAGTTGTGAACGGTAGCACAAATCGACAAGGTCGGTTCAGTTTCATTGCTACCAAACTACAGGCTATTGCTATTCGATTAGACCTAGTCAGTTTTAAACCCAGTCCTCCACCGATGCGAAGAACGCGCACATCAATTCTGAAAACAACATCAACAAATAATTGTGAAAGAGTGTTTGAGTGTTTGTTTAAGTTATTGTATATTGTTTAAGTTTGCATTATCTCAGGTTGTATTCAGTGATTTACCGAAGATAAGCAAGATGTCAAGGATAGTGTATGAACTAAACACATAAAGGCACGGTCCAAAAATGATGAATTGCTACTACATACACTCAAAGCGTAAAATACGCGCCAATCGTCAGTTGAGCACTAAATACAGCTTTACTTTCAATTTGAGTCTCAGTTTCTGAAAACTTACTTGCTTGAGGGAATTTTCAAAGCTCTGGACACTACCACTTGGCCGTTGTCTATTGCCTGTGTTGCCAAATGAAGTTCCAAGCCTTCTTCAGTAGGGCGCGTCAAACAACACAGACCTTCCATTGTAAAATGCACTTGGCCGTAAATCGTGTCTTTCCCTTGAATAGTCTTTGCTACATCCGTCCCTTTTTCTGTCTGAGGCTTGTTACTCATTGGAGTGACTCTGCTTGAATCATTAATAGTTGCTTTTACATCAATGACAGGTTTTTTGACGTTCTTATATGTAGCTGTAACAAGGTTAGCTGCCCGTACTGCAATATGGTGTGATTCAGCAACGATGATTCCTATTGGTTGATTGAAGTAGTGAATTGTTCCATCGGCTAGGACTACCTCGTCGCCTCGATAAAAACTTTGATCTGCTGTAATGAATGTGTTTGTTCCTGGAATGTCTGCCGCCGTGTAGAAAGCCAACACTCCTGGTTGTTTCTGAAATGTTTATGTTATACGAGTAAAATCATAAGACCACACAAGCATAAAATTGCTTAGCTTGGAACTAGATGACGCTGTGCGGATTGTCAAAGGATATCAAGGATATTTTTTTATTTATTTATTTATTCTCCGATTGGTGCAATACTGTCGAAACGTCGGGTTTAAATCAATTTAATTTAGCAGCTTTAATATTATTAATTTAATTTAATTTTGCTCTTTTGCATAGTATTTGTTTTACCGTATAAATTTGTATGACATAGTTGTTTTAAGTGTATCGTTACAGATGTTATACTTATTTCAGATGAAAAAATAGAACTGATACAAGTAGACCGAATTTGCAAACTTACCAAAGCCTCACTAGCGTCAATTTTATCTATTTCTCCGACAGCAACAGTGCTTAGAGCAAATGCTGCGTGCACTTCCCCTGGTTGAACTTGCAAATCATCTGTGTACTGTGCCTCTCCTGCACATTGAATCTGTAATAGTCACTTTAAATTATACTATTGCTTTCTTTCAAAGATGAGATTTTTAAATCATCATCATAAACCACCTTATTGACACAAATAATATAAAATCTGTAAGCCATGACGGAGGTCTTTAGGTACTTATTATGTCTATTCTCCTAAACCTTCTGACTCTACAATGTTATTGCAAATACTATGCTGGTTTTGATGGTCTTTGGTAATAAGGTGCAGCACTGCTGATAGATCAGATACTATTAAATAGTGGTACTCACCAGGCCATCAACTTTATTTATCGGCTCGTTCAATGGGTACAGAGTGGGATCAGTGGGATACTTTTGATTTCCTGAAGATACAGGCCTTGTATTATGGATGTACGTACGTCCAGAAACATAACTTGCTTTGAGTGTTTCTTTTGGACAAATTGACAGCAGTCCCTGAAAGTTAAGCAGAATAAAGACAAGTTTCTTATCTTATTTTTTGATAGCAGATATTTTAAATGTTTGTTCTGCGTCGGTGTTTTTCAAGAGTAAAATTAGTAAGTAAAATTTTTATACAAAAGTACGACAGGCCTTTTAAAATAAAAGCAACTGCAAACGCAAAGTTTACTACAACTCCACTAAACATGATAGTCTCATGCCACTGCTTTTAAACTTCTCGAATCCTACCTTATAAAAGAGTGATAAGGCCAGCTGTTTCCTATGCGCCTCTGAAGCTTTTCCAGGATCCTCAGTTACTTGAAGTTCACCCTCTAAAGTAGCTAACGCTCCTTGCAGCGTGGCGTTTGAAAACAACGTCTTTCCTTGCAAATACTTTTCAGTAGCATTGGCTCTGTTGAATGCAGCTGATAGACCTCCATAAGCTATTCTTGCTGTTTCCACCGTGTCATTAGAGTCTAATTTGTAAAGGAATCCAGCGTTAACAGTGGCTGGTGCGGTTTGCGAGCGAGGCATTACCTGCAAAACATTGTCTAAATAAGCCATGACGGAGTCTTTGAAACCTGACCTGGAAACTTCGTGACCAAAGTTGGCCACTAGCTAGTAGGAATTTACTAATTGACTGAATT
Source organism: Xanthorhoe spadicearia (assembly GCA_947086425.1). Taxonomy (NCBI): domain Eukaryota; kingdom Metazoa; phylum Arthropoda; class Insecta; order Lepidoptera; family Geometridae; genus Xanthorhoe; species Xanthorhoe spadicearia. Next base: position 428,912 of record OX352208.1, read on the forward strand.
TATAAAGCCTCGATGGCTCTACATAGGAGGTTAAATCCACGAAACTGTTAGTTATAATCTCTCTCATCAAATCTTTTGTTTTTTAATGATTCCAAATTCCAATAAGATGTAAGGCCAATCTCGTTAACACAATAGGTGCCGCGCTGACAACGATGACGCGACAGACCCAAAAACAAGCATGTTGGTTTTATAGTAGATACAATAAGTACATAATTAAATGAAAACGGGGTAAAGCTACAGCCATTAAACTTAACTGTATGAGACTGTAAATAAAGTTACAATGGGTCTTACCTTATAAGTGACCAATTTGTACTGGTTGTTGAGCGGTGGAAGTATAATGTTTACTATTACTTTTCCTTTCATGTCTGTTCTTAAGAACTCTGGCATTGACAGCTTCTCAGGTTTCAAACATTTCAATTTTCCTGAAATAACTCATATTACTAATCCTTTCTACTGAAAAAAACCAGCTAGTTTTTTAAAAATGTTGATAGAATGGAATGTTAACTTTTCTTTAGGGAAATTTGGGCATGTACCAAAATGTATTTTGACATGATGGCATACCTGACTTCTTTCATATCTTCAAGGATCTAAAGATGCCCATTTAAAAGTACAAACTCTATCCTTATTTCTAATAGCTACTTACTTATAGTCACATACGCTCCAACTGTTTCAAACAAAACATATAAATCCGACGCAAAATCAGGGTGTTGGTTTTTTATCATCAGATTCCCACCAACTGATCCAAGCTAAAAATAATGACATATTAGACATACTGGTGAAACAACCTTATACTGACTATATTCTGCAAAAAGAAGTTGCATATTGCTTACATTTTTTACAGGAATACTAGCTACTAGGTGGATGTGTTCCACAAACTTCGTCAAGTATTCGAAATAATCTTTCTGAGCCACATCTTTGAAGATATCAGTGAGCTCTGTGATACTGATGCCGGCTCCAACTATGAGGTTCTGGTCAAAGGTAAAGCTTTTCAGTTCTGGCACTGATGTTATGTCTATCATCACATTGGGATATTCTAAAATTGGATTTATTCCTGAAAAATAAGATGTCCTCTACTAAAAATATAGTTCTGATTTAATTATATGTCATTGTTAATATACACGATCAAAACACATTTTATTAATATATGAACGTATCTTATTCATCTTATTTAACATTTAATTAAAAGGGTAACATGATAAATATTCGTTCATATACTCGTAATTTATAAAATTGTTAACAGTTTCAACAGTCATTCTTTTACATCCGTACATTATCCGTATTTAATTTTTTCGTATATAACTTTTGTATATAAAAATGTTAATGACTAATTATTACTTACCTTTAGCTGAATTCCCATACACCAGCATATAAGAGTCAGTTCCCCTTTTATTCAAAATATCGAAAATTGAATTCAGGTTATAAACTTTATACCACATTTTTTTATCTTGTAACTCAATTTCGATAACGTTTGATCCTTTTACATCTTCTTCAGATAGAACGCACCAGTCATCATCTTCTTCACAATTATTTTTATTGCAGGCTGCGCCAGTTTTTTTGCAAATTTTCAAATCCTCTATATCCATAATGGACTTGTTGGTAGCATCACTGCCAAATGTTTTGAAAGCCTCTAAAATGGGTCTGTATCCGGTACATCGACAAATATTGCTGTTCAGTGACTTTTCAATGTCCAACATTGTGGGCTTGTTTTCATTTTGTAGCAAACTGTGAAAAAGAATTTTTGATGTGTATGAATAATGGATAAAAGAGAATAAAACTAATTTAAAAAAATTATATTAAACGTGGCGCTAAACAAGTTGAGCTAGGGACACTGGCATCATGGTTTACTTATAGATGAGAGTGCTGGGCAAGCCTATTCTATCTCAACAATGTCCCAGGCACTACATAATTATCATCTAATAAAGATTGTAAAAACCTGAAGTTTTTTGTATTTACATAGACTTCAAAATTAATGTTTTATCGATATTGGACAAAATCATTATGGTTCAGTATAAAAAACTGAAAATATAATATGATTATTTTATTGTTGAATTTTACCTATACATATTCACTACCCAACCAGGTGAGCAGTAGCCGCATTGCGTTCCATTGTATTCTGCTAGAGTCTCCTGTAGTTTGTGGTACCCTTTCTTCCTGTTCCCTATCTCCTCGATGGTGGTGATCTCCCAATCTTGGCATGACATGACGGAAACCAAGCACTGAGGAAAAAATATAGTAAACATATTTGGTTTAAGAGAAATGGTTATAACAAACCCTGGTTTAGCTTTAAACCATGGTCTAACGCTAAACCTATCCCTGCTTTAGCAGTGGTTTAAATCAAAATACAACTGCGCGGGACTATGAGCCAAGAAAACAGAAGTAAATTGGATATGTCAACGTTATTAAATCGGGTTCAACGGAAATTTAGACCATGGTTCTGATAAACCAGGTTTTTTCTGTAGTTTATTGTAATAAGACTGACCGAGTTCACAGACTCAACAGGGCCGTCAGCACACTTCCTGACGGAGACGCAGCAGGCGCCGCATCCACCCTCACGGCACATGTACTTGGTGCCGCGCAGCTCCAGGTAATCCCGGAGGTAGTCCACCAGCATCACATCTGAGCTCACTTCACAACCCACTGCGGAATCAAATGTAATCTCAAGTCTCGTAAGCGAGCGCATTAGGTTTACCATGACGTATTGTGAAAATTCTTTAGGTTCTAACTGTTCTAACTTTACGTCAGCGCCTTTTACGTCAAAAGCAGTTCATTATAGGACTTAAACCGAATCACTTTTAACGCATCTCCCTGTATGCATCTTATGGGCTACCATAAGATGCATACAGGATTTTTTTTTTTTTTTTTCGAAGTTCTCTTTGTTTCTCTTATTTCTAACCACAGGGCATTGCTGGACAAAAAATTCACAGTTATTTAAAATTTGCTCGAGTTTTAATATTATTATACCCTAGAATGGGTGCGCTTGTGACAAAGCTTGCTTAGACGTTCTTGATAGATCATGGCACTTGGTGCCGCTTACGGTCGCTTGTGATCGCCTGTGGTTGAGCAGTCTTCAGCGATACTATGTATTTGGTGAAGAGGATAAAGTTTAAAATGATTTGAATTGAAATGAGCGCCGCTTTCCTTCCATCTCGGTGTGAGTTGAGCCTAACGCTTAGCTTTGGATTTGTCAGTTTTTACACGTAAAGTTCAGGAATCAAATAAATAAATTGATATCCTTAGACTTATTGGCGTTATCTAGTCCCAAGCCAAGCAACTTAATGCATCTGTTATGACAACGAGATATTTTTTAAACTCATAAACTACATACAACTAAATTAAAAAAAGTTAGTATTAAAAAGTTGCATCATCTAGCCCCAAGCTAAGGCACTTAAGCTTAATGTTATACCAACCAGTAGTAGACTGATATAATACCAATATATTTTTAATTACACAGGTACTTCCAATAATTATATTTTTAGTAACGTAGATAGATCATAGATCATCCAGGAGTGGAAACTGAAGGGGGAGACCTTTGCCCAGCAGTCTCCCCCTTCAGCTTCCACTCCTGGACCTTTGCCCAGCAGTGGGACACGATAGGGTAATAAAAAAAAAAAGATAGATCATTGATAAAAATGGTTTAAAAAAGATAATGTCAAAAAAAATCACCTGAATGGTCAACGCCGTTTACGCTAAACTTGATTCGACTCATGGTTGTCTTTGTGCCGCAAAAACTCAATTGGTGAACTGATTATGACTTATATAGAAGCTTTTATTTAACCACCTTGGTTTACAAAGATTAAGTACAATCAGCGTAAAAATGTTCGATAAACTAATAATTTTGATAGGCGTTGGTATTTCTAACAAGAGACTTTCTAAGCGTAAGATTCTTGCCTGTTACATAGTTAGAAAGAAAAGAAAGAAAAATAAAAAGAAAACTTAGGTATTTTAAGGCTTTTCTAATTTAAAATTTAAACTTTATTTTTACTTTAAAAAATTACTGAACTAATTAGCTCTACAATTTAAACGCAATCCCTAATAAAAAAAAATTTTTGAACCTATTTTTGCAGATTGAGCGTATAAATTAATGATCTACATTTCGTTACTAAGTCAATGAATATAAAACAATCCGACTGTTCAAATATCAATCCTATTGAATTTCAAAAAATGCGTTAATGCGTGTTATAGTAACGCTAATAATTACACAAGTGGTACCTAATTAAAATGGATGACCTTCACTTTTTGTAAGCAGCAGATTCTTACACGAGGTGCATCTGTTTATGACTATGAAGATGCTCGTCAGAGCCTCTATTACACCGCTATCCCACTGGCGTCTTACGAGCGTTGGCGTCGCCAAAACGTCCATGCAGCGTTGATGCTGCGTGATTGCGATGTTGACGTCGCGTTGTCTCGTAAAGTGGAGACTCGCGACGTTAACGTAGCGTCGACGCAGTGGAAACGTGTTGGCTCCGTATAAATTACACTCTTGTCAGTAACATTTCTTCCATACAAAATACCTATGTCTTAATATTTTTGTTCTTACTCACTATGTTCTGTTCTGTGTTACTTTTTCTGTATGATCTTGTCTGACACACACTGTCTAAACAAATATCTTCTATTCTTTTCTATTCTAATAGCGTCTAAACTAAAAAACCTGTACCTTCTAAGAAGGTCCTTAAGTGAAGCAGTAAAGGTCTACTTAGCCTTAATGTTAAACACCGAGATGAGATACGCTGCTAGTACGAGTACGTCTTAAGTACGAAACGGCCTTAAATAAGGTACGTTAAGATGAATGCGACTTACATAATTTAAATTATAAAGATTGGTTGTACTCGATATAAATATTTATGCTTAACTGTAAAAATAATGAATTGTTATTGTTGAAATGTTCGATTGTTAAATAAGGTGAGAAAGGCACATTTTTTGATGCACAATATGATTTAACATTGTGACCCTAGAGGCTCAAAATGCTACTTGAACCCAATGATCAGGCAACTTCATGCTCTCCAGATATTTGTTTCGTGTCTGGGTGTTTTCTATCTATAATATGTACTTATTAACAAAAAATATGTATAAGTATCACATCAGTCATCTGGTTACCATAACACAAACATTAAATTGCTAAGCTTGGGACTAGATGACGCAGCATTAAATTGCTTAGCTTGGGACTAGATGACGCTGTGTGAATTAGATATTTTCCTCCTTCTTGTCGCAATGACTAGAAACCGTCCTTTAATCAGAGCTTGCATTCCTGCGGCGTCCGGCTGAATGTAGCGAGGTACCTCGGTATGTGCCTAATTGCACACAATTTCGACATTAATCTCTGTTATCCGCACTAACTTTGTGGTTTACTTGTCAAGATTACCTGAGTATGTTGAGACGAGGGGTGTAGATATTACAGGTTTCTTCGAAATAAAAAACTGGGGAAGTATTGAAAGTGAATGTACTGTTATAGATTTCAGAAGATGCCCTTTAAAATAATGTGAGCAATCTTTAAGAAGATTATCTGAAAAAAATCGGTTTCGGCTGTAATTATTGCCAAAATTAATTGATGTTATTATCATTTAAAAATCGAACTGTTAAGGTTAAAATAAAACTTAAAAGTAAAGGTCTATAAATAAATTAATTGTAGATATTAAAAACTATAGAACATTACTATAGCTTACTCCAGACTACTAATGTATCTATTTCAATTTATTAAGTATATAACATAACTAGAACTTGCTCTAGACTCAAGCTGACTATAGGTAAGTACTATTAGTTAAACATAAAATGCTCTTTTTGAACACTACACGCTAAGTTGATCTGCTCCAATGTGAACGGTCCATCTGAAAGCAAACAAAACATTATACAATACAATACGACGTATTTAAAGCGATTAATTACCTACTGTACAAATAAATAAAATAAAGAATTATCCTTGGATATTCCAGACGCGTCATCTAGTCCCAAGCTAAACAATTAAATAAATAAATATCCTGAGACATTTCACACAGCGTCATCTAGCCCCAAGTTAAGCAACTTAATGCTTGTGTTATGGTAACCAGATGACTGATATATTACTTAGATACATTTTTTTTTTTGTAAATACATACTATTATATATAGAAAACACCCAGACACGGAACAAATATCTGCAGATCATACAAACATTTGTCCCGTAGCGGGGATCGAACCCGCGACCTCCGCGTCTCAGCCGGGCAATTCAATGCTTGTGGTATGGTAACGAGATGACTGATATTAGTTAAATTCATTTTTTGTAAATACGAGTACCTACATACATTATTATAGATAGAAAACACCCAGACACTATGTATGCGCATAAACTTACTTATATCAAACCAGACGTTTGTAGGAATTCCAGACTCAGTCCTGGCAGCAGCAATCGCTTCTCTGATTGCAAACGCTACTACTACTGAAAGACACATCGGTGGTTCTCCAACACCTGTGGAAAATAACAAATACTAAACAATTTTTTTTATTCAATAAGATCAGTAAACGGTATGAGTCGCGCCACGTAAAAAGAACGATGAGGGGAAAACGGGAGTGGGTATGTTTGCGCACGGCTATATGTCGCTACAGAGCGATTTCAAGAATGCAAAATCTACCTAATATTGAAATTTGAATGGGGTATTGCGATTTTGCGGCAAGAGTTCCAACTCGACGAATGAAAAAATATTTGATAACTTGGTACAAGTACATAATTACCTATATTTAACACAAAATCCTCTCCGTTAAAAATTTGATCTCTTTAAAATATTTGTACTTACATTTAGAACCGAAAATGTTGTCGTAGCTATAAGAATTCTTCCTGAATGTCACTCTGAAGTCTTGTGGAATGTCTCTTAGCAACGGAACGTAGTAGTCCCAAGTACTATCTGTTAGTAACTCCCCAGTTTTTTTGTCGTAGACGAGGTTTTCACAAGTCCAGTATCCTTGGCCCATCATAAATGCACCTTCTACCTAAAACACACATCCTATAATGAAACGAAGTTTTAGGTTGTACCATTTATTTGGCCTGAGGTACCATTAATAAATATTTATGAATGAAGGTCTAAAAAGAGGATGTACTAATGCTCGGTAGGTAAGTTTATCGTACGAAATGAAAATCAAAATAAGGAGTTTTTCCCAGAGACCCGTACCATCTTTTCAGGCAATTATAGATTCTTTGAAGATAGTTACTTACCAAAAACAAATTTAATAATGCTCAATTTTTGAGAAGAAGTAAATAACTTAACTAACTTTCGTTCTTATGTCTACTTTTTTTAAAACAAAGAGCTAATCTACAGAACTAAATTTTATTGCTATCACTTACTTGACCAACGTCAACCTCAGGACTGACACTCTGCCCCACATCCTCCAAGATATCAACTCTGATAACCTCCAGCTGTCCTGTAAGCACATCTATTTGAACTTCAGCAACTGAAGCTCCGCATATATCCATAGGAGACAGATCAGTCGATTTCACGTGGCTATGAGTTTGTAGGTCTACATCAGAATCGTAAGCTTCGAGTATGAGTTCTAACCATGTGGGATTAGTCATTCGGTCTCTGATTGGTTGAAGTCTTTCCAACAGCGCTTCGCAGCATCGTCCTACTCCGAGCCCAACGTTCTGCGATCCCAAACTGGCTCCAGTTAAAAAACAGTTAGGAGCTATGATAGTATTGTTTCCTTTGATTTGAATCTTATCAATGGGTATTTTGAGTAAATATGCACAGATTTGAACCGCTTTGGTATTCATTCCTTGGCCCATTTCTATACCACCATGTGTGATCATGACGGTACCGTCCGAGTGGCAGACAGACATATTTACATCGTAAATAGAAAAACCGAATGGAGTCCATCTCATGAATGAGACTCTGAGTCCTCTTTTCATCCAACGGTTGTTTTTGTTGAAGGTAGCAACTAAAACTTTCCTTTCATTGTAAGATGAAGTTTTTTTCAGATTTTCTGCAATCTCACTCATGGCGTTGTATTTCGTGGTGTCAACGTTTGCGATCCGAACATCGAAGGGATCCAATGAGAGTTCGTATGAGATGCGTTCCAATATGTACTCTGCTGTTGCAATACTTTCCAAAGTGGCTAGAATGACCATGAAATGATTATTGATTGGTCTTTGAAAAAACATATTATCATTAAAAAGATTATCAAAAACCGAACATCATTCGAAAAGAATATTCTCGCAAAAAATTCTCTTGTAATTTGAAAAAAAAAATTAAGCTGTCTGTATCGGTATGGCCGTATATTTTAATTCCAAACAAAAAGCTGACTTTAAATTCTAAGGTTTTTTAAGTTAAATATTTTATAATACATCCAACTTCCTTTTTATCATAAAGAAAAACCGAGTTTTAAGTCAAGAATAGTTCTACTTTTGAAAATACCTGGAGTCCTGCACCAAGTTGTTTTTGCAGTATCAGTGATAACGTCATACAATGCATAGTTCCACTTAGTCTCTGTATAACAGTTGTTGTAAACGTCCGCTACTAACGTCGACAACGGCTCATTTAGCTTATAACCGTTATCTTCATACAGGTTGCAGGCATTGTACTGAATAACTCCTGCTGCATTCACATTACACTACAATATAAAAGCAAATTAAATGACAGATTTTCTAATGTTTTCAATGTGAATTGTTAAGTATCGTAAACATGAGAGCCTATGCACCAGGTTTTCGAGCTAGCAATCTTGTCTACTAGTCTACTAATAGTTCGCAGTATATATGACAAGTGCGAGGATAGTGTGCAGAGGATCGAACATACCGAATCAATCACCGTGCGTTTGTATCAATACGAAATATGAAAAACGTGGTATGCATAGTATGGACGGCTTTGAGCCATCACAAAGGACTACTAATACTGATGGATACTGTCCAATGGTTCCTTAACGAGTAGGTACTGAAAAAATTAGTAATAGCACAGACAAAGTAGGTAATGGTAGTCACCTCAAAATCAGCTTGACTGGACTGCCGTTTGCCAACTGCTCTGGCGCAAGTAGTAAACGATACGACCAAACGACAAGGACGGTTCAGTTTGTGTGTGACCAGGCTGCAAGCCACAGCTGCTAGTATAGAACGACTTATTTTCAAGCCGAATGCTCCTCCTAGACGACGCACATGTACGTCAACACTGTAATAACAGGGGGCTTACCATGACGTTTTATTAAATAATTCAACTGTCCAAACTTTACGTCTGCGTCTTAGCTTACGTCAAAAGCAGTTCATAATAGGACCTAAACTGAATCGCTTTTAAAGGTCATAGTTAGCCGGCAGAGGTTAAGTTCAAATTCTAGAATAGCCTATCCACACTTTGCGTAGCAGTTAAACCGTGACGCAAAATTATCAACGATCCATACTCAAAAATAACAATATTGTTTGCGTAAAATGTGAGAGGCGTGGATTCGCGTGCGATCCATGGGCGAGTGTGGATAGGCTGTAAACAATAAAGCAGAGCATTGCGAAGAAACTAAATAATACTGTTCTTAAATGTGTACATAGTTTTTCCCATGGATAAGACTGACTTAGGGGCACAGAACACTACTACTCCTTGCTTAGGGGGCACTTTATTGAGGATAAAGTACTATGAAAAATTAAATTCTATGTTTGAGGGTTCCTGTCTTTATTTAAAATTGTTCTCGTATATGCTTTTGTGAGAAGTGCCCACAATTCTTACATTGTATGCGAGAGAAGTAACATACCAATTAGCGTCAATCCCCAGTGCTCTAGAGATCATAATCTGACAACCGTCTGTCCACTGTGTTGTTGCGTGGACTTCCAATCCTTCCTCAGTCGGCAGAGTCACGCACGACATCAGCTCCATTGGAACATGTAATTGCCCATACGTATTGAACTGTCCTTTGATTGTCTTCACCACATCGGCACCTTTCTCAGTCGCTGGACTTGAAAAGGCTGGCGTCGTTCTGCTAGCATCATTTTTAGCATCTTGGATATTCATTACAGGCACTTGAACATTTTTATAAGTAGCTGTAACCATACTGGCTGCTTTGTTAGCAATTTGCTGTGTTTCAGCAACGATTATAGCGATCGGTTGATTGTAGTAAGATACTTTGCCGCTTGATAGTAACTCTTCATCTTCTGGATTAAACTGTTGTCCTTTAGGACTGAATGAATTTGTACCAGGAATATCGTCAGCTGTGTAAAGCGCTATTACTCGTGGATGGCTCTGAAAGTTTGATTGTTTCATCACAACACTTGAAATTCCTTTAGCTAAGACAAAAAAAATATTTGAAAAATTTTGTAGCAATATTTACCAAAGCCTTTGTAGCATCAATGTTGACAATGTACCCTACGGCTACTGTACTAAGAACAAAAGCCGCGTGTACTTCTCTCGGTTGTGCAGGTAAGTCGTCTGTATATTTCGTCTCTCCTGCACACTGAATCTGCAAAAACGAACAAAACAAAAAAGAATGTGATGTCAAATTGAATTTTTTTAAGTATTCTTCGTAAAGTCATTACAAAATAATAAATAATTTTTATTACCAAAGCTTCAATCTTAGGTATCGGTTTATTCAATGGCCAAAGTGATTTATTTGTTTCAAAGACCTGCTGGCCAGATGATACAGGCCGGGTGTCGTGAATCTTACTACTTCCAGACAGATATCGTGGATTCAGAATCTCTTTTGGGCAAAGTGACATCAGACCCTAGAAAAAATATGTTTAGTGATAATAGATAAAGGCATTGAAACACTTAAGAAAACCAATACCTTAATTCCAATACCTTATAAAACAAAGATATAGCAAGCTGCTTCCTGAACTTCACTGAAAGGTTCGGAGGTGCGTCAACCACTACCAGTTCGCTTTCCAAGATCTTCAGTCCTGACTTAAGCGTGCTATTTATAAATAGCTGCTTCCCTACCAAGAACTTTTCAGTTGCTCCAGCCCTGATGAAGGCAGGTGATAGGTTTCCGTAAGCTATTCTGGCTTCCAGAACAGTGTTGTCAGTGGAAAGCTTGTAAAGAAAGCCGGCGTTAACGTAGGCGTGCACGTTTTGAGAACGAGGCATTATCTGTAAACAAATCCAACCTCTTTTATACACCATCTATACAAAAATGAGTTTAAGAAGAGCACACATTTTTGTCATCATCTGACAAGAAATGTATGCTCTTGCCCAATGAGGAAGCAGTAAGTAGATGATTGCTCTAAGCTCTTGCAATTTAAACTTGCAACTCAAAACACGACTAAGAGATTGCTCTAAAATCATTTGTAGATGTAGAATTTTAAACAGGCTGAATTTCTAAGCTTTTCTTGTTAGGATGATCAGAGCTTTAGAAATTCAAGAAACATTAAGTCTTAACTCCACTTTCTGTCCTAGCTTTTTTATATTATCTGAAAAAGATAGCTTATGCACATGCCAATATTTTTTTAGGTAGTAAACGAGTTAAAACATAAAATAATAAGTAACATACTTTTCATGATTATCTAAGATTTATTTTTACCTTGAATGTTTCTAAAACGTATTGCTCATTCAAAGGAGGTAGTATGACATTAACAAGGACCTTCCCTTTCATATCTTCTTTAAGGAACTGCTCCATTGATACTTTTTTGCGCACTCCTGTAGAGGTACCTGAAGATAAATTTAAAATGTACTTTTAACTAAAATCTATTATCGCATTATCATCATCGTGTTTTTACTCCTTGTCCCGTATTACGCGGGATCTGCACAAAATGGACTCTCAATCTATACACGAGACTTATATAGGTATTTATGGTGACATACGGTCTTGCTACTATAAACTACACATGGTTTTGATCGACCTCTAAGCCAAAGTTTGTTTTAGTTTTTTGTAATGAGTTCCTTAATGTTTTTCTTACTAAACTCCAGATAAGCTCCTACAGTCACGAAAAGCAGGAATATGTCTGACGGAAACTCATTGTGCTGATGTTTAATCATCAAGTTGCCTGCGACTGACCCCAACTGTAATAAAAACCAATTAAAATAGTTATTCTATATCTCCTTGTCCATATTCATCCAGGAAAGAGAGGTTCGGTAAGAACGAGGCTGAATACTTTTCTTAGTTTATGCCCGAATTCTATAATCAACGTACGGATGTCCGTAGGTCCATCACCATAGCAACTTTTGACCTTTTGCATTTAATGTTTTTACTCACATTTCTGATAGGAATGCTAGCAACCAGGTTTATATGTTCCACGAATTTCTGCAAATACTTGAAGTAGCCAGTTCCTGAGGCTTTGCAAATATCTAGAAACTCGTTCAGAGTAATTCCTACTCCAACGATAAGGTTTTGGTCCAAAGTGCAGGTCTTCAGTTCTGGCACTGTGCTTATGTCTATCATAACTTTGTAATCGGGCATTCCGTATACACCTGCAAAATATTGTTAAATTTAAAGAAAAAAATATTGGTAAGTATAAAAAATTACAAGTTTTAACGTTATGTAAGTAAGTCAAATCATGAAAACAGTATAAAAGAAAGAAAGAAAGAAAGAAAAATATTTATTTACTACACTCATTAAACATACATTGACTTAAATATATGGTAGGTAGGTATGATTTCATAGTCTGCGGAAAATTGTTATCAAATGTTGTAATAATAAAAATAGATACCCTTTGCAGTATTTCCATATACCAGCATATATGAGTCGTATCCTTTAGCATCCAAAACATTAAATATTGACTGCAAGTCGTTGACTGTATACCAAAACTTATCATCTTCCAATTGAATTTCAATAACTTGACTTCCTTTTACTTCCTCATTCGATACAATGCACCAATCGTCTTCATCATCGCATTTATTTTTATTGCAGGAAAGACCAGTTCTTTTGCATATACGCAGGTCCTCTATATCAGTTATTCTATGCTCTTTGGGGGCGTCGATGGCAAATTTCTTAAAGGCATCAGCGATGGGTCTGTATCCTGTGCATCGACAAATGCTGCCAGCAAAGGATGTCTCGACTTCTAGCATGGAAGGTTTAACGTCTTTTTGAAGAAGACTGAAATTAAAAATACATTTTAGTTAAATAGCATACCAACTAGTCAAGAAAAATCTCTTCCTTCTAAACAGGTCAAATCCATCCACTGGCAAGTTTAGGCCACAATAACCACAGTCAGTTTCCACCTTCCCCAATGTTGTGCCAGTTAACTAAATGACCAAAACTCAGTCACTGTTTTTTTTTTCCTTCTTCCTGTATTGCCGTGCCAAGTGGCCAGCATGAACGCAACTTCATCATAAAAAATCAATTACCAATTCATGTTTTGAACCCAGGCAGGCGAGCAGTACCCGCACTGAGTACCATTGTAATCAGCCAAGGTCTTTTGCAGCACATGGTAGCCCTTCTTCCGATTGCCAAGCTCCTCGATAGTCGTGATCTCCCAGTCTTTACAGGATGTGATGCAAACCATGCACTGTAAATAAGACAAGATAAAAGTTAACGCGGCTTATTTGTGTCTTTGTCTATGTCTACTACCAAGGCTATTTTGCAAGAAATACAACATCAAGAATAGTACCTAGTCAAAAATATCGAATAAATATAGGGGCAATTTCAAACACCTATATCTTTCCTATATTTTAAGGTAAAGTTTGTTTCGTTTTTTTGTTTGTTTGACGGAGATAATCCCCGAAAGTACTCATCTGATTTCTAAAATTTTTTCACCGATGTATAGAATAAACTTTCGGGGGCTATATTTTATCTCAGTAGTTTCATTAGTACACCCGTGCAAAGCCGGGAAATGCTGCTAGTATTTTATAAAGTGCATCTTCTGCGGTGTTTATTTTTGAGGGTCTTGTATATAGGGTACAGTAGAGTGTTCGTTAATTCTAAATCGACGATCTTACAGAGTTGACGACGATCATTGGTCCTCCAGGGTGCTTCCTGACAGAGACGGAGCAGACGCCGCAGCCGCCAGCACGGCACATGTACTTGGTACCGCGCAGTTCCAGCCAATCACGAATGTAGTCCACCAACATCACGTCCGAACTCACTTCGCATCCCACTACAAAACGGAAGAAGATGAGAAAGGTCTACGGTCTAAGGATTTGTGTTTTTGGAATACCTGTATTCAGGCAATAGAGTCACCTATTTATAAATATTAACGGGACTTAATCACGTATTGAAATCATATTATTTACCTCGACGTTTCGGTGGCGTTACAGTCACCTAGCTTATAAGACTACATTTTTAAGTGATCCTTGAGAAACGTAAATAAAATAAAAGTCCCGTTTGAAACCATTTAATATGATCCTTGAGGTCCAACTAACATTTTTCTTTCTTTCTTTTATTCGGGATCGGCTCAGTGAAGCGAACTCAGCAACTAAGTTGTAAGACAGGGGTAGACAACCCCTTCCTGGCTTCAAATACAAATGATAACTGTGTTCCCCAGGTTTGGTAGATATTATTTTCAAAATTTACCTATTTTGTATCAAGTACTTTTGAACTGTGTATCCTTTTTAGACATCTTCGAAGAATCTAACAGTGATTAAGAATAAGGATAAGAAGAAGAATAAAAACATGAATCATGCACTGATTTAGCATTAAAAAGGGTGTTAGTCAGGGGTATTACGTTTTACCATGATTGTTTGTGATTGTTGCATGGACTCGCAAGATTTTATAGATGGTACATACAGTGAGTTGATAATTTATAAAGTGTTTTTATTTTGGTTTTCATCATAATCACAATCTCAACAAAGTAAATGTCAAAAATATGACCTTGCAAAGTTATCTTCTGATCATTATTTATTTAGAAATTATCATTATAGTCTTTTATCTTATCAGCATTTAGCAGAAAAGTTATTTAAAGTAAGCAAGCGAGACCGGCGCGGGCGCAGTAAAAAATTACGTATTCACTGGATTGTTCTTTAGATGACATTGAATAATTTTCATTCATTCATTTAATTATACATTTAGTATAATGTACATAATGTACGTAACATAATCGGATAATAGATACTACAATATTTACATTACTCAACAATATAATAATATTTTTCAGGTTAATGAAATTGCATTTCTTTAAGAGAAAATTAATTCTTTAACCAGAAATAAATACTTAAACTAAAATACAACTGTCGTTGAAAACGATTTTGTTTTGTAAGTGACTTTTGCTTTTAAAAATTGGCTTTTCACATAATATGTGAAAAGCCAATATTATTGACTTTTTAGCCACTATATTCTCTTAGCATATCGATAATCATCATTATTTTCATGGATCTAAAAGTCGATATCCAAAAACAAATCAAAGTCAGATTTTAGAACCAATGTGCGGGGAGAGGCAGATTGGATGGAGTAGAGTCGTACATAACTGAATGAATATGCAAAAATTCAGAAATGTCAGTGCGTTCGTTCGTTTGAGCTAAGCAAGTGGCCAACTCTGGTGACGGAGTTTTTAGACCGCCTAAAGGCCATCATGGCTTAACGATTTTAAAAGCCGGGACCGACAATTTAACGTGCCCTCCGAAGCACGGTAGCGCCCAGATAAAATACCAATTATGAGTCAGAATAAAACATGACAAATGGACAACTTTTGATGGGAAAGAAACAAAAGTAAATAAAGTTAATTAGGTTAGTTAGGTATATTTCTATTTCTTTATTTTATTTTCTTATGTTTGCACGTACGAGTACATACACCTGTAAAACTCCATCTCTCTCTCCCAATTACCTAAGGTTAACTGGAAGAGAACTCTTATTAGGGCTAAGTTCGCCTGTGCGATTACTTTTATATGTATTATGTTATTTTTATTAATGTGCAAAGTATAAATAAATAAATAAAGACCTGAATGTTCCTCCCCGTTCACTTTGAAGGAGATCCGATCTGCAAGCGCCATGACTGCGTACTGATGTCTGCACTGATTGACTGACTGTTGTGTTCAGTAATCAGGGAACTGGCGAAAACATATATAAATAGAACCTCCTCTACTCTATAAATCGAAAACGATGCATCGTGACAATTATCGCAGGTCAGCTTATGTTGGTTATGCTTCCGAATTCAGTTTCCACCAACTTAAGCTGACCTGCAATTCCGAAATTTCGTTTTTCGCTGTGCAGAGTAGACAACCAGTATCTTAGTTTTTAAATCCTGCAAGTCAGATAGCATTGTTAATATTTGCAAATGATTTCGTTTCTGCAAACAAATCTCTTTAGCACCAAGATCGTCTGTCTCAAATATCTATTTATCTTTGGTTTTACGGTTGGTTTTTATTTTTAAACAACTTCATAATAAAGGATTTCCTCAATTAGACCGGATATATTTTTATTATTGTTTGCGGACTTTGTCGTTAATGAACTTATTTTGATGATTATTTTTTTGTTGGAAAGAAGATTATTTCAAAGATGGGCCAGTATTCCATTTTGGCGGAAAAAGGAGGACCTTCGGAATTACTCAAATTGTGATTAATATTGCATATTAATATTGCAAGTCAAGTGTCACATATTAAAAGAACGAAAATCCATAAAACATTTTTAATAATATATTAGACAAAAAGTTTATACCACATTTTATGACGCCATAAAGTCTGCCGAATCCAGTCCACAGTTTCTGCAGTCTATTTGATCAGCACTACGGTCACGTACGGCTATAAAAGTAATATCAAGTGTCGCTGCAATTTGCACCTTCCGGCATTTTTCCGGCCTCATCTGGGATTTAGAGATTTCGTGTGAAATATTGCGGTGAGCTCTCTGACTTGGAGATATGAAATGAAGACTGCAGTCGGATCTCTGACTTGAAAGCTATGAAGCCTTTTTGATGACTGGCCATAATATAAAGTACGTGTGACTAGCAAATTCAGAAATGGAATTTTCTCTTATGGTCTTATTCATAAAAACTTGGCAAGTTAAGTAATAATCTTAATAAAATTAACCACTTTGGCAGGATTCGAACCTGCTATATCATAGCAGGTTCGAATCCAAGCGAAGGTTTAAATGATTTTTTATTGTTACTCATAATAGCAACGAAAAGAGATAACAACAGATTTAACATGCGTTTAGGTAGTACAGGTTTACTGGTCGAATATGCATAAGGGGATATGTAAGCTTTATTTACAGAAACTAAACTAATACATAACTGTACAAAATACAAATAGAACCAGTTGAGCCATCTAAGGACCGTTGCAAACGGTCTATTTAGTTTATATCCATAAGGGGATAAAATGTTTGTTGATTTTATGAATGGGTATCATATCTTTCGAAATGGTTACGACAACATTCATGTTTATTGTTTAATTAAGTTTGAGGAGCCTCATAAAATGTCTTATTTGACCATGCAAGTAGGTAGTGCTTAAACAGAGAGCTACAATTTTTGACTTTTTGAATTTTTTTTACCTTTTAACAAATATTTACAGAGAATTTTCACTTCACACTAGTGCATTTGTCGATGCGTCACTAAACTCTAAAACCTTATCCAGCCTACAGAAAGATGCTAACAAGTTCCATTTGAGTTTTATCAAAAGCGCTTCAGCCTCCATGAGTTTTATGAAAAGCTGTAGATGCATGAAGAGTGCATAACCGCCCACTTGGCAATGTCAGAGGCGCTAACGAGGTCCATTCGAACTGTGGACACGGGAAAAATGAAATTCCAGTTATAGTTTCAACTCAAGGATTTTGAAACCTTTAGTATTTCATGGCCGTTTTCGGCTACAGAGAAATTGGCTTAATTGTTCGTGTTTTTTTAACTATGGGCTTGGGTGTATAGTCCACATATGACCGATATACCCTATTTTTGCGCCAATCAATGGACCGATTGCATGGAACGCAAGCCATACCATTTACATAGCGGTAGTTTATAATATTTGAAGGCGGTCTATTTACCAACCAACGGCTTACGTCCAAATACTTACACATAATAATTATATTATACTTAAAACAAAGCGCTCGTGGCGAAGCTTGCTAAGACGTTCTTGATAGATCGTCGAAGTTAAGCAACGTTCTGAGCGGTCACAACTTGGTTGGGTGACGGCAAGTGGCATTACTAACTGAGCGCTTCCATGCTTCGGAGGCACGAATATTGTCGGTCCCGTCTTTTCGAGTAGTTAAGCTATAAGTCATGGCCTTTAGGTGGCCTAAAAATTCCATTCACTAGAGTTCGTAGTAGAATTCTCAATAAAAAACAATGCGACAAACCAAATATTACGTAGGTAAGTTAGTTACTAGCTGTTGTCATTAAAATAAAATACATTTCATTGTGTAACGATGCAATAAATTGTTAACAACGGGACATCCGTTTACTGGTAAAATGATACAGATTGCCTTGTTAGTTAAATTTGTAGCAATTCTCTTCAGACTGACCGTTTTAGACCGACTGCGGCAAAAGAGTTATAAGTTTTGTTGTTTTAATAAATGGCTAAAGAGCAAGTACTCGCACAAAGGAATACAATTTGTTTATTTCTAGTATTTGTCGGTGTTACAAAAAACACATCGGACGATTTGATTTGTCAGCATTATGTCATTTCGTGACGACTGAGAGTAAGCCTAAAAAATTCGAAAAGCTTTTAATTTTCAAAGAACTGTTAGAACCTTGGTTCTGACCTTGTTTGGACAAGTTCAGGTAACTTCCTAACTCAATGAACTATTTCAAGTAGCTTACGTTAAATCAAGGGGCGCGAGCTAATTAGCGGGTTCGGAACCCAGACCTAACTAATTATACACCAGTTCGGTGAATAGGAAGTATGAATGTAGGATGTGGTATTTCACACGCACTTTATAATCAGGCTCACGATTGTAACCCTGAAAAATTCATACAAAATATTAGATTTTCAAACTTTTAATTCGAAATAACAACAAAATTAAAAGGCAATGCTTGAAATTATATCTTACGAAATCTATTTGTTGAGTTTGGTTCAGTTCAAGATAAATTTTATATTATTGTAGTGATTCATTATAAATGATAATAATTGTTGTGACACTTGGCAAATGATCAGATTTTCTCCTCCACTTAATTTCGTACATCAGGACAGTAGCGCAGTTAGCGGAAAGTTAAGACAAATCACCTATTGGTTGGGAACTGATGAGTTTCCCTTGGAACACCAAGTTTTCGCGAATTATCTTCGAACCAAATATAAACTTATACCGTAAGTTGGTGAGCCCAAAAATGACGCATAAAGTTACTAACACACAATGCTTATTAGTGGCATGCTTTAGTGCTAGTTATATTTATTTATTTGGCTTTTTTTACAGATTACATGACATCATCATCCTCCTGCCCTTATCCCACTATGTGGGGTCGGCACAACATGTATTCTTCCTCCACTTCCCTCTATCAGACGTCATCTCAGCACTCACACCTTTCTTACTCATGTCATCCTTCACACAATCCATCCATCTTTTCTTGGGTCTACCTCTAGACCTACGAGTACACATTCATATCCACATTCATATATTACAGATTACGAGTACATGACATCAGCAATTATTCAGCACAGTTATCTGATCCATATTTTTCCTGCAAACATAGACATAGACAAACTCCTTTAATTCGTCCTCCCACTTTTTGTGCTAGTAATGAACAATGAAAAAATAAATAAATATCCTTGGACATACAGCATAGTATTGAGAAGAACCCCAGTTTTCATGAGCACTTATTCCTCGTCATTCTTCAATAAAAATATGAGTTCAACAAGTATATCATGTTGAGCGTAAAAAGCTTATAGATTTGGAACAGCCGTGTTCGAAACTTTGAAATAAAATATGTGAAATATTTTATATAAGATCATTTTATTGTTTCTCGTATGGATTTTGGGTTTATCTGGGTAAAATTATATGCAAAATAAATAAAATATGAACACAACTGTATTCCAGGGCGCGGTAGATAGTACATTTAGATCGTTATGTAATTCTTTAGATCCTTTGAAGGTGTCTAATAGGGTTCATCTATACTAATATAAAAAGAGGTAATGTTGGTTTAATAACAAACCAACAAACAAATTTTAGCTCTTTATAATATTACCTATAAGTAGTATAGATATAGATTATTTGGTACCTACATGTTCATGAGTCATCTACTGAAAAATAACTCACCTACTTTTTTAAAAAGTCGCTCGTAAATGTAGAGTTCTCGTTTGATACGAGTTATTGACACGTTTTACAAAAGGAGACAAAAAACTTGCACTTGTTACTAAAATTGGTTTTAAAATAGATATTCTGCCTTTACTAGTTTCGATATAAAAAGATTAAAGGGGATAAATAAATATTTTCGAAGAGTACAATTAAATATTACAGAATTGGTGTTAATCAGGCGTAGCCAAATCTCTATAACCTATGCCAAACGATCCTAACGTACCTACTATGCTGTAACTTAGAAAATACAAAATTTAATAACTGGAAAAATACATATTATTATTATCCTACTTTTAATCCGGGTTAGCACCACGCGAAGCTGCGGGAAATTTACCTAATTTCTTAATTCCTGTATGAGTCCTTAGGGCATTAGGTATATTAGGTTCATCAAAGGAACTCGAATAACTGCCTTTGACGGTTATAAAGCTGGTACGAGCTCATCGCTCTTTGTTGGAAGTTATGAAGATCAAAACCAACACGTGCTCATGACGCAGGATGGATCCGATAGGTGGCGCCACAGTGTGTAGAATGAAGTAAGTGAAGTTATCACTAGTGATCGGAATTTTACGAGCTTAACTAAAGTGCATAAACAAAGCAAGTGGAGACTTCCTTACTACGACAATTTTGAGTCAAAAAAAACCTGCATTTAAAATTAATGTTTAAAATTAAAATTCTGTTACTAACTTTGTTCTAAGGAAGAATTACTTTGTAGGTACTCGTAAGTTTCGTAAATAAAAAAAAATGATGAATACTGTTTTCATGAGAACTAAAAGAGCCGGCTTAGATGTACTTTAGAAACGGCCAAAATATCAAAACAATTGGTACGAAAAATATTTAGTCTTAACGCGGCTCCACACAATATAAATCTGCTAGATGTCTAGGAACCACAACACGTAATACGCGCTGTTTGAATGTTTATTATTTCAAAAAACAGAAACAACAAAACTAAAAATATCTCAGTTTTCTATTCCCGATTTATAAACATGCCTTACCGTCCGTCCCGACCTGTGTCAACAACATACAGACAAATCGGTAGTCTGTTTGAGCGCCCCTATCCGTAGTACTTGTTTGTATGTCCGTACCTCTATGTTTGTTCAGAAATTATTCCTATGCCTGCACTGCCTATCCAATTCTGTTTGGACAACTAGAAGGTTTGGCAAACTGATCAAGATTATATTACATTCGCTTCCACTTCAAGATCATGCTGTAACTTGACCTTCTTCTATACGTGATAACCTGTAATTGGCTTTTTGTTTCTTATTAAGTTTATCTATTTGTTATATAGGCTGTTGTTTTTCCAATAAAGCTTTAAATCTAAATCTATAAACCTTAAATAAACAGACTCAAGTTACCAGCCGCCTTATACTCCAAATAACCATGTCTTAATGGCACGTCACGGCGTGGTTAGTTTGAAAAATTCTATGGATTTCAGAAAACAAAAGATAACGTGCAATCTGCATCCATCATCATTAAGTCTATTTTGGATCCATGTTCCAATAAGTTTCGCTGGTCAGTTTGTTTCCTCAATTCCTGAACTGCAATTTGGCGCTAGATTTGCAGTGTACAAAGTGTCTACTCCAGTTCTGCTACAAAACCAATAGCCTTTTCTGGCTACTGGTAAAGTAAACCGTAATTTAAAACCGACGTAGCGTTTGGAATTACTGAGAATCATGGTCAGGTAAATGAATAACGGATAACCGTTGGGGAATTAAACTTCCATTAAGATCATTTAACTGAAGTTTTTTGTTTTAAATGCTTATTGATGGGAAGAAAACATAAGTAGATTGGTAGATGTTCAGATTTTCCTTAAACTTAAACTAAACTAGACATTATACGGGAAATTACTCACGTAAAAATATTGTCGATTCAGATACCGACAATGTTTAATAATTTCTAAGAAACGTTTAATTGTTCGGGTTTGTTTTTAAGTAAAGATGCGAAAGCCTTGACTCTGTCGCGACGCTAAATTTAACCATCCCAGTTTTCAATGCTCCTCTAAAGAATATTATGTACCTAAGTACCAAACTAAACAGAAACGCGAAGAAAAAATACGTAGACTTTATACCGTATATGTAGAAACTTCTATTGCAATATAATTAAGAATAGATTTAAGTAAACAGAGGCCAGAGTCCGTAAATTGTGCTAAACAAATACGTTCTACATTTCCATGCCCCGGTGCTGTCCGGGCTAAGGTAACACAAGGCTGGTGTCTACCAAAGCGAAGAAATTAAATGAATGGGCTATAATGTGTTTATTTTTCAAAAAATGTGTTTATTTTCAAAAATGTACGACCAATTAGATGAAGATGGCTCGTAGACCGAGTTTTTTTATTTACGAGACATGTAATGTGAAGTAAGAGGATGATGATGACGAATAAACTCACCCCACGTAATGTAGAGTAGGGAGGATGATGACGAATAAAAAAATCAAAACTCTTTTTCAACTTGGCTACCTATTAATAGAGTAGCTAAGCTGAAGTCATCATAATTATTGTATTGTTAACTCTATTTCTTAATCTGTCAAATTCACTTTACGATAATTCAGCAAAATGCTCAATTATTTTAACTCGACGTCTCTTTTTCGCTTTGGTAGAAAACGACCCTTACATCCAGCGGTGCTTTGCAAACACGTTTGCTGTAAAACAATACACAGTTCTTGTGCCCAATGTCAAGTCCAAAGCAACTACCCCCAAATGGGACGCAAATTACAAGTCTTGTTTGCAATGAGAAAAGTTATAATGGGTAGTTTCGTTTTATAACTGTGAATGTTTTGGTTACATCGCAGTCGTAGGCTCATATTCAGAGACTTCACTCAAAATTGAGTCTACGGTTTAGGCATAGATTTTTGACAATTCTCTATGAAAACTGAGTCTTGAATCACTGCTTGAGACACGATTTACGCTTGAGTATAGTCTCTGAATATGGGCCTTAGTATAGGAACCCATTTTATAATCCTGGCGCGTTAGGTCGAAGCAAATTACTTCTTGTTTTACACTGATGACATCGTGTTAATTACTTATTGAAATAATTAGTGTGTAATGTAAAATCACAAAATATGGACACAAATTTAATAGTGGACAATAAAAGTAAATACCTACCTAGTTACTGAATGAAGAGCACTTACTAAATTGGTGCGCTATGCGGAACAGCTTTGGTGCTCTTCAATTAATGTTTTTCAAAATGGGTGCGCTACGACTACGAACCCCGTTTTAGTATATTAGTTAGTTTAGAGCCGAACGGTATCGCACGTGATGATGGTAAGCGGCCTGACGGTATGTCTTTGATTCCTTGGAGCCGTGGGAGACCGTTGGTGTGGGATGCCACCTGCGTGGACACACTGGCGAGCTCTCATTTATCGGCGACATCCAGGGTCGCGGGTGCGGCGGCGGCTGCAGCAGAAAGCTTGAAAAGGCGGAAATATGCATCCATTGGAGATGGTTACATATTTCTGCCTTTTGGCGTAGAAACGCTTGGTTCGTGGGGCCCAGAGGCGTGGCTTCTTTACCGGGAAATTGCAAAGAGGCTCATAGACGAAACCAATGACCAAAGGGCTGGTGCTTACCTCGGACAAAGGATAAGTTTAGCCATTCAACGAGGTAACGCTGCCAGCCTTTTGGGCACCCTACCTGCGGCCGGTGACCTGAACTCTGTATTCTATCTTTAGGTGATACTAGGTTAGAATACAGAGTTCATTTTTATTAAATTAGTTTTTAAGTAGTGTAGGAATTTTTTGTTTGTTTCTGATATAAAACTTTATTTGAATAGTGGAAATAAATAAATTTTATTCTACTTTGGTAAGTATAATATAATTATTATTATGGTCACCATCAAAAAAGCTTTTCTTTTCGGTTTTGTGTTCTAGACAAGTTGCTTAGCAATGTAAAGTAAAATTGAATGAAACTATTTCAAAATTCTCTTCAATTAGGACAGAATTACAGCTGACATTTTCTATCTAGCAAAGTATATTCGGTAAGGTAGCACTAGTTTAGTGGCATACGAGATTACCAATTATCTTAGGCTCACTCTCTATCTAGGCCCAGACCACCAGGTTCTTGCCTGATTCTTTCCTTGGTGTAGGGAGTTGTTTTGGAACAGGCAATAGAGTCACCTAGTTTTTAAGACTGTACGTTTCTTTCTTGTCAATTTATTTCGCTGGATATTGACATTGAGAGACTGGTTAGTGAAGCATGCCTCACTTGCCCGTTGTGTTGTGGAGACACGTTAATTCAAAATATATTCATAATTAGTCACTCAGTTTATCTTAATGAACGTGTCTACACACCGCGACCATATTCATACCCAGATGAAGATTCTCCGGAAGAATTGAAACACTTATCGGTATCTAAATCGTCGATATTTAAATTTCTTGTGTGATTTTAATAATGTCTAGTATAAATCACAATAGTCTTGAAATTGAAAAACAAAACAGAATTTTGGAAGTCGATCCAGTATTAAAACCAAAACCTTTAAAATAAAGTCAGAACTAATACCAACTAGTGCTAAAGGTAGCTGAGCATTTGTCACCACCGGCAGCATCTGGCGTCGGATTGCATCTTTTTATTCATGAGAACTACGGCCGTTGAACTTAGAAATACTCGTATATAGGAAAGCACACAGTAAACCATTAGGTATTCCATAGATAATCTCTACTAATATTATAAAGAGATAATGTTGGTTTGATTGTATGGGGAGGTCATTCCGCGCCGCGTATATTAGTATATATCTATACCAATAATTATAAAGTGGTAATGTTGGTTTGTTTGTTTTACGGAGGTATCTCCGAAACTACTCAGCCGATTTCAATAATTCTTTCAAAAATGTGTAAAATGGACTGTTGGGATGGTAATTGGCTATAGTTTTATCCCTGTAGTTTCATGAGCACAGCCGTGCAAAGCCGGGACGTGCAGTTTATATTAAAGCATTATTTAATAACTATATTTCTACTAGACTAGTAGCACGTCCCGGCTTCGCACGGGTGTACTAATTAGGCCACCGGGATAAAATATAGCCGATAACCTCCCGGACAGTGCATTCTACACACCCTTGAAAGAATTTTTGAAATCGGTTTTAACCATCGGACAGTCCAGTCTACACACCCGTGAAAGAATTTTTGAAATCGGTCCAGTAGTTTCGGAGATTACCTCCGTCAAACAAACAAACAAATTTTACCTCTTAGTGTAGATGTAGATAGATAAGCGGTAAGAAATGTGTTATAAGGCAGTAAACTTACTGCAAGATACACACTGTGGCGACATTCTTGGCATTTGAGCTAACATTTTGCTCGATTTAGAAACCTGAATTCCATTTTAGCTAACAAGAGGGAACTTTGTTTTAAAATTAATTTTTCAAACTGTTTTAATTACTATTGTTTTAATTGGGTAGTAATCGACATCTTTTATTGATGTTTTTTTTAAGTTTATGACAAAGAAATTTGTCATTAGTGAAAAAAGGTGACTTTATACTTATTCTTTTAACAAATTGTTTTACATCTTTTGCACATAAATTTCAGATTTTTTAAAGATGTCTAAGGGATAGTCAGAGGTAATGTCCACACACGTTTGGTACATACCCCTATTTTTCAAAAGTAAACATTCCAAACGTGACAAGTTGCAAGCCCATCGACGCCATTAGAAATTTAACTGGTTTCACCTTTTAGACCTTGTGGTTTTTTTCGAAACAAAAAATTCATTAATAAACCGGCTGGATTCAAACCTACGAACTTCTGTAGGTACTAATCCACCTGGTGTGGGGAGTTGCGTTGGAACAGGCAATAGAGTCACCTAGCTTAAAAGTCTATAGGTACATTTTTAAGTGATCCTTGAGGTCCTACAGAAATAAACATACTTTTCTTTCTTTCTTTCTTTCTTTCCACTGACCAACACAGCTCTTTGTTGAATCAATTCAAAAGAAATACTTGTTTACCAATTCCCAAAAGTTTGTTTATTTCTATACCAATTTATTTGAAGTCCCCAACTTTTACGACATCGTCAAAAATACTATCGGATGATCACCCTCGAACGAACTCTGAAATGGCGTTTAGAACTGTGTTTGTTATATTTTTCTGACAGGAAATTGGGACAGCGACCTCTAGACAACACTACAAAAAATCTTTGAAATTTGTTCTTGAAAATTCTTAATAGTTATGTTTGAGCCTGTGGCCGAGTGGTGCCTCGACTTTCAATCTGAAGGTCGTGGGTTCGAATCCGGGCGTGCATCAATGGATTTTTCGTTGAGAAAAAAAATTTATGAGCATTTTCACGAACTCTAAACGGTGAATGAAAACATCGTGGGTTTCCTACGTATTGACCATTTTTATTTACACTTTAGTAATTTTTTAAAAGGCAGAGACACTCATAATTTACATATTTATTTCTATGTATTGCTGCCTGGGTCTTCGTGTTGATTTTTGCCTGTTGATTAGAAATACAATGTTTCATTATTAAGGTTCTAATTCCAAAAAATAAAAATAAAACCTTTTATGCGCCGTTATTTTAACATAGCTAGGGTTGTCACACGTTAGTAATTGCAAAATCTACGACGAACGAATTCCTAAAACAGTTTTGCAACTTTTTGGTTTGTTCTGAAACTACGTGTACAGACTAACAACTGGAGGAGTGGATTAATTGAATAGTTTTCTAATTTACAGCCTAAATCTATCAACAATATGCTTTGTTATCGTTTAGTGTGATTTTACCAACATTACTTATATTAGTTTTATACAAACAGACTTCAATTCTGTTAAAAGCTACAATTATATCTAAGCGGTATTTAAGCGGTAGCCAGTATACCTCAATATTGAGGCCATGTCTACATTTTGCAAAAGTACAGGATGTCGATTCTCGGCGACTGTCAAAACATGACGCGGTAAAAGATTGCACGTTATCTAGCTTTTCTTTTCTGAAATCCATCGGATTATTAAAAAAACACGCTTTGTCGTGCCACGTCAAGACATGGTTATTTGGAATATAATGCGGCAGGTTGCAAAATAATAATTAATTTAATTATAATACATACGAGAAGGCGACCATTAAATGATCGAATATCAAGGAACGCCCCGCACGACTTTTGTAACCAGTAAAAATTGAAACAGTCATTAAATGAAAATGACTCGCTCACAAATGTTTGCTTTCATCATCATCATCAGCCCTTTTTATCAGCCCACTGCTGGGCATAAGGGAGGCCCCTTCGTGATTGCCATTTGCCTCGATCCTGCGCCAGCCTTAGCCAGCCTTTGCTTTGAAACATACGAAATTAATTTGCGCGAGATCCGCGCGTCACGAAAAGTTTCAGTATTTAACTCGTTGCATCTCTAAGGAGTTTCAAGGACCAAATAGTTTGAACACCTGGTTTGAGGTCCGCGCATGCGCCAGCACTTGGACCCAGAAGCTTTACTTTGCAAACTCAGTTGCCGTCTGGGTCGCGGTGAGACCACACCAAATATTCGGACACTTTTCACGACAAAGTGATCGCGACAGCCCTAACAGTATTTGTTTGTGTTTAATTTGGTACGAGATTGGTTGAGTGAACTGTGTGTGTGTGTTGTGTTCATGAGGTGAGTTTAGTGGTTTTACTATAATTTAGCTAAATTTAATATTACTAAAATTTTGTTATTTTTATTATGCTTAATTACCTAAAAAAACAAAAAAATTAATTATGTTTTTAAAAAAAATCTTATTGCTTGTTCAGACCGTATCGAATTTTTTCTTTTAGATACATAATAAAACCTTAACTGATTCAGTTAAATTAAACTTCACTTCCTACAATCAAAATTGTAAAGTTACTATTATTTTCGACGGAAGTAAACAATTTTTCTCAGCAATTTTGTGTGAAGATTAAAAAACTCAAAATTGTGTATTGTGTGCTTGTTAGATGGTACCGTGGTTTTCCTTATCATGGTGTTTCTTATACCGGTAGATTATTTTGGATCAAACGAAGCTTTTTGTGAATGAAAAGTTGATGAAAAAGATACCTTGCTTACCAACAATCATTGTTATGTAAATACTTACCGACAATATTTTGTATTACTCACATAACCAGTTTTTTTATTATTATTAAAATTATTATTAACCCGTAGTGTCCCACTGCTGGGCAAAGGCCTCCTTGATCTTTCCAATTATCACGTTCTTGTACCTTTCTGTATGTTTTACGGGTGTTTTACGGTAAGTAGGTAAGTTAGAGCTCGTCAGTTTATATATTTAACTTTCAGAATTTTCTGTAATCGCTCTATTTTTGATGATGCTGTAAATAACTATAACCAGACTAACATTTGCAACGTGAGAAAATGTGGACTAGAAAATATGTACCTACTCTAATTGCCAACCTATCATGTAAAATGTTACTTGTAACTAAAATTAGGTAATCAATTTCAAAGTTCTAAAGTTAGGATATAATTTTCAACTAGAAAATTATATCCAAAGAACTTTCCAAAGTGAATATATCTTATTAGCATTGAACACAATTAACTAGGCCAATTAAAACTAGATCAAATAAACCAATTCTTGCCATAATTAATCAAAATACAATTGCCTATAGACATTTCATTCAATAGACTGTAATTCATTTTGGAGTCATTTATCATTGATGAACAAGCGGAATACAAAATTTTCGTGAGTAATTATGATTTAAATCAAATTGCCGTTTTATGACTATTCGACTCGTTCGTTCGAGCTTTTAGGACGCCTAAAGGCCTCCTCCATGGCTCAACGACTTCATAAGCCGGGACCAACAATATAAACAGTCTTCTTCTTTCTTTCGTGTGAGCAAGTGGCCAACTTTAGTGACGGAGATTTAGGACGCCTAAAGGCCTCCGGCATAGCTTAGATATCGACTTTAAAAATCGGAACTGACAATTTAATGAGCCCTTAGAAGCACGGAAGCACTCAGATACCTAATAATGCCACTTACGGTCGCCCATCCAAGTTGTGACCGCTCAGAACGTTGCTTAACTTCGACGATCAAGACCGTCTTAGTGCCAGTTTCAATAACCTTTCTATCTCTGGTTTTGCTTACTGAGATATTTGACATTACTTCCATACAAAATGTGTCAAATATCTACCGACATGATGAAACATTATATTTACAGGTATTTATCGCAATTACCTTAATTTTACTTTATCCCGACGTTTCAACTGGATTGCACCAGTGGTCGCGGGCAGACTGAATAAATATGTTTCATCATGTGTTCCGATTGCAAAAGTTTAAAAAAGACTATCTACCGACAGTAAGCAAAATCGGAGATAGACACGTTATTGAGACTGGCAGTTAGTAAGCTTCGCCACGAGCGCTTCAATAGCAATAAGAAACCACAACGGACCGTAAGTTTTCGTAAGTAGTTCTCAGGAAACAAAGAAAGCTTTTGAAAGAAAAAAAACCTAAGAAATTCAATGGAGCGTTTGTGACAAAACGATTTACCTCAATTACCTATTTTCAGAGAACCTCAGGTGGGTTCAAAAGGATCGGTAATGTAAAATAAAGGTCAACCAATATAAAGGCTGTCTCTGTACCTTATTTTGTTGGGTTCGAGTCTCGGTCGTGCATTATTGAATGTTTTTGATTGATTTGAGAATCGGTATAAAAATGTTACGTATAATCCATATCCATACTAATATTATAAAAGGGAAAGTGTGTGTGTCTGTTTGTTCGTCTTTCACGGCAAAACGGGGCGACGACGCATTGACGTGGTTTTTTGTGTGGTCATAGATGAAGGGATGGCAAGTGACATAGTCTACTTTTTGTCCCGATATTCCCGCGGGAACGGGACTTACGCGGGTGAAACCGCGGGGCGCAAATAGCCAGTACATAAAAGTTAAATTGTTACGGAACCCAGTCTACCAATCTTGACTCGCACTTACCCTTATTTATTTTAATTAAATACGCCCCGTTTCACAAAACAGAGCGTAAATACATTTACCGGTAATCGTCCTAAGCCGTACATTTACTGTAATGTTTAATTACATGACGGGTATTTTCTTGCAATTAAAACCTTAATTATAGACATGGGAGGTGTAATATCCCATTTTGTAAACCCCACGAGATGATTATTATCTACTAAGATGTGATTTCAAAGCTTTTTGGTCTGAAAAATTGAAAAATCTTAAAAACCGGTAGGATTCGAACCTGCGTCGTTACAAGCGATCTCCTTAAACGCGGGTTGCCTCACCACTCGGCCACGGGGTCTTATTCTACCGGGGATGAAACTATTTATTTATTTGAGGAAAACTAACAGCTAAACAAACATTATAGATAGAGTAGATAAGAAATACTTATTTAGAAGCAAGGAGCTAATTACAAGTCTTCACTAATATGAAACAGAATAAGCAACTATGACCACTATATCAACTACTAGCTGCTCCCCGCGGTTTCACCCGCGTAAGTCCCGTTCCCGCGGGAATATTGGGATAAAAAGTAGCCTATGTCACTCGTGGATAATGTAGCTTTCGAATGGTGAAAGAATTTTTAAAATCGGTTCAGTAGTTTTTGAGCCTATTCATTACAACCAAACAAACAAACAAACAAACAAACAAACAAAGTTATCCTCTTTATAATATTAGTGTAGATAATCTTTTACAGCGGAGTCTAAGTAATAGGATCCTGTTTTTACCCTTTGGGTACGGAATCCTAAAAAGATTACATAGTCTTTTTCAGTCAAAAAAATAGATTATCTATGTCTATACTAGAAGCGACGCGTGATCCGAGGGCTGGCTCTTATTTGGCTCAACGAATCAGCATTGCTATTCAGCGTGGCAATGCGGCCAGTGCCTTGGGCACGCTTCCGTCTGGCAGTGGTTTGGATCAGTTGAGCTACCTATAGACCGTTTGCAACGGTCCCTAAATGGCTCAACTGGTTCTATGGTGTATTTTGTACAGTTATGTATTAGTTTAGTTTCTGTAAATAAAGTAACTATTGTCTATACTAATATTACAAAGTGGTAAGTAATGTTTGTTTGTTTGACGTAGGTAATCTTCGAAACTTCTTAGCCGATTTCTAAAACCTTTTACCGATGTGTAGAACTATCGGGATGGTTATCAGCTATATTTTATTTCGATAGTTTCATTCGTACACCCGTGCAGAGCCGGGACGTGCTGCTAGTTTCTAAACAAGGGAGTTAAATGTCTTTGTATGAATCACAGTTATCATTGTGACATTTCAAAATGATTTATGATCTGAATTTGAACGATTTATATTCACATAATAAGACTGTCAAGAATTCTGTATCACATTTTCATAAAAATGGTTATAACTTTTGTTATTTCAATTATGATTGATGCTTAGTGCTTAATGATTGCTTGATAAATTACAATAAATAAAATCTAACAATGATTATTTTATTAGAAAGAGATAGTTTGTGTCAGAGACCTGAAACGCAGAGGTTGCGGGTTCGATTCCCACAGCGGGACAAATGGTTGCTACTTTTTATCCAGGTAAAACGAGAGAACAAATTCAACGTTATTTTGAAATAATACCAAATACATTTTTATTTCAGAAAAAAACGTTAAGAAATTTCCTTCCTTCAAAACTCACAATTATTTTCAGTCAAAGATCTTTTATAATATAGTGTGATTCGAATATTCTGACAATTTAATTAAAACGGACTATATCTGTTTCATTATACATTATTTTTATTGTAACGATCTACCCGACTCGGTCAACCATTGTTTATTTTACAGTACTGACTAATGTAAAGAGAAACTACCCGACCTCTATTAAACCTGCCCATTACATTTTCTATTGAGGGTATTTCAAAATACAAACGAACCTTAAACCTACTCTAACTAAATATAAAATGAGTTACTGACTGACTATAAACTGTTGTAACTGTTTTAGTAATAGGACTTGAAATTGTGTAGAATTCTAGTTAACATCGGCTTACTCTGGGGGCTTACTCTGCTCAGCGAAAAAATAAATTTCGGCATCAAATCGCAGGTCAGCTTAAGTTGGTGGTAACTGAATTCGGAATAATAACCAGCATAAGCTGACCTGCGAAAATTGGCACGATGCATCGTTTTCGATTTGTATAGTAGAGGGGCTGAGCCGTATTGGCCGAGTGGATTAGTGCATCAACTTTCGATCCGAAGGTCCTGGGTTCGAATCCGGCCATGCATCAATAAAAATTTTTTCGTTGTAAAATTGATCACTGCTGCTGAGTAGCCGCGGATTTCCTCACGATGTTTTCCTTCACCGTTTAAAGCTCGTGAAAGCTCATATAAACTTTTCGACACGAAATTGGAATAGGATAGGATTTGGAATTTAAGTCGCACCAATCCACTCAGCCAGCACGACTTTCTTCGCCACAAGTGAAGCAGTACAATCTACTAGTGGTCCAAACGACCCAATAACCCTGGTATGCAAACGACCCCCAGATCCACGCAGTTCCGAAACAATCAAAGGGGTTAAATATGCAAACCACCACGGAATGGCTTCCGGTAGAAATCTCGTTCGGCACCGGAAGTCATCGCTGTGACGGCCGCAACCACAGCACGGGGAAAACAAAGAATAGGTGACCTTTTAGTAAGAAATTATGGTCACCTTATTGGTCTTCACACATTTTTTACAAAATACGAGTAAGTGGTTGAATAATTTATTATTTGATGTCACATAATATGAAAAAAAAATATTTGTTTCGCTATTTGAAATAGAATTTATTTGAAGAATTATTTATTTAGAACCATGGTATACACCAGTTGTATTGAAAAACTATTCCAAATTGGCAAATTTTGTAAATATTTTCATCAAAAACCTGTTTCGATAGAAAACAGCTTACAAACGCACAAAGAGAACAGACTTCAAAATGTAATACTTAACCCGTTAACGTTGCACATTGTGTAAAATCAGCTCATTTTGATGAATTTTAAAAGAATGCAATTCTGGAAGTTGAAAAAGTTATGGAGTTTATTACCAGCTGGCATAGTCCCAGCAGGCAGACTGATACAACTTCTCTGAGATTACCGACATCGCACCGGGACGGGAACGGACCGAACTATAGGGGAAGGTCTTCTAAAATGATCCCTGGAGGTAAAACGATCCCTGGTTGACCCCTCAAACGTCAGTTCCCGTCGGACGGCAATGAAAAAATATCCGTTGAGCGTCGCCTGCCGTCCCACGGCAAGCTCATAAGGGTGTTACTCGATTGAGTGCCCAACTCTAGCTATATCTATGTAGTATTTTTAAGTCCTTCTTTCGTATGAGCAAGTGGCCAACTCTGGTGACGATTTTTCAAGTGAACTCCGTGTTACCAAGGATGAGCCAAGCATTTAGTGTCGTGATGGCAGTGACATGACAGTGGAAAAGTTTTACGGACAAATTGTTATTAAATTTTCGATGCTCAATGTAAGGTAAGGCATTTTTTGGTATCTATAAATCGACAATGTTTTTAAGTGAGTAATTTCCTGTGTGATTATAATAACGTCCTGAAATGTTTCGCTCCGGACTCGCTCCGTTCTCACCTCGGTCTACTTAAAGAGTAGCTTATTTGCATTCAAAACTACTAGAAAGTCCGAACGCTTGTTGACTTCAACTTCGGCACTTTTAAAGTGCTCAATTGAAAGTTCAACTGTTTAAGAATGTTTACGCGCTTGCAAAGCTTTTTACTCTACGGATTGTTATATTTGTTACTATAAAGTCTCATTTTGAACTTTTAAAGTCTTATTTTTGAACTTAAAAAGAAGAGTTATGTTCCACTGGTATTTGTGTGGTTACTTACCGATTCTTTTATCGCCGTAGATATCTTCAAATGATCTAAAGAATTACATAAAGATCTACCAATCCATGGGATACAGTCGTGATCATATATGATTTAAAACATACCTACTTCAAATTAATAAAACAGCAAATTTTTGTACTCGGTAGAGACGATACCGCACGTAATGAGGGAACAAACTATATCGGTACGATCCGCATCTCATAGCTGTTTGCTACAAATTGGGGAAAATGTTACGAATAATAAGTTATTTCTATACTGTGGTAATGTGGAATTTGCGAGGCTACTTTTCTAGCGTGAGAAAAACCCGCGGCTAGTTACCCACGAGTATTGACCGTTGTCTTTCCTGTGGATATGGCCGGCTGAGAGGATGGCTGGGCAAGCCTATTCCATCTCAACAAACTCCCAGGCACTACAGTCATAGCTACAGTGTCATTTTAGTATAGGCAAAGATTTCGACGACCTCTGTGGCTTAGTTTTGGTTTTTGGTTCATTGAATTATTAATCTCAAAAAAGTCAAATTACTCACTTACAAAACTAATTTCACTTAAAATTATAACAGGTTTGTAATTTAATACCAGTAAGCTAAGTTCAACAACCACTAAGTCTTATGCATCTGAACCTATTAGCTCGTTTCAAGAAATGAAGTATACATTTCTTGAAACGAGCTAATAGGAACGTAAATAAACTCACGTGATTGGTCGTCGAAAATAATTGTTTATTCTCTTATTTGTTAGGTTTGATTATTGACAATTGATTTGACAATCTAGCCAATCACGAGATAGATTATTATTTTCAACGACCATCAAGTGAGTTTATTTTATCTTCCTATTAGCTCGTTTCAATAAATGAAGTATAGACTCTTAGGTACCAGGGTGCTATGATGCAGTAAGAGTGCATTCAGCAAAGCACTGGAACACATCAAAGATCAGACCAAGCCTTTGAAAGCAAATGGTTGTACACTTGAGCTCATCTTAACCGTTTCATTGGTATGAGAACGTCTTTGGATTCTAGTGGATGAATGGAACACGCTGTTTTTGTTTATTTATTTATTCAATCTTCACAATATCCATATATCTTAGAGTAGAAATATGTTACTAAAATTTAAATATCATCTTATACTTAGTACAATATATTTTTTTTAACTTTGTGTCGGTAATAACCACCGGGACAATAAAATAACACAAAAAAACTTGCACAATCACTTAGAACGTCTAATAATGTATTTAGGCATGACTACCCCATCAGACATCTTTAACGAATCTAAAATTACTAAGAAGATCTGAGAGAATATCACCCGAATTAAAACGCTAAATAAAGTAAGTGGTGCTTGTCTATGACCTAATTTGTCATTTTGTTTGTTTGTTTGAAATATGTCATAAAAAAGCTGCTTAACGGTTCATGGCATATTAAATATTTATTTAATATTGTTTGAGTATTCGGGGTTATATTGTGTACTAAACCTTGGAAATAACAGTCTTGATCATATTTTAGCTATGACTTAAACTCTAAACCTAAAAAACTCTATCATTGCCAACTAGCTCCTATTTACATAGTTCAAGTACAGTGAATTTCAAAACTGTTTGATCGATTCGAGATAGCAAATCGAATAAGTGTGTCTTTTTCCGATTTCCTTGATCTCATTAATTTCAAAGTTCAAAGCGAGCAAGGGGGGTGCAAGGAGGAACGGAGGGGGGTTAAGGAACTAATTTAGCGAATTACAGAAATTTTGATCCGCTGAAGTGAAATAAGAGTGAATTACAGGATTTGCTTCTGTTTAATTTGGAGGTTTATATAGGTTTTGGTATTTATTTAAAACTACATACTCGTTTGATCAATATTAACCAATACATTTACAAGCTGCAAGCAAAATGCTAATTCAAAAATTAAACAAATGACCTAAAGCCCTCGTAATTTCGTACGCAAATGTACCCGTGCGCAAACATACGCCGCCCACTTCTCATCACCGTTCTTTTTACGTGACGCGTGTGACCCAGCTTTACAATTCAAATTGACTGAGTCAATTAACAACAGAACTGTTACTAATATGAATATAATGCTGCCTGTTTGTTTGTAAACATGAATAAACGATGACATATGCTATATCATGTCACAGTATTATTTGAGTGGTAATGTTCCAAACTGCAGCAAAATTGGAAAGCGGAATTCATATTTTCAAATCAAACAACATTGAACAAACATTAGAATATAAACAAATTATTACCTAATCCATACTAATATTATGAATACGAATGACTGAATGTATTTGACTTTATTTCACGCATGAACAAATCGGTCAGTGTCGCTTTTGGCGTATAAAATAAATTTCCTTGGACATTTCACACGACAATGGTCCCAAGCCAAGCAATTTAATGTTTGTGTTTAGGTAACTACACAGATTAAATAGGTACAGATGCCTCATCTAGAACATTGATTTCACTCTTATTTTTCTTCGGGCTATTTTTTGGTGTTTGATTTTTGAGGCGTCACGTAGCGGCGTTTAGGCATCCGACTGCATGATACTTAGCACTAGATGGAGTTACTTATTTTTGATTGCAGGCAAGACCTAAACACTGCTAGGGACGCCGCAAAAGTCAAAAACACCAAAAATAGCCCGAAGAAAAATAGGAGTAAAATCAATGTTCGAGATGAGGCATCTGTACTTATATAATCTGTGGTAACTATACTTCAGCCAAATTGGACTTGCTTTGTTTGGAAACAAACTGTCTACTTAACTTCATATATTTTTTTATATTTATACTTACATTTCTCAATAATAAAGGATTTGTGACTACTCCTTTCAATGTAAATTACAATTAATTTAGTCAAAGCACTAATTACTTATATTAATTTTTTTGTTAATACACACACAATATACGAGTATAGAACAGACCCAGACACGGAACAAATATCTGCAAAACATACAAACATTTGTCCCGTAGCGGGGATCGAACCCACAACCCCCTAACCGGGCTTTTGCCCACTGCGCCACAGAAGTCGTCAAAAACAGTTACAATCGGCTGATTTTACGTAGATGTTGATTATACCACAATTAATTAAACTTGTAAGGGTAGGTTGGGGTGAGGTCTGTGAATTTAATTCTGTTGCTACAATACACCCTTATCTGAAACGGGGCAAGTTTAGCTATCTGTCGCGTGTGGAACTTATTTGTTTGTAGGCGTGAATTTGGATTCTTTAAGAAACGGTTACCGTCATTTAGCGTAGTAAATCACAATAAATATTAAATTTTAAAATAACAAATGAGCAGAAACTACTGTCTAGCAGTGTATTAGTCAAAACAACTTCACAATTCTGCCATTATGATCATCAAACTATTTATCCCCCCGCCGCCTCCTCCGCGACCTGCGTCCCGTGCCGAGCGATACACCGCCCGCAGTGAACGTCGTGCCCGCGAGGAGTGACCACACTCATACCCAGATGAAGATTCTCCGGAAGAATCGAAACATTGTCGGTATCTAAATCGACAGTAATTTTACGTGAGTAATGTCCCGTTGTATTAATATAATGTCTAGTACAACTCACGATAGTTTTGAAAGTGAAATATCAAACTATTTGGTTAGTGGTCAACTAGCCATACAGTTGCATGGCTACCACTCCATTCTCTGCCGCTGTAAATTTGTCCTGATTATAATTTTGTTTTTGTGTTTTGTGATCTGGTTTTATTTGTTTTTTTTTTTTTTTTGATTTTTTTGAATTATGTTTTCTCTCTTTCTTTCTATCTTTCTTTCTATTAGGTTTTATAACGGTGACAGATTTAAAACAACTTGTTTTTGTTAAGAAAATTGATAGCCGTTGTAACTTGACATGGGAATTGGTAAACAAACGCACTCGCGGTCGGAGGAACAAAGTAATGTTTTACATTTAACAGCGAAGTCTCTTCTGATTTGTTAAGGGACTCGTTAGCAATTTGATGAATACAGAAAGTTGTGCTTTTCGACTGAGAAGGGTTTGGTGTGTTTGCGAGTATTGTAGAAAAAAGTAAGAAAGACGTTTATTGACACACAATTTTCTAAAGAGAACACAAAAATAACATAATTACAAGAATAGCAGAAGAGAAATAAAAATAACTTGATAACAGAAAAAAAACTTAAATACATTGGTAGATTGTGATGACAATATGTTTAGAATCAAACTGAAACAGTTACTAATTCAGAAAAGCTATTATAATATTAATGATTTTATGACTGATACATTTTGACTTTTTTAAATTTATTTTCAAATGACATTATCTTATTTATATTTGCATGCTAAATTAAGTAGAACATAATTGACACTAAATGTATATTGTTAACATCTATTTGACCTACATTGTGTTCAAGCAAATAAACTTTCTTTATCTTTATCTTTATCTTTGGTTATTATGACTTATTTTAATTTTTCAAATTACGATAGATTTTGTTGAGAAACTCAAAAATATTTATAGATGTTGGTAAATCACTCTAATAAGAGTTGTACCTACTACCTTTATTCAGTTATATAAATGTATAGGAGACCTGGAGTATTACAAATATTTTAGTCATAATCATAAGCTTGAAACATCACTATAGTAACATTCCATAAGATTAACAATTCACATGCTTCCAGTATTTTATGAACAACGTCTGTGCTACTTCAAACTCGTGTCTTACACTGCATTGCATAATTAAGCTGTCAAAGGCATTGTATATAGACCGTTCAAAAGGCATTTATTATGTACACGTGCCTCGTGAGTTCGCTTTCTCAGGATAAAATAGACTGTTTCTATTATAAAGCAGTTTAGAATTTAAGTCTACAATGCTAAATGAGCAGAGTTTGTTTAAAAAAAATTAAATGTAGAGTAAGTAAATTAATAAATAAAGATTAATAATTATCGAGTTTTGATTAAATATTTAGTGTAGTTTTGATTAGAAATGATTTATGAAAACTGCAAAATAAACAAAAAATCAAATGGTTTGAGTCTAATTACATAATACGTATTTTTATATTATTATGCATTATGTTTATTTTATTAAACTTCATAGATATAAAAAACCTATGAAATCACTGAAGTTATTAAAAGTATAGATAAAGCAAACAAAATCTCATACTGGTGGGTGGTGGTTAAAGAAAAACCTATTCATCTCGATAATGATTATTCACTACATTATTTTTATACTTTCTCTGTAATAAGTACTAATTTTAAATATTTAATCTAAATACAAGATCTTATGGAACTTATCATAATTAAATTAAGTCCACCGCGGAATCTAAAACCGCAACTTCCAGTCTCGGTTTTGTAATTTACAAGCTCTCGACTCAGCTTTGTATTTTCTAAAAAACCATCACTGTCTTTACGGACGTAAGAAATTGTATAATTTGCTTGTTATAATGTCATGTTACACATGTCTATAGGAAGTATTTAGGGCAGTCAAAATTAAAGGTAGTTAAATTAATGGACTCTCAAGTTCTGTGTTTTTTAAAGGTTATATATCTTTTACAGTTAGACAAAATTAGATAATGTACCTGGGGCTTGGTATCTTTTAAAGCTGTCAAGAAGGTCTAAGATATATTATATAGGTCATTTCATTTTTGAAAATGACTCCAATTCAAATAGTAAACATAGAAAAAAGCTACTATATTTTTAAAAAGCAATGGGCTTATTCGTCATAACAGCCAATATACATTCGCAGTAAATCGACGGCAGTAATATAACGGTTAAAATTTCATAGAAAACTTGTATAACGTTGATATTTGGCCGAAACTTTGCTATTTATTGAGCCCCAGATGTTGAAGTTCGTGTTTACGATTGTTTTTAGATTATGTCTCTCATCACTTATTCTCTTGGACCCGAAACGATAATTATCGTAAAAGTTTATGACTTAAATTATTGAAAGCTTTAAATATAATGGCAGGAACGATGCTTATTTTATATTTACTGTTATTTTCATCATCATCATTATTGTCAGCTTGGTAGAACCCACTGCAGGGCATAAGCCTCCTTCCCTGGACGCCAAACACTTCTGCTTTGGGCCTTTTGCATCCAGGTCTTACCCTGTACTGTTATTTTACTAAGGAAATATTATTTTAGCGATTGGTCCGCCATTGCACGTTTTGTTAACGGTTTTATTTTTTAATCGTCAAAAAGCAGGTTGTCTGTTCACGTATTTTTTATGTATTATTTGTGACAACCAATCACGAGAGTTTATTTTATTTTCGAGAAATGAAGTATAGCCTGATGCCTCTATAATTAATCCGGTTAATACCGGTTCTTATCCGACCGGTATCGTACCGTTTTTACGGTAACTAAGCCGGTGTGATAAAGGTTTTAAGTAGGTTTTTTACTAAGTGTTTTTAGTCTGAATAAAAGATTAGTAAAGGAAATTCAATTATAATCGTTTTCTTGATATCTTTTTTGTAAAACACAATTTCTAGTCTTGTTTTGTTTACAAAATAGTATTATTAACATTGCAAGATAGTAATAGTTAATCTAAAGTGTGTTAAGAACGCACGAATTAAGTCAAATCAAATCAAATCAAAAAGGTTTATTTATAACTTATAATCTAGACATAAACAAAATAAAACAATTGAAAAATTAGTTACAAAATGGTCCCAACTCAGCTTTTGCAGGTTTTTAAAAATAGAAGAATGAAACAAAACAAAAAATTAAAAAAAAACATACTTTGACAAATATCTTATACTAGCTGCGCCCCGCGGTTTCACCCGCGTAAGTCCCGTTCCCGCGGGAATATCGGGATAAAAAGTAGCCTATGTGTTAATCCAGGGTATCACCTATCTTCATACCAAATTTCAACCAAATCGGTCCAGCCGTTTTTGCGTGAAAGAATAACAACCATCTCACAAACTTTCACATTTATAATATTAAGTAGGTTGCCTGGTAAGCTAGAAAATGATGAATGTTATCCAGCCCACACGTATCACATCAGGCATCTACTATCTCTAAAACAACAATAATTTTATAAAATCTGTTAGAACTTTCAAAGTGCCTTTCACGAGCAAAAAGGGACAATTAGTGTAATAGCTCATCACTCCCAAATGTATGAATACACAATTACAAAGATGAAAGGCCACTGAAACTTTACGAGGACCCATATTACAGCTTTTAGGATGCCCAGAGGTACTTTGATGGGCGCAAGTTAAATCTTAAATGGTTGTAATGGTTTGAAAAGTGTTTGTTTTTGTACAATACTAGCAGCACGTCCCGGCTTCGCACGGGTGTACTA
Organism: Xanthorhoe spadicearia; assembly: GCA_947086425.1. Taxonomy (NCBI): domain Eukaryota; kingdom Metazoa; phylum Arthropoda; class Insecta; order Lepidoptera; family Geometridae; genus Xanthorhoe; species Xanthorhoe spadicearia. The sequence goes on from OX352208.1 coordinate 469,834, forward strand.
ATGGAGCTACCGGGATAAAATATAGCCTATAACCACTCGGACAGTCCATTCTACACACCCGTGAAAGAATTTTTGAAATCGGTCCAGTAGTTTCGGTGATTACCTCCGTCAAACAAACAAACAAATACCTCTATAATATCAGTATAGATATAGATTTAGTATCAAAAGACGATTTATTTGTATAATATTTATAGTTATTAAGCAGACAGTATAAATGTTTACAAGTTTTTCCATTTGAAATTAAGATCATAATTTTTTTTTCTGTTCTTCATTTAATCTGTATTTGTGCGTTAAAATTCGCACATAACACGTCTTAAGAAATGCCCATACTTTTGTAATATAACAATTACGATCCAATTTTTAAAAATATCAAGATTTTGAACATTATAAACATCTAAAACGGGATATTTACCATGATTCGTAGATTTATGAGTTTCCCGATATTTTGGCACGTTGCATGCGCCATGATCACGGTCAAACTATTTACGTCAAAGTATCATTATTGGCCACTTCTCCAACTAACTTTTTACCCAAAAAGTAGCAAAAGCTTGGTCCTTATCCCTGAGCATAATTCGGGAGTAAAAAGCAGAGAGCGTAAAATATTTCCCTGCTGTCCGTAAATTTTCCCTAAATTCATCATACTTTGCCATAATTTAGCGGCAACGTCTCTAAAACAATGATGGAGGCCCAACATAGAACACAGTGTAAACGTGGTAACACTGAAGACAGGATGAAAAATCTGTGTACGGAGTTGCGTTGGAACAGGCAGTAAAAACACCTACACCTGTATATTTTAAACATAATAATAATACACTCATAATTCGTGGTTTTTTTAAATTTCCCGATTTTAGACTTTATATTCTAAAATTAGTAGAAAAGATATTGCTATTCTCTTCTTTTATCACTTCTAGCTTAGAACTAGATTTCGTGTGGTACTGTCAGAAAAAAAGGAATTTTCATTTTTTACTTTTTTAGTGAAACTTTTACTATACAATAAGGTAACGTAAAACTTACATACATACATAATAATCAAGCTTTTCCCATAGGGGTAAGCAGTGGCCACGGACCTCCACTTGCTATGATCCTAACATACTTCTTTGCCTCATTCACTCTCATTACATTCTTCTTCGCGGGTAAAAGTACTTTTGACCTGGCCCTATTAATGTAAAACTTGTACTGTACATTGTTCAAAAACCTGTCATTCTGTATCATTTGCCCTGTGGTCTAACTAGGACACATTGAATCCTTGTTTTTATGGTTCAATCATGTAGGTCCGGGCTCTTGACTCGCCCGAATAGGAGTCCCTCACGAGCAATATGCCGCAGAGTTTATTGGAAAAAAAAAACAAAATGTATTGTGATTTCTAAAAAGATCCCTTCATAGGTGTTTTTGTACAAAATTAGATCATCCTGAGTACATACATATTTTATAGATGGAAAGATAACATAATGATATTGCTACGAAGTACTACGAATTGCTACGAAGTGCTACGAAATTTGCTACGGCTACGAGATACTAGTAAATTTTAAAATGAAGGTTGTTTCTCATTGAACCCCTTTCTTACATTTCAGCAATCTACATTAATTTCATTTACACATTGTACATTTAGTTAATAATTATAGATTGACAACAATATACTACAATAAATAAAATAGTTATGATCTGCTAAGACATATAGGTAACTATTATTTAATATAAAAAATTCGAATAATTGGCGGGAAAATCCCGATATTCCCGCGGGAAAGGGACCTACGCGGGTGAATTGCGGGGCGCATAGTTTCATATAAACTATTTCAAATCAAATCAAATAATAAACAAACAGACTAACCAAGAAGATTACACGCCCAACTGAACCTGCATTAGGTAACTATTTACTCGGAGCTCTTAAGTACGTTCCTACAAGCACCAATTGTCCGTTTAGAGCATTCTCAATTACCACAAGTCTGTTCCCCACTGCTCTCAGATTAAGCCCGAGTTTCTGTGAAAACGATTGACGTCTTAGCTAGGAGCAAATATGGTATTGATCAAATCTTTCAAGCAATTCACCTCAATTTGACTAAAATTAGGTGATTTTAGAGATGTCACTCATACTGTTATTATGTTTTGAACTTTATTGTGAAAGAAATAGGAGCTTTCGGGAAATCAATTAAAATAAGGTAGGTAAATACGTGATAAAATCTCGTAATCCATATCACAGATAAAATAATATTAGTATCCATAAGTACTTAAAATTATAAAAGGGGAAAATGTGTGTGTCTGTCTGTCTGTTTGTCCATCTTTCACGGCGAAACGGGGCGACGCATTTACGTGATTTTTGTGTGGGGATAGTTAAAGGGATGGCAAGTGACAGGCTACTTTTTATCCCGATATTCCCGCGGGAACGGGACTTACGAGGGTGAAACCGCGGGGCGCAGCTAGTTTCATATAAATTAAACATAACCCATTCAAGGCCCAAGTCCTCCGGCTCGTCCTGCAGCTCCGCCGCCGCGGCGGCGGAGCTGCAGAACGAGGTAGTGCGCCCGGGGCATACAACGTGTTAACGGACGTAATGACGGCCACCGTTATTTACCAAACGTAAGCTTACAACCCCCCGTGCAGTTACTTGAACTTTAGACAACGGTAAATGGATTTCAAGTTAGATCGTAAAGTACTTTCCTGGGCGGGTAAAGTTTTCAGATTCGTTTTAGACATTTTGGAAATGTATTAGGCTGAAAACATTCCGGGGTCATTTAATTAGATTCAACGTATTAAGGACACCACACACAGCAGCTATAATATGAAGATATATCTTATAGCACGATATATCTCAATACATCTTTCTATAGAAATCGTCAGGAGACCACACACAGCAGCTATAATATATATTTTCATATCTTCGTATCTTAAGATACTGAGCTATACGAAAATATATATCTCAGTATATCTCAATATATTTCAGTATATTTCACTTCGTACAGGATGTTCAAAAATTTGATGATTATTTTATACTTTTATTTCATTCTTACCTAAAGCACAAAGCAAGTCGCTTACACTGCTGTCCCCATCCAGAGCCTCCGAAGAGCGGACGTGTCGTGAAATCATGGATAATTAATATAAGTAATTAATACTTGCACATAGAAAGTTAATTGAAAAAAAATTTAAATTAATTTAATTCAATTAATTTTTATTTATTTAACGCAGCTATTCCATCGTCAGCTGCTATTTAGTCAATATTATACTAGTAGTTTTCAAATATTTTTTTGGTCATTTCCTCAAATTCGTAATGAAAAGCAGAGTATATTACTTTTGAAGGAAGGCCCTTCGATGCACTTGAACTATTATCGCATAAATCATCTTGTATATCGAAAACTTGCCTTTCTACCGTTTCGGTTTACAGTTATCGTGTTGTGCCGACCCCACGTAGTGGGAAAAGGGCAGGGAGATGATGAGATGATGATGATAGTAATCTACTATTCCTAGGGCAGGAAAGTATTATTTATTTTCCCTAGGGACGGATAATGTTGCTTTGAGCCCATGATCCCGCAACTTCGTGCGTACTTTCCGTGTATGAGTATGAATAAATAAGAACACCTTTTATAACACTTTAGCTGGAGAGCGCGTCAATCGTGGGTGCATTTCTGTTTTTACCCACAGTTTCTTCCCAAAAGCACAAATTAATAATAATTTTTGCCGTTTATACCCACTGCTATTTTTCATTTTCGTTCATTTTCACTCAGAACAAAAATGACTTAAGTACAAAATACGGCAAAAATGTTCAGTTGAAATAAAAAAATGATGGCATTTTAAAATGTTTTAATCAAATAACAACATAAATAATTATACAGTAAAATATACACATAAATATTATATACATATATATATCACAAAAACTAACGAAAAATATTATGGATGTTTTATAAAAATGTGTAGGTATATAAATATTATAATTTTGTTTTAATTATAGTTAAAACATACTAGGAAAAGCTTGAATCTTAGCCATAATAATAATTTCTTAGGTAGGTATGTTGTTCAAAACTGGTAGCCGTAGGCAGGTAAGTAAGTAATTTTAAACAGTTAACTGTCAAAGTTTTGTAATTTTATCTACAAACTGTTTGTCTGACTGTATAAAATCAATTATTTTGATTGCGGGTAGAAAATAAAACACATTTTGGGTATTTAAACGACAAAAAAAAATCATAATTTTTGAAGTTGGTTGAAAAACCGACATAATTTGGGGAGAAACAAAAAAAAAAGTGAGTGGGTAGAACATGTGGGTAAAAACAGAAATATACCCAATCAAATGGCGTATGTCAATGAAATGAACTGGACGTATCTAGGGGGGGGGGTCCAGGGGGACCGAACTACTACTTTTAACTAAAAAAACATTTGCTCGCTTTGCTCTTGTCGTTTTTACCAGAATAAAAACCGGCCCTCAATAAAACAAAGTGACACAATGCTTTTATCTTCCAAAAATTATGTTTATAAGTCAAAAGAAAATTTGCTCGCTCTGCTCGCGTCTTTTTTTGCAGAATAAGAACCGAATGAATACGCTGCTTTTAACTAAAAATATTTTGCTTACTCCGCTCGCGCCATTTCTACAAGTAATAGAAGAAAAAAGAGGCGAGAGGGGGGGGGACTTTGATGCCTCGGACCCCCCCCCTTAGGAAAGCTTTAGCTACGTCCGTGCAAAAGATATATTACAGCAGATATCTGTTCTGTGTGTGATAGCTTACGATAATATACAGCTATATATCCCGGGATGTAATATACCGTAATATATATTATAGCTGCTGTGTGTGAAGTCCTTTAAAGCATAAAATGTACCTGAATAATCAAGCTTTAGTATTATAATCAAGCTTTTGGATCAGTTGAGCTACCTATAGACCGTTTGCAACGGTCCTCAGGTGGCTCAACTGGTTCTATTTGTATTATGTACAATAATGTAAATATGTAGGTACCTAATAGTTTAGTTTCTGTAAATAAAGTTTTTTATAGGCTTTAGTTGGTTTTTTTACAAAGGGACATTTTATAAACTGAATTATAGGACCTATGCTGAATCGCTTTTAACTGTCATAGTTAACCTAATCTTATTCCTTTCACACACATATCTATCTGCATGCGATAATGCTAATGTTTTATAATAATTATTATGTATTGACAGAAAAATGAAATTTTAATATTACCTTAGTTCAACCACAGATTACATAAGTACAGACACCAAACGCAGCTAGATGATGCTGCAAAAATCATACATACATACATACATATTATCACGCCTCTTTCCCATGGGGGTAGGCAGAGACCACGGATCTCCACTTGCTAAACAAAAATCAAACACCAAAAAATAGCCTAAAGAAAATTAGGAGTGATTTCAATGTTCGAGATGAAGTACCAGTGGTTGCTGCGCTAATACAACAATGATAAGCAAAAATTACCATACATTTGAATGTAACCGTCAAAATCGTTTAGACGCCGAATAACAAGCCAAAAGTCGACATTATTATGTTTGTTTGTTTTTGGCTGTGAACGACCCTTTTTGGGTGAATTACTCCGTGGGGTAATTTTAACCCAATTTTACTTTTTATCTGAATAAGGGGTACATTTTACCCCTTTGAATGGGAGTTCGGAAAATAAAGGTAATTTGGATGTCGTTGGTTATTAAGATGAATGTTATTGATGTAAAATTATATTGATTGGATCTTTTATTTGTGTTATTGGATAACAAACAATTTGGATAACAAGAACTATTATTTAATAACATGAAATTTAACATGAAAAAAAAAACATTGAATGGTTTTTGTTTATCATGATAACCACTTTTTTTATCAGATTAATGTGTTTTATAATAATAATTGCTACGACTAAAACAATAAATAAATCTGACATAAAATTTACATGTTTTTTTTATGATTTACACGTTGCACGTTGTAATTGTCCTATCCCAATAAATTCAATCGCTAAGATACTACTAATATGGGATTTTAGAATCTTTATTTAAAAAGTAACAATTCCATACTTTATTTGGAAGCCCTTAATGTTCTATTTTATACGTGCCTAAATCAAATTTATGTCGGCACAGAAACATTTTATACAAAACTTTTTTCTTGAAGGCTAGACGAACAAAGCTTTCATTGAATTGAAGACACCTTTTTAGTACAACAATAGGTAGATACTGTTTTGAGGATTCCGAGGTATGGCTAAAGTGATTACGTAATGATTATTTCATCATCATCATCATCATCAACAGCCCATAGGTACCCACTGCTGGGTGAAGGCCTCCTTTCGCAAACGCCACAATACTCGGTCCCGTGCCATGCCAAGCCAGGAATTGCCCGCAACTTGTCTCAAGTCGTCAACCCATCGCGCCAACGGACGACCACGATTCCTATAACCGGTCCTTGGCCACCATTCGATCAAGGCCCTGCTTCACCTGCCAGCACCTCGTCTAGCCGGGACACTTGGCTAGACGAGGTGCTGGCAGGGCCCAATTCCATTTCAGATTCGCAACCCTAACTCCAAATGTTTATTTACAAAAACTTAACTCTCGATTACGCGAAACTTACCTTTATTTTCTTACTTATTTCTTAATTTTAATAAATTATGTGTAAATAGACATTCGTTCCAGGCAGAAGTAAATAAGTTTGTGTAACTAGGTACACATGGCTGGACATGTCTGTCGCATGCCAAGTGAGCTGTGGGCAAAGGTAGCCACCGAGTGGCGCCCTGACCCGGCGCGAAGGCGACGCGGCAGACCTAAAAACCCAAATTTAAAAGAAGGTGGCGGGACGAACTTGACAAATTTAAAGCCGACTGGCAGGTTCTAGCGCAAGATCATGACGTCTGGAAGCAATGGGGGGAGGCCTTTGCCCAGAAGTGGGACACAAACGGCTGAATATAAATAAAAATAAATAACTAGGTACACAAACTTATTTACTTCTGCTAGTGAATAGTCTAACGGGACTGTGCAGAAATACCTGTATAAAGCAGCCTATTTAAAGACCAAATTTAAACCAAAATAATGAAAAATAGTTCATACAAACTTCAATCCTATCCTAACAAAACAGTCACAAGTTTTGTTTTACCTGAAGTACAATAGCCTTGGGCCTGTGTCCCGTAGATAGCATTGAAAGCGGTCTTAGTGCCTAAATAAACCATGTCGGGTACTAAATACCCGTTTTGTGAATAATACATTCAGAATAATTACACTAAGTATCGTTTTTGGTAATAAATACAGATATATTTGCGTTTATACGAGTTTGCCTTTTTAGAGTTATTCGGGGTTTAATATAAATTACTGATTTTGCTTTTATTTCTTAAATATAATGAGCCATAAAACAAATGCAATAAATTTTGACTCTTAATTTATTAAAAAAAGCTCAGACCTTTGCATCTATAGTAGATGATTTATATAGCGTCAGGAGGCAATCTTTGCCTACACTTAACGGGACACTGTAGTGCCTGGGACATTGTTGAGATGGAATAGGCTTGCCCAGCACCTAAACCACCCTCTCAGCATAGCCGGCCATATCCACAGGAAAGACAATGGTCAATACGTGTGGGACTGACTAGCCGCGGATTTCCTCACGATGTTTTCCTTCACCGGTTAAAGCTAATTTATTAATACATAGCATATATATATTTTATAGTGTTAAACCACACTTAGGCATTTTTTATCTTTAGGCCGGTTTACCTATTACAGTTTCCTCTGTCTCAACACCACCTGTCAGCAATATACGTGTAAAAGCTGAAACATGGCCTATAGTCCAAGTTCGGGTGGATGTTCACAGCTCGTTGGGCCTCGCTTTGATTTTCCACCGGCTGCCTTCCTGAAATAGAGCAGACGGTAGACAGAGATGGGTGATGAGACGGCGATATAAGTTTACCGGGAAGCGATTTACGAAGGATTGAGTTAATAACATTGTAAATACAAAAACATTTAAATGTGTTTCCAGGGAATACCTTACTTCATTTCTTGAAGCGAGCTAATAGGAAGAAAAATAAACGCACGTGATTGGTCGTCGAAAATAATTGTTTGGATTGGCTAGATTTGACAATTAAGTAACAATGGATTTGACAATCTAGCCAATCGAGAAAGACAATTATTTTGGACGACCAATCACGTGTGTTTATTTTTCTTCCTATCAGCTCGTTTCAACAAATGAAGTATAGTTGCTTTGTCGTTCGTTCGTTTGTATTAAGTGGCCAATTTTGGTGACGTAGGTATATATCATACAGTATTCTAAAGATGAAGTCAATTCTTTCAACACCAAAGGGCTAAGGGAGTGGTTAAATAAGGTCATAATGTACATTTTGCATCTACAAAGTTTTTTATTCCCAAGCCAAATATTGCGACATTTCTTACTTAAGTAATTTAGTTAAACTCTGGGTTTTTTACTTGTAAGCTGTACTTTTGTGAGCAAAACTCTTTAGCAAGACAAAAACGTCGTAAAACCTTTTTCAAATTGTTTTGCCTTAGCTTTTTGCTTTAATTTTTATTCTTTTTTAAATAACGCATGTATTACATAAGACTTATTAAAATGTCTAACACCTTTTAAAAGCGCTTGTGGCATAGTTAACTAAATCGTTGAATTGTTGGTCATTATCTATGGAACGTTCTGGAGGGTCACCATTTGAATGGGTGACTGCGACATGCATCAAGCTAAGATCTTTTAGTCAGCACAACGCCGCCCCCACCGAATAAAATCGTAACCGTAAAATCCAAATTGTTCAAGAGAATTAAAAAACGGTTTTTAGTCTATAACTTTTCTGTTAGTTTACCTAGGAAGATCGTTTATATGCCAAAACATGGCTTAAAATATAACAAATAATATAATGTTACTAAAACAAATCTACAATTTACCACAACCCAGATATTTAAAGAATAAATATTACCATAAATCAATAATTTTATTTACTATTGTAAACTAACAATACCATATTATTCGTGTAAAACGTTGACATGATCTGTACAGTAATAGTCAAACGCGATAGTATTGACTGCAAAAACGCGGTATCGACTGTATCTGTTTGCATCTGTATTGTGATGTTACCATAGTATTCGGTGTAATAACAAATAATGTCAAATATAGTAAAACTGGATTACGATGTTTTTCCATGGCAAGTGAATGAAGTTTGATTATTGTAATAACGAATATCGTTTAATATCCTAATGTAGATTTCGTCGCAATTGTATTAAAAAATAAGCTTAATAGCCTGCAGCTAAGACTACGTTATACCTACCTGTATAAAAAGTAGCCTATATGTTATTATAGGTCATAAACTATATTTATTCCAAGTTTCAGCCAAATTCGTTCAGTGGTTTTCACGTGAAAGAGTAACAAACATACACACATCCACTTTTTCACCCATCTATCTATTTATGGGTGTATTTTTTTTAATTGTAGCATTTTTAATATTGTTTATTAGTAAAATAGTACATTATGAAGTAAAGAGTATCTAGATTCATAATTATTTAGTCTAGTATAAAAATAATCATTGTTTTGGAACGAAAATAAAATCGTTTAGTTCAGTACTAACTTACTACAGCAATCTATTGCTTAGTTGCCCGCAGCTAAATCTACGTGGTACCTACCTGAATAAAAAGTAGTTTTTATGTTATTCCAGGTCATTAACTAGATATATTCCAAGTTTCTGCCAAATTCTTTAAGTAGTTTTTGCGTGAAAGAGTAACAAACATCCTAATATCTATTTTTCCATCCATCTATCTATTTATTCATGTATTTTCACAAATTGATGCATTTTTGATATTAATGATCAGTAGAAATATTACGTAAAGAGTACCATAGCTGGGCATTAACTCGTTAATCAGTTAATCGTTAATTAACGGATTAACTTTTAAGTTAACTTTTTAAGTTCACTAACGCAACGATATTAAAATGTAATTTTACACATATTAACGGATTAACGATTAACGTTAACTTGCGTTAATTCTTCCGAAATGTAACGCTTTAACGTTTAACTAAGCTAACTTTTTTTGTAGCGGATTAACGATTAACGAAGTTTTTTGATTAACGGTGCCCAGCTTTGAAGAGTACCTGGCCCACTCAAAAATTCTAGATAGGTCTCTATTTACTAGAGTCATAGCTTCTTGCGTTTGATCCGGCCGAAAACTGTAGATAATACACCTGTGTATCGTCTGCGTAAAGATGATATTAATAAGGTACTTACCAGGAAAACGAGGATCCTTGTGTCACTGTAGGTATGTATTTTATATGATGTTCACCGATTAGGTAGTTGGTCAATTATATAGGTAGTGATCCGATTTTATAAATACTTTTTTCGTTTGAAAAAAGTACCTTATACCTACACTTTTGAGCTGGAATACTATGTTAATGATCTTTTGAGTTATGAACATCTTTGTACTCTTGATGATGTTTGTGCATATGGGAGCATCCCTGAGGAGAGTAGGTACTTGATATGAATGTGGATGGATATAGGTATAGAGGTAGACCCAAGAAAAGATGGATGGATTGTGTGAAGGATGACATGAGTAAGAAAGGTGTGAAGGGGGTATGTGTAGTATGCCGGCTTGGCTTAGGTACCTACTTGGTCAAGCGATGGGTGTATGTGGGAAATAATCAGTCCAAAGTCCAAATCACGTCACACACAGAGTTTATTCACTTTCGACAATAAGAAGTACAGTTCACAAGCACAGGAGAATACACATACACAAAGAGTTAGAAGGAGTGAAGATTTACGAGCAGACAGAACGGAAAGTAACTACAAAACAATTAAATGAATTTATAATGGCGTCTCGCGACCGGGTCTCACACGTCAACTGGTTAGTTTTTATCCACTCGACAGGTAAAATCGCCGCGAACTCGAGGGTACTCAAACATCTGAAACTGCGTGCCTAATATTCCGTGCGCCGTCATTTGACGGACGTCACCGGTACGGTACTATAATAAATTACTGTTGTGATGATAACAAGTGTGTGTAATGTATATATTTATATACTTAAATATGAAAAAGTAAATATTAATAAGTACATACTTATATAAATATAGATGACAAATAAATAAATATAAAATATAGGTAAATAATTATGTACGAATTAATAAGTAGGACTAGGTAGGTAACGGAGTCCCTACAGGTGTGAGTGCTGACTGCTGAGAGATGACGTCTGAAAGAGGGAAGTGGAAGAAGAATACATGTTGTGCCGACCCCACATAGTGGTATAAGGGCAGAAAGATGATGATGGGAGCATCCACTTAAAAACAATTTGAGGATCTGACGAGGATCTTGAAACTTAACTATCACACTGTAGTGTATAACTACCGTATCAGGCGCTTATGTCACGAGTCAGTCATACCCGCGCCGTCATACCGGACGGTTGTGTTACAGTGCGAGTGGTAGAGCGTTGGTGAACCGGGTGTAATATAAGGCGAAAACCAATACGTTACATGTGGCGACGAGTAAAATGTGAATAACTAATTACTAGTTAAACAGAGAAATATTTAAGTGAAAAAAAAAGAGGTTAAGTGAGTGACACAGTTCCTTTACACCACACACTTTAGGTATTTACTTATTGGGTAAGTACCTAAGTACCTATTTATTTGAGTTATTGAGCTAAAATAGTGAAAGTTTTTGTAATTTTAATTACCTACTTACCTAAGTACCTGTACAGTGTTCTAATAAATTATTCGATATTTAATTTTAAAAATAGTTAAAAATCGAGAATTAATAAACCGATTTATTATTATTATTACGAGCCTGTAGCGTTCCACCGCAGGGTAAAGGCCACGCTTCCTTTTCTCCACTCGTCTCTATTAAGAGCTAGTCTTCTCTTTCTCGTCTCCACTCGTCTCTAATAAACCTATTTATTAAAGAAAATATCTATGTTATTGTCAAACACCAAATATTATTTCAGTGTACCTATCGTAACCTGTCATTAATTTTCGAACCATCGCGACCCTATCATCGTTATCTTGATTGCTATTTTTTGTTGTCCAAGAAGGATACAGTATTCAACATTACAATTCAAATTATCTGGTTAGATAAATCGTAAATACTTTTACAATACACAACAACTCATAGTTTTTACCCGAATAATATGGTAATGGATAGTGCCAAAATTAAAATGTTTTTTTACACCCGAATAAGATCGTAATGACAGCTTACTATATAAAGTAAGACAGTTTGGTGTCGGTATTAACCTGTTACGATGTTATTCGGGGGAAAAGGTGTTCATAGTTTCCGGCGAATAATACTTTAATAACCATTACATATTGTCTAAATCCTAAAGTACTCGTACGAATGAGTTGAAAAAAATTGACAAGGTGTAATCGGGCCTCTACAATAATTATTTCGAATAAAAGCACTTCTATCGTAATGGTCGATTACAATGATATTCGGGGGGGGCGGCGACAATATTATGTTCGAGATGAGGTACCCGTGGTCATACTTAGTAATGTATTTTTGCCACCAATAAGTTATCTTCAGAGAACAATAAAACAAATATAACGGTTTTGGAGATCATTTCAAAGACAAACTAAAATTAGAATCTAAAGATACCATCTACACAATTTAAAGAAATTACGTATTTACATAAAAATATTATGTTAAAGGTGAACTTGGATTTTCTGTTTCGTTTGGGACAGATAACCTGAAGTAAATAAATAAAATAAAATAAATAAATATCCTTGGACATTCCATACAGCGTCATCTAGGTCCAAGCTAAGCAACCCAGTGCTTGTGTTATGGCAACCAGATGACTGATATAATACTTAGATACATTTTTTTTGTAAATACATAGATACATATTATAAAATAAACAGTAGTACTAAAAACACACAGACGACAATTTAAAATGCAAATACATAATATTGTTTAATCCGGGCCTAACCCGGGGCCCTAAGGGTCAAGATACACTATCTCTCTCAACACTGTAAAGATTACTGAACCACCCTTATTTTATCGTGTGAACATTGTCCTGCTTTAGTATTACAGTTCGTGTTATTCACGTGACTGAGGATGAAAATCACTAGTTGCATGATTTTCCATTTGGAAATTTTTACTGACTTTCCTTAAGAATAGGTACTTATTACCTATGGAAAAATTAATTTACAATATTTGTTTTCACTTTGTAGAGATCCGAAATTATTCATCACATAAAATATTTATTTTTTAGTTATTGTTTTTGGAATTGGTTCTGCGACAGGCGAATTTTCTTAACAATTTCACAGAAAACGACAAATAACTCTAGACTCGACACGAACAAAGTCACAGAACCTACTAACCAGATATGTAAATAAGTAACAAATGGCGACTCTATTCATGTACCTACTCACAACCTGAATTTCTTATTATATTCATAAGTAATTTGTGAAATTTTAAGACAAACATCTCTGTAATACTTCGGTATAAGTTCGATACGGCTGGAAACAATTTGTGGTTCATTGTGTCGGCATAAACACGCATCAAACACTGAGCGACGCAGTGTAAACGGAAATAGCTAGCTTATACCACAGATTACATAAGTACAGATACCTCATCTCGAACATTGAAATGACTCCTTCTTTTTTCATCGGGCTATTTTTGGTGTTTAATTTTTGCGGCGCCACCAAGCGGTGTAAAAACTAAATACGAAAAACTTATACATAGTGTACTAATGAATCTACTGGGTCGCGGGTCGACTAGCACGGGCGGTGCAATCCATCTCGAAACGTCGGGATAAATATATAAAAAGGTAACGTGAAAAATACCCGGTAATATAAATTAATAAAATGTGATCTGATCACGTAAGTTTAAAAAAGTATAGATATAGATGTGTTATTATTTTACAATATTCGTTTTACCCAGCTATTTATATTTCTCCCTGTCCATACCAACTGACTGTAGTCTTTCAGAGATGGAATCTGTGTGAAATTGTTTGCACAACTTTCAGAAAGGTTCCATTCGGATTTCGTTCCCGGTGTATTTGTTGCGAGTTATATTGATACACTACTTTGTTCGTATTGAGTAGTATAAAGGGATGAAATGAGAATGATGGATCGTTTGGGGTTATTTTATTTTGCTATAACACGAAAAGAGAAAATTATTCTTTCCGTATTGGAAATCGCATTGAAACAGGATCAGAAATACAAAAGATCTGAAAGAATTTATGTACACTGTTCGTTCGTTTTCATTAATTTTTTTCATTTTTCCAATTTTATTTATGTTTTTAAATCATTGAACATACTTTTGACGCCGTGTGGATTGTCCAAGGATATTTTTTTTTTTTTTTACATACAAAAATACTTACATAATGTAGAAAATAGTACCTTAAAGTCATTTAAAAAAATGAAATGACCATTAAATATTTATAAAAAATCTAAACTTCAAGGAAAATGGGATCCTAAAAATTCCATTACTCAGCATCATGACCTCAACTCATCAATATAAAATTTAATAACAAGAATCCTCTCAAACCTTCAATATTTCACGTGTCTTGTAATATTTTATCATAATCAACCCCGAACCCCTATAGTACAATCATTAAGGGTTGACGCCCAATTTTCTTGAAGAATAACCTTTTGTACGAGAAGGGTTGCTCTTAAGCGCATAATAAAGACGAAAAGAGGGTAAATTAAAATTTATTGTGTACATTACTGAATTGTTAAGCTTGTTTTGTGAATGGAGAATTTAATGGTATTTTTGTAAGAAATATTTATAAATCAAATTTTAGAAAGAATGTGGTTAGGACTATTGATATTTTTTATTAAAAATCGAAGAAATATTTTTCTTTAAAAAAACTTTAAAAAATCTTGTTGTAGCTTCAATGACGAATAGAACGAAACAGTCATCACTAGTTACACAAGCATAAAGTAGATTGGAACTATATTAGCATTTCCAAATGTCCAAGGATATTTTATACCTGTATTTATATTACGTATAACCAGTTAGCTTTCTAGCAGCGTCGATGGGCTTGCAACCTGTCACGTATGAAATGTTAACTTCTGTAAAAAGTGGGCATGTACCGAATATAATATTTGGACAAACTCTGACTACCCCATTAGACATCTTCAAAGGATCTAAAGAATTACATAAAGATCTCTAAGAAATGTCTACCGCACCCTGGGATACAGTCGTGATCATATTTCATTTTCATTTATATTACGAACTAACATTTAAATCTGATACTACTCAACAAAATAGCTTAGAAAGCATAGTAATCCATACTATATACTATGCTATACTATAATATACTATAATATATACTATACTATATAATATTATAAAGGGAAAAGTGTGTGTGTGTCTGTCGGTCTGTTTGTCCGTCTTTCACGGCAAAACGGGCCGATGAATTGACGTAATTTTTTGTGTGGTGATAGTTGAAGGGCTGGCGAGCGACATAGGCTACTTTTTATTCGGATCGGAAACCGCGGGGCGCAGCTAGTAATTCTATAATTTAAGTCAGTTTCACGTGATACTAATGAAAATTGAAAGCTCAAATATTCCTTGTTTGTATTTGCTTGTCCTAAACAAATATAAGAATATCCGAAAATACCGTTCCAAAGAAAATAAGGCTCTATTTTTTCTATCAGGGTAATGAAGTCAGCATATAGTAATTATATTACAAACACCAAGATGAAAATACTAATTAAACGACAACGAAGTCCCGACGTTAGGAAAACGTTAATTATGACATTACACCTAAAGGCGTGGTCATAGTGATAACTGTGATGTGGATTTTCGTTGTTTTTTTTTAAATAAAATGATTTCAATACGCGATTAAGTCCTAATTTTTATAAATATGTTTCCAAGTCGCGATAGTTTAACAAGCGTTTTTTTTTTGTTAAACTAGCAGCAAGTCCTGGCTTTGCAACGGGATAAATATATAAATTTTAAATGTTCTAAAGTTGTCTATCTATTCATTTCTAAAGCAATTTATTTTTTAGGTAAGTAACATGGTTATTATGTAATGGATATTATTATTTACTTTTAAAATTAAGGCACATTATAAACTCGAATCTTTGTAAATAAATAAATAAATACGAATTACGTACATAGTACATGGCCACATTTTGCAGGAGTTTACTTTCCATTATAACCCGCTACCCGCTTGCACTCCGACGCCTAACTTAACTATACTTAGATATAAGGCCATTTCCCCTGTTATGTAATTTACCGTTATTTTACTTGGCGCTATGTATAATTCTTTCTCTTAATCAAATTGGGTGTCATTAGCTTTAGTAAATACCGTATGTCAAGTTTTGATTCATTGCTTTTCTGGAATATGTATGTTTTGAATAAAAACAGGCTCACAGCTTCAACACTAGGAGGATTCCATTTATAATTTGTAGTATGTATTTACAAACCTGTATTATTAATAGTACATCAGACATCCATATTTATAAATATTAACGGGACTTAATCGCGTATTAAAATCATATTATTTACCTCGACGTTTCGGTGGTTTCCAAGTCGCGATAGTTTAAATAGTATTTTATCAGACATCCAGTTACTAAAAAGTCTACTAAGTACTACTAAAAACCTCTTAACAAGTTTCACCACTTCCCACTAAGATATGGATATAATTATCATCACGATATTTTATTATTTTTTATTTTTATTAAGTTCTGTAATAAATTTATCAAAAAAAAAAATTACGCCGAGTTTCAAAAGTATAAGTGCGAATAGCACACATTGTAATTTATTCATAACAGTAGGGATAAATCTCTCCCCTAATTCCATCCGTCCCTTCAACGGGATACGATGAATAATGCCATACATATTATGTCAAAACTTCGCGCACTTTGATTTTCGTAAGCTGTTTTAAAATTCGCTGAAGTTTTTCTCAAATTATGTAGATGATGGATAAAAAAGTTTAACCGTACTTTGAAAGTTCAAAGTTCTGATGCAATTTGTCTTTGTGGACATGGATGTGTAATTTTAAAGTGAGCGTGTAGAATTTAAAGGGTACGGCTAAGGCGAATGGCAATTAATAAGGGATGCCTATGCCCAGCAGTGGGTTAAAAATGGTTAAGGATGTTGATAATGTAAAAATTAAAACGTTATTTATTAAAAGTATAGGTCTAGAGGAGTTCTAGACCTATATTTTTAATGATTTTTAATAAGAATTTGGTCTACCTGGTAGACCAAAGAAAAGATGGATGGATTGTAATTTGGAACTGTAGGAAATAGTAGTTTGGATCAGTTGAGGTACCTATAGACAGTTTGCAACGGTCCTTTAGGTGTCTCAACTGGTTCTAATTGTGTTACGTACAGTTATGTAAATTATGTATCAGTTTAGTTTCTATAAATAAATGTACTTGTAAAATAGCTTTGCATAAATGCTGTACGTTTGTATGTTTTAACTGTAAATATAATTACCTCATCTCCTTTGTACTTGGCCTAGAATAATACCTGCCTAGGCGATTCAAAGGATCCTTACTGAAGATCTGAAAGGTTTTGTTCTAGCAGTCAGTAACAGCATTTGTGGAATTGTTAGCCTAATTGAAATTTAATAGGCTTTGTTCAGTGGCAACATTATAAAAAAAGACGTGTGGCACTCGGGGGCTGCCGCGGTAAAGCTATTGCATGCCACCTAGAGGCGAGTTGCTGAACTAAAGTGACACGCGTTAGGTTATTAAAAAGTTATAAATAAAAGTTATGTATTTCAGAACTTAAGGTTAAAGTTGACAAAAGATATTCAAACCCTTAGATACTAGAAGCATCTAATTACATACATGCTCCGTAACCTTAATTTAAAGTTTCAGAAAAAAACTTATATAATAACGGTATTTTCGTTACGGAATTTCTGGATTCGGTCTCCACGCTCAAGGCCCGCGATAGAAGCTATGCAATAGCTTAAAAATATAATGCAAATAATGAAAAGCATTTTCAAATTGCACGTTTTTAGATGGTTTCATCACAATAATTAATGATTAATGGATAATTAACGAGTGTCTTTGTTACGAACTAGCACGTCCCGACACTGGTGTACTAATGAAACTACCGGGATAAAATAAAGCCTATAGCACGATAGTCCATTCTACACATCGGTGAAAGAATTTTTGAAATCGTCTTATTAGTTTTAGATTATGGCAAACAAACAAACTAATGTGTGGAAGCAACAATCAACGCAGTCTCATTCTCATTACCAGATTTAATTATTTATTATTATCAATGCGAGTAGTTTAGCTCTAACGCCTGTCATGACAGCACTTTGGGATATTCTGTTTGATCCCTAACACTTGAGTTTACGACACGATCTTATGGGATTAGGAGAGCTCTCTCAAATTAACTGGCGTTGATACTAAACCTATTTATTTATTAAACTGTGAAGGGCAAGTGAAAAAAGTACAACATTCGGTCGTAGGTTCTGATCTTTAATGTATTGCACGTTTCGGTATGTATCGTTGTCAAATGCTTTAAATGGTGAAGAAAAACACCGTGATTAAACCAGTGAGGACCAACATTCTGAACGTCAAATTCTTGCAACATTTTATATGCGCAAAATGTGAATTTGGTATTTCTACATGTAATTATGATTATCTTATCTTATCTATCTTACCTCATTGAGTCAGAAAAAACTCTAATTTCCACAAAATTACACGAGGCGGTCTCTCCAAAACAAATTGAAAAAAATATGATCAAGACTTTTTTTTCACTTCACTGATAATTCTCCAAATGCGGTTTTTTTTCAAAAACTGGAGTTGTTTTTCAAAAAATGTTAAATTTAATGAATGCTTAGGGTTTGAACTTACGACCGCTATACTGTAGTGTAACAAGAACAGTCTAACCCCATTATGCATATTCGACCTAAAACCTGTATTAAACCTGTATTAGCTAAAACGCATATTAAATCTGTTGCTATCTCTTTTCGTTGACATATGGGTGACAAGAAAAAAACGTTCTTAAAACCTGTATTAAATTGTCAAGTTTTTATGAATAAGACCCAAAAATTGAAATTGTGTTAGTAAATTATTTCTCCGTTACAAAGACGTTCTTTATAAACCTTGGGATTAATTTTAAATTAAATCTTCAACGAACTTTGTTATTGCCGTGTGTTCCTTTACAACAACTTTATGAAACATATTTTTAATTAATTATAAAACTTTATATTTATAGACGGTGGAAAATGAAAAAATAATTATATGATCTCGACTATATCCCAGGGAGCGGTAGACATTTTTGAGATCTTTATGTAATTCTTAAGATCCATTGAAGATGTCTAAGGGGGTAGTCAGAGACGCCTAAACACGTAGAGTAAGTAAATTAAATTAATTAAAAAAAGTTAAAATTCAGAGCAAGTATCATAGTAATTAAACAGTAGTTACTTTTGTTGCTTTACGATACAGCAGGTAATTTAAATTAAAAACATTATGCAGACAATTTTAAGTGTACTCGTACACTCCAAAGAATTATAAAACATAAATACAAATACAAATACAAATAATTTATTCATAAAACAATAAATTTAGGTACACAATATTGAAATACACATTAGTTGCTAACACAGTCATTTAGTTGCTATGAGGTACTGGGTGAGGCTGATGTTAGATAGGTAGGTACAAGCAAAGCACATAGGTAGGTTATAAAAGCAGTTCAAATTGAATATCGAATGCCAATAACTGTCGACTTTCGCGTAACATTCACAAAATTGACAATTCGACCCAAACGACCACCTTCTAAAATATCACCTCGATCCCATTCGACATAATATTCCTAAAATTACATAACAAAATATGTCCCAAAAAAATACAGCAATCTCGACCTTCGGCTTATTGGATATCCATTATATCGAATATCACTGCCCCTGAGCCTTATTCCCTTCGTAATAGGGTCGTTTATGTAGCGCTATAAAATGAATATGTTTATTTTTTACGAGTTCTAATTAAAGCTTTATTTCTAGTCGTTTATGGTTTATGATCACAGGTCAACACTGATTAATAATTTCGGTTGAAAATAGCCTATTAGAGATTAAAAATAAAAATACGTGTGGCACTCGGGGACTCCCGCAGTAAAGCTATTGCATGCCACCTAGAGGCGAGTTGCTGAACTAAAGTGACAAGCGTTAGGTTTTTTCGTTACGAAATTTCTAGATTCGGTCTCGACGCTCAAGGCCCGCGATAGAAGCTATGCAATAACTTAATATAGCCAAATCAGAAGTACCCTAAACCGACGAGCATGTATGAAGAATGTAATGAGAGTGAATGAGGCAAGAGAGGTGTGTTAGGATCGTAGAAAGAGATACGTGGTCTCTGCCTACCCCCATGGGAAAGAGGCGTAATTTAATGTATGGATGTAGTAACTAATATTATTTAAGATAAAAAAAAAAAAAACATTTTCAGAATCGGCTCAGTGACGGTGTAAACCATGAATAAATAAAAACAAAACGATAAGATTAAAATGTTAAACGATTTTATAATCATTTAATCAAAATTTGTAACGTTGTATAAGCTTCAAGTTTGTTTGACATCTTGTTTCACAGAAACGTTCGGAACAAAGAAATATTGGAAATTTACAAACTAAAGGTCTAAAAGGTGTCCAAAATTTAATCAAAGGTTGAAGAGGCGATTTACAACCGGAATCAAATTGGTCTCGATTTAAGTTCTTACGTTTAAGATAGCCCCAGACACCCACTGTGTCATAAAAAAAACTCAGGCCTTTGCATCTAAAGTAGATGATTTATACAGCGTCAGAAGGCAATCTTTGCCTACACTTAACGGGACACTGTAGTGCCTGGGACATTGTTGAGATGGAATAGGCTTGCCCAGCACCTAAACCACTCTCTCAGCATAGCCGGCCATATCCACAGGAAAGACAATGGTCAAAACGTGTGGGACTGACTATAATAGCCGCGGGTTTCCTCACGATGTTTTTCTTCACCGTTTAAAGCTCTTGTTAAAGCGTATATAAACTCTGTGCTTATCTTCTTTGTACCTTCATGCCTAATACTTCCTTGTTTTGTGTCCTTCTCTGCCATTGTCTTTTTTTTCATTGTATCTACGTGTTGTGTTGTGTGTGCTAAATAAAAAAACAAAAAAAAAAAACTTTTCGACACGAAAAGTTCATTGATGCACGGCTGGATTCGATCCCACGACCTCCAGACCTTTTAAGACTGTATAATACTGGGAGTACAAATGTATGGGACTCTCAGGCTAGGGCTTATGTATAAAGCTGTGTATTTTATAAAACGCCCAACTGTAGAAATAGTATTAATTTCGTTTGAAGTGAAGTCTGAAGGAACGAAATCAAAAACAGTTAAAGTTTAATCTAAGAAAATAACGATACAGGAAAGCTTATTAACCTGTTCAAATTTGAATCAAAATTATGAATATACGATTTTTTTTTTGAAGAATGTACTTACTTAAAACTTTCACTTAAAATATTTGTTTATACTTGACTTGATAGATCGTCCAAGTTAAGCAACGTTCGGACCGGTCACTACTTGGATGGGTGACTGCAGGTGGTATTATTAACAAAGCGTTCCCGTGCTTCGAAGGGTACGTTAAATTGTCGGTCCCGGCTTTTAATGTCGTTAAGCCATGGCGGAGGCCTTTAGGCGGCCTGAAAATAATTCTATTAATAGGCCGTCATCGCTGCCTATTTATAAAACAGGCTGTCCCGATACCTGTAGAAAAAATACCTGATTCAAAAGTTGTTTTTCTGGAAACCACAAAAACACATTTGTTACTTACCACTTAGGGTCTATATTATTTTAGTAGCAGTTTATACAAACTGGAATTTCGTAAAAGGAAATGGGGATGTTATTGTATGTACTTAACCAGCTTCAAAAAAGATACCTGTGTTTTTTGTAATAAATATTTTTTTATTAGTTAAAACAAAACATCAAACAGATAGAGAAGAATGGAAGAAGAAGACATGTTGGGCCGACCCCACCTAGCGTGGGATAAGGGCAGGAGAATGATGAATGATGATGAAAACATCAAACAGTGTAACAATGGGCGACCTTATCGCTGAAAGCGATTTCCAGGTAACCTTTGGATTGACATGATAAAAAGTAACTGGTAAGGACGGTGGCATACAAATTACAGATATAATTTAAAAGAGTTATATACATGTAAAAGTCACACTTGTTTATATTCAACTAGCAGCACGTCCCGGCTTTGCACGGGTGTACTAATAAAATTACCGGAATAAAATATAGCCTATAACCACCCGGACAGTCCATTCACACCCGTGAAAGAATTTTTGAAATCGGTCCAGTAGTTTCGGCGATTACCTCCGCCAAACAAAGAAACAAAGAAACAAATTTTACCTCTTTATAATATTAGTATAGATTCCCATAAATTACATCCAAAAACTTCCACATTTCATAGTTGAATGAATTCAGTTACAGAGGTATCGAACGCGATCGGATTATCTCGATAAAGCTACATAATTTTTCCCGCCATTTTCCTATTGAATAAACAAGAGCATGCGTGCGGTCACATCTGTGGGGACAGGGTTGAGCTACATGAATGATGCGATGCTATACTATACTTTTTATACTTTTTGACGACCTCTGTAGTGCAGTGGGCGAAAGCTCAGCTGAGACGCGGAGGTTGTGGGTACGATATCCGCTACGGGACAAATGTTTGTATGTTCTGCAGATATTTGTTCAGTGTCTGGGTGTTTTCTACCTATTGAAAGAAAGAAAGAAAGAAAAATATATTTATTTCGTAGGACCTCAAGGATCGCTCAAAAACGTACAGTCTTAAAAGCTTGGTGACTCTATTGCCTGTTCCAAAACAACTCCCTACACCTACTACTACTATGATGTGTATTTGGACATACCTCTGACTACCCCATTAGACATCTCCAAAGGATCTAAAGAATAACACAAAGATCTGAAAGAAATGTCTACCGCTCCCTGGGATACAGTCGTAATCATATATATATTTTTTTAATCTTACTTTTTTCATCAGGTTTTTGTCTAAGATATCGCACTTTGAAATCCAACCGCCTATGGGCGGTTTCTGTTAAAAAGTCATGCGAAGTAACTAACTCATACGTGCGTCATACGAACTAATAAAAAAGCTTAAAGCTTTGGTTTGGAGCCAAACAAATGGATTTGTGAATCCACCGGTACAGCTTAGTAACTGTACAATGGCACAGAATTCCTCATCTAGTATTCCTTCAGCGATCGCCATCCGCAATTAGTTGAAAATCCTCCCCAAATCCTTTTTTAGTGATTGTGGATTGGACGCAATCATTCTGAAAGCCCAGATCTGACCAAACAATTGTTTTTGTTTTATGTTCTTTGTAAACGTAACTAATAGTTACTATCGCTATCTTTGTATACGAATGCATGAAAAAAATTTAGAAAACTGTCAATATGACAGGTGTCACTGTCTAATGGTATTCCGTGTACTCTTACCGCTCGTTACGCTACGAACAATAAATAAAATCTTTGTTTATCTAAACAATCTTTTACACCCATAACTCTTCATTTACAGTTAGTACAGTAGTATTTTTACGTTTAGTTATGAAAGAAAGAAATAAATAAGATTCTAATATATACATTTAAATCAAGCAACAATAAGTAAAAAAGCTTTAAATTAAAATGAGCCCGTAAAATATTATTTTTAAATGCGAAAAACAAGTTTGATAAAAGTTTTTTTTCGCGTTTTAAAATATATCTTACGGGTTAATTTAATTTAAAGCTTTTTATTGTGAGAAAATCGATTAGAATCGATCACAGTCCAAACAAAAGCTTTATATTAGACTTATAAAGACAAAACGGAGTTGACTGTAACTTCAAATATTCATATTAGATCTAAAATACAGCTTTTTTATGTAAGAACTAATCAAGCCAAGCCAAGGTCCAGTATGCTTATTATTAAGCTTTGTGCCTCTGACCAGACCCCTGAGGTACAGTCTTGATCATATTTCATTAATTTGGAATATATAAGCACAGGTTTTTATCGCATGATTTATTTCTTAACGGTAAATACTCGATAAAAACCTGTGTTTATATATTATTGTTTTTTGTATCATGTTATTTTATATGAAAAAACTTCAAAACACTAAATGTAACAACTTTACTCCGTTTCAATATTGTAGTAACTATAATATTTGAGGCCCATCACAAGTGTTCCAAAACTTATCAAAGTTACGTATCACAAAATCATTCGAATGAGTGATTCTAACCCAATAAGGTGAAGCTGTTTTAGTCGATAAGGCACTTTGAGTCGACTTAGCGTATTTTGCTATAATTAACCGAGAGTTGCCGCTTTGCCGTAAGAAGTTTTGGGGACTTCGTAGATAGGAGTCTTGACCTTGGAACCATTCATTCATTTAGATGAATGACTGGAACTAATAACCTGAATTGAACGATTAAATCACTTGTGTAGTTTGCTTAGTATGCGAATTTAAGACGACTAGCATCACGGGCTTTGCACTGGTGTACTAATGAAAGTAATGGGATAAAATATAGCCTATAACCATCCCGACAGATTATTCTACACATCAGTGAAATAAATTTTGAAATCGGTTGAGTAGTTTCGAAGGCCTGAGTCAAACAAGCATCAAAATCGCCACTATTATTATAATTTATGGTTAAAAACGGTCGTCTCCCGGTCTACATCATCTCCAAAAATATTATAGTCCCGCTGAAAATGCTGACACTCAAAAATGACAACTGTCACACCGCCTTGTAAATAGCCTATCCGATGGGATAACTATCACACGGCTGAAATGACTGGGATATCGCGAAGGAATGGCTGGGTCGCGACGCTTATTGAATAAAATATTCTATCCAGTTGCCCTAGATAAGTGACGAAGATTATATTTCTTTACAAAATTATGTTTCAAGAGAGTTTTAGGGTGAGTCCGTGCGAGGGAAACTATGTAGTTCAGCCAAGCTGATCTAAAGGTGTAGGGTACCTAGGGGGACCTAGTATTTAAGACTGTACTATTTTGAGCGGTCCTTGAGGTCCTACGAAATAAACATATTTTTCTTTCATTGACTATCGTTTAAAAGAATCAAAAAACATTATTTATCAGATGCGTTTAAGAGTTTTATATATTTATATTAAATCGGTGCAAGAAATATAATCGATACAATTTTTATTATTTATTACATTTTGATGTCTATAATATAATCTACAATCACCAGAAAATAGGAACAAACAAAACTGGATAGAACATTTCGTTAAAAAACGAAAACTCTAGAAATCGTCAATGTCAAAACAAAGAAAAACGATGATAAATTTAAAAACGAAGCGATTGTCACTTGACTGCGGGCTTGGAACCTGTCAAGGGATTTTCCACTCTCTAGGGATATATTTTAGAGTGTTATGCGTGAAAGGAGGGAAGTTTTGAAGTAAGTATTCGTAATTATGTGCCTACTTTTGTAAGATGTCAGTTATCGCTGAGAAAGTTTAATACTCAACGGACCAATGACTTTTATTTCCGACCAAGGATCTTTGTTTATTAGAATAATTGGTTGTACTTTATTTTATTTTAAAAAACATCATTATTTATTATTGAAATTGGGAAATTTGGAGGAAGGCCGAAGAATATAAAAATTATTGATACACATTCTAAGTTATCGTTGGGAATACCCCAAAATATACCCTTTCCTTGTTGTTATCTTATCTGACTTTAAGAGACAAGGGTATCAAGGGTATCAAGACTTTAAAAGATAAACGTTTGAAACACCCAAGAGCATTATGAACGTACGAACACGAAACTTCATAATGATTATGTTCTTACAACAACAACGTGAATCCCAGACCACCCAAAGCACTGCGATATAGGCAAAGTTTCCAAAACTAACATTCGACCATCCTGCGGTCGGGGATGTCCCTAGAATACCCAACTGTTACTATCAATCCAGGGGCTCTAATTGGTGGCCCTGTAATCTGTTCGTCTGGCCCTCTCAGTAATACTTTGAACGTGTTTATTTGACCCTAAGAAACTTTTGGGTCGGTACGTTCTGTTAAATGTTTAATTGTTGAAAGTTCATGATGTTTTTGTTAAGAACCATTCGAAAATTAGAAGTTTGGGAATGTTGATTTGAAAATGTTTGCTTGTTCAAAGGTATGTTCGTTCCAGAATATTTACATACTCTTAATAACTACGTCTTTAAATTGTTTAAAACTCCTAAATGTACGACTATTTATGTTGTGTTGTATTCTTAATAGAATGTAGAGTAGTGACAAACCTAATTATTGCATCAAGCAAGTTGTTTCAGTATTCTTAATGAAATTAATTATATCTGCAGATTATAATGCATAAATCATGATTATGAGGTGATACCGCTTTTTTTCCCTATCCTAGACATTCCAGACAATTTAAATTATTATTTATACCATGTATGTCAAATATAGCTCCAATTAGTTGAAAACAACGGACAAGAAAATGGCGTAATGTAAATAGTTCTACAGAAAAGATAAAATTTATAAAAAGCATAAACGTGACTATAAAATGAAAAAACTTCTTAACAAGACAATGCCAAGTTAAGGGTTGCTCAAGGTCCTTCGTGTCCAACCAAGATTGAATCAATTTCAGTTCCAATCTAAGATAATTGATGCCGATAAATCTGTAGACTAGACAAACTCTCCAGGCATCATTCGTCTCAGACTTTAGAAAATTAAAGATCGGGTATCCCCCGGTTTCTATAAGCAACTTACGGAACGTAGGACTTTCGTCAAAACAACGTTGTTAGTGGTCAAAAAGTTTCATGCATTTTATGTTGTAAAAACAAAAGTGATGGACATACGGAATTACGAACCTTGGTTTTAAAAGTCGAGCATTTTTGTTTTGTAATTTGACCCAAAGTACATGTGAATGCTACCTGTGTGTGGATAGTTTGTGCTTAAGCCCGTACTGTTCTCGGTCAAACATAACATCTTTTAATTTTATATTTATCTATCAACCCTTCAGACAGCCACTTGTAAATATTTAAAGACAATCTCGATTGAAACATTAGTGAATAACAATTATCAGTTATTGTGGCTATCAAATAATTTATGTATTTATAAACATACATACATATATAATTATAATCACAGCTCTTTCCCGTAGGGGTAGGCAGAGACCACGGATCTCCACTTGCTCGATCTTGACACACCTTATGTATTTTCTCAAAATATTTCCAAGGTATTATCTTTTTAAAATCTAAAAACATATTTCAGGACTTTAAAAAAATGTCTACACCGCACTAATAATATGGGTAATTAATCGTGATCATATTTCATTTAATTAAATTATTCCGTTGAAATTATTTTATAACAAAATTTTGTAGTCTGTTATTGTATAAATCGGGAGTAAACGGCGAATCAAGTAACACAATTAAATTGAGAATAATTCTGTAAAACAATGCTAATAAAATGAAGCAAAATGTTCGCAAAATTATTAATATTCTAAAGAGAGTTTTATGTCAAACAATTACTTCGTATTTTTGTTACAGTCAATTACATTTTAGAGACAAGTGTTTTTTACTGGTTTTCAAGATGTTTTGAAATCAAAAATAGCCTACATTTAATTTCTTGAAGCGAGCTAATAGGAGGAAAAATAAACGCACGTGATTGGTCGTCGAAAATAATTGTCGATTCTCGGATTGACTAGATTTGACACTTGACAATTGATTTGACAATCTAGCCAATCACGAGAAAGAAAATTATTTTCGACGACCAATCACGTTTGTTTATTTTTCTTCCTATTAGCTCATTTTAATAAAAGAAGTATAGTTAGATTTACGTCCATATTTAATGATAGAGCGCATTATGATTTTTTCATAACAAAAATCCAGCGGTGCACGGCCTGATTTATTTATTAAAGATATCTTTGTCTAAATTAGAATTCGATTTCGAAACATATTCTAAAAACGTGAGAGACTGTGAAAAGTAGCGTAGTTTCGATCGCATCGGTTCAGCAGTCTTGTTAATAGACGTCAGTTCACTGCAACTTAACTTCCTATATTCTGACACATGACGTCGACTGTGCCACCTTTATACATTACTAGCAGCTCGCCCGGCTTCGCACGTACTTATGAAGCTACTGGGATTAAATATAGCCTATAACCATCCCAACAGTCCATTCTACACATCGGTGAAGAAATTTTCAAAAACGGCTGAGTAGTTTCGGAGATTACCTCCGTCAAAGAAATTCATCATTGCATCATTATAAAGAATTATTTGTGAATTATTTACCATTTTATGTTTTTATTTTTTTCGATTATCATCATACGGCATACCACGGCACCAGCAGTATCATATACAGAGTTCCACAGGAACATTCCTCAACATTGTCTTGTCGCGGCAAGTCGAACAATGCAACTCGTACCACTCGTACGTACTCGTACTTCAATAAATAAAGTGCTGGCGTGGTACTTTAGGGCTGCCACGTTTCTAAGACGTCTACGTTCCCACTAACTAGTTCAACTGACTGTTAAACAAGTAGTTATAATTCTACGAGCTTTGCCGATGACATTGGTTTATGACGAAGCGGTGTAGTAGGTGTTGTATCATTTATATTCATTTATTTTATTATTTATTTATTATATTAATACAACGGGAAATTACTCACGTAAAAGTATTGTCGATTTAGATACCGACAATGTTTCGATTCTTCCGGAGAATCTTCATCTGGGTATGAGTGTGGTCACTCCTCGCGAGCGCATCTCACACTGTCTCTCATTTATATTCGCTTCATTTTTGTTGTCTGCCACGTTTCGTTTACTGTATCAGCATGGTTATTTTATAATATTTTTTATCCTTTGGTAAACTAAGGTCTAAATGAGATAATGCTTTGATCAGAATTTGAATACCGGGTGTATAATTTTTTTGTAAATAAGGAAATTAACTTCGATGAGAGTTTTGAAGTCATTACTACACAAATTGACGATGTCTTTCCAGTACAAGTGGCGGATAAAAACTGTAAAAGGAAAAAAAGTTATTTAATTTTAACTGGGTAATGCGATACACAAGTTAATTGGACCAAGGTTACAGTCCTAAGGGTTGCTACATAAAATCATAAATTTAAATTCCAACCATCAATTACAAGTGGCAACCCTAAAAATCATCTCACAATATATAAAAGCCGAGCGAAGAACCGTTTAAGACCCCATTTATAACTTCAGTTGCTCTACAATTTGTGTGCTATGCGGAATTAAACGTTACACGACGCGATATAATGCACAAGATACAATGTACAGTTAATTGAAATGGTGACGGTTACGACATTTATGCAGATTGGATCTTTAGCTTTAAGAATAGAGATTAACTTCCTAGTATTAAGTTATTATAAAAGACAAGAGTGAAATAGAAGGAAGTACTTAAATAAATATTTCAGGAAATTATATGAAAAATTTTAATAGAAGTAAAACTTTGGCTGGATTCGAACCTGCGTTGGTACAAGCGAACGCCCCTAATGAAATCGAAATACTCGTAAAAATAGAAAAATCTTTATTTTGTCAAATTACACATAGGTACACATTACACATAAGGAGACACATTAAAATAAATGACAAAAATGACCACTACTCAGCGTATTGCTGCGGCAGAAACCAGAGAATCTGTCGGAGCGCTGGTCTTCCGTAGCGCTGTAGGTTTATGTGTGTAATGCGGGCTGCCTCACCCCTCGGCCGCAGAGTCCTGTACTACCGGGGTCAAAACTATCGATAAGATTACTACACACTAACTTCAAACATTGTGATGTGACAAAATAACGTCTTTGCCCAACGAATTTCGGACTGTCTGTCCCTTTAGGGATGACCCTTCACACCCATAATTACAAAGGCGTTCGTCCATAAAACCTTCCTTAGAAGTAGTTAGAAGTCTGGGAATTTAATTTGAAGTAAATTGTCTCGTTTCAAGTGGGTGTGATAAAGTTGAGCTGTGTTGAAGTTAGTGACTATTTGTCGTCATGTGTGTTATTTATAAATATTTTTAAGTAGATTTACCGATTTTGTTAAGCTATTGCATAGCTTCTATCGCGGGCCTTGAGCGTGGAGACCGAATCCAGAAATTCCGTAACAAAAATAACCTAACGCTTATCACATTAGTTCAGCAACTCGCCTCTAGGTGGCATGCAAAAGCTTTACCGCGGCAGTTTCCGAGTGCCACCCGTCTTTTTTTTTTCAACTTATTCTGTCCTACTGCTGGGCAAAGGTCTCCTCTTTCTCTTTCCGCTTATCCCGGTCCTTTCCTATTTCCGGCCATGTAGAGTAAAAGTAATGCAGGTCGTCTCGCCATATTTTTTGGGTAATAACATAGGCTACTTTTTATCCCCATTTTCCCGCGGAAACAAGACTACGCGGGGCGCAGCTTGTTTTCTATAAATATACTTCTAAACTAGATATTTTTGAGTTTCACAGTACCAACCATATCTGTTTTTGATAATTATCTGTTTTTGATAAGGTTGAACAATTTCACCCAAAATGGCAGTACATTTTGGGTGAAATTGTTTTCAATAAAGCGCTATCTTTTACAAATATGATATTGCAAATAAATTATCCACAGTGGACCACTTTTGTAATTTCTGATATAATTTTTTGACGTAATGTAATTTATTACAATGTGGCAAAATTTAAACTGAATTTACACTAAAGGCTACAAAAATAGAGATATTTATTTTTTGAATTTTGAATAAAAAAATTACGGTTACAAAATGAGGTAGTATGAGAGTATAATATTGTGCATTCCTCCTCCTCGCATCGATATCCTCATTACTGAGGGTCGTGATCCCCTGAATCTGGAGTTGTTTTGCTTTTGACAATGCTGCGCCATTTGTCCCTGTCTTTGGCATCATGGAGCTTGGTGTTCAGTGTGGAGCGGATTTGGTCAGACCATCTGAGTGGACTGCGAAGTGGAGTGGACTCGTAGAGTGTCTGAATATTGTGCATTAATGACAATAAAAAGAAGAATTTTCCTGTTTCATTTCACGGGTTCCCTAGCGATGTTTTCCTTCACCGTTTAGAGCTCGTAATACTAAAAAAAATCATCAAAGCGTGTAAGAATGCAAACCCACGACCTTCGCATCGAATATCGAGGTACCTCACTCAACAACAACATTCCAATTTAGACTCAAAACTTTCAACAAACTCAACCAACAAAATGTACATAATCGCCATGTTCCCTAATTATTATGTAAACCTTGTAAACAAAGTTCAACAAAGTTTACTGCAAGTAACAATCAAATATTGCTTGAACTCGGCCAACAGGTGCGCAACTTGCTAAATAAATCTACCCGCAAGATTTACTGAGGAAGTTACAGAATGTACGATAGTTGGGGTTTTCATTTATTTTTATCGCTTCTTTGGGCATTTTCATGAACCGAAGTGTATGAGTTATTATCGGGATGGTATTCCAGTAGGGAAGTGTAAGTAGGAAATTATTTGGTGTTTTGTTATTGTTTTATTTATTTGTGTTGCTTTTTTAGGCCCCATTTTCATGAACCGAAGTGTATGAGTTATTGGGCTGGTATTCCAGTGGTTGTAGGGAAGTGTAAATAGAAAATTATTTGGTGTTTTGTTATTATTTTAGTTATTTGTATCGCTTCTTTAGGCCCCATTTTCATGAACCGAAGTGTATGAGTTATTATCGGAATGGTATTCCAGTAGTTGTAGGGAAGTGTAAATAGAAAATTATTTGGTGTTTTGTTATTGTTTTATTTATTTGTTTTGCTTTTTGGGTCCCATTTTCATGAACCGACGTGTATGAGTTATTTACGGGATCAATGGTTTCAATCAAAATTTTGATTGATAAAGAAGTTTGTTCTGAATAAAAATTCAAGAGAAAAATATTTTAAACTGCATTCATTTTTCTCGGAAAGGCACAGCTGATATAAAAATATTTATGTTTCAGAAAACTTGAAATCCCTGGAAAATCCCGGAAACCTTGCGGGAAACTAAAATAATGCAAAGTTATGGTCTAGTCTAGAGTTTTTATAGCTTTCCTAGAAATCCCAGTTGGAAAGATGGTATTTATGAACTATGTTTTGAAAATACAAACATAGATCAAACTAGTGCTTAAACACGACTATATATATCAAGCAAAATATTTAAATAAATATAAATTTGCCTTTGCCCTGAAGTGGGACGCTACAGGCTCGTAATAATAATAATAATGGTAATAATAAATATAAATATAAATATAGTAGCTACGCCCCGCGGTGAATTAGTTTTCGTTCCAGTGGAATACTGAAATCAAAAGTAGTGTATGATAATATGGGATGTAAGCTATCCTGCCAACTTCATTTTAATTCGTCCAGCCGTTTGAGCGTGATAGAGTAACAAAAAATCAAACTTACACACATACATTTACTCCTATTATAAGTGTGAATAATTAAATTCAGAAAAAGGTAATCAGCTTACATTTATTGTACAAAGAATTTCAACACCTATTTTAAATTAAATTTAATAAGCTTACTCGTATTTCGGTCTGCATTTAATTATTTCTCTCCTTTTGTTTGAATTCAACACTTGGAATTGAGTCTGACCGCCCAAATATAATTACTACGAAACAGGCCATTCTTTGTAAGCCCAAATCACTTTAATTTAAGTCATAAGAAACTTTGATTAAATAAACAGAATCACGATTACAATAAAAATAAAGCAAGCCGTTTATTTTGAAATTGAAATTATGGTAAAACTTTTTAGTTTTTTAATGTTGGTCGGTAGTTTGTTTGAGGTTTTTTCGAAAAGAACAATCCATTGAAACACAGCCAGATGAAAGCCACCTTTTGGGGACTTAGGTCTATCAGGAAAAATGACTATAAAAATGTCGAATTTATAAAATTAAATTGCCGAAGGCTATTTATGCCGAGATATAAAAATGACGATATTTACAAATGTCAATATGTAAAAATGAAAATATATAAATATATATAAAAATTGAAACACACTTCTAATATGTTTTACAAATTGTTTTTAAGTTTTAGTATTAATCAATGGACCACCGGTGATACCAGAAAATAATAATTTTATGGTTACTACGTTCAGAGCCTGCCAATACCGCTTTATGTTAGTTATAACTAGGCCATTGTTTATATCATTACCGGGTACGAAAGCCTACTCCATCTCAACAACGAGGCACTACAGCGTTCCATTATGTGTAGAGATTTCCTGACGTATAAATCTTAAAATAGATAAAAAAATGCATGCGGAATGATTATGAAAAACTGTAGAGTTTATAGAGTGTTGTCTGGTGTGATATGACACATTTTACTATGTAATTTAAATGAGACAAAAAAATTAGGATGAAATAATAAATATTATAGATATCTGATGAAGATAAAGCTTATCCTATGTTAAGACAATTCATCGAATTTTATAAGAGGCCATTACACAATCTATTTACAGACCATTATAATAAATTGAGTGAAGATATTATTTACCAGCCGAAATATGATTGAGCAAGCCATTACGGACTTTGCATTTGAATTCATTTTAAGTCTCATTATATCTACATCCAAATAATGACCCCATGCCCCATTCTAGCCCTACCATCAGTTTTAGAGTTGTATAGTTAACTATCCTCGCCAACTAGTCAAGTATTTCAAATGTGTGTAATTATTAGTTCATGCAAGTTACCGAAGGCGGCGCTGGATTCCTATATATCTTATTTTATTTTCGGTACTTAAGTCGGTAACGAGGATAGTATCAATACTACAGTAAACTGGTGGTAGGGCCTCGTGGGAGATAACCGCTCAAAATGGCGCTAAATTAAAATGGCTCTTATCTCATCAACGTTTCCCTGCTGCGGCGTTTTTAAAGAATATCCTGAATTTCCTGGCCATTATACGTTCTGAACCATTAAGCGAGTGGAGCCTCATTTACATTGGGATAGTGAATGGACAGGTTAATTACAAATATGTATCAGAATACTCGCTTTCTCCGCCGGTGATCTCTCTCGTTGTATTTACTACCTAAAACATCATCAACTATGTATATTCAAAGTTTAAGCCAAAAATCTGTTTAGGTTATTTTGCGTAACAAACGTCATCCATCGAAAGTTTCACGTTTATAATATTAGTAGGAAACCACTCAATCTGGTTGTGCTAGTAGATTGTTATTCCAATCACACAAAAAATAAGCATCTGATAGTGGATTGCGGACTTTAAACGTAACTCTTGGGTACTATTGAAGGGGCTAAGAGATTTTGACCTCCGCCCCAAAATGGTCAGCTTAATTTTTTCACGTCATAAGGTCCATTTTATCACTAAACTATAATAATGTAGCTCTATTGTCATTTTCGTTCAGGGTATCTACCACTGGCTCAAGTTACTAATACTAGTACAATGTGAACGAGGCAGAAAGATTAGCTCTTCGCAATAAAAACTCATTTTGTTGACTCTCCGAGTACAGAATAGGTTTTAATGTAGCAGGCGTTATGGTTACTGCGAAATTAAGCAGAGGGCGGGGCATTTATCCTAATGATGTTAATTCTTTTGTGTTTTCTAGCACTGGTTTATTCAACTACTGGGGTTCCGGAAGATACAGTCAAAATCGTATTTTTTATTAGTCAACGTCTCTCATTCTTAGTCATAATAAAAGGCTGAAATTAGAAAATAATTATGTATTCAGATTTTAATGCAGTAAACATAGGTAGTTTCTGATGCAAAATGTCTTCTAATTAATATAACTTACGTTCTGTTTTACTCATTGTATTAAAAGCAATTTTGTTAATTGGTTTTTAATCTAGGAGGACTTTTGCAAAAGGGAATGTACAAAGAATGTGTTATACAATAGAATAGAATAGAATTCATTTATTTGCCAGGTACATGGTGGTACACATCATACAAGATCTTTACCAAAACAAAAATCATACAAGATCTTTACCAAAACAAAATTGTTTAGTCATACCTCTCACATTCTAAGTCTTTCAAGAGAATCATATACTTACTCGTATAAATAAATTATAGACTTTATAAATGTCTAGTCTAAGGTGCATAATTCCACTTAAACATTAATGCAAACAGAAAAAAAAATGCTTTAATAACTAAATATTTGACATTTGCGCAATCAATCCATAATCCATTTTATTAAAACTTGTGCTACGTCTCATTCCTATAGGCTTGTAGTAAGTATTGCCTATTCTAGACGGTAAGTAGCGAACTTAAGATGCTACAAAATTGTAAGGGTGGAGTAATTGTTTTTTAAGCAAGGTATCCAAGCTAATGGATCTTTCTGAACATTTATCGGTTTGAACTGTTACTTTGAAACTGAATCCTACTAATCCTACTATCCTTCCTACTCCTACTAATATTATAAATGTGAAAGTTTGTGAGAATGTTTGTTATTCTTTCACGCAAAAACGGTTGGACCGATTTGGTTGAAATTTGGTATGTAGATAGGTGATACCCTGGATTAACATAGGTATAGGCTACTTTTTATCCCGATATTCCCGCGGGAACGGGACTTACGCGGGTAAAACCACGGGCCGCAGCTAGTATTTCTATAATTCGGATTAAACTTTTCCTCTACTTAATTGTATATTTATTAGATCGAAATTCAGGCGTGCTTTAATGATTTTACGTTTTGTCTGTTCACCGGTCATTGACCGTAATTTTTTTTTAGGTAAGTAATTGAAAAAACAGAATTGCTTACAGGAATTAAATGATATTGAAAAGATAAAATCGTGAAAGTGACGGATTCGATTCTTTCATACTGCTCAACTAGATTGTTCAACTAATTGAGCAGTTGAGCAATTAGGTCAACTGCTCAATAGAAGTGCTTCTGAAAATTATGTGCTCTATAACTTCAGTCTCAAAACTAGTCATTTACGAAAACTGAAAACTGAGTACGGACTACCGAAAATACATTTCATATTAGGTTATTAGGTTGTGATATGTGTATTCAAAATATGCCTGTAAAATCAAACATTTAGAGTACAAATTCCAACCGCTAATTTCACTTATGTATAAACGAATACTATTTTTATTGCCCACAAAAATATTTCCTTATTTGGGTCAATTTTTCATGTCGTAAACCTTTGTTTTATAGGTTCCCCGATAAGGCCTAGACAGTGACCACTCCCTTAGAAAATTGGTAAAGGATATTAAAGGAAATCTGGGGACCGTGAATGGAGAAATAAATATCTCACAGTTTTTATGGATCAGTGACCTGGCAGGTATTGCTTTTTTACGACACCAATAAAACATTTTTCGATGTCTACTACATTTTGTGATCGTTTGATAAGATGTGAAGGTTGACGGTAAATCTCTTGGATGGGTCGCCGTTTTTGATTTGGTATATAGAATAATATTTTTTATTGATTTTTATGACTTATTACTTATAGATTTATAAGCTTTAACCACATTATTATTATTTTAATAATGTCCTTAAAAAAGAAAACTTTCGGAATTGGTTACTAATGAAATAAGATACTTACTACTAATATTATAAAGTTTGTATGGATGTATAGATGAATGTTTGAAACTCTTTGACGTACAAACTACTTACTGAAACGATTTAGCAAGACGGTTAAGCAACAGTCTAGCAGATCAATATAACTATCAGATAATATTTATAGCCGTATCAGTCAAGTTCACAAGATTAAATCAATGAAATTCAGAGTATCGTATCTAAAATTGCACCATCAATCATATTGTTGAACCTATTTCTAAACCTCTCTGAAAGGGTCAGGTCTACATTGTTTCTAATAGCTTGACTGAGAAATTGCCAGTGAATTGCCCTTACACAAAAAAGGTGGATACCGCCTTCTAATTTATTATAGTGTCATGTGTTCGGCGTTAATTGGGAGAGATTTTTTTCGGTAAAGGATCTTAAATTTTAATAATGTAAATTAGGGTTTTTGTATTTGATTTTTATAGCTAGAAAATTATAAAATATTATTATCAGTATCAAATTTTAATTGTTTTAATTGCTTACTCTCAAATTTTAAACATAAATATTTGGGAGAATTATAAGGCTACTGAAACCTACAAAAGAGTTAGTAACTTGCTCACTCTTTCTCGTCATCATCATCAGCCCTCTTCATCCCACTGCTGGGCATAGGTCTCTCTTCGCTTCCGCCACTCGCCCCTGTCTCGTGCCAATCTAACCCAAGTGCGACTTGCTCAGCTCATACTTTCTATTTCATAGTCTTCATCGGTTACTTGTGAATTGTACCACTAATTTAAAGCATTTTCTCCTGTTTTTTTCTGTAAATTTCTGTTGTACAATAAAGCATTATCTATCAATCTATCGATCTATCTTAAGACGTTTCATTTTACAGGTTTAATTGAGAGCTACTCAACGATAACAGAAACTCAGTCATGGATATTCAATTTCTTGAGGCGAGAGCAATAAAATATTAAATGATAAATAAGGTTCTTCGTCTGTTTTATCTTAAATAATTCTTTGTTTATTTCAAATAGCCCGCTCTGAATTTTACCCGAGGTGGTATCCTACTTCCTACTAAGCCTATCTTACTTCCTATCCTACTATCCTTCCTACTAATATTATAAATGTTAGTGAGAATGTATGTATGTTTGTTATTCTGTCACGCCAAAACGGCTGGACCGATTTGGTTGAAATTTGGTATGTTGATAGGTGATACCCTGGATTAACACATAGGCTTTTATTGCGATATTCCCGTGGTAACGGGACTTACGCGGGTGAAACCGCGAGGCGCAGCTAGTACATTTATAAATAAATAAATAAATAAATATCCTTGGACATTCCACACAGCGTCATCTAGTCCCACGCTAAGCAACTTAATGCTTGTGTTATGGTAACCAAATGACTGATATAATACATAGATACATTTTTTTTTTCGTAAATACATACATATTATAGATAGATAACACCCAGACACTTAAGACAATAATATCGGTACTTAATCGTACTTAATTGAAATAATTTTATTTACCTCGACGTTTCGATGACGTTACAGTCACGAGTAGTATAGTTAGAAATGTAGAAATGTCTCTTAGTAAATATCTTAGAAGTACTCGTGATCAGCGTCGCAATGAACCGGAATGTATAGATACGGGTAGAGTTTAGGGTTGTTACCCATCCGGCTTTTACAAGAATTTGGCCGGAGTTGAAAAAATAATGAAAAGGACTTTAACTCCCAGGCCAAACTGTTTTTTTGCTTACCTATGTTGTCCCACTGCTGGGCCAAGGTCTCCCCCTAAAATGTTGATCCAGGCCAAAATTAAGCTTGTAAATATTTTTTTATTCACAAAGGTTAGGTTTGACATAAGAATATAATAAAGATTACAACGAGCAATCGTTCGTTTGTATGAGCAAGTGGCCAGCTCTGGTGACGGAGTTTTTAGGCCGCCTGAAGGCCTCCGTCATGATTTAATGACTAAATGAACAATATTATACTTAGTCAAAACTATCGTGAGTTGTACAAACTACTACTACTATTATTGTCGGTATCTAAATCGACAGTGATTTCCCGTTATATTAATATAATATTATACTTAGGTTTATTAATTACTTATATCATATACCTACGTTTTTAATTTGAAGACATACTTACTAAAATAAAGATTTAGGCCATTATTAAATCCGGCTTTTTATAACAATGATTCTACGACTTTTCTAGCTATCTAACACAACCTTAGGAAATCCATCCCCATTGTTTTCCAAGTAACGTTATACAACTTTGAATTCGGGGAAAAAGGCGGGAAAATGATAAGATATCTCGCCTTAAATGCGGTTTTATGGCCTAAATTGCGTTAAGGAAAAATCTATGAGTTACATACAAATGGGCACTTTGAATGAAGATAGAAAGTTTGGAAGAAGGATTTTGTGAAGAAGAGGAAATCATTATTTGGGGAGATAAAGGAAACCATTGCAGCCCTTGTTTTGATCCAAACATGAAAAACTTTTGGCAAGAATATTCTGTAGGCTTACTATGACCGTTAAAAGCGATTCAGTTTAGGTATAATGAACTGCTTTTGACGTAAGCTGACGAAGCGCTCGTGGCGAAGCTTGCTAAGGCGTTCTTGA
Source organism: Xanthorhoe spadicearia (assembly GCA_947086425.1). Lineage (NCBI taxonomy): Eukaryota > Metazoa > Arthropoda > Insecta > Lepidoptera > Geometridae > Xanthorhoe > Xanthorhoe spadicearia. The sequence continues at coordinate 508,679 of OX352208.1, forward strand.
TAGATCGTTGAAGTTAAGCAACGCTCTGCGCGGTCACTTCTTGAGTGACCGCAAATGGCAATATTATCTGTGCGCTTCCGTGCTTCGGAGGGCACGTTAAATTGTCGGTCCCGGCTTTTAAAAGTCGTTAAGAGGCCTTTAGGCGGCCTAAAAACTCCGTCACCAGAGTTGGCCACTAGCTCATACGAAGGAAGGAAGGAAGGAAGGAAAACGTAAGCTAAGGCGCTGACGTAAAGTTAGGACAGGTGAAGCCTTAACTGAATTGTTTAATAATACGTCATGGTAAGCCTCATGGTAAGCGTTTTCGTAGCGTTTCGTAGCACTGTCGTAGCATATCGTAGCACTGTCATAGCTTGTAGCAATCATAAATTTTCTTAAAATTTTAGTTATTTTTATACCACTTCCCAGTTCCAACTAATATTATAAACACGAAAGTTTGTATGGACGTCTTTCAAAAGATCTTAAAGAATAAAGACATTTTAAATTTGAGTAAGTCTGTAGTATCACGCTTAGTGTAGACAAAAAATGCCACCAGATTGTACAAATCACCTAGTAAAGTAGAACAAAGTTTTTTTGTACAAGTCTTGATAGACCAACTGTTAATGCCAGGTGGACAAATTACGTTTTTCCCAAGGAAAAGTGGTTGTAAAAACTAGTAGAAGGCTGAGTCTGGCGTTTAAGTGGGGGCGTTATAAGTGACAATGATAAATGATGTTGATAATATACTAATCTTGAGGAATATGTAGGCTCTCAAACTATTGTAAGTTGTACTAGTTATTAAATTAACACACAAAAATACACAAACTAGCCCTGTTGGCCAAGTGGTTTGGTACTTCGACTTTCGTTCCGAAGATCGTGGGATCGAATCCGGTCGTGTATCATTAGTAATTTCGTATTAAAAAGTTTAATTGCGCTCTGACACGTACTATAAACGGTGAAAGATACGTGTACTAATGAAACAACCGAAATAAAATAAAACCTATAACCACCCCGACGACAGTCCATTCTACAAATCGGTGAAAGAATTTTTGAAATCGGCTGAGTAGTTTCGGAGATTTCCTCCGTCAAACAAACAAACAACTTTACCTCTTTATGATATTAGTATAGAAAAAAAATGAAAAAAAAATGAAATATGATCACGACTGTATCCCAGGGAGCGGTAGACATTTCTTAGAGTATAGAAAAGAGCTTTTAAATTAAGAAATCATTAAACTTATTAGTATGCCAATAGAATCTGTGCCAATATATAATTAAATCGATAATTAAAATACCATTCAGTATCAATTATATTTGTTTTACACATAATGTGACCCAATCACTCACTCGAATCATGGGTCAAAAAATATAGCAGCATATTTATAACGTGTTCGTTCAAAGGCCCCGTACGGGCACTGAACCCGCACTAATGCGCTAATCGATGAGCTACAATTCCGTAAGTATGTCGATGTATTGTTACAGACATGTTATGTATGTATTAGGTACTTTATGGTTACGTATTATATATTACATCTTTACGTAACATAAATTATTTTTGATGATTTCTGTGACGCTGTGAAAGTACATCACTGCAACAGAAGATGCGGGTTCGATTTCCGCTGCGAAATAATTTGTATGGTTTGCAAATATTGTCTCGTGGGTGTTTTCTTTGTATAATAATATTAAAACTACCTACGCAACGGATTTTGATGCGGTTTTTTTAATAGATAGTGTTTCTAAGGTTTATAATGTATAATTATTGGACCCGTGCAAAGCCAGAACGTCCTGCTTGTTTATTCATAAATCTATCATTATATTACTAATACAACACAGTACAACGCGTGACAAGATCTTATTCTGTATACACTAACTTGTAGCTCAGAACATTTCCCTACGGTCTGAGCTCCTCACTAATCTCACTAAAAGGGGTGTCGCTGACAATTCTTTCATCCATTCCTCCCTGAATAATGTCACTATCTGCCAGTTTCAATAACCTATCTTGCTCTTACTGCTGGTTGATATTTGACATTTCTTCCATACAAAATGCGTCAAATATCTACCGACAGTAAGCAAAACCAGAGATAGATAGGTTATTGAGACTGGCAGTATACCAACATGTTATAGACAACCAGGTTTTCAACTTTATCACATGGGAGGAAAGTTTAGTTTGAACTAAACTTGAATGCACGGATTTGTGAGACGAATCGCTGCTATTTGTGATTTTGTGACGGTGCGCGATCCTGTTAAGATATCGTGAATGGATTTTTTAGGTGACAATGAACATGGAATACATATTTGTTTTAAAAATAAAAGTTTGGTGTTATTTTTATGCAAATATTGTGTTGATGAATAAAATCATACAATATTTGTTATTTTGTATCCAACGATTATTTACAACATAATCCAAATCTTCGTCTGTCCTACCAGGGAGCCTAGCATGACCGTTTTAAAAGTAATGTTATTTCAGTAATGTTATTTGACGTCTTGACGCATGGCCAACATCGGCTGCGATCGGCGCTCCTTCGTGAGCATGTTCAAATAAAATTACCCAAATAACATTACTTTTAAACGATCTTGCTACAGCCCATGGGTCGAAACTATCATTAAAATCCTTTTATCGTTTAATGCACCGATGTAACTGGTTGTCCTAAATTCCTAATCACAAAACATCAAAAATCTGTATACATCCGCCATTAAAAACCTCGATCTGACCAGCACGCTGTGAATCCATCAAGTTACCTCTTAATTCCCCGGGTGATAGATTGCGTTGTCGCTGTGAACGATGAGCGATGGCGACGCTTGATAAATGCATAAAGCTAGTTTTGAATATTGATAAATCGAATTAACAAAATGTGGGATTGATTGTATACTTCATTTCTTGAAGCGAGCTAATAGGAAGAAAAATAAACTCACGTGATTGGTTGTCATAAATAATTTTCTATCTCATGATTGGCTAGATTGTCAAATCTATAGATATAGATATAGATATAGATATGTTTTTTATAGATATAGTTATGTTTTTTGTGAAAAAATGTATATAAAAAAAATGAAATATGATCACGACTGTATCTCAGGGAGCGGTAGATATTTCTTTCAGATTTTAATGTAATTCTTTAGATCATTTGGTTATGTTTGAGGAGGTAGTCAGAGGTATTTCCAACCTTTACTTTCTGCGACATAAAAAAAATATCCAATATCCAGTCAAAATCAATCAAAATCAATCAAAATCAAAATATATATTTGTGATACACAGGTTGAAATACAGTAAAGTTGTTACAAAAAGTGAAGTATCGCTGTGTTCTGCGCTAGGCGTACAAATTATTTTACATGTCAAGAAGTACTTACAAATCCAGCTCTACCTTTTTTGAAGTCCGCTCAAAATTGTAACAATCGGATCATATCATAAATCAATCTGATAATGGACCAAACAAAGTGATCCCAAAGTAATTAGATGTTGAATAATTTATCACAAGCAGTTAACAAAAAGTCCCCTACGAGCAGAATTCCTAAATAAATTACAGTTAAGGAACTCTCCAAAACGCTTACCTACCCTAAACAGTCATGCAATTTCTTAAAGGCGTCTGCGTTTTTGTGTGGTGGATTTACGACCGTAATAATATTTTAGTAAGGTGTTTATTCTGTTGATTCATTAAGGTAATTAGAAAAGGGGTTGTTAGTAAAGAAATATCATATTTTACAATTTAAATAAGAAGTCATTTAAAATTATTGATTATATTAAGAAGCGACTACTACAGATTTTTGAAGAATCCCAAGGTCGTCAAATTCAAAAACTCATCGGCGAAATGGAGTTGGGAGACCAAAAACCATCTCAGCTGCTACGGAAGATGCGCGACTTAGCCAGAGACAAGGTATCTGACGAAACTCTTTTTGTTTTATGGCGTAATCACTTGCCTATTACCGTAAGAGGAGTACTAGCTGTTTCAGACTCAAAGGACCTGAATACCTTAGCTTTAATCGCTGACAAAGTAATGGAGACTTCGAAACCAATCGGAGCAGTATCTCAGATAGAACAGATACAAGAGGGCATAAAGCCAACGGGAGATGCTAACCAGATTGTAGCGGAAATTCGGTCGCTCGGAGAAAGAATGTCAAGGTTGGAGACCAATCGAGGAAGATCAAGGACAAGAGACCAGTCGTACCAGTACAGAGGTAGATCGTCATCACGAAATCGTCGTTCCTTCTCGAGGAATGGACGTAATCCGTCGCATCCAAATTGGCTGTGTAGTTATCATTTTCGCTATAAGCACAAGGCATTAAAATGCGTGGAGCCGTGCAACTGGAAAAAGCGAGATAACTCAAGGACACAGGATAACCTTCAAGGACAGCGTAACCAACAGGGAAACTAGGATCGGTGCAGGCGACGGCGGACGGGTGCACCAGCAGATTTAACAACCGCCTCAGCGTGATGGACCATAAAACTGGTTTACAATTTTTAGTGGACAGTGGTGCAAATGTTTCAGTTTTTCCGCGTAGACTTATTAACAAGTGCGAGTTTAAAGAAAATGAACAACATAGACTGTATGCAGCCAATGGAACCGAGATAAAGACTTATGGTGTACACATTTTGGACTTAGATTTAAATTTAAGACGATGTTTTAGATGGATGTTTATTATAGCTGACGTTCGACAACCTATTATTGGCGCAGATTTTTTGGTTAAATATAAATTGTTAATAGATTTGAGTGGACGTAAATTAGTAGATCAACTGACAAATTTAAATGTAGTAGCTAGTGTATCTAACGTTTCTGACCCCACTTTAAAGACTGTAGATGATTCACATCCATATTTTGATTTATTGCAGAAGTATACTGATATAACTAAGCCCTATTTCTTCAAGGAAAATGCCAAGCACAACGTTTTCCACACAATTGAGACCACCGGAGCACCAGTTCATGCGCGCGTTCGACCTTTACCACCAGACAGGTATGCTAAAGCTGAAAAGGAATTTCAAATAATGCAGGAATTAGGTATTTGTAGACCTAGTAAGAGCGCGTGGGCCAGCCCCCTGCACATAGTGCCAAAGAAGGACGGGAATATTAGGCCATGTGGTGATTATAGGATGTTAAATGCAATTACTAAACCGGATAGGTATCCAGTGCCCAGGCTACAGAATTTTACTTATTTACTTTCAGGTAAAAAAATATTTTCAAAATTAGACATTAATAGAGCTTTTAATTGTATACCAGTAGCAGAAGCTGACATAGAGAAGACAGCAGTGCTGACCCCCTTCGGTTTATGGGAATTTAAGTTAATGCCTTTTGGATTACGCAACTCAGCACAAACATTTCAGAGATTTATGGATAATAATGTTTTACAGGGCCTCGACTATATTTTTGCCTATATTGATGACGTTATAGTGGCAAGCGATGACATCATAAGCCACCGACAGCATTTAGACGAAGTATTTAAACGATTTTATGACTGCGGAATTACTATTAATATTAGTAAATGTTGTTTTGGACAGGACAAGCTTGAGTTCTTAGGATACGAGGTATCGACGGACGGCATAAAGCCGTTGGACCACAAGGTGAAGGCTATCGTGGATTTCCCGAGACCCACCACCGTGGAAGAGTTAAGAAGATACCTAGGTATGTTGAATTTTTATAGGTCTCACATACCCAAAGCTGCAGATGAACAAGCCGAATTACATAAATATCTCCATAACTCAAAGCGCAAGGATAAGTCAAAGATAGAGTGGACGGTGAAGGCCGATCGAGAATTTTTGCAGACCAAAGTAAGTCTAAAGAATGCAGTCTTGTTATCGCACCCATCCACAGATTGTCCAATGATTTTAATGACTGACGCGAGTAATACCAGCGTTGGTGCTTCACTCCAACAGCAAGAAGGTAATTCATGGAAACCATTAGGTTTTTTCTCAAAACGGTTAACTGATGCTCAGAAAAAGTATAGTACATACGATAGAGAACTCTTAGCGATTTATTTAGCGATAGTTCACTTTCGATATTTAATTGAAGGCAGAGAATTAGTAATCATGACTGATCACAAACCATTGACTCATTTATTTAGTAAAATAGGTACTAACAAAGAGACTCCACGTAGAACAAGACAGATTATGTTTATTAGTGAATTTACTACTCAGATTCGTTTTATTGAAGGTAAAGAAAATACTGTAGCGGATTGTTTGTCAAGAATAGAATCAATTTCGTGCCCTACAGTCATAGATTTTTCAGAACTCTCAGTAACACAGGAAACGGATGAACAGCTTGCAAAACTATTCAAAGAAAAAGATTGCAACATTGTTTTGAAACATATTACATTACCAAGTTCTACAAAGTCCATTGTTTGTGAAATGTCAGCAGATCGAGCGAGACCGTATTTAACAAAGGAATTTAGACGCGTAGCTTTTGAAGCAGTTCATAATTTAAGTCATCCAGGTATTCGGACTACTAGGAAATTATTAAAGGATAAATATTTTTGGATAGGTATGAATAAAGATATAAATTCATGGACAAAGTCATGTGTACGATGCCAGAGATCAAAAGTTTTGAAACACACAGTTTCAGAGTTAGGACAGTTTCAGAATGCAGATCGTTTTCAGCACGTTCACATTGATATTATAGGACCATTACCTACTACTCCAGATGATTATAGATATTGCGTTACTATGATAGACAGATATACAAAGTGGCCAGAGGCAATTCCGACTAAAGATATAACAGCAGAGACCATAGCCAAAGTTTTTTATGAAAATTGGATTACTCGTTTTGGGTGTCCCGAAAGGTTAACTAGTGATCAAGGCCGACAATTTGAAAGTAATTTATTTAAACAGTTAATGTCATTGCTAGGAATTCATAGAATTAGAAGTAGTCCATATCATCCACAAAGTAACGGTGCCGTAGAGCGTTGGCATCGCACGTTAAAATCAGCATTAATGGCACGTCTTAATAATAAGTCATGGATAGAGGAATTACCAACCGTAATGTTAGGTTTACGAGCAGCGTCACGTGTTGATACAAAAGTGAGCGCAGCAGAATTAGTTTACGGAACAACCATTAGATTACCTGGTGATTTTTATGACGTTTCAAATAAAGATCAAGTAGATTCAGAAACTTACGTTTATAGATTGAGACAGATAATAAATAGTTATAAATCAGTTACACGTGAAAATAAAGATTCAAGAAAAATATTTATACACAAAGATTTAAATAATTGTCAATTTGTTTTTGTTAGGAATGATATGGTACGTAGATCTTTACAACCTCCTTATGATGGTCCATACAAAGTTATTAGTAGAAAAGATAAAGTATTTACTATTAAAATTAAAGATAGAACAGTTTCAATTTCTATAGATCGTTTAAAGCCAGCATATATTTTAGAGGAAAATCAAACTAGTGAACAAAATTTTTTAAATAATGACTGTGAAACCAGAAATCAAACCCGCAACTTAGCCAATGATAGTTCCACTAATCACGAGAAGCAAACTCGAGACATTGCGCAATCAAATATACAAACAGGCGATAATATAGTACGGACCACACGCAGTGGTCGCGTCATCAAATTGCCAGTACGATTTAAAGTAAGTTAGGTAGGTAGGTATTTACTTGGTAAATTCAAGTAACGTATAATATTTTTATTTTAGCGTGATGTGTAAACCAGGCACATCCGCACACAGATTTTTGTTGGCATTGTCACATAGGGTGGAGATTTTAAATATTGCAGGTGACAATTACCCTTAATAAGTAGGACATATGTTATTACGTAAATGAACCAAGTAAATTACCATATTTTAGTGAATTAAGTTAATCAATATTATAGTTATCAGTTTATAAAATTATGCTAAAAAAATTATTCGATTACAAATAAATGCAGAACCTCAATTTATTTCAAGTAAATCTATAAAAAAAGTGTTGAGTACGAAAAATATTATTGTATTGTTGAATTTAGGTTAAAGTACTTTGAACTATTGATTTTACGCAGCACATTCCTGTGTGCCTTGGCGTCAAACTTGTATAATTGTTAAATTCATTCATTGAAACATTGTAAGTAGGTACTTCGTTTCATTCACGACTCATATCAACAGCGATCAAGTTTTTTCTTAGTAAGCATGTTGAGTCGTAGTGAGGCAAGGTGCTTATTCTGTTAAGGTTTTGGAAGTTATTCTGTAAAATTGTATGTCAATATGTTTTGTTTTAAAAATTTTTTTTGAAAAATTTTGTAAAAGGGGAGGATTGATGTGGTGACACAGTTTAGGTAAGCGTACGCGTGCAAACCGCGTTCGGCAATGTCATCACATTTATTCAATTAAATGCAGGACTTCAGTCACACCCCAATCCTCTCCCCGGTAACACACGTCATAATAGACGTTCTCGGTATCGTAGTTTAATAACGTGTAACTCTTGTGTATCTACCTAAATTGTATTTGAAAGTTAATATATAAATATTCAGAGACTTAACAAGTTCGTTTCTACTGTTCAACCCACTAAGCTAACACCCACAACAGATATCTAACAGACATAGAACACATTACTAAAAAGCTTTACTTATCAATATCACAGAGTACATAAGTACAGATACCTCATCATGAACATTGAAATCACTCTTTATTTTTCTTCGGGCTATTTTTTGGTTTGATTTTAGCGGCGCCCCTAGCGGCGTTTATTTCTTGCCTGCAATCAAAAATAAGTAACTCCATCTAGGTGTACTCAACTTAAAGATTAAGGATCAATTAAGGATTAACTACTTGCAACATTTCTAGCAATCTCTTACTTACAACATTTAAGTGGAATCAGGCAACTTTACCGTAATCTTAGGAATCTTCGGAAGATTGTGCACGTGGCAAAGTGCAGTCTCAGTCGCCGAAGTAATGTTTTGTTGTGTCCAGCTTCTTGTTGGAATAGTGTTGTGCTTGGTATAACATACAATAACACTAATATAAAGGTGAAAGTTTGTTTGAAAGTATGTAAGTGTGTTCACACTCAAACGGCTTAACAGATTTGAATAAAATTTGGTACCAGGATAGGTTATAGCCTGACATTTTATTTATTTTATTTTATTTTATTTTACAATTTTAGGAAAATTTACAGCTAGGCATAAAAAGAAGAAAGTACAGTTATATAATTACAATACGTGAAAGGGAGACACATATTGCACATGAAGGCCAATTACAAATTTTCACAGATATACATAATATACATAACACATAAGCTACTTTTTTACCATGTTTTCACACTGGAACGGGAACTATTATGCGTGGAAAAAGCGGAATCAAAAGCTTATATGCTAGTTCAGAATATAAACTACTAGCTGCGACCCGTTGTTTCACCCGCGTAAGGCCCGTTCCTGCGGGAATATCGGGATAAAAAGTAGCCTATGTCACATGGGATCCCTTCAACTATCACCACACAAAAAATCACGTCAATTCGTTGCCCCGTTTTGCCGTGAAAGACGGACAAACAGACAGACAGCAGACACACACACTTTCCCTTTTATAATATTGGTATGGATGTAATGTTTCAAGTTTCGGCCTGATCCAGCACTAGTGTCTGCAGAATTGTAGTGTCACGACACTGATTAACCAAGTTCCGCTGTCGGCCAACTTCGGCTAACTTCGGTCATGGATCGGGAATTTATGGAGCTCACTGGTTGCTACTATAGAAGTCCTTGGACATATAAAACTTAAGGAACATAACAGATATAACTACCAAAGCTGTCTTCTGATTCAAGCTCTCTCTCTGTAAAAGTTTATTGAAAATTGGTTAAGTCACTTGAAAACACAAAATCACCTTTTATTTTAAGTGTGAAATTGAAACAAAATTTAATTGCAGGGTAGTTTGGGACATGTCAAATATTTCTGAAAAAAAACCTGATTTTTCGACAAATAGGGTAATTTATAAAGATATGTTCATTACCAACTAGTAATTAAAACAACACCTAATAACCTGTTACGGCTTTACGACTACTTTTATAATTAAGGCTGACACAAATGTCTGTACCCAAGAAGGTACTCACTCATTACACTAGCGGTCACCCATCTATGACATAACGATGGATAACGTCGTTAAACGCTATTAAAACTCAATGCTATAGGTTTTTTTATGATATACGTCATCATTACGTGATACGAGTACAAGAAAATACGCTTGTACCACATAGTGATATGTGGAAATCCGTGGTCTGTGCTAAATATACACCCATCCATACTGAAAACCATCATTAAAATTTGGTAATTACACCGCGAACCAAAATTTCGCAACCAGTTAGCGTTAAATACGTGACGAGCTGCAAGCCCACAGCCGCTTATTTATCTATTCTTAAGGTCTGTTCAGACGTAGGCGGTAAACGCTGCCGCTGCGGGATTGGGTATGTGATATTACTGTTCATATCAGAGCGGATTTCGCTACCTTGTGAGTAAACATACTGCTTGTGAGTTTTGATGAGAACCTTTGCTTGTCAGCGGGCACAGCGATTCAGTTTAGGTCCAACTACGAACCAGTTTTGACGTAAAGTAAGGCGCTGACGTAAAGTTTTGACAGTAAGGCTAAACTGAATCGCTAACACCTCATAGTACGGCTCCTGAATTATTATTTTTTACCGCTATTCACAGCGAAAGCAAATACCGCGCTCAGAAGGTTAAGGTATAGATATAGATACCCAAGCGAAATGCTTGCGTATGTTTTATACTTCTATACTGATACCTATACTAATATCTATACTAATATCTATACTTATATCTGTACTGATATCTATACTAATATCTATACTAATATCTAGACTAATATCTATACTAATACCAACCCCGCGGCATTCACCGCTACGAACAGCGGCAGCGTTTACCGCTCTGGTCTGGGCAGGCCTTTATTCTCCATTTTCCACTGCCATCACAACGCATGTTGCCAAATTAGATCCTTTTGCGGACGTGACTGCCGTTGTCGGAACATGTCGTGTTTTGTTTAAATTTAAATTTTCCAAGGGTTATCTCCGAGCTCCGTTTATGACAAGCTATTTTTGTGAACAGCAGGTCGATTCTCGACAACTTTCAAAACATGCTGTAAAAGACTGCACGTTATCTAGCTTTTGATTTTTGAAATTCATCGCATTATTCAAAATAACCACGCCGTGTCGTTCTGAAATCAAATGCAGCTAATCTAAAAAAAAAATAAACGAATATTATTATATTTAACATTTATTTCAAGTTTAAGCTTTTTAATTCGTAAGTGTTAACTTATTATAAATTTAAATGATATGGCCCATAAATGTGAGCATTGTACTCGTTACTTATATTTTTATGACATTACCTAGGTTAAGTAAGTGCATACTAAAAATGAGATCTTAATTTAAAAATAAAGCTATGACTCTAAATGTCAAAGTTAATGAGTTTTCAACATAATTTCCATATTTTATTTTTATGCAAACATGCCCTATTTTATAATTAGTATAGGCTTGTTATTATAATTTATAGCATAGTTTTGCCACATGAATTTCTATTACTTACTTCACTTTTTGTTTTTCATGTTATTAGCGTATTGTTAAAAATATTCTTCAATGAAATGAAATGAAAACATGAAATGAATGAATGCAATAAAATGAAAATGCAAAAATGAAAAATGTTTTTTGTTTAATTTTCATTGTATTAAATTTTTAAAAACTATTTTCTACTTAATTTAAAAATAAGGTCTTATTGAGAAAGATTTGTCAATTTAATATAGGTTTTAAATATGTTAAAGAGATGTAACAGATTTAATACCGGTTTTAGCTAATATAAGTTTACTAGTCCAATATGCATAAGGGGGTCAGATTTTATAGTAACCCGTTACTTATGCCTTGGCAGGTTGCCAGATAGCTATAAAAAGACTTTCACTTTATTGTTTTCTATAATCACTACTTATCTTTACTACGTATGAATATACAGTCTCATCATCATTGTCCGACCGTGTCAAACTCAAATGTACATTTTCAAAAAGACGATTATATTGATTATATTGGATCAATAGTGTCAATTACGAAGTATGCCTCCTCAATTTTTTGCTTTTGGCATTTTTAATAATCTTAAAGTTTCCATCAGCATTTGCTTCGAAAAAATAAAGTTATTTTTAAAATAATTCCGATTAAAAAAATCCACAAATATTGAAAGCAAAAGTTTCAACGCTTCTGTTAAGTTTAATTTAACAAACAATATATTTAATGCATAATATGCATTAAAAATATTATTATGTGAGTAAAGTATGCATTATTGACCACTGATCACACTTATTAATATAATGTGTCACGGAAATACAAATCATACAACCAAATTCCATTACCGTTTAAATCTGACCGTCTACTTTTGGGTTTACAAAAGACTCTTACTTTGTTTATTTATAGGTTATAACAGAAACCTTTTCCCTCACTCTCTCAAGAACCTTACTTAGATAAGGTTCTAACAAACAGGACAAGTCGATGGCTCTGAAAAATGAGGTCACGTGGTTTTCAAGTTACGAAAAGAAGGCTCCGTTTTACTTTTTAATAGGTACTCTTATTTGTTTTAATTGCTATTCTATGAAGCTAGAATCTTAGATTCTCAAAATAGTTGACTGTATTTTTAAAAAATAATAGTATTCTTAGACATTCCAAACAGCGAAATCCTTCCTTAGTTGTCGGTTGCTTAGCAAGTTCGATGCTCAAACGACAACAGACAAATCTTGTGCTACCATTATTTTATATGGACATCGTGGCATATTATAAGTACTTCTATTGTAAGTACTTGTTTGTTGTCTGTGCTATGTTTACCAAATAAACTATTAGGTTTTTTTTTTATTAAATTCTACGAAGTAGTTAGTTTAGTAGGTTTACAAAACTGACAAATACAAGCGCCTGTAGCGTGGCGCGGGCGTGGTGCGAGCGCAAAGTGGTGCGGCTACAGCGCAAAGCACCGCGCTTGCAAACACGAACGCGCCACGCCCGCGCCTCTTCGACGCTTCGCTCGCGCCTAGCCCACGCCTCTTCCACGCTTCGCTCGCGCCTAGCCCACGCCGCTTGTATTATCTGGCGTCTGACGTCCGCTACAAAACGCTCACAGCATTATAAAAATACGTACCTACCGCACAAGTTTGTCCTACAAGTTGTTTTCCTTATGGTTCCCATTATACGCAGCCTGCAGGCGGATGTTTTGAAATCATGTTCCAGTAGTAAACATTGTTGTCACGCTTTTTATCTTCAAACATTTATATTGTTTTTACATTAAAACAATATTTTTATTGATGAAAGACGGGCAATTACACACACACCACACACACACACACACACATTTATTTGTATGGATTTAAAATAGAATGGGTTCTGAGTTCTCTGATAACACAAGCATTAAATTGCTAAGCTTGGGACTAGATGACGCTGTGTGAAATGTCTTAGGATAGTTTTAGTTAAATACAATTTAGGTCATCTTTATTTTACTGTACCTAAAAAGAAGATGACCTAACTAATTGCTCAATAAGTAAATAAATATCCTTGGACATTCCACACAGCGTCATCTAGTCCTAAGCTAAGCAACTCAATGCTTGTGATAAAACTATTCAAACTATTTTGATTTTGAACATTAGATATAAACACATGCAACTGTGCCGGAATATAAAGAAACTCATAAATCTACAAATCATGGTAAATATCCCGTTTCAAGTGTTTTTAATGCTTGTGCCATGGTAACCAGATTCAATACGAGTATGTTCGTTCGTTCGTTCAAATCACGAGTAAACAACTCACAATGCGATTAGAATCAAACGGTTCATTACGATCCATTCAATCGAAACCGAAGGCATCCATTATCATAATTCCGATCATCAGGACTGCCATTTACATAATTTCCTATTGATTTTGCTGAATTTTTTCCGATTTTCTGATAGAGAGGTTTTTGATACGGAGAAATGAAGTACGGATGGAATGAAGCTAAAGTGTGTTTTAAGGTTGATTTTTTTAAAGTCGGTTATAGAATGAGACGACGAAAGATACTTATGAAATACTTACTAAGGTGTCGCGAAACAATTAAATTAAATTGAATTCGTTTATAGATTCAGATAACAAATAGATAGAAATTAAAATTTGTTTTAAAAATAATTTATTTGGGACAGGAGCCGTACCATGAGGTGTTAGCGATTCAGTTTAGGTTCTGCCTGACTGTCAAAACTTTACGTCAGCGCCTTACTTTACGTCAAAAGTGGTTCGTAGTTGGACCTAAACTGAATCGCTATAAACGGTTCATGGTAAGTCCGGAGTCTTTGCAGTTTACTGCAATGTATCAACCAGAACTCGTATTGATCGTCATAAAAAATCACAGTGTTAGTTATCCGCGAAAACAACTGTCTTATTTAACGCTACTGTCAAATTTGGCAGTTGTTTTCTTGCAGTTATGCAATTAGGTAAATATTCTTTGACAGTTTGAAACGAAATTTATGAAATTAGTGTTTATTATGATACATCCCTAATTTAGTGTAGAGTACTGCAGACAGACTAAACTAATTCACTCTCAACTTACACTTTTTTAATTAATAGGTATGTCCGTTCTCAAAATGAAGGATTTAAAGTGTATGATTTATTATCCGTGGAAGCTAATTTGCTGATTGCAAAGTCATCAATCAAGATGGAAACGAATAACTGAGTTTAGTCTAGACTGTTAAGAAATTGCCTAAAGTTTTAGACTTTAAAACTTGGAAGGCGATGATAAGCTGTAATGTTACTTTACAAGTTTAACCGTCAGTGTTGAATAAAATAGTAGATACAGTTACTTGGTATAGTTTTTTTTGAAAATAAAAATTGAATAACCTGCTCACTTAATTAACCTGAATTACTTACACATTTTCATGTGAATTCCAAAAGATAAGTTAATTTTTTAATTACGGTTAGTTAATTAATTACGGTTATTGAGAAGTTAATTAAGTACTTTTGTCTAAAATGCATCAGTGACATTAAATATTTTTGACACGCGTCCTAATTTAAAGAATTCTCTTTCATAACAAAAATAATCACCTTCCGAGTTGTGTCAAATCGAGTCCAAATGTCAATTGGTGAAGTTGATTGATGTGATCAGTCCCCGATTTATGCAGGCCTTCCACTGCGAGCGGAGCGGGCTCCGTACGGACTCCGTTTAACTCGCAACGGCTTTTTTCATAGAAGTGCTTCCACTGTAAATGAGCGGACTGAGCGGATCAAAAGAGTACAAAGAGTCACAAAATTGGTCGCAGAGTTGAGCGGATTTCCAACGGACTCCGTACGGATCCAGTTCAACTCGCAACGCAAAATTTCATACAAGTGCTTCCACTGCGAGCGAGTAAAGCGGAACGGATTGAGCGAGTTAAAATGGGTCCGCTGCGTCATGGCGTCGCACGCGAGTTTTGAACGGACTCAGCTCACCTCCGCCCCCCGTCGCCTCCCCTTCCCCTTTACTTGATCGCTTTCGTCTGTCAGTTCTGTGGATCGCCTGGCACTGAGATATTTCTGCGCCTCCTCGTTCATCGCCGCGCCGCTGGCAATGGAAGGCCAACAACTCGCTCATCCGACCCCGCTCATTTCCCACCTCACTCGCTCCGCAAAGCCCTCTGGCAGTGGAAGGCAAAATCTGAAACTCTTTCTTAGTGGAAGTGTACAACTATTTTTACTCCGGTCCGCTCAAATCATCAGCTCAGTTTCCGCTCATTACCCTTTCGCAGTGGAAGGCCTGCATTAGGCGGATCGATAAAATAAATGACTTTTCGTTGTAACTCATTTGAGTTTGCAATAATCCGCAATGATGGACTTTGTCACATCAATCGCTGTCTTCGAAATCATGATAAGGATAATAGGAAATTATATGGTTTACTTTGTAAAGTTTAGTTATTATCGATTGAAAATGTGGTTTGTTTGTTTGTTTGTTCGTTTGAGCAAGTGGCCTACTCTGGTGACGGAGTTTTAAGGCCGCCTAAAAGCCTCCGTCATGGCTTGTGAAAATGAAAATTGAAAATGTGGTAACATTGAGAAAAGGCCTACGTTTAAGATTAGCTCTCTATAGTGTTTGTTCTGTAAAGAAGCAAAATATTCTGCAGCATTATGTGCCTCGCTGTTAGTCCTTTGAACTTGATATCCCCTACAAAATAAGCGTATATTGATGAAATAATTAAATACGAGGTCATACGCCATGAAATTATATTTCAATTCGTGAGGGTAATATTAAGCCATTAGCTAATCAACAGTATGAATGAAATATTTCAACACGATATAATTACGTTCGATCACTGTGTGTTGTGTGTTTATTCCTACACTGAATAATAAAGTTTTAATAACGTACCTAATTAAAGTTTGCTTCCGAAAACGGGCGGTTCCTATAAAATGAACTTACGGATGGCCGTAGTACCTACTTTCGCTAACGTTGTAATTTGTCAAAAAGCTTCATACATTTTATGTTGCGAATACAATGTTGCTATGATAACGGACCTATGGACGTCCATACGTTGATTAAAGAATTCGCGTAAGCCATAATTAATTAATAATTTAAAAATGTTAAGATTATGTTTTTTGTTACAGGTAGCATAAAAATGAAGACAAGAAAACGACCCTCATACCCAAAGATGCCAAAGTAACAAAAACACTATGACAGTGCCATACCCAACAAAAAGCCTATTCGATTCAACACCATACTTATATCCCACAAAAAAACCTCCAGACGAAACCATAAAGGTTTTAAAAACTAGGGATGTAAATGTAGATAACGTGAACCAAACTAGCGACTTTTTAAAACTAGTCGAAGATTTTAGCGACTATTTTTACAGTAACGCAAGTGACATTAGCAACACTAGTGATGTGTATGATTTTGCGAATTGCACTAGTAATGGGACATTCAACGTGTCGTGTTTTAGTAAAGTGGAAGGACCAGAGTATAATATGTGGGCGCTTTTGTTGTTGATATTTCCGTTTTTTACGTTGTTCGGTAACGTGTTGGTTATTATGAGTGTGGTCCGAGAGAGGGCGCTGCAGACTGTTACAAATTATTTCATAGTGAGTTTGGCGGTTGCTGATTTGCTAGTAGCTGTTGTGGTGATGCCGTTCGGTGTATATTATTTGGTAAGTGATAGTATGTAGTTTAAAATAGTATTCCGATTTTAAACTGTAGGTACCTACTTTAATACATATGTAAATCTTTTAACTAATTTTTATCTAGTTCTGTGCCAACGCTGTACAAGTGCAGTAACGCTGAGTAGAATGTAAGTGGCTTAGTGTTAAAGTCCTTACGATTTATATATTAACAGTCTTTGAAGTAAAGTCGATTCGCTGGACGCGTTGCAAGCACATTGTTACCTTTTTAAACTGCGTGCCTACAAGACTTAAGTGTTGACACAACACTTATGTCAAATAATGGTTATCAAACCTAGCAAGCAATAACAGATATTAGGATGTTCAACCTTTTCATTCCGCAGCTGTACCACGAAAACATAAAACAAGAAAACCATTTCCAAGTCTATTTATCGACATCTGTACCTTGTTTAGGCAGCTGTTCGTTATCAGTGAAGTCTGTTGGCTCCAAATGAGCCAACTTTCGCTTTCCATTTCCTACTTTAATCTTCGCTACGGTAACTTTCCGAAATGTTATTTTAAATTTGTTTAAGATCGCCGTTTAGTTTTTGAATAAACGCTGAGTTACGCTCAAACTTTGGCCTGTAAATATCTTGAAACTCAGAGTTACGAAACTAACTTTTACATCGTCTAATAAAAATTCTTTTTGCTTTTAAAACCCTTCCTGGTCCATAAAAGAGGTTATGGGTATCAATATAAGGTTCGATTCATAATACAAATACTTACCTAATTATTTTTCGAGGAAATAGTTAAATTTATCCTAACCTAATCTTACAGCAAATTAAATTTTCATTCATTTGCAGTTATGTGAGAGGCATTTTTAAAGTTAGGTAAACATGGTGGTGACACTCAGTGGCGAACTAGATAAAAAAAAATATGATCACGACTGTACAGTATCTCAGGGAGACAATTCTTTCAGATCTTTATGTAATTCTTTAGATCCTTGGAAAATGTCTAAGGGGGTAGTCAAAGAGACTAGTAAGAAATCTTTAATTAAGGTTTTTTGACAATATTTAGATGACATTGAATCAGTCGTGTTTTTTATTACACGTTAACAAATTAGCATACCCACAGCTATTATTATACTCAAGAGAAATCAGTTTCCAGTTTTTGGCATTGTAGATACATTGTAAATGCCTAGGGGGTTGCCAGAAACTTGTTCAAACTATACATTTGGCACATGTCTTGATTTTTTAATAAGCGGACTAGTAGAATTTACTTACGTTGTTTGATATAAAAGTTAAAGCCTAACCCGCAATATAAACCCCACAACGGAAGGAGTGGCAGAAACTGGAGGAGGCCTACACAACCAACAGTGGGTTAACACAGGTTGAAAATGTTGATGATGATGATGTATATCCTTGTATACATTGTCGGTATCTAAATCGACAATATTTTTACGTGAGTAATTCCCGTTCAATTCATTATAATGTATATCCTTGATTAAAGTCTGAATGGGGAATGGAGCTTTTTGTATTAACTAGATCCAGCGCCATGTGTACTGTAATGTTTTTGTGGAAAACAAATATTATATTCTACGAGTATGAACGATAGGTGCGGGTCCCTGCTATAGTAACATAAGTAGCCGAAACGCCACAAAATGTCCTTTGTCCAAATATTTTTAAATATAATAATGATCGCGATAGTTTACGAAAGACTAACTAGATTCAACAGATAGTAACTATTCAATGAAACCTCAATCCAATAAATTCAAATAGGTCAGCATTAGCACGCCGTGGACGGTCTGTGTTCTGTAACCGAGTTGGAATCAGCCTTGACCGAAGTTTCACTGGCCTAAGCACAGCTTGGGCAAACAGTTCATTCAGGTATTCATCATCATCATCATCATCATCCACAGTCTGACTTTACCCACTGCTGGGCATAGGCCTCCCCTAGTTTGTGCCATCCACTACGATCCTGCGCCAGTCGGATCCATTGTCGCCCCGCGACTTGAGCTATATAATGACTTGAGAATTCAGGTATTAATTTTGATTTTTAGCTAAGAGGCACGCTAGAACATACTCAAGTCCCTGATTGTACTAATGCTCTAAGTGTGGATGTATAGTCTACTCCCAAATTGACTTCTTTTTAATATTTTTTACTAAAAGAATTTCCCGGCTTTGTATGGGTGTCCTAATAAAACTACCGAGATAAAATATAGCCTATAACCATTCTGACAATAGATTCTACACATGGGGGTGAAAGAGTTTTTGAAATCGGCTGAGTAGTTTCGGAGATTACCTCCGTCAAAGAAACAAACCAACCTTTATAATATTAGCATAGATTACCCATATAATTTTTTGAAGTCGATTATAAAATTTCACTCGAAAAGTAAACCAGCTGTTTTCCACATTCAATGACAGACCAAAGTTCGTGCAGTCTACAAATTCCAAGGGATTCTAACCTAGCACTTCTTAGTTCCCAAATTCTGTTTTCGGTCTCGATAGTTTGACAGGTCGACTCTATCTGTTTGTTTGTAAATTATGTGTAGAGTTTTAAAGTTTATTTGGAAAACAAGATAGTTTGAGCTGTAAACTAGATTAAGCTGGAAATAAAGTTGGAACTTGGATCCTTTATCTTGATTTTGTTGTTTATTAGGTATTTAGTTTATGTTAGGGCCGGCGCCCACTATCGGCATCGGCAAGGAAAAGGATTTTAGGTGGCAAATAGCAATATACTTTAGCATAATGGCAATAAAGTAGAAATTCATCCTCAAGCATACCGAAGCGGTATTTTTGTTATTACGACCACATATCACGGAAATTTCTACTTTATTGCCATTATGTTATAGTATATTGCTATTTGCCACCTAAAATCCTTTTCCTTGCCGATGCCGATAATGGGCGCCGGCCCTTAGTGATTATTTATGCTGTTATATTTAATGGTTTGTTTAGTTTGACTTTACTTATCAACAAAGTCTCTCTGCGCAAACATACGTTAAAATTTAAAGAAAGCGAAAGAAAATAAAGCTCTGACTTGAGTAACTTACTTGTTTGCATATTCACAATGGAAAATATAACGTATAATAAGACAAAACCAATCACATTTTCGAATAAAGCTTAACTCACACCGAGAGGCACGTTAAATTGTCGGTCCCGGCTTTTAAAGTCGTTAAGCCATGACGGAGGCCTTTAGGCGGCCTAACAACTCCGTCCCCAGAGTTGGCCATTTACTCATACGAACGAACGAACTTGCTTGATAAACTTCACTGATGCAACCACAAGCGACCATAAGCGGCGTCAAGAGCACTTTTCAAAGCGCTTGAATACTATGCATTATAGTATGATCCATAAAGTTCAAAATCACATGACACTGAAACTTCGCTTCGCTGCCATCTTGGTGTAAATTGACGCTTATGTTTCGAGTTACTTTACATTCAATTAGTGTAATACGAGTATAACAATGTGTGCAATTTATTCAAACTTTATTGACAATGAAAAAAATATGGCCAATCATTTTCTGAAACCCTTCTAACTTGTGTCTATATTGAACACTTAAAATCTAATCTTTTACTGAACAAAAAATCAATGATTAGGTACTTACTTATTTTTCTCGTCTATATAATAAAACAAATGCGTCTCGACTTCAATTACTCAAATAAAATAAAATAATAAAAACTAAAAGATACATCTATAAAAAAGAATCTGTAAAGTTATCGTATGGTATCAGACGAATATAATTTTATTACAAATATTTTACGACCAAGTGAAATTCATGGGCCTTCTAAAAGTTTTATGGACGGGCTGTATCCGAATCGATGGGATTTTTTCACGTAAAATACATCATGTGTAAAGTACGGGCTACTGTAAAACGTTTACCATAATATCACAATCATCAAAGTTATAGTTAAATGATATAACAGTCTATTCTACACATCAGGCAAAGAATTTTTGAAATGGGCCTAGTAGTTTCGGAGATTACCTCCGTCAAACAAACAAAATTTACCTTTATAGTGTTACTATAGAAGTATAGATAATTACAGATAGTATAGATGACGTCACATCCCAGTTTTGGATTATTAAAGTCTCATACACGATGCAAGATTAGTTTATTTCGATTACGTTTATACTTAGGCCTCTATTAAAGCAAACCAATTCTAAATTCTGATAGAAGAGTGGTTGTTTCAAACAATAAATTATTAGTAACACAAAACCTTGACCGATCGTGAAGGGCATAAAACATTCGATTCGATATTCACTTTGAAGCAATACTTATCTACAACTACTAATCTTGTAAACAATTGTTACTTTAGGTCCCATTTCATGATGAAACTGTTGCAAGCAATTTTATTGAATTCAAGCAATATTGGACATGCTTAGTCATGATGAGTATGCAACAGGCAAGAACATTGCATTCAACTGATTGACATGAAACTTGATTTTGTATCCTTATAGTATAATTACATGACACTGAAACTTTGCTTTAGCTTTGATCTTTGTGTGAATTGTCACTAATGTCATAAAGCAAGCAAAACGTTTGCAAACGGTTACAGGCTCCATATTTACGTTATGGTGCTCCCACACTGCTGTTACAAAATGTTTATAAACATTTTTGAACACTAAAACATTTACTAACAAATGTTGTCAATTGTTACATTTTGTTAGGAACTGTTATATGTTATAAGTGCTCCTACACTGATGGAAAGTGTTACGACTCACCGCATACCCCGCCGTCACCTGTATAAAATGTTTACAAACAAAATTTTGTTCAAAAATGTTAATTAACATTTACTAACATGAAAACATTTTTTAACTTTTGTGATTAAATGTTAGCTAACAAATGTTTACTAACGTTACTTAACATTATATAACAGCAGTGTGGGAGCACCATTACTGTCGTCGCGAGGGCCGTTTTTTAGCGAACTAGAACACGATTTCTTTAGCAGAAGGGCAGTAAAATCTGTACGTTTTATTGTTAATGTCTCCACGGTCCCACGTTTTCATTCAAAGCCCACGTCTTTCACGGAACAATAGCTTTAGGGATCGTCCCAATTCGTGCCTTTTCGAACAATCCTGTCTCATGATCGAGATATAACAAAAGATGCTTTTGATTTTGAAGAAATATTCCATTGATATCCCCTGATTTACTTATAAATTCATGGCACATATATTTAGAATTCAGAGTATAAATGAAAACCTTATTGCGAAGTCAATATCAATAAGGTTTAATTTAATATAATCAAATATTTGATATCTTAGGAACTTGACAAAGGAATTGGGCAGGTACTTACGTTTACAATTTGCTATTGTGCTTACGACAATGGTTTGATAAAAAAACGCCTTTACGCGTAGGATAAGGGTATTACTTAGACAATTTATTCATAAAAAATATATCTTCTTCTTTCAGCCCTTTTCCCACTATGTGGGGTCGGCACAACATAATATTGTGTTCTTCTTCTAATTCTCTCTATCGGACGTCTTTTCAGCACTCACACCTTTCTAACGCATGTCGTTCATTCAAATAATAAATGCACTTTAATAATAATTTAATACGAACTCTAAACTTTAAAGAAAATCATCGTGAGGAAACTCGCTGCAAGTCAGTCCGACGCGTATTGACTATTGTCTTTCCTTTGGTTATTCAGTTTAGTGCCTATAAAACTTTTTAAACTATCATGGTTTTGAACATTCTAAACACTTGACACGAGATAATTACCATGATTTGTGGTGTTCGAAAATGAAACCGGTGGTACGGGTGTTTTACGAAATAAAAGACTGAGAAAGAGGGTAGACCGGTTCGTCTGCCAATAACTACATACAAACTCGCTAGTTTACCCGTGATCATGGCGCATGCAACTGTGCCGAAATATCGGGAAACTCAACAACCACAAATCATGGTAATTATCTCGTGTCAAGTGTTTATAATAGTGCCTATAAGCCTGTTCCATCTTAAAAATGTCTCAGGCACAATATATAGTTAAGAGACAAAATTGCCTCCCTATTGTAAAATTAATCTAGAATAGCTGTATAGATCTGGTTTTTCTTTGTAGACTGTTTTATGAATTTTATAGCATGTTTTAGAAAGTAAACAGTTTTCGTTTTCCCCCACAAAGTTGTTCAATAACACGAGGTGTAAAGCTGTTGTGAGCTCACGTAGAATTTATCTGAAAACTCTGCAAAATTCACACGACACCTTGCAGAGTGACATGTTTTGTGAACAATTTTCTTTGATAAAATATTTAAAACATTTTGCACAACGCGGCAGGTTGTAGGTGGCTTCGAAATTAATCAGAGAAAATGTGTTGTATTAAAACTAAAATTATGTGTTTACTCACACATAATTTTAGTTATAATACAACACATTTTCCACGAGTGTACACGAGTACTCGTTTATTGTTTACTTGATTATTGACTTATTAATATTATCATTTATTAACTACATATTAAGATAATTGGTACATTATGTAATCAATACAAAAATCGCGGGCCCAGCTATTTTACTCAGCTAAATTGCCGCTTACTATTCTAGCCACAAACGTGTTTTACTGTGCTATTTATTTTTACAGTAGGGAGAATCTAATTCTTATTTTCTACGTCATCTAGTCCCAGATATCTAAACTTTGCCTAGAAATACGCCAACATTGAACGCATTGCCGTTGACACAGAACACTCCAGTCTCACTTATGATTAACGTTCTAGCATTTACACTCTTAGCTTCTAGTTCTGAGGAATAAACTATTTTCCAGTTAAAGTCTGGCCTTTACGTCTTTGTTTATATAGGTTTACCAAAAATTGTTACAATAATACTTTTACAAACTAGGTAATATGAGGTAATAGTGAGTAACACTGAGGTAATAGTTTATACTATTACCTCAGGGTAATAGTTTACTAAACTTATACTAAAGTAGGTTAGATTGGCGCGGGACAGGGGCGAGTGGCGGAAGCGAAGAGAGGCCTATGTCCAGCAGTGGGATGAGAAGGGCTGATGATGATGATGATGATGATGATGATACTAAAGCACTGACAAATGCTAATTGCACAACCACTTAAAGGTAAACACAGCATGCTAATTTAAACAAAGAATAAGTAGGTATACAAATTACTAGATGATTGGACAGGGTGGAGAACATACCAAACATTTGTTCCATAGCGAGGATCAAACCCGCAAGTCCCGCAACCTCCGCATCTCAAAAAAAATTTCTTGAAATGCGGATATTAGTCGTTAAGTTTTTAATAAAACCCAAAAAGTTTCGACTTTTGATGTATTACAACCCTTATCGGGTCTTATCTATCAAGTAATAAGAGTCACAGGAGAAAGCTGTACAAAGATCCAAAAATGTACAAAGATTTGAGGGGTAGACCGGACACTTTCTTAAACCTCGTAAACTTCGCCGGTTAAAAAGCTTTCAAAAGTTAATTATCCGGCAACAGTTGGTCAGAAAATCTAGGGGATTCTACCAAAAGGGGAATTTCAAGTTTGACGTTTGTAATTAATGGTCGGCGATTCTGAAAAAATGTGCTTTTAGTTTAAGTTTTGACGTTTTTGTAGCCTCTTAAGAATTTGTGATATACCGATCTCAGTTTCGAGTAAAAACTTGAAATACGATTAAGAAAATTGTTTCTATTTTTTAGTACTAGCAGTAATAGCGATATTACCAATTACGAATTTTCGAAATTGGCTAAGTAGTTTTCTTAGATTACCTCCGTCAAACAAACAAACATACCTATATTACCTCTTAATAATATTTGTATATGACGTGTCTTTATTATCAGTTAAGAAATCACAAAAGATAACACGAAACTCAGCCTGTGGCAATCAATTACGATATTGGATATAGATTTAATCAACACACCTCTCCATCCAAAGGTCATGTTATTGTCACCACCAAATCCACTCACGAAGTGAAAACAAAGCCGAAAATACCGCGCCAAAAATAGCTCACTCAGATTATGAAATGCGAAAAGTGGATCCATTCATTAACGATGTAATTTGATGTCAGAGCAGAGACCACGGTGTCTGACGCGGATTAGGGACGTGTTTCGACCGCAATAGACTGTGGTTTGCAACCTGGATGGGAAAAATGATAATAAGAGAGAGAGAGAGAAAACGTCAAATAAAGAAAGAAAGAAAGAAAAATGTGTTTATTTCTACAGGACCTCAAGGAACACTTATAATACCTATCTACATTTTATTTTTCCGACCATGACAGCCTAAATATATGGGCTGTGACTATCTTTGCTCATTGAATGTACAATGTACATACTCGTAGTATTTCAACGACGTAATTTGATGTCAGCCCATCGTGACAATCATCGCACGTCAGCTTATGTTGGTTAACCTTCCGATTTCAGTAACCACCAACTTAAGCTGACCTGCACGATTAGATGCCGAAATTTCGTTTGTCGCTGTGCAGAAGCCTCCGAGATCGATTCTTGAACACATTTAAAACATGACGCGGTAAGAGATTGCACGTTATCTAGCTTTTGTTTTCTGAAATCCATAGAATTTTTCAAAATAGGAACGCCGAGACATGCTGCGTTAAGACATGGTTATTTGGAGAATAAGGCAGCAGGATAGATTACGCGGTTGGTGTCTGACGCACATGTGGGACGTGCCTCTAACACATAATACACTGAGGTCTGACACCAAGCGGATACGAGAAAATGTTAGCAGATTCACTGATTAAGAAAGGCTAAGTACTCATTTATGCCGTGCTTCTCGAAAGAGAGCCGTAAGACAGACTGTGCATAGTGCAAATTTGCATCAAAGGCACTAAAATGCTTTAGTCAGGTTAATGTTTCACATAGTTATGCTCTTTGGCAGGCAAAGATCCTCCTAACGCTATTTAAATCATCTATACTTCATTTATTGAAGCAAGCTAATAGGAAAAAAATAAACGCACGTGATTGGTCGTCGAAAATAATTTTCTATTCTCGTAATGGCTAGATTTGACACTTAAAAATTGATTTGACAATCTAGCCAATCACAAGAAAGACAATTATTTTCGACGACCAATCACGTGTGTTTATTTTTTTTCCTATTAACTCGTTTCAATAAATGAAGTATAGTAAAGATGCAAAGGCCTGCTTGGTCACACAGTTACCGCTTCTGAACCACACCAAAACCAAACCTATACAAAACTCAGAACACATCTAAAAGAACAGCACATATTACAGACTCGACCTTATCGCAAGGTCACACAGTCCATTTAAATCTGCAAAGCAGTGGCCAAAACTCATTTTCCTAATTGATAAAACAAGCAAGGGATTATGCTGTGTGTGCGTTCGGTTTAGGGTTAATTTTCGCGTGTTGTAGGTTAATTGGATAGGTTAGGTGGTAATTAGGTGTTTGCGAGCAAAAACACCGGTTTGTTAGGTTTTATTACGGGAAGTAGGGGGGGGGGGGGGGGAATTGATTCGGCAATTAGTTTTCCACTCCATTTTCAAATTGGATCGTTTTAATTGGTTATGGTAGTTTCAGTGAGCTTTGTAATTTTATAATTATAGGTAAAATATAAAAAAAACAATTAAAAATTCTTTCACCGATGTGTAGAATGGACTGTTGGGAAGTTTATAGGCTATATTTTGTCCCGGTAGTTTCATTAGTACACCCGTGCAAAGCCGGGACGTGCTGCTAGTACTCGTAGTAGTATATGAAACTGTATCATCTGACTCCTTACACACTATGCCGGCGGCGGCCTGGCCATCATAATGTGTAGCAGCTATTAAATACGCGAGTTCTATTTTAATCTATCACCGACTTAAATCAAATACGCGCTTCCCCTTTCCCTGCTATGATGAAAAGTAGCCAAATAAAATTAATAAGAATTACTTACATTTTAATAACGATGCTCACTTAAGTTAATCTGTAAAATTATTGGTTTCGATAATCGGTAACCGTAATAGGAAGTCCGTTTTTACTTAGAAATTTATGTAAAAATATTGTCGATTTAGATAGGTACCGACAATGTTTTGATTCTTCTGGAGAATCTTCATCTGGGTATAATATGGTCACTCGGGCGCGTCTTACCTGTTTAGTTTTTTGAAAAAAGTTATATATAAATATAAGTATTTACGAATACTAAGTTGATCCTTTGGGTAGGAAGGAATCATCAATTCTAATCAAATTTACGTAAGTTATAGTACCTATCTCTATCTTTTAAATATGGTTTTAATTAAAATCATCCCAAACTACCTTATTAAAAAAAGTTCTTCTGGTTCTATCGTAGATGTACCTAATTTGTTTGCAAAAATTGATCAATTTTGTACTTTAAGATTGTGACAACTTGAAAAAAGTCGAAGAAAGATAAAATACCATCACCGTTCTTTCAGAAAAGCCGAAACGTCTCCATTAACTTCATCAGGTGTCCATTAAAATCTTGCTCGGAACACTTCAGTCAATAATTCCATTAGAGTGTAATGGAGGTACGCAATAGACTCAATTCGCCGTTATTAGGATCTTGAGCTGCACTGGCGAAATCTTTAGAACGTTTTAGAGTCCAGAATGTTCTGAAGATTTCGTCACCGTCTAGAATCTATACTTTATTTCTTGAAGCGAGCTAATAGGAAGAAAAATAAACGCACGTGATTGGTCGTCGAAAATAATTGTAGATTTGACAATTGACAATAAAATTGATTTGACAATCTAGCCAATCACGAGATAGACAATTATATTTGACATCCAATCACGTAAGTTTATTTGTAAAAAAAAAGGATTGGTCAAATCGGTCCAGGCATTGTTGAGTTATGCGCTTACCAACACATTTTGCGATTCATTTTTAATTATTTTTTGTGATTTAATAATGTATTACTTATACTTTTATTTTAATAAATTATAAATAATAATTATAATTTATAATTAATAAATTATAATTTTATATTATACTTTCGTAGATAATAATAATTTATTTTTTACCTTAATTGGACGTAGTTATGCGGACGGGAACCAACCCACATTGAGTCACTTTCGAGATAATTAGGTTTTAAGATCAAACTTGAATACAAAAGTCTGGGTAAGTCATTCAAGAAAAATAATTTTACAGTATTATGTAAAGCGTTATGGACTATCTAGGAGAACTAAAATAGTAAGGTTTCTTATTGAATAAATATATTTTTTTGTGTAAAATATACCCTGGTTCCTTTTTGCAAAATAACTTTTTATGGGGTTTGGTCAACTTGGTGGGAACCAAGTTCAATTTAAGTTCGTAATAGGGATATTACGAAGGGCTTAAACACTTAAATAAGTACATTAATTACATTTTTAAACTTATTTTAAAATTTTATTAAAAAAAAATGAAGTAATACTACATAATAAACCTTAAACTTTAACTTCAACTCCGTAATCTTACCAAAACTGCCCAGAACTTGATTTACCTACCTGGTTTGAAATAAGCTTGTTCAAAGAAAAGAAAGAGTAAGAGCCTTTCGAACAGCTTGCAGGTATGGTACATCAGAGAAATGGGTAACTTTTTTGGTCTGTCAGATTTACCATGCTGAAGTACAGCCGTCACCTTGGCTTTTCTGTGATTTTACTTAAAATAGGCAGGTGTTGTATGGTGGCTGCTTGTAGGTAATGGCTGCTTGTATATCAGCCTATAGGATCCTGCAGGATCTAAGTGTTTTAACTGTTACACTGTGTCTACCAGCTTTTTTAATCCAGGCCTTTTATGCAACTGCACATAGATAAAACTGGACATTGAGGTTGTCAAGATTAAATACGTCCATGAGTATCTATACCTCGGCCAAATAGTTTCTTTCTAGGATCGTCAAGTGAAAGACGCACAGAAAACGTCTGGAAAAACTCTTGGTCGATGAAGGATTTCATTAAAGGCAACCTACCACTACCTATGCCTAAAACGGAAACTCATAGACGTATGCATTCTCCCCATCCTAACAAGCCTGGTCTTTGACACTTGCTCAAAAATCTACTCTTGAGGGACATAATGCCAGCGAGCGTTGGAGCAAAGTATTTTATGAGTCAGATTTACCGATAGTGTTAGAAACATAATAACTTCATTCCAAAACACAAATTTGGAATGCTGAGGAGAAACCTTTACAAATAAAGTGGGACTGGGCGGTCAGGCCATATCTGCCGTATGCAGGACGAGATGTGGGTCCAAATTGCAATCGACTGACCCTCAACCGTTAAACAGCAATGCGGCAGACCAAGAAAGTGGTGAGATGACCTGGACTCTTATTTGGAGAATTGGCAGACAGTTACTTAAGATCAAACTGAGTGGAGGAAAGGAAAGGAGGCCTTTGCCCAGCTGTGGGACAGGACAAGCTAATAATAAATAATAAAATTAAGGCAGGGATACTATCTCCCGGGGTTTATTAATTTCTAGATTCAGTCAAGTCCTGGAATACATATTGACCAGGCTGTCAGTTCGTATATTTCCAGAACTTGGGATATGTTGGCTTAAAACTGACCATATAGCTCCAACAAAATAATCATTATTGGCTACTGGCTCAATGTTGAATAATTTGGCATCCAGTTCTTTAGCGAAACTTTCCCAGCTTTGGAGAAGTTGAATCAACGTCGGAACTGGTTTTCAGTTGCATTTAGGGAGGCATGAACCTGACATCCTATTGGTTTATGTTGTATCGGAGGATAGGTGCCTACATAACCCTATCCTATGCCTATACAATACCACTTATATGCATAATCGGCTGATGTTATTGCAAAAACTTGATTGGCATTGTATTGTATGTAGGTACCCACGTTTCCAACAACCATCTTTAGTAATTTGGCATTTTGGATATGGGATAAGGTTTCTGTCTTAGCCCATTGATTGCTCAACAGCGTCACCATCAGGATTAAAGTTTTGGTAACCCCAGGCCGTAGGTACTGTGACTGTTGAAATCGCCATTTATTATCTTTGAGACTCGATCGTAGAAGTTTGCAGTGTGATTGATTTAAAAGGTTTATTTATTTGGGCGGCATATACCTACCTACACGGTGTTTCATGAATACGTTTTAATTTAGCAATCATGGCACATGCCTAATAAGTTATAATACAGCTACTGTTTGTTAGTTAAATTTTGGGGCTGCCACTTTTTTGTGAAAGGACTTTTTAATTATTGAATAGTATTTTACGCAAAAAAAAAGTCACCTGTGAAGTTTGGCTAATTTACTAAGCAAAAGAGAACAAAATAACATAATAATATCTGTCAAGCTTTGTTATCTACTGATGAACACCAGAACCAAGTCACATAATTTCTATAGATTTTCAACTTTTTTATGCAGAAACGGGAACCAAATAACATGGTTTTTTTAAATTTTCGAAGTATGATTACGCAAATGGGAACCAAACCACTATGGTTCCTTTTTAAATAAAAAAATAGTATAAAGAGGATATTTTTGTTCGGTAAAAAGGAACCGTGTGGCTTGGTTCTATTTTGCATTATTCAAATATCAATGTTTTTCGGGGACCATGTGCTATAGTTCTATTTAACATTTTAGATTTGCTCGTTTTTTGTAACTATGATGCATGGTTCTTGTTTGTTTTTTTCAAATTTTATGAAATGTGGTTTGGTTCCCAAGTGGCATACCTGTAACTTCGTCATGAACTGCTCGATTGCTATGATCTTTTTAGAGCATATAGAATACGCCTCTAGGAACCTGCCTGTGCATATAACTCAATTTCGGCCAAATTGAGGGTTGGTTCCCGTTTGCATAACTACGTCCAATTAGACAAACAAAGGGCATTGTCTAAATATTTATTAAGCTAAGAGTTCGAACCATTAGTTCTGGAACTATGATCAAACAAAGTAAATCAATTGAAATCACGAACGAACCATTCTTTCGAATTTATTACAAAACTTTGAGAGGGGATCAGAGATCAACCGTTACTATTATACTAGGGTTTTGATATGGCTTCATTTAGAATTTATCTTTTCAAACTATTTTTAAGCAAAAAAAGTCTAGCTTGTAGGACAATGTTGTTGTGATCCTTAAGGTTTTATGGGAATAAAATATTTTTCTATCGTTCATTTCTTAAGTTTTAATGTAATTTTTTTTTAGTTATTGTTAGTCGATTGAATAGTGCCTCGACTTTCGATCCGAAGGTCGTGGGTTCAAAACAAAGGAAAACATCGAGAGGAAACCCGCGGTTAGTCAGCCCCACCGTATTGACCATTGTTTTTCCTCTGGATATAGCTGGCTAAGCTCGGAGGATGATTTAAGTGCTGGGCAAGCCTATTCTATCTCAACAATGATCCAGACACTACAGCGTCCCGTTAAGTGCTGGCGAAAATTGCATCCAAGTAACTATTAAAATCATCTATTAAAAGATGTAAAGGTATCTACACAAATGAATGATGATGATGATAGTTTGCCGATTAAAGTTGAAATAGATTTAGCAATCGCGTGATATTAATTGTATTTATTCACGCGTTTCTTTGTCTGAAAATAAATGATTTATTACTATTACATTTATTAATTACAGTCATAATGGAGTTCTATACAATTTTTTCTAGACTAATATATTTTTTGACAGAATTATTTACAAAGAAAATATTTGCAAAGTGTTATAATACTGAGGAATACAAGACTGAAGATGATTATGTGGAAAACTGGATTCAATTCAATTTTTCTTACCTGAATTCTATTTTAAGCTTTTCAGACTTGCCTCTTACTACACATTTTATAGCTCGTAAAGTCTTTAGAAATATAACAGTTTCTCTTACTTCCCGGCTTTGCACGGATGTACTAATGAAACTAATAGGATAAAATATAACCTAACCATCCGGTCAGTCCATTCTACATATTGACGTCATAATTTTTGAAATCGGCTGAGTAGTTTCGAAGATTACACCCGTCAAACAAACAAACCAACATTACCTCTTTATTTAGTTTTAAGTAGTAAAAATTTGAAATACACAACAACAAACAGTCGTGAACTAAACAGGGTAGTTTTAGTAGTAACAAAAATAAGGAAAACCATTATTTACCATGTGTATACCAAAGATATTGTGGGTTAAATACACCTACGCATCCCAACCCTCTTTCCGCAATCCTATCAAAGGATGCGTTTCTGGACAAACGAGGACCGTTACCATGAGAAAGTTTTATTTAAACCTACTAACATTACTGAAATTTTAATGAAAAGCGATCTTTATTCTTTCTTTTTCCAAGTGTACATTTAATGTTATAAAAATAATAAACTAAACGCAAAATATGTAAAGATTTTATTTAAGAGCTCTTTAAAATTTTAATGATTAACTTAACCTCATTAGACAAAATTAAATCATTATGATCACAAAAGCTTGACGTGAGATTTTCAGGTTCACTTATATGAGAAAACTTAAATAAACTAACACAGTGTAATTTTGTTCTGAACGGATCGTGCATTGTTTGTTGTTGAAACAATAAACGAATTAGAATTATGTTATTTATTTATTTTTACCACCGACAAAATTCGTACTCAGATTCTCGTAAAGTAAACTTAAGTCCACAATCGGAGCATTCGAGTCCGCGTCCCGAGGGTTGAGTCGAAACTGCGGGTTCCAGTAATGAACGTGTCCCCGCCGGGACTCGAATATTGACTATTGATTATTGCGGATTTATAAGTCGAATGTCAATATGTACTCACTCGTATATCACGAATGTTCGTTCATATCGAAATCGTATGAATGGGTTTTTAAACTTTTGCGATCAGCGGCCTATTTTTTTTTCCTCTTCCATTTATTTATATATATTATACATTTACCTACATAACTGTTAACTGTGAGGATAGTAGGAAGTAGGATAGGATACGTGAAGTCTATGATTGTATTCCAAAATATTAGTTAATTTTATAAATGGAATAGATTTTTTAACGTATGCATTTTTGACCTGGTTTGACATTGTACAAAAGTATTTTAGTTCGATGAGCTTGCATCGTTTTATACAAAAACAATAATCATTGAGTAGTCTAATCACAAACCTTAGGATTTCGTGACTGAATTGGTAAAAGGATGGATCTAATTTTATCGGAATCGGAATCTTAAATTTTGATAATTTCATTTTCAATGTTTGAAATGCTCCTAGCATTGAAAATACCTATAAACATTTACCATAGATCTATAAAAAATACCAAGAAACTCACTCACAACTTTTTACCTTTTTACTTGAATCAAACTTTTTCATACTTCAAACTAGAAACTAATTTAATAAACTAAGTTCCATTTCAGACCCTTATGTGCTCCCAAAACACCTTTTTCTTTCTAAAATTACCTGAAGTGGGTACTTAAAGCAAGGTTTACCTCAAGCCATCGAGTCATTCCCAATGGACCACTCGCCACTGTAAAAACATTACCTCGAAAATGGTAAAAACCTTGAACACTCACAATGGGAAGCCGATCCAAATAAAACGTAGTGTTAAGTCATAAAGGCGCTCAGAGGCGTTAGGAGGGGTATTGGAGAAACGGCGACCGGTATATGATGTTAGGAATGGGGAAAAGGGGAATAGGATGTATTTAAAAGTCTTTGGGACTCTTGACTTGACAATGACAAAGTTATTTTATTTTTAAAGCTTGTTTATTTTATTTAATGTTTATACGAATTCTATAATCTTCGAAAACGTTAAAAGTTTTCGAAATGTGAATAATACTCAAATTGTATTTAAATAAATTAGGCTAACTTAAAATCAGAGTTACAATAAGGTTGCCTGGAATAAATCGCTTTGAGCGACGGGACCGCTTATTGTGCCATTGTGACTCTAAGGGCGTTATCATACTAGCGGTTTGGAAGCGGCTGCGGGGCGGAGCGGACGCGCAGCGAATGCGTCGCGAACACGCCGCGGCTGCGCAGCGAGGACGTCGCGGACGCATGGCCGTTTTCGTCGCGCGTTTGTAGCAAATTATCGCCGTACAATACACTCAGTTACAAAATGGATTGATTGATGACAATGGATTGATGACACTGCTGTTGATTTTATTACTTCGAAGACGCCGGAGACGAAAACGAAAACCCCCCGTAAACGAATCCCGTTGCGCGTCCGCAACGAATTCGCTGCGCATGCGCGACGTGTTCGTTGTGTGTCGGTAACGAATTCGTTGCGCGCCCGCTCCGCTTTAAAGACGTTCGCAATCCGCTAGTATGATAACGCCCTTAGTATTAGATTTTAAGTTAATTGTTGATGCAATACCTACCTATTTATGGAGTTTTCTGGATCTACTATAGTATTGCTACTCATACTAATGAACGACTTAATTAATTCGTTTTATGACTTCCAAATTACGGCAGCAGATTTCTAACCAGTCTAAAGTAAGGGTTCCTCCGAAGCCGTCGATAAACAGGGACTTTACGCTCATTGGTTTGTTCTTGTGATGGACGCACTCAGCTGGCGTAAGGGACAAACTGTCCCCTACGCTGTCATCAATCTATATGCACGGGTGTTCACGCTATCGTATAGCTTTGACAGATGTGTGAAAACTCGTCACAGCGCATAATCCTACTATCCTACTTCCTTCCTACTTCCTATCCTACTTCCTACTAATATTATAAATGCGAAAGTTTGTGAGAATGTATCTTTGTTATTCTTTCACGCAAAAACGGCTGGACCGATTTGGTTGAAATTTGTTATGTAGGTAGATAGATACTCTGCTAAAGAGAGAGAATAAGGTGAAAAGCATCTCTCTTCTCACTTGGAACACCGCTCAAAGCCATACTGAGAGCCGCTACAAATGGAAATGACCATCCGTATTTATAGTCCTGTGGCGTTTCGTATCGGAGACGATACGAAACGCCACAGGACTATAAATACGGATGGTACATCTGAGAAGATCTGAACTCGATTTGTCCGCTAAGATTCTCATGATCGACTTGCTTTGACTTTGAGATTGAAGGAGTTTATTTGGTTCTAAAGAGATTTTATAATAATAATGATTATTAATGTTAATGTTGCCGGGAAAGCATGGCAGATGTTTTAATCATCTAAGTATACTTCATTTATTGAAATGAGCTAATAGGAAGAAAAATAAACACACGTGATTGGTCGTTGAAAATAATTGTCTTTCTCGTGATTGGCTAGATTTGACAATGACAATTGATTTTACAATCTAGCCAATCACGAGAAAGTTAATTATTTTCGACGACCAATCAGGTCTGTTTATTTTTGAAAGAAAAAAGAAAGAAAGAGTATAGTCAAGATGTAAAGGCCTGAGATTAACAATCACAAGATATAACAAAATCAATAAGATATCTATTTTACCGTTATCCCAAGAAAAACTAGTGAAAAAACCTATAATTGCGACAGTATTTTATTTGATTTCTAAAAAAGTATGTGACATTTTCACACTAAGCGGCATTATTCGTCGCTTCGGTAATTCATTTAATGTTCGTTGAATTTACTTTTTCATGTTGATAAAGCGTTTTACGTTGTCATTATTTCTGGTTTGTAACATAGACTATAGATTGAGTAGCTGGTTTAGTCCATTTTTATTTTATTTTAATTTTTGTAAGTCGGTACTTTAGATAATAAAAAAATGCCCTGTTGGCCAAGTGGGTTAGTATTTCGACTTTCGTTCCGGAGGGCGTGGGATCGAATCCGGCCGTGCATCAATGAGTTTTTCAACAAGTGTAATGTTTTTTTCTGTGTAAGTAGTAACAAGTGTAAGTTAGTGATTTTCTGAATGGTTTTTAGTTGGACTAGTAAGTTAAAACGTGAGTACCTATTATGTTAAGTGAGGTTTGATTTTTTATAAGCAAGATCTGCTACGACATAGTAAATAATGCGATACGCTTTTGACAATTTCTAAACTGATAATATCAGTTTAGGAATTATCTGAATTATTATAAGAATTATCTAAGTTGATTTATCATCTCCCTGCCCTTATCCCACTAAGTGGGGTCGGCACAACCACGTTTCTTTCTTCCATTTTCCTCTATCGCTCGTCATCTCAGTAACTTGATTATTTCAAGATCAGTAACCTGATTATTTTTAGTAATAGGTAAGTAGGTATCAAACTTACAAAAAGTAAGTAAATATGATTAAATAATCTCAGTTCAAAACTAAAAAGAAACCAGCTGTTTCAATTTGACCTATGTAGATATTTAACGTGATCCTTTGGCTACCATTCAATTGATTTACTCTTTCATTTTTGTTTTGTCTGGGTTATCAGTAGAGCTATCATTTACCGTGGTCATACGGGCTGTTGATATTTTATTATTTTAAATTCAAAAAAAGAGGCTGGAAATTTGCGGTGATAACGAATTTGATTGTTTATATAACAAATAAAATAATGCTGCGTTTTATGTGTGTCAAATGACACGCGTGACGTCACGAGGTTGTACTTTCACTTACATAGGTTTTAAGACATTTGAACTGATATGATATTTTGAGCTCATATAGAGCGGCTCGTTGGTCTAGGGGTATGATTTTCGCTTAGGGTGCGAGAGGTCCCGGGTTCAAATCCCGGACGAGCCCAATGTTTTGTTGTTGCCTTTTTAATAATATTAATCAAAAACCCTATAGGCCCTCTAGTCTCAGTAGTTCGGTTGTTTTGTTCGGTTCGGGACTACTGATACTTTTTATAAACAACTAGCAGCACGGGTGTACTAACGCAACTACGGAGATAAAATATAGCCTATAACCACCCGGACAGTCAATTCTACACATCTGTGAAAGAATTTTTGAAATCGGCTAAGTAGTTTCGGAGATTACCTCCGTCAAACAAAGAAACAAATTATTATTACCTCTTTATAATAAGCATAGACTGTTTGTAGGCAATTTTTAACATGAATTACTTGATATTAATTTATCTAAGTATAGTATAATATTTATTACGTGTTCGTGTAAATCAATTTTCTAAACATGTAAATCCTAGAGTACGAAGACCCAAGACAGCCTAATGGACTGATACTTGCATATCAAAGTCTACCGACCACTCAGGTACTAAACAATTTGCAATGCAAAACAAATGTATGCAGACGGTAAGATAGTCTTGTAGGCTTTTAGTTCCTAAAAGGGTTCTAATGGTATTAAAATAAATGGAAATTTTCTGGAAATATTGGTTTTAATTAATTAAGGATCAAAGAGAGATGACTGACAGGCGTTTATCCAGATATCTTATGATCTATTTCACTTTCAAAACTATCGTGAGTTGTACTAGACATTATTATAATCACACGGGAAACTACTCAAGTAAAAATATTTTAAATAGTGTAACAATGGGCGACCTTATCGCTGAAAGAGATCTCTTCCAGGTTTACATACTACGATATTTCAACTCAATTACTATAAAACATTGCAATCCAACGAATATTTCATTTAACAATTGGGCGACCTTATCGCTGAAAGAGATCTCTTCCAGGTTTACATACTACGATATTTCAACTCAATTACTATAAAACATTGCAATCCAACGAATATTTCGGCTATTTTTCTGCACAACCACTTTGTAAAGTCAATATAGAGCGAATTTTATTTTATAAATAATCCAATCCAACCAATACAGTCTTTGAATTTCCTAAATGTTTCGGAAATATTTCCATACGAATACAGAATAAATACTTTCCTACAGACGCCCAATATGCCGCTTTGAGTTAGTAGAGTGCTTAAAATGATGTAGCTATAGAGTTGAGAATGCTTTACGTTCAATTACTTCTTTACTCCAAAAATTTTAGTTTCAAAATGACATTTAATTTTAATTTTTAGGTTTAAGTTTAGGTTTAACCATTTATTTAAAAAAAAAACACTTTTAGAGAAAATACAATTAAATAGGTAAGTAGTTATAGCCATTAAGCCATTATTTTTAGAAATACAATTGAATGTTCATACTTCTGATATTCTTGTATTTTAAGAGACTATTATTAATATTGTTTAAGTATTTAATTATAAATCAATACTGCATGCCATAACTTTACTAATGGTAGGCTAATTAGTATTGAAAACCCGAACTTTACAACCTTCTTTGTATCAGACGAGTGTTTGATTAACATCACAAACAGACTTTTTTTACAACCTATACTTTCCCACTGCTGGGCAAAGGTCTTAATAACAGACTTTTATTTTATTTTATTTTTCTATTTTATTAATAAGCTCAATAACTAACTTATAAAAAAATGTACCACTAACAAGTTATTGAACATTTTAATAGATAAATAACTCTATATTATGGTAATTATTACTCCAAGATCGTTCTGAAATAGCTACTTTGATGTAAGCAAACATGCTTCGAAAGCAATACTGAGATAGTTGTCAGTTTGAAATGAATTTTAAAATAGGAATATATTTATTTTAACTTTCAATATGAAGGAAAGGTAAACTTGTCAAAGTCAAAACTTCTGAAACTAACAATTTATGAACTCAGTTATGGTCTGGATACACGACGACACCAGACACTAGACACTCAGTGTATACATCGACTGTCTGCGTGTGTCCACCGCCGCGACACTTAGTTGCAAATTAATTTTGTTTGCAATCGACACTTAGTGTCGACATTTGTGTCGAGTGTCAGTGTCGTCGTGTATCCTGAGCATTATGCTCAGGATACACGACGACACCAGACACTAAGACACTCAGTGTATACATCGACTGTCTGCGTGTGTCCACCGCCGCGACACTGAGTTGCAAATCAATTTGTTTGCAATCGACACTAGTGTCGACATTTGTGTCGAGTGTCAGTGTCGTCGTGTATCCTGAGCATTAGACTATAAACGGGAAATTTCCACGAATTTCTTGAGGAATGTGAGAATAGAAACACACAGGCCTTTGCAACTTTTTATCCCGATATTCCCGCGGGAACGGGACTTACGCGGGTGAAGCCGCGGGGCGCAGCTAGTCTTACAATAACATTTCCCTTGTTTAGTAACGATGAGTTTCTTGAGAATTAGTCTCAGCCAGTTGAACACGCTCCACGCCAGTCGGCCTTATCACCTGCCACCAGTCCTCGGTCTGTGTATCGTTAACTTATGATACTGTGCTTCTAAAGTTCATTCAGACAAATAATTATGTTCAACTTTTTAAACTATCATGGTTTTTAACATTATAAACACTTGCAACGAGTATTTGTCCTGATTTGACGGTTAGACCGTGATCATGGCGCATGCAACTGTGCCGAAATATCGGGAAACTCATAAATCTTCAAATCATGGTAAATATCTCGTTTCAAGTGTTTATAATATGTTCAAAACCGAAAATTAATAAAACCGAACTGAAAAATTTATAACCGAGAATTATAATTATTTCTTCAAACAAAAACAGTATTCAAAATCGGTCGATTGATGTAAAAATCAGTCTACTTTATGTCTAACGTAGGTAATTGAATCTCAATTTTGAACATTTTTTTCACTAAACATAGAGCTTCCTCCTTTTTTAAAGTCGGTTAAAAGAGGAAAGATAAACCTCTCTCAAATATGTTCAGTTTTTTCAAGCACCTTTACTAAATCATCCGTCCGTCTGATTGGTTCTATTGTCGATCCGCGGATTCTATTCAATATCTTTTCAAAAAAATGTATATAATACGAGGACATGCACATTACTTTGATTAATGATTTTAACAGTAGACAAAAACGATATTCGTAAATAATCACCGGACAATGTCCATAATAACAATAATCTACGGAAACCGAACACTATTAATTCATATCATACTTATCAGGTGTAGTAATCTCATGATTTACGACACAGCCTTCTGTTACCGATATATTATGCAATTTTCGATGAAAATGTTCATTTATTTTGTTCTTTTTTTTGCCGGTCGTTAGTGAAAGTTCATAAAAAAAAAAATTCGTCGAATTGAAAACCTCCTCAAATAAAATCGAATCTCTTTTTTAAAACAGGTTTAAAATATAAAAATTGGGCTCGTCCGGGATTTGAACCCGGGACCTCTCGCACCCTAAGCGAAAATCATACCCCTAGACCAACGAGCCGCTTGCGTGTAATTCTCAATTTAACAATCGCTATAAGTAACATTAATCTACATAATAAATTTACAACTACCGCAATTAATGTTTACTATTTTAGTGGCAATAAATTATTGTATTATCATAATCCATTTCGATAGCTCTAATACAGACTAAAATTTATTTGTCACGAATGAACTCTAAAACAATTATTTTGTACTAGCTGCGCTCTGCGGTTTCACCCGCGTAAGTCCCGTTCCCGCGGGAATATCGGGATAAAAAGTAGCCTATGTCACCTGCATCCTTTCAACCGTCACCACTTAAAAATCACGTCAATTAGTCGCTCTGTTTTGCCGTGAAAGACGGACAAAAAGACGTCTGTCTTTTTTGTGTTTGTGTCTGTCTAGACACAAACACACACTTTCCCTATTATAATATCAAATAAAACATAATTTAATTTACTATGCTTATTATACTATATTATAGTAAGTATAGTATGGAAGTATGGATTGTATCTAGATACTGCAACATTGACATTTCATCAGCCAAACAAGTTTGCACTTAATCAATTGCGTCTGCTAAAAATCTAGGTCGCCTTTCACCAAAATCTTGTCAGTAGAAGCATGCAGAACATTTTTTTACTGTTGTAAGTAGTTGGCTCGTTGGTCTAGGGGTATGATTTTCGCTTAGGGTGCGAGAGGTCCCGGGTTCAAATCCCGGACGAGCCCAATTTTTATGTATTTTTAGCCTACTTCATAAAGGAGCAAATCAATAATAGATTTGATTCGATTTGAGGTTTTCATAATTTAATAAAACAACAATAAAAATTGTTCATAGTTATTTTTATGTTACCTACTTCTAGATTTAATAAATGGAATAAAAGAAAATTAAAAAGCGATCTGATTATGTCCGTCCGGTTTCCACTAATATTTTGATTAAAGTTTAAACATGGTCAAAAACATTGAGTCACGGCAAACCATAACACAAAACTTTTAGTTATTTTGGGACTAGATAACACTGTTTAAAACCACTGTCAAAAATGTCTACTATCAATTTAATAAACTACTATCTCGCTTTGGCTAAATTTAATCACCGCAGTAAAATTCTATAAAAATAACAAAATGTCTCTACCGCGGTTATTGTTGAACAGTATCGATGCATCGAATCCAAAATAGAATAAACACAGTCATGGATATGAACTGAATTCAAAGCAGGACAAATATTGTTTTGCACTGCGCATACCAATCCATAATACTTAAGAGTATTGGCCACTATAGTGACACGTTGTTATTTAGACATGGTACAAGTTAAAGTGTCGCTATAAGCACAGATTACGGTTATTCTAAGAAATGATAGTAAGAGGCACAACAAAAAAGTTGCCGTTATTTATTAAAAAAAAACTATTGTAAACTAAGAGTATATAGTCGAGCCTGTAGAAATATCGTTAAACAAAATGTTTTCCTATTTTATTAACCTTGTTTTCCCACTGCTGGGCAAAGGTCTCCCCCAATTTCTCTCCATTATACTTACAATAAAAAAGTTTTGTTCTAAAACTTTAAAAATCTCAAAGGATTTTAAGGACATCGTTTTCATCGACTAATATCAATCTATAAACCAAAATGTTAAACTGTTATGTAACGCTGCAGTGAGCAATTAGCTTAAACGATATCCGAAACAATGTCCGGCTAATGAGTTTTAGAGCCGGCTAATAGGGGCGGATTCCGGTCATTTTGTGTCAATAATAAACAAACATGTAAATTGGGGATAGTGAGGAGACTTATGTACACAATCAAATAATACTCGTAATAGGTAATAATAGTATTAGGTAGTGATTGATGAAATTTTCGTGTCGTAAAGTTTATAAGCGCTATAACACGAGCTTTAAACGGTGAAGGAAAACATCGTGAGGAAACCCGCGGCTAGTCAGCCCCACACGTATTGACCATGTCTATCCTGTTGATATGGCCGGTTAAGCTGAGACGATGGCTTAGGTGCTGGGTAAGCCTATTCCATATCAACATTGTCCCAAGCACAACCGTGGCCCGTTAAGTTTAGGCAAAGATTGCCCACAGAACCTAGTAAAGATGTACAAGGCCCGAGTTTTTTTAGGTAGTGGTTCCACCAAAACGGCGAGAAAACGACTAACTAAACAAGCCATTAATTTATAATTGCTATTTGCATAAAAGTGTACTATCTAAAACAATCTGAGCTGTGTCATTGGGTCAGTGCATACAGTCCGTGGATTTACGGATCGTGGTTCCGGCGGTTAATTGGAGATAAATAGTTAGTTTGGGGCATTCACACCCAATTGCAAACACTCAATAAATCGTGTTAACTTTAAAATAGCCTTTACAGTAATGGTTTGTATCTATACTTATCTATATCTATACTTAATATTATAAAGAGGTAAAATTTGTTTGTTTGTTTGCTTGTTTGATGGAGTTAATCTCCGAAACTACTGGACCGATTTCAAAAATTCTTTCACGGGTGTGTAGAATGGACTGTCCGGGTGGTTATAGGCTATATTTTATCCCGGTAGCTTAATTAGTATCTACACCCGTGCGAAGTCGGGACGTGCTACTAGTCTGTTTATAAAGAAATAATTTAAAATAAATAATAGTAATTACATAAATTAAAACAGTTTAGGTTAATAAGAAGAGATCTAAAAGCAAAAAAAAGACATAACTTTTATAAATCAGCTTATTCTCCTTCAGTTCAGGAGTTTCTCCTTCAATCAAGCAGCAACATAAATACAATAAAGTTTAATTAAGAAACCGCGCAGTTATTTTGTGGTTCAGTGTGAAGCGGCCCTTTGTTTTGATTGAAAAACTTGTAATTACGCGAACCTCATTACACGGTTGCTGTTAATTAATTAATTTATTATATTCATATTATTTGAAATTTTAGACGATAATTCTGGTTTATAACAGATATTAATTGAGGGGGTCCTAATAAAGAGAACCGAAATGGCTACTGGCTGTGTTTATAGTCAATTTTGCGTCTAGCAATGTAAATATCGGTAAAATAATGTTGTTGGTTCTTGTTAACTAGATGTAAATCTAGTTAACAAGCATAATTATAATGTCACAAATTAAATATTCGATGTATGTATTACAAACCCAAAATTTGTTTGGATACTTTTTGCTCTTTCACGTAAAGACTACTAAACGAATCTATCTTAAACCATAGAATAAAGATGATTTACATAGTTTATGATCCGGGATAACACATAGACTACTTTTTATACGAGTGTTTACAAAAGCCGCGGCTAAGCACATAATCTCGCGACTCATGCTCTTGACAGTTAGTTATGTAACACCACGTAACACCTACCAATGTCGTAATAAGTGAAAGATAATAAGACACACCTAGACTGATAAATTAACCGAAAACGACAGTGGCTCGTTGGTCTAGGGGTATGATTTTCGCTTAGGGTGCGAGAGGTCCCGGGTTCAAATCCCGGACGAGCCCAATTTTTTATATTTTTACAAGTTCTAGGTAAACTCGAAACAGTTAGGTAAATGAAAAATTACCAGATTGTTTCTTTAAATTCGGTAGAGATTCTTTGTTGCTTTGGCATTTTTAAGATACTTAAATTGAAGCTGTCGAGGTTACAA
The DNA here is from genome assembly GCA_947086425.1 of Xanthorhoe spadicearia. Classification (NCBI taxonomy): domain Eukaryota; kingdom Metazoa; phylum Arthropoda; class Insecta; order Lepidoptera; family Geometridae; genus Xanthorhoe; species Xanthorhoe spadicearia. The sequence continues at coordinate 552,091 of OX352208.1, forward strand.
AGTAAAATAAACATTATTATTAAGTTTCTTTATTGCATTTGTATTAAAATCTATTTTTCAAAATATTTTCCAGGCGTTCGTGAGTGAATGTATTAAATTAAGCTGAAAATGATGTTTTACAAAACCTTGTAGAAAATAAAAGGCAGCGTTTATGCAAAATATTGTTCATGTTGCGCTTATCGGCATTACCCTAATATTAGCGTAAAAGGCCAAAACAGCGGAAAAACTTAAAATAACATAACATATTCTGTGGTATTTTCCACTTTGGTTAAAAAGTTCGTTCTTTTGTATGAGTGTCCAACTCTGGTGATGGAGTTTTGGCCGCCTAAAGGTCTCTGCCATGGCTTTACGTCTTTAAAAGACTGGAACGACAATTTTACGTGCCCTCCGAAGCATTGAAGCGCTCAGTTGGTAATGCCACATGCGGTCACCTATTCAAGTTGTGACCGCTCAGAACGTTGCTTAATTCCAAATATTTTTGGATATTCTCTAAAAAACCATTTAAAACCGTCCAGCGGTTTGAGCGTAAAAGAGTAACAAAGGTACATCCATCCATCCATTGTTACACATTTACGTAATTAATAAATTAGAAAGACGTCAAAAAATGTCCTCGTTGCTAAATAACACACAGAATTGTTCTATCGTTATGTTTCAGGTTTCAATATAGCCAGAAGTTAAATAACATTTGGTATAGAAATGAAACTATAACAGTAGACACTGTAGTTTACGCTAGGGTTAGCGGTAGCATGCTCGTATAATGTATGAAAGTGTACAATTAGTGCTTAGACTTGGCACATGAACAAGGTAGAGCAGGAGCTGGTGGCAAAAATAATATTTTGATTGTATCTGCTTCCCGCCCCACGTTCCTGTGGGAATATCGGGATCAAAAGTAGCATATGTGTGGTTTAAATTACAATACACTTGAGCGGGACCTTAAAGAATCCATACTTCCATACTAATATAATAAAAAGGAAGGTGTGTATGTCTGTTTGTTTGTCCGTCTTTCACGGCAAAACACATGAGTGTAGTTCGCAATTACACATGAGTGACACAGTTAAATTTTTTTTTACCTTATAATTAAAATGAATCATAAAATATTCTGTATTAAATGGATAAAAATGATGGATGCGAATGAAAATATATTAAAGTACCCACTCTGTGCGAAGTGCGAAAGCGATCCGATTTTTTTATTTGCACACTCCAACAGTGTTTAATTTGCTATCGACGATGCGCAGAGTAGCTTGTTGACAGAGACTTATGAAAATATTTTATGATAATCTGGATATTCCGTATTTTATGGATATTTTTTTGATATCGGTAAGTAATGGGAATCGTAATGTGTATCTTTCGATTTGATATTCAGTAGCCCCACCAATTTTGAGTTGCACCACAGATTACAAAAGTTGATTGATTACATAAATACAGAATGTGTCAAATATCTACCAATAGTAAGAATAAAACAGAGTTAGATATTAAGACATAGTCGATAGTCGGTGAACATTTATTTTAATTCATCATTTTGAAGATTCACATCAGTTCGTAAAAAAAAAGTTACCGCTGGTGTGTATCGAGCTTCTGATGATGATAATTAAGTGCATAATTAACAAAAGAGTACCGTATAATGCTTTTAAAATATTAAAATTATAATATAAATACCCAAAATGTATTTCTCTCACGTACACCATTTAAGGTATTAAAAACTTTTAACGACTTAGAGCTTTTAAGTAGCTAAATACTGAGTCATACTTAAAAGTTAATAATGCGCTTTTGAAATACTGTTTTTATTAAAATGTCGTCATGTACCAACTATAAGAAAGTATTTAATCTTTGTGACGGTGCAAAACTACCTACAGAGATAACAATTTTGATTTACTCGTAATTAGTCTGGTGACAGCTTTGCAAAACTGATTACTTACTTTGGAAATGAGTCTTAGGTTTGTAAACAGAGTCAGTGCTCAGACTTGTTTTAAATGTCGCTTTTTTATGACAGTTTTCCTTGGAAAACGATGAATCAGTGCTTGGGAGTTGGGACACGACGTGAGACTGGACGACTTACTTCGAATAATCAGTGAAAATTTGTCATTCAAAAAATGAAAACCGCATTGTAATTTATTCCACTGTAAAATGTACTTTTTTATTACCACTTATCCTCCTCCTTAGTCGTTCCCCCACAGTTGAGGATCGTGACTCCGCGCAAGTATGACTTTTTCAATAGTTTTCCTCCATCTGCCTCGGTTTTGCGGCTTGATGGAGAGCGATACTGACGGGTATGTCTAAGTGTTCGGACACCTGGTCAGACCATTCGTTTGGACTTCTGCCTCTGGGTCTTTTGCCCTCTATTTTGCCTGTTATTATTTAGCCTCTCCGTTATCGGCTTTTCTCCGTGCGATATGTCCGAAGTACTCGCAGTAGGTACTCGCTACCACTTATCAATGAGAGTTGAAACACCTAAATTAACTTAACTTAACTTGGACATTCCACACAGTGTCATGTAGTCCCAAGGTAAGCAATTTAATGCTTGTGTTATGGTAACCAGATGACTAAAAAAATAAATTACCTTATTATTAGTTATCAATCAAAGTATAAACACCATACCTCTGTACATCCATTACTCTAGCGCAGTATTTTAGTAAACCGCGGCAGGTGGCGCTGCGATCGTAAATCTAAACTTCCAGATATATCTGAATGGGGATTAAAATACGGGACTTTTGGGGAGCAGTTCCCCCGTTTGATTTTTATCGTAAGTGGTGAAATATCTATGCCTTATTTAGCGATAAATACCGGTGAGCTGTAATTGCTATGGTAAGTGGCATCATCTGAGCGCTTCCGTGCTTCGGAGGGCACGTTAAATTGTCGGTCCTGGCTTTTGAAAGTCGTTAAGCCATGACGGAGGCCTTTAGGCGGCCTAAAAACTCCGTCACCAGAGTTGACCACTTGCTCATACGAAGGAATGAGCTATGGCATTAGGCTATTAGTCCGTTGAAATGTTACATTTGCTTTGCATTTGTTAGAGGACGCAATTTTATTATTGGGACATGTGTGGGGGGTCAATAGAAGCTTAACCTCAAGTTTGTGGGGTCGCCACCCTTGTTTCCCGGCCGCCATCTTGAAAATAGTGGTGAACACGATATCTCAGAAACTATGCGTCTTACAAAAAAATTGTCAAGCTATCATTTGTAGTAAATTGTTTTGCCTACAAATATGTTTCTATAACTTTTTGCCCTAAATCAAATATTTAAGAAGTTATAAGCAAAAAAGTGAGAAAATCTTTCTATTTTGCTCTATCACTTCATGCAAAAAAGGCTGGACCGATTTGGTTGAAATTTGGTATGTAGATAGGTGATATCCTGGATTAACATATAGGCTACTTTTTATCCCGATTTTCCCGCGGGAACGGGACTTACGCGGATGAAACCGCGGGGCGCAACAACTTAAACCGGATAAAAAGTAGCCTTTATGTTAATCCAGGATATCACCTATTTACATACCAAATTTCAACCAAATCGGTCCAGCCGTTTTTGCATGAAGTGATAGAGCAAAATAGAAAGATTTTCTCACTTTTTTGCTTATAACTTCTTAAATATTTGATTTAGGGCAAAAAGTTATAGAAACATATTTGTAGGCAAAACAATTTACTACAAATGATAGCTTGACAATTTTTTTGTAAGACTCATAGTTTCTGAGATATCGTGTTCACCACTATTTTCAAGATGGCGGCCGGGAAACAAGGGTGGCGACCCCACAAACTTTAGGTTAAGCTTCTATTGACCCCCCACACATGTCCCAATAATAAAATTGCGTCCTCTAACAAATGCAATACTCGGCCCTCAAATTGTAACATTTCAATGGACTATATGGTATTACCATTTTAGGATACATTTAGATATTGCTGTGTTAAAAAAATATGATCACGATAAAAAATCGTATCGTGACTAAGACAAGTGATCAAGACAAGAGACAGGAGACCGCAGACGATGCGAGAACGTGACTTTTCAAAGTGGTCTGTAATAAGATTTTATTGAATGAAAATATTTTGATTCTGATACTTGACTTTAGACAATGTATAAGCATAAGTTTTCCATCTATAAAATCTATGTATGTAGGTATTTACGAAAAAAAGGGTACCTAAGAAGGGTAGGCATGTTCCTTTTATGTTTTTTCTATATAATTATCACTAGATAATTTACGAAAACAAAACTTACTAACCTATGATGGGTAGTAAATAATTTAAGAGAGCTCGGGGTTAGATTCCAAAATCAGGGATCAGGAGAATAAAGTTTAAACTCTACTTAAGTGTTAAGTCAATACTCCTCAAATTTTCTCACTCAATTAGCAACACCCATCGAAACTAAATTCCCCTGTAATCAACAAAACCACTTCTCCTGCCCTTAACATTCCCTTCATCCAACATTCCCGTTATCCCCTAAAACATATCTGACAACCAAAAAGCGACAACAAACTTGTTAACACGTCAACTTGCCAACTTACCAACTATTATGGAGAAGTTTCATCATAAGTGCTCCTATTAAACGCCATTCCGGGACATACGGTTACGGAAAATTGATTTTATGCCGAAACTTTGACGCCGCAGATTTTGGGTCCAAGGCATGAGATTAGGAAATAGTTATTTAATTTCAAAGTTGTGTGTAGTGTCTTGAATAATATATTGTGAGAAAGAAAGTACTTAAGTCTATCTTTAGACTTGAATAAATAAATATCCTTAGATATTTCACATAGCGTCATCTAGTCACATAAATAAATACTAACAACATAAAAAAAACAATAATCATAGAAGAGTGTGATTTTTGAATCACAAGAACGGAATCGTGCTTCATAAAAATATGTTCAGACTATAAAGAACCTTTACTTCGAGTATGTACAATCTATAATATCTTGGACGACCACTGTGGCGCAGTTGGGTGAACGCCCGGCTGAGATGCGGAGGTCGCGGGTTCGATCCCCGCTACGGGACAAATGTTTGTATGTTCTGCAGATATTTGTTCCGTGTCTGGGTGTTTTCTATCTATAATATGTATGTATTTACAAAAAAAAAATGTATCTAAGTATTATATCAGTCATCTGGTTACCATAACACAAGCATTAAGTTGCTTAGCTTGGGACTAGATGACGCTGTGTGGAATGTCCAAAGATTTTTTTTTTTTATTTTTTTTATATAAGCAATATGCTGTGGATAATGATGATGCTAGGAAATATAGCTTATCTAAAACTTTTTACAAAAATAAAACTAAATTGAACGCAAACCGACCATTACTTTGTTTAATAAACAGAGCTGGGTTAAACTATATTTAAACCACGCAGCAGTAATAGGCGGGAAATAGATTATTGATTGTTTTGAATAAAACTAACCCAATTTATAACTTTTAATCTGTATATTTTTAAATAGTTTTTGGACTGATTCAATATTAGATTTGTTTACTGATAGGAAAACTTTGTTTTAAAAATACTACCCGTTGCTTCAAATATTTATTTAGTCTTTGTTCACTATTATAATCATCATCATCTCAGCCCAATTCCACCCACTGTTGATAGGGCTCCTCTCTATTACGCCACTCTCTCCGATCCCTCGCGAATTAATAAATACTAATAATAATAATACTAATTGTCAAAGGGCCTCTGTGTGTTGGCTTCGGCCACATGCATGCCTGTCAAAGGACTCCAATAGTCCTCGATATGTGGAAACTTTTGACATACTTACTAATTATTTACCTTCCTTTTTTTTTTTGACTAAATAAAATTGCTTTATTTACAGAAACTAAACTTAGTTACCTACACATTTACATTGCTGTACAAAATATAAAAAGAACCAGTTGAGCCACCTAAGGACCGTTGCAAACGGTCTATAGGTAGCTCAACTGATTACTTACCTTAAATTTACTACTTAAATTACATTACTAAATTAAGACCTAATTGTTAAACATATGTTCTTGCAAATAAATATATCTTTATCTTTATCTTTATATCTTTATCTTTATATTTACAGTCTACTTTCACGTATGTAGCCCAACCCTCAAACAGCAAGTTATCTAACCCCAGATCTAGCTCTAATTAGTGCTGGGAATAAAAACAAAAGAAGCGACTCGCTGAAAGGAAGAACTTTATTAAACCAGTCGGTGATTAACGGCTGCTTTGTGTAGTGTTGGGAAAAATATCGATTACGTGTCTAGAGTTCTCGATATCAAATTAATGGGATGATTGAATACATCGATCGTTTATTTTCTTTTTGGTAATAAAATAATTTTATTAAAATACGTAAAAGGATAAAAAATATGCTGTCGATTAGGGGATGAACGAAAACGTATTTAGTGCAAGCTCAGCTCATGTTGATGTGCTTGTTTTGGTCTGGTTTTTTCAGAAGTGATTGAATAAAGGAACCCTAAATCTATTACTTAGATGTGAATATTGAGACCTACACATAAACCTTCATAATTATTATTATAAAAATGTTAATCTTATGTTAATCTCTCTTGCATGTTCTTTTTTAGTTTTGGAAGAAAGTAATAGGTAAATAACATAATACCATCAAAAATTGCTAAAAACATACTAACTTAATCCGTAGGTAATTCATTATTTTTCCCATGTGGGTAAAAAACCAGGTATCGTATCGCATAATCGCGAAGTTAACAAGAAACTTCATTACGAACTCACCTGTGATTAACGGTAGCCGCGAGGTTGGAGCGGGGAACATAAACGTATATCGATGAACAAACTATCGATAAACTATTACATAGCGATACATCATTCCCCTGCCCTTGTCCCACACTAGGTGGGGTCGGCACAACATATTTTCTTCTTCCATTCATCTCTATCATTCGTCAATTCCGTATTCACTCCTCTCACATTCATATCCTCTTTCACACAATCCATCCACTTCTTCCTCGGCCTTCCTCTACTTGTATATCCATCCACACTCATGCTCATAACTTTTTTAGTTATATGACTTTCATCCCTCCTCATTACATGACCATACCATGCTAATCTGGCACTCCTCACCTTTTCAGTCACAGGTGCCACTTTCAAACTTCCCCTTACATACTCATTCCTTATTTTATCCATTCGCGTCACTCCACACATCCATCTTAACATACGCATCTCAGTAGCATGCACTCTCCTTTCATCAGTCTTCTTCATTGCCCAACACTCCGATCCATACAACGCGGCAGGTCTTACTATGGTCTTATAAATTTTCCCCTTAAGGTTTAAGGGGCATTCGGGGGTCGCATACCGTCCCTGAGACCTGCCGCCATTTCATCCATCCCGCATTCATCCTGTTGTTAATGTCCCGGTCAATATTGCCGTCGTGTTGGAGAAGTGAACCAAGGTACTTGAAATCGGAGCAGACTGGTAGGGTTACACCATCTAAGGCAATCCGGGAGAAACTAGAGGAGCCACTAAAGTTGCAGAACAGATGTTCTGTTTTAGTGCGGCTGATCTTCAGGCCCACTCTCTCTAGTTTCTCTTGCCATTTTCCCAGTCTGCTCTGTACCTCGATTGCCTCCTCTCCGACGAGAACAATGTCATCGGCAAATAGCATGCACCAGGGTGCTTCCTCCTGTATGTCTGATGTCAAGGCATCCATTACCAGGAGGAACAAATAAGGGCTTAAAGCCGATCCCTGGTGCAAACCTACTGCCACATTGAACTCGCCAGTTACGCCAGCTTCGGACCGGACATTCGTGCGTGCTCCTGCATACATCGCATTCACAAGTCGAACATACTTCCCTGGCACTCCCTTTTCTTTCAAAGCCCACCACAGAACCTCCCGGGGGACACGGTCATACGCCTTCTCCAGGTCAATGAAGACCAAGTGCAAGCTCTTATGCGCACGGCGGTATTTTTCGCAGAGTTGGCGTAGAGCAAATATGGCATCCGTTGTCCCTCGTCCCGGCATAAAGCCAAATTGGTTCTGGGTTATCACGCATTCATCTCTCATTCGTCTATCTATCACTTTCTCCCAAACTTTCATACTGTGTGACATGAGCTTTATTCCTCGGTAGTTGTTACAGTCCTGAACTGTACTGTATTACATAGCGATACAGTAATAGTAATTTCAATAGATGTTGTTGTATCACTAGTTTGTGTTTTCTGATGTGTTATTTTAATTGACTATCTTAGAATATTTAACTAATTTTTAATATTATTGACAGAGTTTAAAAACATTTGTATAGTTAGATCACTTTAAGTACTTACATGAAATAGACAATAATTTGTTCAGTATGATTTTGAAATTTTTACGAAATGTGGATACCAGCCGATCTTGTAAAAGGTTTGTCAGAAAGTACTGTTAGCGTTATTAAAGTCATAAGGTACATACATATAATCACGCCTCTTTCCCATGGGGGTAAGCAGAGACCATGCATCTCCAATTGCCACGATCCTGACACACCTTTTTCGTCTCACTCACTCTCATTACATTATTCATACACTTCGGTTTAGGGTACTTAACTGACCTGAAAAAAATAACTAGTAAGTAAAAAAAAAATACAAAATTATCGATATTACCTCTGCCTCTCACACCTCCAATCTATTCTAACGATCAGCTATTAGGAGGCGAGTAGGGCTAGGCAGGCAGCAGGCGGTACTAGACTTTCGGGTAACCATACCCACAGGTAGAGAATAGTTTACTAAATGCGGTGACCGTCATAATGAATTGTCTTTAGGTTAAGGATGGATGTAAATAATGTCATAAAAAGATAAAAAAATATACTCTGCGGCACAATTAATCGCCCACCTGTTTTGGGTAGCAAGTCTTGATTTTATCGCAATTGCAAGTTAGGAACAAAAATTAGTCAAGTGCGAAAGATATTTCGGTACAAAAAACATTCGAAAATACCCCCAAAACTTGATTTTTTCGGATCAAAACTAGAAAAATCAAGGTAGGCGGTTAATAGTGCCGCTGAGTTCTTGTTTCTAGAAGCTCTATTTCTCCTTTGTCTCTAAGCCATGATGGCTGAGTGAGTTAGTGCCCCGACTTTCTATCTCGAAGGTCGTCGTGGTTTTGAATCCAGACGTGTCGGTTCGGCCCCCGCAGGGGTTGAAATATCGAAGAATCTTACATTGTTACCGATTTTTTTGTGGTTTGTTCATAAACATTTCTACATTGGTCTTAACACATTCTATTTACCTATTTATAAAAGAACTTATAATTATTATTTCTAATAGAACTTTATGAGATCTTTTCTGACAACAATCGATTCCTTTGGAATAGTAAATAGTAACTTAACCTCCTTATTTGTTAATATTACCGCCGTAAAATGACAGTCACCGTTTTTCAGAAACAGAATAAGTCGTTAGCCGCTACCACCATTAGTGGTTTTAAGACACGCAACCCTACTCTATTAATTGGACATCCTCATTCTACGTCTGAAGGGCTTTAACAATCAATGAGGCCTATGGGGGCCTTACATCGTCATCACAGATCAATTAACGAATTGACAACTATCACCAGTTATATTAAAGTCGGTCAGAAGTTTGGTTAGAAGTAATTTTTTTGACGACCGATGACGGTAGTCCACTTGAGTTTTTAATCTAAGGTCTTGAGTTATAACCCGTGATTTAATCTATAGATACATATCTATGGATTAAATCACTAACTCAAAAGAAGTTGGGCTTGTTTATGATAAATTAAAAAGTCACTCTATCTATAAAGAGACTTATTTAATTGATTTATCAATTATAATTAGTAACACAGTAGAATAAAATATACGCAAAAGAATTGTCATAAATTAACCCCATTATGCATATTCGACCTAAAACCTGTATTAGCTAAAACGTATATTAAATCTGTTGCTATCTCTTTTCGTTGACATATGAGTGACAAGAAAAAAACGTTCTAAAACGTTCCTAAAACCTGTATTAAATTGTCAAGTTTTTATGAATAAACCCCTAAATTTATTATAATTTAGCTACAGTAATAAAACACAGCTAACGCTTTATAGATACACTTTTATGGCCAAAGATTAAGATAAGTGAAAGTAGATTTGAGTGACCGTTTTAAAACCAGTTTAACATGTTTAATCTGATACAGTATTTTGGCTACTAAAGCAGCCGGCTCGTTGGTCTAGGGGTATGATTTTCGCTTAGGGTGCGAGAGGTCCCGGGTTCAAATCCCGGACGAGCCCAATGTTTTGAAGTTTTTGCATGTTTAATGACTTGCTGAATCAAAAGGTTGACCAGCTGCCTTATTCTCCAAATAACCATGTCTTAAAGCGGCACGTCACGGCGTCATTATTTTGAAACAAAAAAAAAAAAAAAAAAAAAAAAAAATTCTGAGGCTTTTGCCCTGCAGTTGGACACAACAGGCTTTAAATAATAATAATATTTGCTATTGCTAGCTATCGCGGGCCTTGAGCGTTGAGACCGAATCCAGAAATTCCGTAACGAAAATAACCAAACGCTTGTCTCTTAATTCAGCAACTCGCCTCTAGGTGGCATTCAAGCTTTACCGCGGCAGTCCCCGAGTGCCACACGTCTTTTGTTTATAAGCAAGACAACATCTGTCTTCGTTCTAGTCCTAGAATTCATTTGATTTATGAAAAGAAAGCCAAGAAAAAATCGCCAGGAAATCGGACAAAAGTTTTCCTCTTCCAATCACTGATTGCAGCGGAAGCGGAAGCGTTGTATATTGTTTTATACATCCTATAGCTATCCTTCAGAGCGGAAGGGATGAGAATAGTATTAAATGGAACGGAATTTTGATAGAGCGTCATTTTGATATATAGGCACGAATCGGTTAAGTATACACATAGTAGCTGCGCCCTGCGGTGAATGGTCGTAGAAAACGTCACCGATGTGTATAGTCGACCAAGAAATTGGTTTACCACTCTAAGGCTGAATATCATTTGCACGTACAAAACATCAAGGGCTATTTTCGCTTGACAGATTAATAACTGCTACGTCAGAATCTGTCATTAATGTAATAGGGTAATCCTTAGCGAATAATTATGTTACTGGGAGATGTCATCAAAAGTGGTAAACCAATTTCTTGGTCGCTTATACAATGGACTGTCGGGATGGTTATAGGCTATTTTATCCCGGTAGTTTAGTACACCCGTGCAAAGCCAGGACGTGCTGCTAGTATTATAGGTACACATTTTATAAATTATATGACCGGGTATTTATCACGTTACCTTTTTATATATTTTATTTATTAATACCCCTTTTTATATATTAATACCCGGTCATATAATTTATAAAATGTGTTCTGATCACGTAAGTTTAAAAAAGACTATAGGTACACAGTTTAATATCGTATTTCTATCATCACCCAACTCAACAAGTCATGAATATCGATAAACCATTGACATGATTGTTTTAGATTGGTAAACCCTTCTAATCAAACAGAACAATATAATATAGCTCAGAAATTTGATTTTGATGCCAATGAACGTATTAATAGGATCGTCGTGTTTGATTTTGAAACTAGACCCGTATTGAGTGGCTGCGCCTTATTGACGACGTATTCTATAATATAATAATAATACATTTATTTCAGCTTTCACAATAATAGCCATATAAGTACATAATTGAAAAAATACACATTAAATTAAAAATACTAAAACAAATTATTTATTATGGACAGTGTGCAGATGGGTCCAGTGCTTCCCAAACACACTGTCCACATCCAACCGTCCAGCTATCAAAGTCAGATAACTGTTGGTGCTGCCCCGCACCCTGCGCATCAGGGACGATGTTCTTTTTCTGATGACTGCGTAAAACTCATCGACGCGAGTCTATACTTACTAAATGAAAATAAAATTAAAAATGAATTTGTAAAACAGTTAAAAAAAACAGATGACTGATTTTAATAATTACCTTTACATTTTTTTGTAAATTATACATTTTAAGATAGAAGACACGGAACAAATATCTGCAGAACATACAAACATTGTCCCGTAGCAGAGGTCGAACTGCAACCTCCGCCTCTCAGGTGGGCCTTCGTCCACTGCGCCACAGAGGTCGTCAAAGTGATTTTGAAAAGTAGTAAAATTCAAAATCAACAAAACAACAGAATCAGATAGATAGATAGAACAACTTTATTGACCACATTACAGCACAGAGTATAAAAAAAAGAGATAAATTAAATTAAAAATAATAAAAGAAACAAAAAAAGACAAAAAACAAAACAAAAAACAAACAAAAACAGACAATCAGTATCAAACGTCAGATTCTTACCGCGAGTAACATCGAGTGTTCGCAATTTGCTAGATTGCTTCAAATTCGAGCTTCGGCGGCTCAAAGATAAATATAACAAAATACGCCCGTACATTATGAACTCTATGCCGATGTGATAAGACGTACGTTTTTATTTTGAAAATGCTGAGTGAAGTTTCTGTAGGATGCGCATTCCCAGAAATGATTTGTGGGTTATTTATTAAAATGTTAGAAATGTTAACTGACTTCCCAAAAGGTAGGGGTTGTAGGTTCCACTAGCATTTTGATATTTAACGATCTGGAGGACCTATCCCAAAATAATTGCAAGACACTTTTTAAAACATTTTTACAATAGGTAATAGATAATTGAAAACCTGCAAAATTATTTTCTTTCTATTGCTTTTTATGCATTACTAGCTGCGCCCCACGGTTTCACCCGCGTAAGTCCCGTTCCCGCGGGAATATCGAGATAAAAAGTAGCCTGTCGCCATCCCTTCAACTATCGCCCAACCCACAAAAAATCACGTCAATTCGTCACCCCGTGAAAGACGGACAAACAGACAGACACACACACTTTCTTTTTTATTATAGGTATGTATTAGCATGGATGGATGGTTAATACGATAGTGCGTCAAGTGTTACTGTACAATCACTTTATTAGAATCGTGAAAATTAGCCCTTTAGTTAAATATGAGCTAAATTAAGTCTGCTTCCAACTTTAATTATTTATTACAGAAACAAAGGCAATTTATCTCTGTAGTGGCTTCTTTCTGTTTGAATTGAAAACCGCACGAAATCTGGAGTTAGATAATTACTTGGAGATTTCGGTCTGTTGCGATCGGGTTCAATTCGATATCAATGAGGAAAATAGATTAATAGCTTTGGATTTAAAAGGTCCGCCATTTTGGTATTGATAAGAAAATGGCAATTTGTTTTTATTACAGTCAAAATTAACTGTGATAATGATAATTATATTTGTTAACAATAAAATAACCGAACGAATTTTTTTTTCCCAAACTGTTTTAAATCTATTTGATTAAAAATTATTAATAATTATAATACGACCTTTATGCAACAGTGGGCGAAAGGCTGTCTAAAACAAATTAAGGGTTCGATTCCCGTTGTTTTAAATGTCAAAACGTGAACCTTTTTTCATCAACACCCGTGTAATTAGAAACTCGCAGAGTAATTAACCAATTAAAAGCATTAATTGCATCTGTAATCTCCGTCAAGAGTGATTACCTTCATAAAGCTGAACATTTGAATTGCTAATTGTTGCTATTTGAATAACACTGTGGATCCGTTAATTTGTATAGTCTACTCGAATTACTTCTTATAAGTTTAATAATCGAGATTATAATAACGTTTAGTACAACTCACGAGTTTTGAAAGTGAAAAAGTTGTGAATGTCCTTGCACTTACAACTTTTTCGAGCCCCCCTTTTAAGTTTAAATAAATCAGTGTTGATTTATACCATACTAGCTGCTCCCCGCAGTTTCACCCGCTTAAGTCCCGTTCCGGGAATATCGGGATAAAAAGTAGCCTATGTCACTCGTGAATATATAGCTCTTTCGAATGGTGAGAGAATTTTTAAAATCGGTCCAGTAGTTTTTTAGCCTATTCATTACAACTATACAAACAAAGTTTTCCTCTTTATAATATTAGTATAGATTTATTCTATCCAGAGATAGTAGGAGCCTTTACCCAACAAGGGAACAAGCTACTATTGCCTAACGATCTTTCATTCGGTCACCACTATATTACAGTGTAAGATGGTAGTATCGGCATCTGATTCGATATGTCTCTGGTCCTAAATGGATATTTCGATCGATCTTGGATCCATTACCCACACCCCTGCTGAAAGGACGGGAGCCTGAAATATACGGGAGCTCGTTTTATGAACAAAATATCCGGATTTTGTTGACCAAACTTATTTAATACGATCTATTATTTATCGACGAAACCAATGACCAAAGGGCTGGTGCTTACCTCGGACAAAGGATAAGTTTAGCCATACAACGAGGTAACGCTGCCAGCCTTTTGGGCACCTTACCTGCGGCCGGTAACCTGAACTCTGTATTCTATCTTTAGGTAATACTTATTAGGTTAGAATACAGAGTTCATTTTTATTAAATTAGTTTTTAAGTAGTGTAGGTATTTTTTGTTTCTGTATGTTTTGTAAATTTGTTCCTTATCTCAATAAATAATATACGATCTTATTACGGATCACTAAGTATAATCACTTTCTTAAAACTAGGAGATTCTTTTCCGAACACTCAAACGTATTCATTATATTTAAGCCATGACGGAGGCCTTTAAGCGGCCTTAAAACTCCGTCAAAAGAGTTGGCCACTTGCTCATAGGAACGATCGATCGATCCTATGACCGATTAACCGTTAAGGAAGCTATTTTTGACAGATTTGTATGTAATATTCTCCTTCCTTTTGAAGTAGCATACTTTAGAGTTTTACATATTACAGAAGATCAAAAAATCAGACCTTTTGAAGTTGATAAAAAAAAATTTTGCACATTCTACTAAAAATGTAATAAGTACCTACAGTTTATGTAATCAGATTTACCCTCCGTATGTTTCCAAGGGTAGGTAACAGAGCGCTATGACAATCGCAATAAGAATTCATGTCCCAACCCTTGGCATGACAAATTTGCTGGAATTTATAATTTCTTCAGTTGCCGAGAAGGATTTTAATAAAACCGTTTTATCAGGAACCCTGACCCAATTGAGGGTCTTAAGACTTCACGAATTATTTTGAAAAATATTTGAAATGAATGTTGAAGTTAAATACTGATACCTTGTTAATGCCTTCAGTGCTCATGACGCACGTGATCTGTTGCGTGCACTTGCCGTGGGCAGAGAAATTATAACAAAACAGAGCTTTATTACAATTAATTTATGTCTGGTTTCAATATTTAACCAAACAAACAAGACCTCGAAGATATTGTGGGCTCGAATCCCGGATGTGCATCAAGATTGTTCATTTCTAAAAAAATCCATGTGCTCTGAACGATGATGGAAAATAGTGTGTAGAAACCTGCAGTTAAGTCAGCCGAATAAGCCATTGCCTCATCTGTGGATATGACCGACTAAGCTGTGAGGGTGGTTTAGGTGCCGGGCAAGCCTATATTCCATCTCCATAATATCCCAGGCATGCAAGGCCGGCTACAATTTCCTGAAATATGTAGTGTAGGTACAGTCGTAGCCAACAATAAAAACAAAAACTAACCAACTTTCCGAATGCTAATAGGTTTATTCTGCTCAAACTTACCTAATTTCGTTTGTCAGTTCACACATCATTTGTCTAGCTCGACATCAATTGCGTTCACGTCAATCGAACAATCGTTTCTGCGTTATTGCTTTTCGTCACAAATGTACAAAATGTACAGTCATCGATAAAAGTGGAAATTCGTGCGCGCTCATGTATAACAGGAAAATGATGACAGTGTTATTTTATTTCAAAAGAGATATTGAATGACTTTGTTGTGAACACTTTTGTTACTGACACGTGATAGCTATGTAGTACTGATAAAGATGCTTCAAAATGTGGTTAAGACATACCTATATTATATTTATTTTGATAGGATCTTAAACTCATTCAATCGTCTTAAATGCTTTGTGATTTTATTTATTCTGTCAGTTTATGTGGTGTCTTAGAATCCGTATACAAAAAGTACATAGGTACGTTTATTTATCTGTTTATCTATCTAATTGTGTCCGTGTCCCTATCATTTTTGAGGCGTTAAAGTGCACCTCTCCTAAAACAACGTAAACAACTGCACGCCATTTAATGATAAATTTTCTATTTCATGCGGTTTGCTTATCAGTAATCATTATTAAATTGACAATGAAAATATTTTAATTTATGTTAAGATTCAATAAACTTAACGCAATTAAGTAAGTACTCATTATTACGCAATTTTATTATGTTCGACAACAAACACCATTTTTACTATGCAAACTTCGAATACAATGCTGAAACTTCACTCGTTCAACGCAAACATTTCCCGAGCTCAAATAAAAGTGAACATCTCAATATCAGAGCGGAGATAGGGCACGGACGCGCTGAGCTCAAGTGCCTTGACTTTCCACACTCCGACTAAAAGGGGATGATCTACTGAGATCCTCTGATAATTCTTAGGCTTTCGCGATCACAATAATTCATATTTTTGAAATATAACCACAGGTTTTTATTGCATTTAACTTTTTTATTTCCCGACGTTTCGCCTATGTTACAATAGCCCTTTAGTAAACATTGGTGTCGTATTTAACCAAGTAAAAGGCCATATGACGTTGTTACGAGTATAAGCGACAATGTCACGGTTTCCAGCTCATGATAAAAAGCATTATAATATTTTTTTGTTGTTGTTAAATTATATGAGATTGGTAACTTAGCATCGAGGTGGGATGGGCTATATCTAAATGCTAACGTTTTGTATCGTTAAATCATCATCTGTGTATAGATCACCCCCTACCGGGTATAAAGCATTTGTGGTGCAGCTTGTGCATGTTTAATAGATTTTATGAAGCTGTATGGATCCACGTGATTTAAAACTATACAAATGCAGATGAAGTTCCGTAGGTAAGATTTTAAAAGACGCGACATACGCTATTTCATACATACATACATACATACATAATAACGCCTCTTTCCCATGGGGGTAGGCAGAGACCACGGATCTCCACTTGCTACGATCCTGACATACCTCTTTCGCCTTACTCACTTTCATTACATTCTTGATACATATTGGTAGAATAAACACTTCTGGTCTAAAATTTTACTAAGGACGTGATCCATAGGACTTGACAAAATTAACATTACCTCTATAGAGAGAGATACACCTTAATATTTAACAAAAATCTTCTTGTGATTTGGTTCTGAGCACACTATTTTTAGTTTTCCAATGTCTGTGTTTTTTCAACCGAAACCATTCAATTTCTCTTAAACTCAGCACCCGAACTTCCACATCTCAACTGAATTTATAGTGCCCAGGATAAATAAACAGTTGATCGGGGTAAAGGACAAGAAAAACAAGTAAACCACCCGTTAAATTTATGGCGACAACAGGAAAGTTTATTTAAGAAGTCTAAAGGTGGCTCGCGCGACCGAGACAGGAGACCGCGACTAGTCTTGTAGGCTTACCTACTATCACCGTTAAAAGTGATTCAGTTTCGGTCCTATTATGAACTGCTTTTGACGTAAGCTAAGGCACTGACGTAAGGTTTGGACAGTTAGAACCTACACTGAATTGTTTATTAATACCTACGTCATGTTAAGACCCTTGTCTCTTTTGTAATGTTAAAAAGTGTCTCCTGTCTCTGTTTCGCTCGCGAATTACTTTTGCGATTCATTGTTTTTGATACGTTGCATTGCAACTGCCTTCAATAAAAAATACTACGAGTAACAATAACCCCTATGTGTTGTGAATTTAAATTCTTAAATACATTGTTCATTTAATCAAAGATCAGATTACTCTTTTTCGCATTTCATGTTTGTGATTTGTTTAGGACATTTTCGGTTCCGGTTAATATCTTTGCTTTGTTTTAATAAGTACGTTTTATTAAACATCAGTTGATAATACTGTCAATAAATGTGACATTTAATTTAGGGTACATTCAAACCCTTACATATTAACAAGATGATTTTTCATTCAGGAACAATCTCTACTACGCTGAACGTGACACTGAGACAAAACTGATCAAAGATGTTGCCGTCCCTTTCATCAAATTTCGTCAATCAAATTTCGGATCTATCTTAAAAAACTATACCTACATAGAAACTAGAGTTTTAGCAAGTCAACGAAAATACAGATTATTTTATTTATTTATTTATTTAAAAGGTTAACCACGAGTAAAGCCGCGGGCGAATACTGTTATATTGATGAAAAAACATACTCCATTAATTGTGTTCCTCTTTTCATATTTCCATTACGCTGATTTGGTACATATTTATCCAAAAAATCTTTGATCAAAAACCTCAAATAAAACTCATACATCCCGGCATCTAATAACAAAAATATTTACGTAATCTAAAAAACCCGCAGTATAATATCTTTCCGGCAGGCTCAGTACACGTGGAGGGTAAACTTTTTTATTTATTTCCGTGCATAGTTCCGAAAGAATCCGGGTATAAGGGTGTTACACACGACGCGTGTTATACGCTCATTCGTTCGTTCGTTCGTATGAGTGGCGGCGGATTCTGGTGGCGGAGTTTTTAGGCCGCCTAAAAGCCTCCGTGTTTTATGCTTAAAAACAGAGAATGTCAAAAGTGTTTGTGGTCCTAGATATGATTCTTTAATAGACGTCATCAAACGAGTTAAGTATTTGAATGATTGTGAATGGGAATGTCATAGAAAAAGTGAAAAAATGTTTGATTGTGAGAAAGAGGACGTGAATCTGAGAGAAATGTATTCTGAGTTGTCGAAAGGGTTAAGCGGAAGAGAAAACACGTGCTAACCCTAGCGCGGAATAAGAGCAGGAGAATGATGATAAAAGCTTATAAAAAGAAGCGTCACACGGAGCTTTTTAGGGTTGGAAACGACTCCAATCCCAAAAAGCTCCGAAAACATACCTAACTTGCTTGTTGCATAAAAAGTGGCGGGAACTTGAAATTAGATGCCTATTGGTACGCTTATAAAAAGCGTTCGTACCAAACCTAAAACGCTCCGTGTGAAAACATACCTAACTTGCTTGTTGCATATAAAGCGGCGGCAACTTGAAATTGGATTTGGCCTTTGTAGACTGTGATTCTTAAAACGGTTTTAACTTTTCAAATAGCTACGGATTTATTATTTTGTTTGCGCGTATTTATTCGAAATTGTTGAATACGTAATGTTTTTGCCAGCTTTTTTATGTTCATTTTGAATTTTAGCTACATGGTTAGATTCGACTAATTTTATGTTGCCTTTTACAAGTTTAAGAATCGTTTTGAACTAAATGAAATCTCTTCAACAAAGGTAACGATTTTAACATGTGACAATAGAATAGAATAGAATTGGCATACAGTATAAAAAAACTCATAGGTAAAAAAAAATTGAACACGAAAAAAACTCTACTTCTCGGTGATATTTTCTACGTTGTCTGAATCTTTAAGTACATGTATTTCTAGAATTCTATTTTATCGTTGAGTTAAGTTTAAGCACATGATTCGTACTTAACCTCGAGTAATTAACATTTAATGTGACAGACTATTTCGCCTCACATCATGCTTACTCGCCCACACATAACCTTTGGATCAAAAATCAAAAGTCAAGGTCTTTTACCTCAAACATCAAATTGTCATGGCGATATTAAATTGTATAGTATCTTATAGTCAGAAATAGACCTCATGAATTTGAATTCAAAACGAAAACATACTTTAAAGGATAGAATAAAAATTCCAGGTTCGAATATTGTAAGTATGAAAAAGAAGGCTATTCTAAGATCAAAGTTAAACGTAACCCTAGTTGCGCAAAAAAAAGAAAATTAGTTATGATAACGACTAAATTCCCAGGGAGCGGCAGAAATTTCTTTTCACATTCTAATGTCTAAGGGGTAGTCAAAGGTACCTACATCGAAACATTTACATATTAATTTGGTACATTCACACATCAATAACATTGAACTAAATCGAAATGGTCAATGACCTTCGTTAAGGCTTCTCATTTTTCAATGTACATTTTTATAACAGACCCAAAAGAATATGAAATCTCCTTTCAAAGTGCAATAAAATATCTTTATGTGCTATAAGATCATACGTGCAAAATGATATGCCAAGACTTGAATCGGCGGAAACGGCCATAAACAATTTTATGGGTCTTATCAACATTAACCCGTGACGGGATGCGTGCCTTTATATCTGACGTTAATGACAGCTGTCAAATTTTAACGTGTTATGCTAAAGGTTGTAAAGGTCAAAGTGCTAAGGTGCCTCAGATTAAGGTGGCATAAAACATAGGCTTTGTAATTTATATCGGATCTAAACGTGTTGAAATTTGCTGATAAGTCATCCATCTCTTTTAATAGCACTAGCGGTTTCACCTGCGTAAGTCCCGTTCCCGCGGGAATACCGGGATAAATAACCTCCCGGACAGTCCATTCTACACACCCGTGAAAGAATTTTTGAAATCGGTCCAGTAGTTTCGGAGATTACCTCCGTCAAACAAACAAATTTTACCTCTTTATAATATTAAATAGTATAGATAAGAGTGACAAAGAGAATGTTACTAGGAGAGTAGGTACTTTCTAGATATGAGTGATGGATATAGGTTTAGAGGTCTAGAGGTCTCTTTTAGTTTCGATTTTGAGCACTAAGGTACAACACAGTCTTCTTAGACAATTATAAAGTTTGAGACATTTATCTATCGTTGCAAACTATCTATAGGAATTTTATAAATTATATGACCGGGTATTTATCACGTTACCTTATTAATAATTATAATATGAATTACTTATTACTTATTGTTATAATTTATAAAATGTGTTCTGATCACGTAAGTTTAAAAAACACAATCTATTGGATGCCAAATTATCCAAGCTAACTGCCGAACGTGAGTGTGCCCAAATACAAATTTCATAATGTCATCCAATTAAAGAAAATCTATAACGCTTAAAAAAAACACCAAACATTTATAACCTAAAATAAATAAAAGGTAAAAGTCAGTTTCAGTTTATTGTTTTCGCCCTAGACTGTAATTAGCAGAAACGTTAATTGTTCGTTTGGAATTCAGCGATAAGTGTTTTGTTTTAAATGAACAACGCTATCGACATTTAATTACTATTTACTCGGAGTTTACTCTATTCTAGTCTATACTTCATTTCTTTAAACGAGCTAATAGGAAGAAAAATAAAGGCACGTGATTGGTCGTGGCAAAATAATTGTGTTCTCGTGATTGGCTAGATTGTCAAATTAATTGTCAATTGTCAAATCTCGCCAATCCGAGCAGAGACAGTTATTTTCGACGACCAATCACGTGAGTTTATTTTTTCTTCCTATTAGCTCGCTTCAAGAAATAAAGTATAGATAGTTGTTTAACGCTAGGTTTCACCTAGATTATTAGACAGGTAATGGCAAAGACATGTTTAACCCTAAGTAGCATTTACATGGTGTTATTTATTTGTATGGTGTATACAATTAAATTGACTGTCATCGTGACTTACATAGTCTAAACATTGTTAGAAGTCGAATACCTATTGATTCAATTTCTAAATATTACCGAAACTTATCGCGTATTGAAATCATTTTATTTACCTCGACGTTTCGATGACGTTACAGTCAACGAGGTCACTTTTTCAATACTTACACGATTAAGTCCCAATAATATTAATAAATATGTATAGAAGTCGCGATAGTTTAAAAAGTGTTTTAATTCTATTTCAATGAACGCAACAACTGCTCTATTCTCGACGACTTTCAAAACATGACGCGGTAAGAGATTGCACGTTATCTAGCTTTTGTTTTCTACAATCAAATCAAGACATGGTTATTTGGAGAATAAGGCGACAGGCGAAAATCAATCGTGTCAATCATACTTAATATAGAGATTCTGATAACAATGCTTTAACACTTTTTTTCTCTTTTTACAGGTAAGTGCTTCTTCAATTCTCTGGCAGGTGGTGGTAAGATTATAATGTTTAACATGTTTTTTGTTTTAACATTGTTTATGCGATGTACTTACTGTGCGGTAGGTACCTACTTTTTATTATTTTCTATTATGATTACCGTTAGTTTTCATGTAGTAATGTCAGAAGGGTTTAAATAAATAACTAAAGGAACATAAAAAATAATCATTAAACGCATTTTGATGTAACTCTACATCAGAATATTTACGTTACGCATCAAAATATGATACATCTAATTTGATTGTATTATAGTCAGCTAATATAACTTAAAGGTTCGAGCACATTATGCCGGGCCGCAGTGGGGCGGAGCGGGCCGCAGCGCAGCGCAAAATGTTTACCTAGCACATTAGTGACGGGCCGGGTCACAGTGCATTCAATTCAATTTCAAAAATTCTTTATTTATCAATAACTTATGTACTAGTACAATTTCCAGTGTAGATTTAATCCTAGAACGTACAATAGAAATTAAAAACATTTATTAAGCTTAGGTTATCAAAATATTTAAAATAAATCTGGTTTGTAGCTTTATTACACAGTGCATTGACGGATTTTGAGTTCAGTGTACTGCCAGAATTTGCATGCAACTGTGCAATTTGCATGCAACCAATCCGCTAGCTATAGCACACTGTTGACGGGCCGCAGCGGGGCGGGGCGGGCCGCATCGCACGGACGAGAATCCGCCTCGCATTAATGCAAACCGCTGCGGCCCGGCACAGTGTGCGATAATTCATACAAATTGTATTAAAGCGATTTGAGCGGATTTTTGCGCTCCGCTCCGACACGCTGCGGCCCGGCATAATGTGCTTGAACCTTAACAGTCGCTTACTTTTTTTATATACGTTCTATAATTATATTCAAAACTCTTAAAATGTGTTACAAATTCCTAAAACATAATTCATAATTCGATTGATTCTTTTCTAATCGAATATAAAAAGCTTCAGCCGTTCCAACCTCACAAATTCGATGACTACGAGCTAAGAGACACAAAAATAAACCTTACAGACTAAAAATAAGGTCTTTAATATAAATATTTTCTATTATTACCCTATAGGGTTTAGGGAAAGTTGTATCGAATAGATACGAAACAGAATTTCGATAATCGAATGAAGTTTTCGATTTTGTCGTGTAGTGTTCTGGAAATCGGTTTACTAAAGGTTTTGTTACGGTAAGTACCTATTCAGTTGATTTTGAATATCACATAGTTCTGCACAAGTGCTTTTTCAAAACTAAACCGTGTATAATTTTTTCATTAAATACCCTTTTTGCCATGGTCTCTATACGATCATCTTATGAAACTGCAAAATTAAATATTTGGTGTTATTCATTTGATAAAATATTAAAAAACTAAACTGTGTTCGATGAAGAAACTCTTTACCATATTATAAATAAACTGTAATAATACGTTAAAATAATAAGTAGTTTAAGTGCTAGGCAAGCTTACCCAATCTCAAAAGTGTCAGGCACTTCAGTAAAATAATCAAGTTAGGATGTAAATACCTTACACAAAGAGAAGCAAATCTATTGCTTTTGAGCCGTCTCGTCTACCAATCTTCAAACAATATCACTTTAAAGTGCCTATTGAATTTGATTCAAATTACTCCTAATGACGGATGTACACTCTCGCGAGGCATGACGTGTGCCTCTTAAACACGTCATGCTGTCTCGTCTGCTCTTCGTTACGAGTAGGTTTTTGTGTGCACCATGTCTGTGAGAGAACTTTATCTCTTTCTCACTTACTTCTGCAAGAGAGAACGAAAGAAAGTTCTCTCGTACTCGTACTCGTGAGGCGACGCGAGTGCACTATATCCTAGCATCATTCAATTTACCGCTAGGTTTCTAACCGCTCTAGGAGGGCCTACCTACACTAGAAACTTGTTAGAGGCACTAAGTAAAAGCTAAGCGTGACCCGAGCCCAGATGAATCAGGTAAGAACCTGGTGGTCCCCTTTCGTAGACCCACCTTTACATCTATTTCATGTTCGACTTTTGCAACTGTATTTTTTTAAATAAACAATGATCTACAGATTCTCATCACACGATCACTTGCTAAATATCTCTCGCTAGGAGAGAACACAATGCGAGAGAGTGTACTGCCAGCATAAAGAAACTCCAGGTTACATTATCTTAACAACTGGTGTCAGAAGCGGAACGTCCAGAACAGGAATTTTCTGGATACATGGTACCCAAGTCTACGTGGTCGACGGTCAGCCTCCACTGTTAAGTGTGAGCCCGCATCACCAAACACAAGATCCCGAGCACCGTGGTCGACGGTCAGCCTCCACAACCCTGTGTGAGCCCGCATCACGAGTCGACGGACACCTACAACACCGTGACCGACGCTAAGCCTCCACAACCCTGTGTGAGCCCGCGTCACGCCAAAACTTTTGGAACCATCAGGAAACGGTCTGGTTCAACTTCTATCCTTCCAAACAAATTTCTCACATCCATATATTCCAGGTGGAACGCCACGCGGAGGCCACATCAGCACGGGCCACTGTCATACGATTCCCTGAGTCGCCAGGCGCCCGCTGCAATCGAGGTCACCCGCCAACAAACAACATACGTGTTCGCGTCCACGTGTTCGCCAAAATGCGTCTAAGTGCAGTTTTTATGTGAGTTTTTTCGTTCTAAATTCAAGTGCAAATTAACTTTTAATCAAAATCAATAACTTTTTCGAATTTAAATTACGCTATTTAATTTTTACACAATTTTACATTTTAATCTTTACTATTTTTTGTGCTCTATATTTTTATATTGTTGTGTATTTTTCTGAAGATCTGTACTGAATTTTAGTTTTCAAATTTCTCTGGTTTTATTCAATTAATTTTAATGTCATTTAAATTTACAAAAACTGAGGACTCTTCCGATAATTACATTTCCGAAGACGATCCAACCCCAGAGAAACTGTCTAGAAAAATGTCGGATAAAGTCACCCTGAATGTTTTAACAAAGTTCATCAAACCATACAAGGGTGATCGCGAATCATTGCCCGCGTTTTTAACTAATTGCGATAATGCAATTTCGCTTGCCAGTACAGATCAGCAGAACGTTTTGTGTAAATATATTTTATCACAACTTGAAGGAAAAGCCCAACTAGCGAGTTCTTTAAAATCATTTGACAAGTGGTCAGACATAAAATCATTTTTAAAAAGCACTTTTGGAGAAAAGAAACATTCTACGCATTTATTAGTTGATCTCCAAAACTGTAAACAGGGCCCTTCCGAAGATGTGGTACAATATTCTTTACGTGTTGAAACCTGTCTGATAAGACTTCAGTCTGACATCCACTACAGCTGTTCAGATCAAAAAGAACTTGTAGGTAGGATTGCCGCTATGGAGGATCTAGCGTTAAACACATTTTTATTAGGGTTAAACTCTAACTTTTCACACATTGTACGTTGTAGAAACCCTAAATCCTTGTCAGACGCTATTACACAAGCGACAGAAGAAGAAAAACTTTTTAAATTAACTAAATTGTCCAGTCGTTCAATAAAACAATGCACGATTTGTAATAAGAGCGGTCATTCATCCAATGAATGTTATAAAAATAAAAATAAACATTTTTCGCCTAATCTTCATAATTTAAATCTTTCAGACAATAATTATAATAAAAATTCAAATTTCAATTCAAGTTTAAAGAAAAGTTGTGCCTACTGTAAAAAACTAGGTCACGTTATTAATGAATGTCGCAAACTTAAACACAAAAATTCTCAGAGCGCATCGAACAGTTCCGCACAGCCAAGTGCAAGTGCAAATGCACCGAGTAGCGACCGTCCTAAGTTTGTTCACACTGTCGATGTAGCGCAAAATGACTCCGAGTCTTTAAACTAAATACGGTTTCTGTATCGTGTCCGCCGAAACCTAGTTTTCGTAAAGTAAGTGACACGCATAAAAATTTAAATAAATCTCGTGCACCTAAAATTAACTGTGTTCCTAAATTTTATCAAACACAGAATAGCACAATTTCAGAGCATTCTTTAAACAAACCTTTTAAGCACTAAGAACATTTTTCCTGTGTTCCTGAATTTTCTTCAACACAGAATAGTGCAGTTACAGAGCATTCTTTTGATAAAAAAATTAAGCACTCAGAACCTTTTTCCTGTGTTCCTAAATATTCTTCAACACAGAATAGTGCAGTTACAGAGCATTCTTTTGATAAAAAAATTAAGCACTCAGAACCTTTTTCCTGTGTTCCTAAATTTTCTTCAACACAGAATAGTGCGATTACAGAACCTTCTTTTAACAAACATTTTAAGCACTCAGAACCTTTTCCCTGTGTTTCTAAATTTTCTCAAACACAGAATAGTGCGAATTCAGAACATTTTAAGTCAAATAAAAATTCGAATTTACAACAAGATTTTCCTTCATCTCGTAAAAAGAGTTTTGTTTCTAAGGAAATCACTCGTGAGAAAACATTTAGTATTAATCATATTAATTCTCTCACTAATTCTAATTTAAATAACTTATCTTATGATCAATATTTAAAAAAACAATTTACTAAAACAAATTCTATGAGCGATACGAAAATTGAAGAGCATTGTCAAAGTTTAGATTCGACTCAATTTAAATCAATTGTTTGCCCGACTTCTCTAGACTTTGATAACTCTATGCCACATACCGAACATATCGCCGTCCCCCCCGAATAAAATCGTAATCGTAAAATCCAAATTGTTCAAGAGAATTAAAAAACTGTTTTTGGTCTATAACTTTTCTGTTAGTTTACCTAGGAAGATAGTTTATATGCCAAAACATGGCTTAAAATATAGCAAATAATATAATGTTACTAAAACAAATCTACGATTTACCACAACCCAGATATTTAAAGAATAAATATTACCATAAATCAATAATTTTATTTACTATTGTAAACTAACAATACCATATTATTCGTGTAAAACGTTGACATGATCTGTACAGTAATAGTCAAACGCGATAGTATTGACTGCAAAAATGCGGTATCGACTGTATCTGTCTGCATCTGTATTGTGATGTTACCATAGTATTCGGTGTAATAACAAATAATGTCAAATATAGTAAAACTGGATTACGATGTTTTTCCATGGCAAGTGAATGAAGTTTGATTATTGTAATAACGAATACCGTTTAAAATCCTAATGTATATTTCGTCGCAATTGTATTAAAAAATAAGCTTAATAGCCTGCAGCTAAGACTACGTTATACCTGTATAAAAAGTAGCCTATATGTTATTATAGGTCATAAACTATATTTATTCCAAGTTTCAGCCAAATTCGTTCAGTGGTTTTCACGTGAAAGAGTAACAAACATCCACACATCCACTTTTTCACCCATCTATCTATTTATGCATGTATTTTTTTTAATTGTAGCATTTTTAATATTGTTAATTAGTAAAATAGTACATTATGAAGTAAAGAGTATCTAGATTCATAATTATTTGGTCTAGTATAAAAATAATCATTGTTTTGGAACGAAAATAAAATCGTTTAGTTCAGTACTAACTTACTACAGCAATCTATTGCTTAGTTGCCCGCAGCTAAATCTACGTGGTACCTACCTGTATAAAAAGTAGTTTTTATGTTATTCCTAGTCATTAGCTAGATATATTCCAAATTTCTGCCAGATTCATTCGGTAGTTTTTGCGTGAAAGAGTAACAATCATCCTCATATCCATTTTTCCATCCATCTATCTATTTATCCATGTATTTTCACAAATTGATGCATTTTTGATATTAATGATTTGTAAGATAGTATAGTATACCTACCTACCTACCTCCGTCAAACAAACACATACATAAATACCTACCTAGGTACTTAGGTAAGTAGCTAACTTTTGATTTTTGAATTTTAACCTAATTTAGGTAAGGTAGGTATACTTACACTTAAAACGACCGTAGATACATCTAAATCACGAAGAAAAACATAGGGAGGTAGGTAACTACCTACCCTGGTCAGCCCCACCACAGATTACCTACCACGCAATAGGTAGAGGTACCTACCTACTAGGTACTAAAGTCCAGTCGCGAAGCAGGAAGAATTTCTCACGCAGCTGCGTGAGCGAAAAAAATTCTGTCATGCTCAGTCACTGAACCTGCGGGCAGGTTCAATGACTGAGCATGACTGCAATGTAGGTATTTACGCGGGTGCAACAGATAGATAGAAAGAAAGAAAGAAAGAAAGCTCCCCGTTTCACCCGCATTAGTCCAGTTCCCGCGAGAATATCGGGATAAAAATTAGCCGGGTACCTACCTATCACCTATCTACATACCAAATTTCAACCAAATCGGTCCAGCCGTTTTAGCGTGAAAGAATAACAAACATAGGTAGGTACCTACATCCATACATTCTCACAAACTTTCACGTATAAAATAGGTCATTGATCTTTTTAGGCTCAAGCAGAAAGAATTGGGAAGATAGGTACCTAGGTAGGTACTTAATAATCACTACCATAATGATGATAAAAAATAGTTTAAAAATTAGTAGGTAAATTATGAAGTAGTAAGTAGAGGCTTACCTTGATTACAGTACCCTGGTTGTGACATACATATTTAACTTTCTTCTTGCGTAAGGGTTTTTTAAACGGATTTTCTTCATGGTTTTTCAAATTACCTGGTAGGTACCTACGAGGATCTGTGTAACTCAGCACTTATAAACTTTGTCCGGCACTAACGGCACTAAAAATCTCTATTAAACGAATACAAACTTTTTTTTTACAAACACTGTCACTCCGACACTCGCGCACTTTCCTTGCTAGGTAAATACCTAAATTTCAAATGCAAGTGAGACAAATAGGGATGGAAAATAAATAATCGATTTCCCTACGCAACATTAAGAATCGATCAATTAAATTTATAATCGTTTCTAAAGTTTAACTTGGAACATGGCTCACTTTTGATTTGGATCTAACAATAAAAAAAAAATTGGTCTATTTAAGTAACCACCTAGGTAGGTACTTACCGTTACGTTCCTTCGTGAGTAAGTGGCCAACTCTGGTGACGGTTTTTAGGCCGCCTAAAGGCCTCCGTCATGGCTTAACGACTTTTAAAAGCCGGGACCGACAATTTTACGTGCCATCAGAAGCACGGAAGCGCTCAGATAATATTGCCACTTGCGGTCACCCATACAAGAAGTGGTACTTACCAGGAAAAGGAGGATCCTTGTGTCACTGTAGGTATGTATTTTATACTTAAGTACTTAATATTAATGATGTTCACGATTACTTGGTCAATAGTGAACCGATTTAAAAAATACTTTTTTCGTTTGAAATAATACACTTTTGAGCTGGAATACAATGCTAAAGAGCTTTGGAATTATGAACATATTTTTTCTACATTTTAATTATTTTTTGTGTTTGCAAGAGTGCATACGGGAGCATCCCCGAGGTAGTCAGTTAGTCACTCGAAAACAATTTGAGGATCTGACGAGGATCATGAAACTTAACACTAAACTTACCTAGCATAGCACACTTTAGTTTTAATTCAATAAAAATAATTATTAGGTATGTACCTACCTACCTATTTATTTGAGTTATTGTGCTGAAAATAGTGAAGTTTTTTTATTTTGATAGGTACTTACTTACCTATGTACCTGCACAGTGTTCTAAGAAATTTTCGAAAAATCGAGGACCGATTATTAAAAAAAACATCTATGTTATAGTCAAACACCACATCCCTAGTGTGAAGCAAACACTATACTTCCGTCTGTATTCTGTGACTATACTGAGTGAGTGAGGAGTAAAATTGATAATAAAAAGAGCGCGAAGTTCAATGCGATTCAAAATATTATGTCAGTGTATCGTAACCTGTCATTAATTTTCTAACCATCGCGCGACCCTGTCATCGTTATGTTGATTGCTACTTTTTGTTGTCCCAAAGGATACAGTATTCAACATAACAATTCAAACTATCTGGTTAGACAAATCGTAAATACTATTACAATACACAACAACACATTATTTTTACCCGAATAATATGGTAATGGATAGTGCCGAAATTCAAATGTTTTTTTACACCCGAATAAGATCGTAATGACAGCTTACTATATAAAGTAAGACAGTTTGGTGTCGGTATTAACCTGTTACGATGTTATTCGGGGGAAAAGGTGTTCATAGTTTCCGTCGAATAATACTTTAATAACCATTACATATTGTCTAAATCCTAAAGTACTCGTACGAATGAGCTGAAAAAAATTGACAAGGTGTAATCGGGCCTCTACAATAATTATTTCGAATAAAAGCACTTCTATCGTAATGGTCGATTACAATGATATTCGGTGGGGGCGGCGATATGTTATCGTTAATAAATAATAGCTCAAATTTCCTTCTTGATGAACGTGAACCTGATACCGTACAATCGGTTGAATGTAATAATAAAATACTCTATTTTCTTTATACTAAAGTTCATCATTTTGACGAAACAAACTATAAAACTATTTATAACCTTTTAATAAAACTTAGAGATAAAATTATTTCTAAAAAAGACTATGACAAAGAATTAGCTATTTCCGATTTTTCAGAACCTTTTACAAAATTGATTTATACTAAGATTTACAGTATGATATCTTACATATTTCACGGTACTAATATAACAATTCATGTTTATAAAAATCAAATTAAATATCCTTCTCAAGTTGAAATTCCAAACATACTCAAAGAAAATCACGGGTCAACTATAGCTGGTCACCCCGGTATTACCCGTATGTATAAACGTATCAAGGCTTTATATTATTGGAAAGGTATGCGTTCAGATATTGAACGATTTGTCAAAGATTGTAAAATGTGCCAAATTAACAAACCTTTAAGAACGTCTAATAAAGCACCAATGGTAATAACTTCAACTAGCTCCAAACCATTTGAACGTTTGGCTCTCGATATTGTTGGTACTTTACCTGAAGCTGGCCTTCAGAAATTCAGATATATTTTAACTCTTCAAGACGACTTAACTAAATTTTCAAACGCCTATCCAATGATTACATGTTCAACTGACGAAGTTGCTCGTAATTTAATTCATTTCTTTTCATTATTTGGTTTTCCTAAGATGATTTTAACAGATCAAGGTACTTGTTTTACCTCAGAATTATTTAAACAACTAACAGAAATTCTTAAAATTAAAAAAATATTTTCTACTCCCTATCATCCACAGACAAATGGCGCGCTAGAACGTAGTCATGCTACTCTCAAGGAGTACTTGAGATCATTAGTTAATGACGATCAGAATGATTGGCATTCTTATTTAGCAACAGCTATTCTATCTTATAACACTACTCCACATTGTTCCACGGAATATACACCGTTTGAACTTTTGTACGGATATAAACCATCAATACCCACTAGCGTATATGAATCTAGCCACGGTACTACTTATCACGAATATATTCGAACTTTACAATACAGAATGAAATATTCTAGAGAAAAAGCTATTGAAAATTTAAATAAAAGTAAAATATCTGCTAAACAATATTATGACTCATCTGTTAAACAAAAAATTTACAAAACTGGAGATTTAGTTTATCTCAAGTATCATCATAGGTTACGAAAAGCCTTATCCCCAGTGTGGAAAGGACCTTACAAAATATTAAAAGTTCACGATAAAAATAATGTCACGCTTTGTGTTAATAGAAAGCATATTAAATATCATATAAATGAAATTAAACCTACTTAACGATTAAATAAACAAGAACTTAACTATGTATTTTCGAAAAATGCTCAAAATCATTTGCATTTAATTGATTTAGAAAAATTTAAATTCATCGTGTACTCATTATAATTCAATCACTTTTTTGGTTAACGTTATTATCCATTTCTAACATTTTAGACACTATTCTTAACTCTATTTTAATTGACCTTTATCCATTTTTATTGACTTAATCAAAACTTAATGCTGATCTTAAAAAAATTCAGAGTTTCCTGTTTCATTGTCATGTCATTGCACAACATACATGCAATTATCGACTTGTCTCAACTTACAGCTTACTTTTATAATAACAAATTAATGTTTGTTATTTGAATACCTTTAATTAACCCAATTATATTTGATATTGACAAAAGTTTATCGCTACCTATTCCATATGAATTAAATCATTATTAGCACTATATTTTCATTCATATTTTTAAACCATTTACCTATTGCTGTAACGGATGACAGATGGAAGTACGCATTGTTTTTGTCTAAATAATATTGAACATTGTAAACTAGTTAATAAGAAATATTATGTCCTACGCCATCTGTATTGTCTACTATTAATAAAATACTTGTAAAACAAAATTGTAAGTGAAAAATTGTATGTGATTCTAAAGTAATTTATATTAATGTAAATATTTGGCAGAAACTTCATAATGGTAAATATATTTATGTTATACAAATTAATTTTAAAATTGTAATAATTCTATCTCTGATTACACTGTACAAGGCACATGTATCTTAACTATTGACAATTATTGTACCTATAGCATATTTCCAAACCTTGCAATTTTATTCTTCACAAACATTGAAATAAACATTGCCTACTCAATCAGAAGACAATTGTTGTAAAATGTAATTAGTTTATTTTGAAACTATTTTGTTATTTCAAGACTATGATCTATGTTCATTTAGTTTAAGTATCATTTATCTTAACAATTTGATATTTTAAGATTTAATTGATTAGTTTACATTCAACTTTATATGAGTACCTAATGAATCTATTTTAATTGTTTCCTTAAATTTGAAATACTTTTAACTTTAAATTTGTATCAATGTTTGTCAAATTTCGATTATCTTTTAAAGAGATAATCTCAATCTTAAGGGGGAGGTGTTATAACCTACTATGTCATATTATAATTTTTGCTTACACCTAACTTTTACCCCACCAATTTGAATTATATAAAAAGGCCCGACCGTGTGGTTTCGCAGAGCCAGAGCCAGAGCCAGAGCCAGAGCCAGAGCCAGAGCCAGAATCAGAGCTAGACTAGAGCCGTAATTTTAAATTAGATATCTGTTTCCTGTAATTCCATAATAAAAGTTCAGTTTGTAGAGTCAAAGTGTTTCTTTTAAAAGACTACGGGCCAGCCATCCTAAAAAAAAAAAAAAAAAAAAAAAAAAATCTTATTTGAAGTACTAAACTAAATTTGTAGACTAATATAACTTTATATCTTCACCAGTACTAAGCTGTTCGGTATAATTTAGTGCTTTTTGTGGTTGTCCCTAGGCACCTATCTTGAACCTAATTTCAGAGCCTTAAATAAGTACATTTGTTAACAGACTAGGGTTGCCAATATTGTTTAAGAAATTCTTCAAGTTACATTTCATAGAAAAAGAAAAAAATATTCTTTAAGCCTGCGTAAATAAAATAGATTTTTATTTCATTAAAATTTCTTCTTATCCGAATGAACAGATGATGTGTTATTACAACACCTGAATTATATAAAAAAGAAACTTAAGTTTGAAGACGACTCAGATTTTTGTCCTAATAAAACTACCGGGATAAAATATAGACTATAACCATCCCGACAATGCATTCTAATCATCGATAAGAAATCGAGTAGTTTCGAAGATTACCTCCATCCAAATAAACAAACAAACCAATATTAGTTTGTTATTATGTTAGTATACGAGAACTTAGATGAATTAAAGGTCCATAAATAAAGATAAAATAATATAAATATGGTAATATAGAAAATAACAACAATAAATTAATATACAAACCGGTTGCCTCATTACGTTTTCTAATGAGCTCACATGGTTTTGCAACCTGTCACGTAAAAAATGCGTTCTGCCGCCTTATTCTCCAAATAACCATGTCTTAACGTGGCACGTCTCGACGTTCTTATTTTGAAATATTCTATGGATTTCAGAAAACAAAAGCTAGATAACGTGCAATCTCTTACCGCGTCATGTTTTAAATGTGTTCAAGAATCGATCTCCTGATCTCGTTTAATTTATTTCCTTACAAAAATGAACATCGTAAAATCTTAAAAGCCATCCTTTAAAAGTACTTACATCCTTAAAAGAGTACTTACAGATGAATCAAAGTATCAAGTGACATCAATCTTGCAAGTAATTTCTTTTTGCGTCGGTACAAGATCTGTTCGATAAAAAAGGTTAAGTAGTACCCATTCGGGTACGATATACTTACATTGTCTCTTACCCGCAGAATACTTGTTGGAATTAATTTTAGGAGAACTTAGCTAAAACACGTTGTATACAAGACTTTTGTGGAGTGGTGGGTGAATGCCTGAGACCCAGAGGTTGCGAATTCGATCTCCTGCAGGAAAAATGTTTGTATGATCTGCAAATATTGGTCTCAAATGGGCGTTTTTAATACCTACTTGTTTAATTAGGTATTTCACCAATCATAATTCTTCTGTCATTATCCCACAAAGGTTGAGCCGTAATGTAAAAGGATAATGAGCCACAGAGAGTGCCATCTTTGCCCTCAAGGAGACCGTCACGTACTACACCAAAAGAGGGACACCAGTGTTTGGATGCTTTCTCGATTTATCGAAAGCATTTGACCTGGTGTCCTACCAGTTACTGTGGGACAAGCTGACGGCTACTGGGACGCCGCAGGAAGTAGTTAGTTTGTTTAGATACTGGTATGCACATCAGGACAACTGTGTAAGGTGGGCGGGTGTAGCATCGGACACGTACAGGTTGGAATGTGGAGTAAGACAGGGCGGCATATCTTCGCCGAAGCTTTTCTGTCTGTACGTGAACGAGCTCATCGACGAGCTCAGCAGCATGCATGCGGGGTGCTCCATCGATGGTCAGAGGATTAATAATATTAGCTACGCGGATGACATGGTGCTGCTGTGCCCGTCGGTGTGTGCGCTGAGGCGGCTGCTGCGTGTATGTGAGGACTACGCCGAACGTCATGGGCTCAAATATAATAACAAGAAGAGCGAGGTGATGGTCTTCACTGCAGGCGGCCGCCGCTCCAGCGACATACTCGTACCTCCCATTTGTCTGGGTGGTCGTCAGTTGGACAGGGTTTATAAATTTAAATATTTAGGCCACTGGGTCACTGCTGATTTACGTGATAATTGTGACATTGAAAGAGAGCGTGGGGCGCTGGCGGTACGAGGGAACATGCTGATCCGCAGGTTCGCTCATTGTTCAGTAGATGTTAAAGTATTATTATTTAAATCCTACTGTCAATCTTTCTATACCAGCGGCCTGTGGGTTACTTACACCAAGGCGTCCATCAGTGCTCTACGTGTCCTCTACAATAATTTGTTTAGAGCAATGGTGGGGTTGCCCAGATACTGTAGTGCATCTGGCATGTTTGCTGATGCACATGTGAAGGACTTTTATGCTATACTTCGCAGTAAAGTAACATCGTTGCGAAGCAGGATTCTGGGCAGCACCAACAGGCTGATACAGGTTCTGGCTGACAGACATTGCAGTAAACTGCAATGTCATTGGATGTCAAGCCTGATCAACCCTTGTGCCGGACAAATTTACTATGTTAATTAATAGCAAAACATTCAATTTTGTTGCAAACCTACTGAGCACAAAATTGAATGTTTTGTTTTTGACTTGTATTTTTTGGACTTGTAATCTCTTTGTGACTTGTATTTTTTGGACTTGTAATTTCTTTGTGACTTGTATTTCTACTACTAACTGTGTAATCTATGGATCTTAAGTTATCTGAATTAATAAATAAATTTAATTTAATTTTAATTTTTTTTTTAATAATAATTTTTTTAAATTATTTATACATCAGTAGAACAAATAAACTAGGCGAGGCCTATCTCACATTAAGATGGAGGGGTAGCGGCGCGCAGTTTTATTTATATAATTTAAACTTTATTTTCATCACTATAATACAAGCATTAGGTTGCTTAGCTTGGGACTAGATGACACTGTGTGGAATGTCCAAGGATATTTATTTATTTATTTAGGTATTCATAAAGTTTAAAATCATATAACAATGAAACTGCATCCGCTTCGCTTCTATCTCGGTGTGAATTAATGCTTAGCGGTTTGTTTGTTCGTATTCCCATTCGGTATTGAAATCGTGGGCAAATATCGAAATAGCATTGTTGATCCGACAACCGAGTCATAAGCATCTAAATGCAGATGAAACGGGATATTCGATGAGGTCGAGCATGGCGTGGATAGCAATCATTTGGTTCCACGTCTATTTTGAATGTCGATCAATTGATTTTTTGTTTCGAAAATATTAAAACAGTTGCTTGCACTAATGTAGGCAGATATCCAAACGATCTAAAGTTATGTAACCATAAACCTCCGCCACTATCATCCACAATCGATGATCGCTTCTTAGCGATAAGCCCGCCCATTGTACATTGTATCTTGGTTTATCACTGACTAGCTGCGCCCCGCGGTTTCACCCGCGTAAGTCCCGTTCCTGCGGGAATATCGGAATAAAAAGTAGCCTATGTGTTAATCCAAGGTATCACTTATCTACATACCAAATTTCAACTAAATCGGTCCAGCCGTTTTTGCGTGAAAGAATAACAAACAAACATACATTCTCACAAACTTTCACATTTATAATATTAGTGGGAAGTGGGATAGTAGGAAGTAGGATAGTAGGAAGGAAGTAGGATTGTTTTCATAGTAATTATAAACTCCGTCACCAGAGGGCCACTTGCTCATACAAACGAACTAACGAACCGCACTTACCTTTCAATAAAGAACATCCTGTTATACTATGCTATTACATTTATTACATTCAATAAAATCCTGTTATACTATTACATTTATTACATTCAATAAAACTAAACCAAATAAAACGTGTAAGCCTAGGAACTACCTTTGGAGATGAGTCAACATGGAATCTAAATTAGTTTGTAAACTAATGTACTTGTAGTACTAACTAGTTACCACAGCACACGCATCAAATTACTTAGCTTGGGGCTAGATGTCGCTGTGTACTCGTAGAAGGAGTTATTATGTTTAATTTTATAGATTTACTAAACGACTTCGAAAAAGAGGAAGTCCGACTGTATTTTTGACACGCTAGAACTTTCGACTGGATTTCGACCGATTTTAACCGATTTTCGGAGAGAAATTACCTATATAAGTAGGTAATATAGGCATATTGGTAATTAAAACAAGTTAGAGCGAGGCCCCATTAGTGCGTTGCGCTGCGTTGCGTCGTAAAAAATATATGGAAACCGTCGCAGCGTCCGTCGTCGCTGCGACGGTTTCCATATATTTTTTACGACGCAACGCAGCGCAACGCACTAATGGGGCCTCGCTCTTACGTGTAAAACGAAATTATATATGATCAAACGAACTTCTTAAGTGAAGTTCGATCGATATAATATGAGTGGTTTCATTTGAAGATATAAAATTAACAAGTAGTCCTTTGACCTACAAGGCAACATTCGCACGTTTTAATAGTAATAAGTTAAATACAGCATAATCGATTCGAAGAAAACTCGATTCAAAACAGACGATGGCATCCCTTCCCTATCTAGCCATGGCGTCTCATTCTTTTAGAGCTGTGAATTCAATTCAACTCGTGTTTATGCAAAACTGGGTTTAGGGCGTGGTGGGTGATATTTATATCTTCAAATGAAACCACTCATATTATATCGATCGAACTTCACTTAAGAAGTTCGTTTGATCATATATAATATTTCGTGGTTTCATTTTCGATATAAAATTAACAAGTAGATGTTTAGAGATAGTTTTGCCACTCTTTATTATCTAGAAATAGATATATAATAAATTAAACACGTAAATATTTTAAATTATAATCTCATGTTTGAGTATTAAACATAGCCATAATTCTTACTTATAATAGGTACTCACATATTATAGAACATAATCAAGTTATCAATCAAGTTATCTTTGTAATTAACTACAATCTCATTCATTGGTTTGCATCGACAGACAAACCGATCTTGCAAAAATAGGCTCTTTTACAATAGGTCTATGATAGTATTTGG
The DNA here is from genome assembly GCA_947086425.1 of Xanthorhoe spadicearia. Classification (NCBI taxonomy): domain Eukaryota; kingdom Metazoa; phylum Arthropoda; class Insecta; order Lepidoptera; family Geometridae; genus Xanthorhoe; species Xanthorhoe spadicearia. The sequence continues at coordinate 589,751 of OX352208.1, forward strand.
CAAAGGTCTGAGAAGACGGGGTCCAGCCAGCAGTCTTTCGAATCTGATCTAGGGAGAGACCAGCTGCGCGTGCCGCTGAAGTGGCGGCGTGTCGCGTGCTGTGCGTCCCATACACCGTCACATCGACGCCGCTCGCACACAAAACCTGCTTGATCCACCTACTTATTGACTGTGCTGTCGCGCCCCTATGAGGGCGCTTCACAGTTATTAAGAGGCGATCTGTACCTAAAGGTCTCAAATCCTTTGTTAAAGACATATAGTCTACTAGCGTTGTGGCCGGACAGATAGAATAATTTTCAGTAAAGTACGGCAAATACAAAACTGGCTGATCTCGGCCAATCCCCGAGGTTTTAATTAAATCTTTAATCATAATCTCAATGCCATGTGCGTTAATTTTGATATTGTCAAGTTTAATTAGAGAGAATGTCTGCACCCTATGTGCGGTACATAGTGCAAGTAAGACTGTCAGTTTTTTGGTTAACTTTTCTAAACTCAATTGGCTGTTAGGGCACCATTCAGAAATGTGACTTAATACTAATTGCGGGTCCCACGTATTTGAGTATTTGGGTAAGGATGGTCTTAATTTAAACACTCCCTTAAGAAGTCGTTTAACACTATCATTGGAGCCAATATTGTTTCCAAGAAACAATGAGAGGGCTGAGCGGTGGCTATTAAGTGTGCCGTATGATGCACCCTTCTCGAATTGTTCCGTTAAGAAAGTTATGATATGATGGATGGTACCCTCTAAAACATTGACATTATTGTTCAAACAATATTGCCACCACAGTTTAAAGCAAACTCCATACTGTTGTAATGTACTATCAGAGAGTGAAGCAAGCATTAGGCGCACGGCAGTTGCTGGCACGCCGCGGCGGGAGAACGCGAGCCGGAGAGCAGCGCTGCTCCCAGGGTAAGCGTCCGGTGGAGTGGGTGTTGTTGCCTGGAATGCGACAATACTAGATTTGGACGTGGTTTAAGAATGACTATATCAGTAACCAATAAATCTAATAGTTGTGGATACCACGCTTGTGCCGTCCACATGGGAAAGACAAGAATACCGGTAGCTTCGTCTTGGGAAATCTTTTGAATGCAGTTAAGTAACAATGAAAACGGCGGGAACGCGTAGAACATTTTTGAGCTCCAGTTTATTGTGAATGCATCGACTCCTATTGCATCCGGATCTGGCTTCCAGGATACATACTCATGACATTTAGCATTGATGCGTGAAGCAAATAAGTCAATTTTTGGCTGACCAAGTTTTTTAACTAAGTAATTGAAAGCATCGTCTGATAATTCCCACTCGACGTCAGGGTTAATTTTGCGGGATTCCTCATCGGCTTCGATGTTATCCTTTGTGTTTATGTACGAAGCGAATATCCACAATCTCCTCATTTCGCACCATTGCCAAATGTCACGAGTAAGTGAGTTCAGGTGTAGAAACTGAATTCCGCCCATACGGTTTATGTAGCTTATGGCCGTGGTATTGTCTACGCGAAGTAGAATAGCGCCTTCGGTTTTATCACGAGCAAAACACTTTAAGGCTAAAAACACAGCAAGTAACTCTAGGTAGTTTATGTGGTGAACGAGTTCACAATCCTTCCACGCCCCGTTAACTCTTAAACCACCACAAAAAGCACCCCAACCAGTCCGAGATGCATCAGTATAAATTTCCATCATGTATTGTGGAGTTTTAATAGAATTATTGGCATTGTAAATATTTTCATTCCACCACCTGAGGTCATCTAAAATTATGTTAGGAAGTTTAATTTTTGCGTCAAACGAATTGTGTTTTTGTAAAAATAGGTATTTTTGACGCTCTAATATTTTGGTATAAACCCAACCGTAACGAACCGCAGGACATGCTGACACCAAAACCCCTATCAGCTGAGAAAATTCTCGAATTGTGACCAGGGGTAGTTTTGAAAACTTTTTTATCAAAAGTGAAATTTTACTGCGCTTGTCTAATGGTAACGTAAGGGTCATACTCGAGGTGTCATAAATAAATCCTAAAAACTTGCAGGTTTTTTGAGGTTGTGGGTTACTCTTTTCGTAATTTATGATGAAACCCAGGCATTCCAATAATGCAATGGTTTCTCTAATATTACGTAGGCATTCGTCATAGGTACTACCTAGACAGAGTAAATCATCTAAATAACAAACAGATTTCAGTCCATGACCACGTAGATAAGCTACCACCTCCCGAACTATCTTAGTAAAGCATCTCGGAGAAATGGAAAGGCCATATGGCAGAGCACTAAATTCATATGTAATTAATTTATGTTTACTTATTGGAAATTGAAATCTAAGATATTTACGAGAATCAACATTTATAGGAATAAGTAAATATGCTTCCTTAAGATCTAAGGTCGCCATAAACCAGTCTTTTTGAACTATCTTACAGGCTGTTCTAAAATCTTCCATCTTAAAGTGCATTTTAGGTATAAAACGGTTTAAAGATTTTAAGTTTAATATGAACCGTTTACCGCCGTTCGACTTTGGTGCTAGAAAAGTACTAGAAACAAACTGGTCACTACGCGGTTCGACTTGTGTTATAGCGTTTAAGTTAAGCAAGTTATCGATAGCAAGTGACATATCATATTGTTCAGTCGGCGACCACCTGATCTTAGGAACATTCGATTGATATGGTTTGTGTGTAAATGGTATAGAGATACCATTCAGAACCCAATCGAGTATACCAGCATTATTCGTAATATGCAACCAACAATTATAGAAATATTGTATGCGACCTGAATGTACCTGTATTATGAGCGAGTTGGGGCACGTGACCGGTTCTGGTTCGCTTTGGGCTGAGCAGACGTCGTCGCTGATGTCGATTGTGTTCGACGTGATGACGAGGGGTACTTCCTCTGACCACCCCGCCCCCCCCTGTTCGTCTGGTACCGGGGAGGGCCACTCCAGTTTCCCTGGTACTGGCGATGAGCCGGCGTTGAACCAGTGGCTGCGCTAGGTCTAGCAGTTGGAGCAGTCTTCTTGATTTGCAGTCCCTGTTGTTCTATGGTTTTCGACGCCTTTATTTTAGTCGGCAAACTAACTCCAAAAAGCGTCTCATCTCGCTCGCTGTCTTGAATGACGTTGAGAAATGGTTTCGCCAAGCCTGGTGTGATCATTTTGATTCGTGCCTGGGATTCAGCAAAGTGCAAGTCACAAAGTATACGACAACCATCACTGAGGGTTTTTATCGCCTCGATTTTATTATCGCCCGTGATTAAGGACGTCATCGCCCTACTTACTGCAGTAATACCAGCGCCTAGTTGTTGTTGATTAGCTTCAACTTTTTTGTCGCGCGATCTTACATTCTCAATAACTGCCGCCGAAATTTCGATGTTTAGCTTCGGGGCCTGCAACAATGTGCAATTACCGGGGACCAGGTATTGTTTAAGAATCTTGTCTTTATTTTCTTTGGTCATACCCTTTTTTAGTAAAGGTTGCCATAGTTGGGTTAAGTTATTATGTATGTCTTCACCCCATGTTGGCCCCTGGTCAGTTGCTTCGCCAAGAGCGGATAGAACCTCTGGGTCTAATGGTGGGAAAATCGGATCATTTTCTGTTTGACCTATGTCGGTTGGCGCGGGTAACGCAGATGCTAACGGCGGCGCCGCCGCCGTGTCTGTCGGTGTTGTTTCTAAAAGCACCGGTGGGTCAGCACTGGGTTCGAGCTCGACCGCTGTTGCTGGTTCATCGGAATCGCATGTCGATATAGCTACGACGGGATCCGGTAATGGTTCATCTTGATTCCAACATCCATTTTCATTTCCTACGAAACGAAAAATAACATCAGTGATTGATAGGTAGATGTGAATAATACCTACTTACATAATTCATATTATGTAATAAATGGTTCGTAATACGAATCCAAACGCCGCGTTCATTAAAGAATCTATGGCGGGTAGGTATAGATAGTTGCCGTGTTCAGTATTGAATCTATGGCAATAAATATCGTAACAAGACTTTCGTTTCGAACAGTACTTGTACGACATGAACCAAATAATGTAGGTAGGCACTTACTAACCTGTATCGTATCGATCATCATCTTGATTCGAAGATGATGACGAATTGTAACGACGTCGTTTGCGACTGAATTTTTCCTTCAGTTTCTCCATTTTTCGCATGTAATGGTCCAATTTTGCTTCGTAAGTTCTTTTGGGCATTGTAGCCAAAGCAAATTTATAAAAAATAACCGAAGTTCGAACGTAGGGAAGAACGCGTGCACTCGTTGCCTCGCACGGAAAAAGAATGAGACGCCATGGCTAGATAGGGAAGGGATGCCATCGTCTGTTTTGAATCGAGTTTTCTTCGAATCGATTATGCTGTATTTAACTTATTACTATTAAAACGTGCGAATGTTGCCTTGTAGGTCAAAGGACTACTTGTTAATTTTATATCGAAAATGAAACCACGAAATATTATTACCTGAATACATCAAACATTTAAAGGATTTTTTTGTCATCTATTATGGAATCATTTTGGGTCCAGTTCCATACCTTCAAGCCACGGGTCGGTAATAAATTAAATCGAGTATCGACGAAATCGGCATTAGTGGCGATAGTAAAACGTGGCGCTGAACGGCGAGCAATCAAGTAAACGCGATGACTGCTTGGCTTTGTAGATTTATGCCCAATTCGGGTTCTAGGCCGGTTCGGTGCCAACTGTACAATTTCTTTGTTGTTGTTGTTATAACTGCCCCACTGTTGGGCGAAGGTCTTCTCCCAAATTTTCCACTCTTTTCGGTCTAACGCCAACTCCTCCCACTGGTCTCTCTGAAGGCGTCGAGCTCGTCTCATTATCGCTTGCGTGGCATAATATCTTTGTAAAAATAAAAAAAGACGTGTGGCACTCGGGGACTGCCGCGGTAAAGCTGTTGCATGCCACATAGGGGCGAGTTGCTGAACTAAAGTGACAAGCGTTAGGTTTTTTCGTTACGGAATTTCTGGATTCGGTCTCCACGCTCAAGGACCGCGATAGAAGCTATGCAATAGCTCAAAAATACTGGATACTTACTAGTATTGATTCCGCTAACTACAAGTTAATTGGAAATTAATAAATGGGCCGAATTAGCTAAATTTATTTAAATTAAATTGAAATGATGTCAAACATCACAGCGAGGGGATTCAAAAACACCTCAACAATTCATTCATCAAAACTTGAACCGACATTTTCAAAATAAATTACTCATTTCCATCTTTTGAAATAACAATTACAATTTCTATTACGTTTTTAATGTTGTGGTTTTAGTGTGAAAGTAGAAACTTTTAACTTTCAAGTACTTTTGTAGGTAGTTAATTGATTCTAATTATTTGTTGTTTGTAACACTGAGCCTTTCAGTAGATACTAATAGTAAACGCATACTATTAGCTTAGTCCTTTATAACCACTTGCATAAGATAGATAGATAGATAGATAGATAGATACACGCTATTCTTCTTCCAGCCCTTTTACTACTATTTGGGGTTGCCACAGTCATACTCAAGTCATTACTCACACAATCTCGATTGTGATTATTTTGTTATCTATCTTTCTAATACTCTCCTAGTAACGTGACATTCTTCCCTCTTCATAACATGACCATACCAAGCTAACCTAATTGCTCCTCATCGTTTTAAGCAATAACTGACAATAGAATCACCTATGGTCTCATTCATAATCATTTTTGTCCATTTATCGAGCCGTTATAGGCTAGATACAACACTGCTATAAAAATCTCTATTCATAAAAGCGTTTTGGCGCTATAATCGACATAATCGACATTGTAAACTTACAGACCTCAGCAGCACCTTAGTATAACTCCATTTTAGAGTAAAAATGGCCGACATTCGATCGATCAGCTAGCTTATAAGACGAACATTTTTAAGTAATCCTTGAGAAGAAATAAACTCATTTTTACGCATTTTTTTAATTCACTGTACTTATTCGTTATCCTGTCCATACGTACACGCTAATACAAAAAAAATTATAACCGGTAACTTCCAAAATTCACCACAATTCAACTTTAACTACAACATTAATATTGTCCCAAGTTCCTGACACTTAAAATACAGCTTGAAAGACCAATTGAGGAGTATTCTCAAGTTCAGTAAACTCCATTCAATTGAATTTCAACTGAGAGCAAATCTTAACAATATTTTGTACAGACTTCAATGCAGGCAGAAAATTGTCGCAAAATTCAACCTTTTGACCTGAGTTATAAAGCCGATTCCTTCGGCTTTGGATATCTTCTGTAATGATTTATGAAGTAATACAAGGTAATGTTCCGTGAGTTTTTTTTTAAGAATTTATTTGTTAAGATTATGTTTTATTTATGGAAAGAAAATTGCTTAGTGAGTTTGCTTTCTTTCTTCGATAATTTGTAATCTATTTTTCTGCATATCTATAATGGTTTGAATTTTTATACGAAATATTTTATATTCCTCTATATTAGATACTATATGTATTATTTTGATAATGATAAAGTTAAAAATGATATAACAGTAAAACTGAGCACCGTTTCCCTTCCATCTCGATGTGAGTTAAGCCACGGGTACCTTAACTCGAAAATTGAATTCACTCCGTTTTTCTTCGGGCAATTTTTTGGTGTTTGATTTTTAGCGTCACCTAGCGGCGTTTAGGCATCCGACTGCATGCTACTTAGCACTAGATGGAGTTACTTATATTTGATTGCAGGCAAAACCTAAACGCCGCTCGGGGCAAAAATCAAACACAAAAATAACCCGAAGAAAAAAGATCAATGTTTGAGATGAGGTATCTGACTTTATGTAGGTAGGTAATTTTGTGTTTGAGCCTAACCACAGATAAAATAATACTAGGCCTAACTATAAAAAAATTTGTTCCATCCACATTTATTTTATTGAGGTAATCCTCCTCAAAGCCACCTCAGACGGCTAATACTAAGCTTGTCGACTATTTCTGTTTTCTGTCGAACAAACTTTGCATGTAAACACAGGCTTTGTTTCAATTATTCAGAGCAGAAACGAAGCCCACAGTTTACCAATTTATTTTTAAACATGTATTTATTTTTCTTTCAAAACTTATACGTACCTAATTATTGTTTTCGTACAACTTTAAAAGAAAGAAGTTTAATACGACTATATGGTATCTTATTGCATCTTTCCAATTAAATTGTTCTATCAAGATATTTTTTACGAGTGAATTTAAATAGGGTGTTTGTAATATAAAATACGTAGAATGCCTGTTTTAATAAATATAAAACACATCGAATAATTTTATATTTTCAGGGATTAATTATTAAATATAATTATGTCGTATTGTACTTTACAAACGATTATGAAAAATATAAATTTACGAAGATAACTCAGTAAAAACAATAATGAAAATTAAATGATAAGTCTTATAATGATAAGTGTATAGGTACTTATTTTGATAAAAGCAAAACACTAATTCCCGTTAAGGTTCTTTCATTTGACCTACAACTATAAAATTTGTTATCTTAGTATTTCTAGGTAACAAAATAAAAACCTAATTGCAAGTTTCATCAACAGTAAAAGACGTAAAATAATTTGTCTCAAATACCTACCTCATTTCACTCAATAATAGTTGAACCCCTAGTCAAGTTGCATTTACAATCTACACCGATAATCGCTTTAAAGTAAAAACGAAAACGTTCAATGATGAAAATTTGAGCAATCAAAAATATGAAATCAAAGGATGTGAATAAAATTGATACAAAAAAATTGACACTTCACCTCAAGGCCACAATTAATATCATAATGGCAACATACATCTACGATTCCTTAAAATAGAAACGAAGACCAATTTAATGGATTGACTAATTTCATATTTATTATTGCAGGAGCTTTCGTCGTCATTTACCAATTCAATACATTTATTTCATTTATATTCTAAAACGATTGTAGAAATGTAACACCAGGCGTTCTCTTTTGCCCCTTTGGGCAATAATGTTAAAAAACGACAATAGAAATAGAACATACACAAAGCGTTTGTCACTTGGCTACGGACTCAGGGTAGAAAATGGCAGAATAATTCCTTCACTTTCGCCTAGATGGTGCCACCGTCGCCTCGTCTGAAAGCCTGAGTTATGACTCGTGGGGCCATGATAACACACTTTTATGGGACCCGACCTTGGTTGGATCTATGAACGGAAGTAAGGATGGTATAAATAGCTATTAAGTAAGAAAGTGCTGATTTGCGATGTTTTGGGGTTTTTGTGGAGGCATTTAATGGTCAAGGATAGAAGAATTAATAGTAAAAGCCCGGCTGAGGCGCGGAGGTTGCGGGTTCGATCCTCGCTACGGGACAAATGTTTGTATGTTCTGCAGATATTTGTTCCGTGTCTGGTGGTTTCTATCCACCTAATAATGTATGTATTTTTAAATATATAATGGATCTAAGTATTCATCTGGTTACCGCTGGATACCGCTGGATAAAATGTCCAAGGATGTTTAGATTTATTGTATTTTATTATGTTTCCTAATTTCCCTAACCCGATTTCCACCCTCTTTTTACCCGTAACTCAAACCATGGTCACCGGCTGGCCGCTTAGCATTCAAGGCGGGTGCTTGCCCGGACTGTCACTTCGCAGAGAAAGCTCTAATTTATTTGTATAAGTGCTACTGAGTAGGTCACTTGTATTTCTTGTTTTTAAGACCCGCCCAGAAGGACTGGAAATTGGGTATTGGAGTTCTGTTTTTGAATACTAATTTTGGAAAGGTTGCTTTCAGGATACTTTCAGAGATGTACATTTTAACTATTCAACGTCGATTTTGTATAGAATACGAAAATTTTATTTTTCTTGGAATAAAGTTTATTTTCATATTTATTATTTTAAACTTAGGATTTACAAGAGGGGTGTTATTAGTTTGTGTTTAAGCTCAAAAGATTTTTTTAAGTACCTACCTACTTATATAGATACTTATAATTTTGTGACCCACATCTGGGCAAAATTCTCCAGCTGTCCCATACTAATAAACCTACTTAAATCTATCATTTTTTTAAATACTTAGTCGTAGGTATTTAAGAAGAAAAAATTATCCGTTTTTGATTCCTGCAATTAATTCACAGAACGCCAAAAAATTTCTTCCATGTCAAAACGGACACATTCAAAAGCTTATAAGTTCGCAAACTCATAAACTTTTCTGATAGAAATAACTAGACTAATCCTCTGCCATTGCGCAAAGAAAACGCACGGTAGCGAGTAACACTCCGGGGAAATATCGATAGAGGAGACTGGGGCTTCCTGGATACCCGGAAGGCGTACTAAGTTACTGTGAAATAGATTCGTGCTATTCTTCTGTTAAATCTGGCAAGATTTTAAAATCCTCAATGGAATAGAAAATGTTACCAGAGTGCAAACAGTGTAATTTAGATTCTAGTACTTAATGGTTAATGATCTTTCTAGTAGAATTTACGACTCCAAATATTATGAGTACCTAGTACCTACCTATCTTAATTTGACCATTATATATTTTTTTGTGTTAGCGGATAACCGTTTGGGTTTGAGTAGGTATTTTGAAGTTATGGCATTTTGGATTGTTTAAAATAATAATTCGAATTGACAAGAAATTACGTAGCAACATAACGTAACTACCAACTTGTTTATAAATACGAGAACTAACTTCTCAACATTTAAATGCAGACAAGATTAAGGATAACAGCTAGTTTTATTAATTTAGTCAGCTTTAGAAATAAAACAAACAAAATGACCAGTCTCAAAGCGACGAAAACAAGCAACCCAATTACCGAGCCTTTGTTAAATCAAAAGTTCTCAACTCTTTAGACATTTTATTTTTCTTTTTCGCTGAATTCAATTGGTCCAAGCGTTTTTTTTAATTAATTTATATATTTTTAACAAGAATGCATTGAAGTAAAAGACTTATGCCCGAATAGGTACTCAAACGGCAATTAAAATATTAAAGGCGATATTTACCAATACGGAAGTTATTTTTTGACAGATTGCCAAATTTCAAAATGATGTAATAGATAAGCACCACTTACTGTAAGTACCGTTTCAGTACCTATTCGGGCGGGAATGAGTGTTTTAAAATTATTAATTGTAAACCTTTTAATTAAATACAGTACAGTAATAGTAATCAAACAGGGTAAAATTATAAAAAATATATTAAAATGACTTCAATTTCGTAAAAAAAGGCAAAGGAAAGTACTCCTGATGATCTTTGTTGAGGATTTTTGGAGGAATAGAAATAAATAAATAAATAATATCCTTGAACATCCCACACAGCGTTATTTAATCCCAAGCTAAGAACTGCGCCGTAGGAGTGCAAACTCTTTTCCTAAAAAAATTAAGTCGATTAAACTTGCAGTGCTTAAAATCTTTATCTTTATCTTTATGTTTATCAGTGGACCGCGAAATTATTAGAAAATTTGAGCATTTGAGATATGTTCAATTATCATTCCTGTTATTGGAGCGAGCGAGAGAAAACATCCCAAGAATTTTGATGATATTTCAATAGGACCAGTGGAATTATGATTGCATGTATTTCGAAGATGAATTTGGATCTTATTCTGTAGTAGAGAAATATTAAAAAATGATGGCAATAGGTGAGATTTTGCTATTATTTTGTAAGTTAGAAATTGTTCATTTATTGAAGCGTGAAGAAGTAACAAACATTCATAATACGTAATTTTAGAACTATCACTCAGACTGTCTATTTGTTTTGAACTTTATTATGAACGAAATAAGAGCTTTCAAATTTAGGAATTTTTAATTAGTCAGTGCCACACAGAATCGCCACCAATGTGTACCTGCTTTAGAGTGATACGGTTGACCCCACTTTCACATTTTATGTGGGTCTTTTATGAATTTTGGGTAAAAGCTTTCCTACATTATTTTGTTTGACCCCTAGGTCGGAGCTGTGGGCGTAGTGGCTTCTGACCGCGATTCGCAGAATCTATATCTGGCCAAATATATTAGGATTTAGGAGTTGAGAAGTTTTAGCTTAAAATTAATTTTCAAATTTACAGAATCTAGGTATATCTGCCGCCTCATTTTTTTTTATAAAAAAAAAAGTACTGGTATGAAGTCTCAAAGGACAGAGATGGTTGGAGAAAATTGGGGGAGACCTTTGCCCAGCAGTGGGACAACATAGGTTAGCAAAAAAAAAAAAAAAAAACACAAGAAGAAATAATAAGACCTTGAATTTTTGCCTATTTTGCAGTGGACTTGCAAAAGCTTCTACAAAATCAGAAAATTCCGCATTGCTACAATTTAATTTCTAAAAATATCTCCAATCTTTCAATTCGGCTTGTAGCGGGCAACACACGTGGAATAACAACTTGGTCGATTCTTGCGAATGTAATTTTATGATGGGGCTTGGTGGGTTGCCAACTATTCGGTCGTGTTTACCCAATCCCCTAACTATTCAATTGGAAATTTAGACTTTTGAGAGTACTGGAATTACAGACTTTTAAAATATTTTCAGTATCTAGCTAGATATACCTAAATATATGGAAAAGTTTAAGATTAAGTATTATTAAAAATTCTTTGTTCCGTTTCGATACATAGTATTATTTTATCTGTGGTTTCGATAAATAATAAAGTTAGTTTATTGAGAACCACACGTGATCTTATACTTATGACTTAAAATAGAATGGTCTTTTAAAATCTAGATCCTCATTACTGAGATGAGATTCGAAAAAGATTAAATGCAGAAAAACCTGAATTGAATTTTAATGAAGACGCTTTTAGTTCCAGCGCACTTTTCTAAGAAGTATGATACGTACCTACTGCTTAGAAAAGTGCACAGGTATTTCAATAACTACTTAACCGACTTCAAAAAAAGAGAAGGTTTTATGTTCCACTGTATTTCTGATGTTTCTTGCGATGTTTTTTATCCATCCTTTACCTTATATTAAATAGGAAATTGATTGGCCTTTAGTAAGTAATAATATGATACATTTTACTAGCTGAATTATTCCATAACTTGCTCCCGGCAGAGGTCGGGCCATCAATGGAAATTAATATGGTGAAGTTTTCTAGCCCCATGAGACACGCCGGTATGTCGATATTGTAGTTCAGAAGCGTGAGTTCATTTTCTTACGTCAAATTATTATAGATTTACTTTATTTATCTTCATAAAGTTTACAAATAGTTTTTGTCGAGGCTCTGTTTCGTATTAAAGTTTTTAAGTTTTTAAATACGCTAGCTATGCTAGATAACGTGCAATCTCTTACAGCGTCATGTTTTAAATCGTCAAGAATCGACATCCGCCGTCTTTCTCCAAATCGTCTCGGCGTTCTTATTTTGAAAAATTCTATGGATTTCAGAAAACAAAAGCTATACTTCATTTCTTAAATCGAGCTAATAGGAAGAAAAATAATCGCACGTGATTGGTCGTCGAAATTCATAGGGTTGGCTAGATTTGACAATTGACAATTGATTTGACAATCTAGCCAATAACGAGAAATACAATTATTTTCGACGACCAATCACGTGCGTTTATTTTTGTTCCTATTAGCTCGATTCAAGAAATGAAGTATAGATAACGTGCAATCTCCGCGTCATGTTTTAAATGTGTTCAAGAATCGAACTCCTGGTTAAGCCAGTATTTTAGATAAAACTTATCGGCGTTATCTCTCAGTCTATGAATTGTGTAGCTCTATAGAAACTCTGTAGGAAGCTAGGAAGCCCCTCAGGGTGTGTTTTGAATAAAATAAGTTTGTCAATAGCGGAAATTTGCTCAGAAGCCGAACAGCGTAATTGCAAAGGTTTTTTGCATTTTACTTTTCGTATTTCGATATGTTTGTATGTAGGCAAATATGTTTCGCGTGTATGTTTGCTGCTGCGTATCTTTTGATATTTTTATTTTGTAATCTGAATGTTTTTATGTTTGAGTTAATTAAACACATGGCGGACGGATTATGTAGGTACATATTGTGAAACATACGATTAAGTAAGTATTATTAAAAAAAAATCATAACGTGATTGCCTTTTTTAACGCTAAAGACAAAAAACAAAGAAACAGGCAAGAACACAATGTCAAACATAATGAGGTACGTCAGATACTTAGAAAAGTAATTGTAAAATTAATAAGATAAAATTTACGCTGTGTTATTATTTATAATAATTATGTTTTATGACCATGACAAGCTTTAGCTTTTCTCTATTTTACCATTTTTATACTGAAATCGAAGATTTGTATCGCCCATTGATTCTGATTGACCTAAATTAACTGAATAATAACAGACAATTGTGGTGAAGGAATCACGTAAAAGAACTTTAAACGGCTCTTTCCGAACGGCTGAGCGAGTTGATTGGTCAATTTAATAGGGCTGTCAAAAATAAATACACTATGATAAAAAAAAATTAAAACCATTTTTATACTTAACTTATTTGAATGAATATTTTATTTATTTATTTTTTCTCTCACAGAGGTTAACTTAACTTATTGAAAGAAAGTAAGAAAAAAATCTTATTTAGGTATGACCTTGGATCGCATCGATAGAGACATTTAAATTCCAACGCAACTCCCAGAAAACTGACACTTCAAAAATAAAGAGAAAGTTCTATCCACTTTTTGATGTATTTTGTGCGTTTACCAGTTATTCAGTCAATAATAAACTGGTTTTTAAAAGTATTTTTTGTTAAAAAGAATAACAATTCCCAAGGTCCCATTAAAAATAATTGAGGATTTGAATACGATCTTCTGATTTTTTAACAGAAATGCACCTCGAGAGTGCAGAAAATTGTTCTCTTCTTACCAAATTGACCTTCTTTTATTGTAATTGCGTGGTTTCAAGCAAAATTAATATAACAAAGCTTTCTAGTAAAACTTGAATTTTAAACAAAAGTAAATTAATACTAAATGTTAAACTCAAAGAGCGTAGTATTAAAAAATTAATTAATATTACTTTTTTTCAAATTTAATCTTATAAAAACCAAAGAATAACCTAGTCTACAGAATTTCGAAATCTTCTAACCAAAACTTGAATAGTCTTTTAAATACTTTGTACATTTTTCAGGTTTCAGATAAGTAGCAGCCCTACAACGAAATACGTTCTTTGCGGTTCCGACTCCTATTCAGAGCCTTTTTGTTCAATATCTTTCAGTATTGAAAGATTCTTGCTTTTATTGCCCAAGTCTTTGGGTCAAATGATTTACCTTCCACACTTGATCTTGTCTTTGAAAGAGCTTCAGTGTTGTCTTTTAAAAGAGCTTTTGGGTTTTATTGTATAGAATAATTTAATAATGAGTATTTCAAAAGGCTATTTTTTATTCAAATAACTAAAGACTAACCCCCTTATGCATATTCGACCAGTAAACCTGTATTAGCTAAAACGCATATTAAATCTGATGCTATCTCTTTTTGTTGACATGGGTGACAAGAAAAAAACGTTATTTAAACCTGTATTAAATTGTTAAGTTTTTATGAATAAGACCGTAAGTTTATTCGTTGGTCATTGTTCACACAATAAGTATGGCACCACAGAAGAAACAAAATAGGTTAAATTATAATTTGTGTACGTTAGCTTACCCCCGGTTCCTATAACAAACTAACGGAGGTTCGTAGGTCCATCACCATAGCAACGTTGTTATTTCAACATAAAATGTATGAAACTTTTTGACAGATAACAACGTTGCCATGGCGAAAGTCCTACGGACATCCGTTAGTTTGTTATAGGAACCGGGGGTTAGCCATCCAAAAGATGGCATTGTACTAAAGAGAAATAATCCCGGATGTAATTACTCATTTTAAACTCTCCAAATGTTTTCGACGATAACAAATGGCGAAAAGACTAATTAACTCAATTTAAATAAATAAGCAATAACAAAGGTAGCACTTTTTTACGGTGGCCATTTTGTTTTCAAAATGGCGGGTGTTAGAAACGCGGGAATTTACGAGACCCCCTAAAAATTTATTGCAGCGACAAATGAAGTGTATTCGGTAAATGCCCTTGTTTGTTTATTTACCCGCATTTATCGCCAGAGCTTAGTAAATGGGAGGAAAACATTTTTCACTGCTATTTTATGAAAGCCTGAAATATTTGTGCGGTCTCTGAACAGATATTTGATGAATGTGTAAGTTATTTGAGGTATCAGTGATTATGAGCGTCGAATAATAGTGTGTACATGTACATCATCACTAACCTCCAGTCTCAATCAAAAGTAAGTAAGTATATCAAAATTACCTATAATATTTATCTACCTACTTAATGGCAATTTTAGTTAGTAGCCTTACAGCCAATGTCAATAACCTTTCTATCTCCGATTTTGCCTACTGTCGGTAGATATTTGACATATTTTGTATGGAAGTAATGTCAAATATCCATCCGCAGTAAGCAAAATCGGAGATAGAAAGGTTATTGAAATTGGCTGTTAGTAAGTTTGATTAAAACTACACACATTTACCTCAATTTGACGTTAAATACGTAATTTTAGAACTGTCACTCAGACGGTCTATTTGATTTGAACTTTATTGTGAACGAAATAAGAGCTCTCGAATTTAGGAATTTTTAGTTAGTCAGTGCCCCGCCGAATCACCGCCACTATCTTACTATCTAATTGATTGTTTCTATAACATAAAATGTATGAAACTTTTTGACAGATAACGTTGTTATGGCGAAAGTCCACCATCCGCCATACTAAAATTGGTTATAGGAACCGGCTGTTATTGTACTTATATATTATTGACGTAATTTTACAATCGTCTTCTGGCGTCTAAATCTTCGTAGAAGCTTCGAGATCCTCTCATAGATAAAAACTTAACCCTCATCACTTGTCAGGATCGGCACAGAGGTCAAATTAATATAATTAATTAATGGGAGCATAGTTCTATTGAAAGTAAACAATAATGTCACGGTATTGCCTATGAAATGTATGGTCTTTGAAGCTTAGTATGTGCTTGAGTAAGGGACAAAATAATAACAATATACTGTAGGGTTTGTTGAACAATGGAATGTTATCTATGTTGTTTGTATGGACTTACACCCATATTCGACCAGTAAACCTATATTAGCTAAGACTTATATTAAATCAGTTGCTATCTCTTTTCGATGCCATTTGAGTAACAAGAAAAAACATTCTCTGAACATAAGTAAGTAGATATATTAAATTGACAAATCCTTATGAATAAGCCCCTTACGCTTTTATCACGGAAGTTAAGTTATTGAATACGGCACGGAAAAGATACAATTGGTTCATTGTATGGGAATCGAATTCACACCTCTGAACAATTATTTATAAAATCTATCAATAATATAAATTGAAGTGGCTTGGTTTTGTTGTAGGTTGATATTAAAAAACATAATTTCATTTTTATATTTCCTACTCAAAATCAATTTATTTTTAAATATGTGATATTTTATTCCAATAACGTCTTGAACACACATTAAAAAAATCATTTTCTGTTCCAATTTCATGACAGTTCCACATTAAAAAAAACATCACGCGTTTCAGGAAATACCTCCCGTCACAAACTTCACGGTTAATTTCATTTATTAATTCACTTAGGGTTAACAGGTGACAAGTTGAGTTGTCTGGGGAAAACGAAAGTGTTAATTTTGCTGTCAAAATAATAATCAGTACCCTTGTCAAAGTCGCGGTTTGAAGTTGAGACCGTGTGTCTTAGATTTAATGGACTTACACGGTTAAATGACAATTTGTTTTACGTAATTTCGGATTTAGCTTTTGAATTTTTGGGAGAAAGTTCTTGGTCTGAGTTTGCTTGCGGTTGTGGTAAAAAAATTTGAAGAAGTAGGTTCATTTTTACAATGTGAAATAGTTATTCACTGCTTATGTGGGAATTATAGGATAAAGACAATAATAATATCTTATTTCTATACATATGATAGGTTTTTTTCAAAGTATGTAGGACATCATCTAAAAAGTTATTTATTTAACTTTAGTAAGTACAAAATTTTAAATTTAATATACAATTTAGGTAAATAAATTCACATGACTGAATTGTTTTCTAAGCAATGACGGGCAACGTTTTTGGTGCAGGTATCTTCAATTTTATTTAGTAGGTAGGTAGGTTTAGTTTTGCTTTTTTAATTATTCGTAAATCAGATCAGTAGCGCCTCATTCAAGTTTTAGTATTACTTAACTTATAAGTTAAGTTAAAAGTTATTTTAAGTTAACTTAATATTACTTTTATTTATATCAGAAGTGAAAAAGGAAAATATCAAAATGCTGACGACTGACAAGGCGTGTTCATATCATAAGCGAATAATGCATTACCTTCTTGCCTTTATTATTCTTATTAAATCATAGACAAAGACGGAATCTCTATAGATTCTAATTAACCGAAGTAAATTGTAGTGTCGACCGGGGTTTGAAATATAGCTCAATTAGCAACCTTTGCCTCTGTTTTTGATAACAAAATCACAGTTGGGTTCCTGATTTACCTTTTTAATTTGAGTTTATAATTTTGCTTATCAGGAAATAAGAAAATTAAAAAATTGAAAAACTAGGTATATGAGAAATTTGGCATAGGTAATTTTGTAATAAACAAGTTCAATGCATTGTTTTACATTTAGTCATAAAATATTTTATGAGCAAGTGGCCAATTCCGGCGTTGGATATTGTAGGCCGCCTAAAGGCCTCCGTCATGACCACAGACTACGGATAATGACTTTAAATTAAAAGCCCGCACCGACAATTTAACGTGCTAATTATTAAACTAACTGAAGTACCTCATCAAAATTAACATGATACTTTTAAAAACCCCATAAGCTATTTGCTATTCTATGGAAGGGTTCTGCATCGCGCAAACGATATTTTCGAACTCAATACGTATAATAGTAACCAACATAACTATTCTGTCGGGGTCAGTACGTCCGAGGGAAACCAGTTCAGCCAAGCTGGTCTAAATTGGCTACCACATTCAGATGAATCAAAGTACTTGATACATTGATTAAAATGGCAAAATGCGTGTAACCGTATAGTGAACTCAATCCGATGATTAAAATAATACCTACGGAACTGGACACCAAAGGCACTGCCTAACTAGACCTCATTTTGTTCTTTTAACCAGCTCTTGTGCGTAAGTTTTTCTTTTTTTATTAAAATAAAAGCACATTAGTTTTTTTAAAGTCCCAAAAAAGCTATTTGTTATTCTATGGAAGGGTTCTGCATCGCGCAAACGATATTTTCAAACTCAATACGTATAATAATGATCAACATAACTATTCTGTCGGGGTCAGTCCGTCCGAGGGAAACCAGTTCAGCCAAGCTGGTCTAAATTGGCTACCGTTCAGATGAATCAAAGTACATTGATTAAAATGGCATAAATATACGTAAAGTAAACTTAATCTGATGATAAATAATACCTACGGAACTGGACACCATAGGCACTGCCTAACTAGACCTCATTTTGTTCTTTAAACCAGCTCTTGTGCCTAAAACGTAAGTTTTTTTTTTATAAAAACAAAAGCACATTAGTTTATTTTAAGTCCCATAAAAGCTATTTATTATTCTATGGAAGGGTTCTGCATCGCGCAAACGATATTTTCAAACTCAATACGTATAATAATAACGCACATAACTATTCTGTCGGGGTCAGTCCGTCCGAGGGAAACCAGTTCAGCCAAGCTGGTCTAAATTGGCTACCACATTCAGATGAATCAAAGAACATTGATTAAAATGGCATAAACGTGTTTAGGTAAAGGTAAAGGTAAAGGCCTTTACCTTTACCTACTCTGATGATAAATAATACCTACGGAACTGGACACCATAGGCACTGCCTAACTAGACCTCATTTTGTTCTTTTAACCATTTTTTTATTTACGTGATGGTAAAAATATACCTACATAACAGTAAACCTATCTAATATAAGCAAACCGCGCACATTTTTAATCCTTTTAGTCGTAAATATAGATCCTTTTTCTCCTTATTCCTTATTTTCCAAATAACCATGTCTTGACGTGGCACGTCACGGAATACCATGTCTTGACGTTATAAAACCTAAAAATAATTTCGAATAATTAAATTAAAAACATTACATTTTGTCCTTAAAGCCGCGTTGACACGATCAGAGCGCGCGCGAAGTGGCATCGGAATTGTCGCAGACTTGCTGATAGAGGAGCTAAGACGGGAAAGAGATAAGGCATCTCGCAAAAGGACAAGAATTTGGACTCGCTCGTGGATTCTACGCCGGTTGTTGTTATTAGCCGCCATTTTGTTTTCCAACTCGTATATGATCTAGCTCGGATGAGTAGAACACGGTCCGAGTCTACTAAGATCGGACGCCGTCGTCCGAGTGGGCTCGGATTAGAGGTTGCTACATTCCGAGTTGCGTCCGAGTAGATATCCGAGTTCACTCGGTCCGAGCTGGCTCTGATCGTGTCAACGCGGCTTAACAAAGAAACAAAACACTAAACACGAAGACTGACAGACAGTAACAGTGGCGTTGTTTTAAAAATGCAATGGATTTCAGAAAACAAAACCCTAGGTTCGTAAACGTACACATAGGTGAAAACAAATGAAACAAAGCTGGATATCAATTGCATATCGAGTTCTCTCAAAAAGTCCATAATAAGCTTCAGTAAAGTCCCACATCTTTACTGAGGCAAAGAAAATGGGGGGATATTATGTTTATGTAATTACATACGACTTTTTACATAATTATGTATGTTTCATAGAATATATTAATTGTATTTGTGTATATTTGTAAACTTGAAATTTCTTTAAACATGAGAGTGGCTTTAATGCACAAGCCGTGCAAAGCCAAGAATATTAAAAAAAAAAGACGTGTGGCACTCGGGGACTGCCGCGATAAAGCTATTGCATGCCACCTAGAGGCGAGTTGCTGATCTAAAGTGACATCGTTAGGTGTTTTCGTTACGGAATTTCTGGATTCGGTCTCCACGCTCAAGGCCCGCGATAGAAGCTATGCAATAGCTTAAAACCCTAAACTGAATCGCTTTTCACGGTCATAGTAAGCATACAGGTCTTTTAGTTCTTTATTACTCATTCGAATTCCACAGTACTTCTGGAATAAACATCACTCATATCGATCTAATTAATGGAGTCTATCACCCTGTCATCTGCATTACCTTCTATATAATTAGATTAATTTGCGCGGGATTATCTAATCAGATGTAGTATGTCAGGTCAATCAGTTAAGCAATTACATAGTTGTGTGTCCATGTTGACTTTCTACAGGTGGTATTTTGACATGGTTTTGAGTGTAACATAATGTTGTGGCTAATGACGTTTGAAACTCCATCTAGGTACTAGCTAGACTATTTAACTATGTTTATCTTCTTTAATCAACATTCATCTTAATCTTATTTAAAATCTTTATGTTTCTGACAGAAAACAACTTAACAAAATTAGTACCTATAGGTAGTGTGTAGGTTTAAAGGCAAAATGCTAAAAATTTAGAAACATAATTATTTAAATAGGTACTGTTATACTTAATACAAATTAAATAATAAACTACATGGCTAATATAACTGCAATTTTAAATAATTTTGATAACCTTTATTTACATAATTATTTACTTAACTGTACAAAATACAAATAGAACCAGTTGAGCCATCTAAGGACCGTTGCAAACGGTCTTTATGTAGCTCAACTGATCCAAACCACTGCCAGACGGAAGATAACTATAATATTTAACTATATAATATTTTGATAACATTTGTAAATTAATACGCAGAAACCTTAAAATCTCATAAAAGTATACCTATATAAATTTATCACCCGAATTTATAATCGATGCCATAATTAAATTTAACTTCCGAGAAAAAAATGGAAATTGCCAGATGATCCCGAATTAACTTCCATTTCATATTAATTTACCGTTCGAAGAGGTTTATTATTCATCATGAAAACTCATTTGAGTGAATTTATTACTTACTAGCTGCGCCCCGCGGTTTCACCCGCGTAAGTCCCGTTCCCGCAATTTGGTAACAGGATAGCTTGTATCCTGAACTAACACATAAGCTACTTTTGATTCCGGTATTCCCACTGGAGTTGAGCTCATAAGAATAACATATACCATTCATCTATCTGCAACGCTCCATCGCTTATCTAAACTATCTAAACTCTAAACTAATATTATAGAGGTAGGTAAAATTTGTTTGTTTGTTTGATGGAGGTAATCTCCGAAACTACTCAGCCGATTACAAAAATTCTTTCTCCAATGTGTAGAATGGACTGTTGGAAAGGTTATAGGCTATTATTTTATCCCTGTAGCTTCATTAGTACATCCGTGCAAAGCCGGGACGTGCAGCTAGTCCATCACAAAAACAAGTCACACCCTGAGGACCGTGAAAATTGCTACAAAATGACGTCAATTTATGCGAAAAATGGATTTCCTCCAGAAATCTATCAGGCATTGCGAACTGATAGCGGACAGACCCACATCATCGCGAGCCGATGTGACGGCGGTCATAACTCACTAGTGACGTCACGATGTCCAATCGCCATTTTGAAAACTTTTTTATTTATATTTTTTTGCAATGAATGACTATCATCTTCCTTGTGGATATAGCCGGCTAAGCTGAGAGGATGGTTTAAGTGGGCAAGCCTATTCCATCTCAACAATGTCTCAGGCACTACAGTGTCCCGTTATGCAACTTAATGCTTGTGTTATGGTAACCAGTTAAGACTGATTTAATACTTAAATACCTACATATTTATTTTGTAAATAAAAACACATTTAGGTATAGATAGAAAACACCCAGACACATATAAACGTTTGTCCCGTAGCGGGGATAGAACCCGCAACTTCCGCGTCTCAAGCGGGCCTGTGCTTACAGAGGTCTTTTAAAATTGATTGCGCTAATGATGATTTTCAACTACAAGAAAGGGTGTAGTCCAGTTTCCCAGCACTATTAATAGACGTGACACGTTTATAAGTCGGGATAACGTGTCCTTTGTCTCGCGATCTCGTTATTATGATTGGGTGCCGAGAAATAGAATTTGTGAGGCACAAGTTATTTTGTAATATCCAGACCTTTGTAGGAATCTTTTGATGTTAGGTATTTTGTGTAAGACTTCATAAAAATATACGGCCTTATGAGTTATTCGTCAACTCGCCACTTTTAAACTGGGCTTTTCAGACCAGTTGGTTAAAATGAAAAAATAATAATTCAAAAAGATTTAACAATGGTGGTCAAATATGTTTTTTTTTTGTTGCTCTCTCCTGTTGCAATGAAAAGAGATAGAAACAAATTTAAAATTAGTTTTAGCTAATAATAGGTTTACTGGTACAATACGCAGAAGGGGAATTATCTTTATACAATTTACAAAGCATTATTAGACAACGGAAAATTACTCACGTAAAAATATTGTCGATGTACGGACAACGTTTCGATTGTTCCGGAGAATTTTCATCTGGGAAAGAGTAGGTACCTAGTATGATCAATTTGGTCACGTCTCATAGGTACCCTAAATTCGTATTGAGACTGGCGGTAAGCGTGCCTGAGGTATGGCCGCGGCCTAAGAATGAGCATACTTGTTTTTAAGCTATTGCATAGCTTAGCTTCTATCGCGGGCCTTGAGCGTGGAGACCGAATCCAGAAATTCTGTAACGAAAAAACCTAACGCTTGACACTTTAGTTCAGCAACTCGCCTCTAGGTGGCATGCAATAGCTTTACCGCGGCAGTCCCCGAGTGCCACACGTCTTTTTTGTTTCCTTAGTATCATACTAATTGAATAATATTAAATTAAACCATTGCCCAAAAATTAGGTTCAATTTCCATCACAAAATAACGCTGTCACTCCTCATCTCAACCCGCAGCATAATTCATGCTAATTTCTAGGGGTCATGAATTTTCCCAAATTCAAATGGAAGCATGTACTGCGGTCAGTGACCTCCGAGAAATTCTGAATACGAGCTTATGAGCTAATTAGCCCGAAGTTCACCAAATCAACGGCTATTGGGATTAGTCACTCTTCAAGTCACAAATTAAATGTTATCCTCAAATTAAATGTTATTTCCAATTTTATACATGTTTTTGCAATATAAACATGTTATTTATTTTCTTTAAGATTGTCAATTTTCGGAATTTTTTGCTGTTTTAATTTTTTTTAGTGGATGGCAAATTAATCGAACGTGTTCAACATCTATTGATTATGAAAAACTTACCCGTGCGTAGTCGAGACAAGCAGTATGTAATATTTTATTAGTATTACCGGAAACATTGTACGAATAAACATCATTAGACAAGGTTCTATCGTATCATACCTTATAATTACCGTAATGTCTAATGAAACGATCTTGATGCTCCTTTGAAGGTACAGCCACCATAACCACTGATTAAATTAACCACAAGTTAGTTAATTATGGTGTAATTAGTCGTATTTGTAAAGGACTAAACAAGTTGAGGAGGGTTACGTACGAATTACAAGCAACATACAAAATGTGTGCAAACATGTAAAAAACAATTCGAGTTTAATTGTTTGTAGGTATAAACTTTTGTGAAGAACTGTGTTGGCCTAGTGGTAGCGAGCCATTGTTTGTTTATATTTATACTAGCAGCACGTCCCGGCTTTGCACAGGTTTACTAATAAAACTACTTTATCTTTATCTCTATTTTGGAAATCGAAAAATTTATGGACAACACCATGACCATAGATGTTACTTTAAATTTCTATGGATCAACGCATCCCATCCAACATTTCTATGGATCAACAAATCCCATCCAACATTTAGCATTTGCACCTGTTGAGTACCTGTTGGTTGTTCCTCTCATTACTTATTTCCCAGTCGAAGTGCTGTTTTAACTTCAACTCTCAAGAGCTCGTTCAATCGTGAATAATGTACGATTTTGCTTGGATTCAAGTTGTTTTGGTTCATCTCTCAGACCAAATAAAAAATAAAGACGGAACGCTGCGAACCACGAAGGTGAAGCAAGTCAAACTACGCCTTACTGTGTTTTGACACACTAAAACATACACACGCAAAACGAAACTACACCTTAACTTGTCAGTAGCTACCGCGGCTCGTGAGGGCACGTCACTTTTTTAAAAAGTTAAGGTGTTGTTTCGTTTTGCGTGTGTCAAAACACAGTAAGGCATAGTTTGACTTGCTTCACCTTCGTTATCGCAGCGTTCCGTCTATATTTTTTATTTGGTCTGAGGTTCATCTGTATTAAAGGCTTCAGCTGCTGTAACGATACATCATTCCTCAGGCATTTGCATCTGAATTAGATGATTTATACAGCAGGAGGCAATTTTATACACATGACGTTCTTGATAGACCATCGGAGCTAAGCAACGTTCTTAACTGTCACAACTTGGATGGGTAACCGCAAGTGGTAATAACAACTGAGCGCTTCCGTGCTTCGGAGGGCACGTTCATTTGTCGGTCTCGGCTTTTAAAGTCGTAACTCGTGAAGCCATGACGGAGGCCTTAAGGGCAATGTGGCGATAAAGTCAAAATTCAAAATTCAAAATTCAAAATATTTTATTCATTAAGATCATAAGACCACTTTGACATGTCACGTTCTTAAAACTAGGGGATTCTATTGCCTGTTCCAACGCGATTCCAGTCGATTTCAAGAGTGCCAAACCACAAAAAATCTATTGAGATTTGCATTGGGTATTCCGATTGGGTCAAGAATGAGTGAGCTACCCAGCATTATGTTCAAAAATAATCAAAAAAACCACTAATTTTTTTCACTCCAGTCGACCCGCGACCACGGGCGGTGCAATCCGTCTCGAAACGTCGGGATAAATAATAAAAAGGTAACGTGATAAATACCCGGTCATATAATTTATAAAACTAATTTTAACTTGGTCGACTAGGACTATGAAATCAGTAATTTAGCCACGTCGAATACGGCGACTGGTTCTACAGTAATAAGAAATGGTTAACAAAGTCGGTTACAGCATTTTTATAGGCACTAAAATGTAAACGTACCTAATTACAGAGGAGAAAATTAAAAACGATAGCTATCAGACAAAACCCAGGGGAGAGTACCTAATTATGTATACAGAAAGATTGTGTAACTGACCGACTGTAATTAGACCTAGAACGGTAATTGCAGTAGACACGCCTAAGTTTAAGGCTCTTTCAGAGTTAATTTGTGTCTTCGGCACGCTCAAGCATCGTTTTGACAATTCTCTACGAAGACTGTGTAGTGGCGGTATCGTTGAGTGATGATAAGTGATGAATCAACGTTTGAAAAACGATTTACGCTTGAGTATGACTCTGAATACGCGTTTAAGTCGATCCGCCATTTATGGCATCTATAAATTTATAAGATTACTAGTAGCCGTTCCGGGTGTACTAATGGAGCTACCGGGATAAAATAGCCTATAACCTCCCGGACAGTCCATTCTACACACCCGTGAAAGATTTTTGAAATCGGTCCAGTAGTTTCGGAGATTACCTCCATCAAACAAACAAACAAACAAATTTTACCTCTTTATAATATTAGTATAGATATAGATATATCTACGAGTATTCTATAAATAACCTTTAAATGTATTATGAGAAATCTTCTTACTGATAGGCCGTTATTGGTTCTGTGGTCAAGTGAGGCAGTCAATGATAAAGATGATCAACGTAACTTTTTAGCCATACTAAATACCTCCGTGACGACCTCCGTGGCGCAGTGGGCGAATGCCCGGCTGAGACGCGGAGGTTGCGGGTTCGATCCCCGCTACGGGACAAATAATTATATGTTCTGCAGATATTTGTTCCGTGTCTGGGTGTTTTCTATCTAAAATATGTATGTCTTTACAAAAAAAAAGTATCTAAGTATTATATCAGTCATCTGGTTACCATAACACAAGCATTAAGTTGCTTAGCTTGGGACTAGATGACGCTGTGTGGATTGTCAAAAAAAAAAAAATACCACGTCAAGACGCGGTATTTTCCTAGTGCGATGTAATAAAGTACCTTGACCTAATTAAAATTGACGTAGCGGTATCCCGTAGGCTGAGGTCGGAGACTATATTGTATACTGTGGCTTCTAACACAGAACATTACTTATCAGTAAGTAGGTACCTACCTATTAAATACTATTTCCAGTAGTTTTGGTTTGTTTATTCTTAATTAACGTGAGTAATCTTAGGGGTTAATTCATAAAAACTTGACAATTTAATACAGGTTTTAGGAACGTTTTAGAACGTTTTTTTCTTGTCACTCATATGTCAACGAAAAGAGATAGCAACAGATTTAATATACGTTTTAGCTAATACAGGTTTGAGGTCGAATATGCATAATGGGGTTACTGTGTATATAAAATACCTTTATTGTAGTTAGAAAGTTTTCTTCTTAGGAATTGGTTGTTTTGCTACTAAAAATCAACACGTTTAAACTGCAAAAAGAATAAGCTAGATGATTCTTTTGTCTGTATTTTAAGTAGTTAGTGCATTTTATTATCTTTGGTCTATGTCTTTGGTAGACCACGGATGAGATGGCGGGACGAACTAGACGCCTTTGAATGGGACTGGCATGGCATGGCAGACAAAAGCACGGGATCGGCGTGATTGGCAAAAACGGGGGAGGCTTTTGCCCAACAGTGGGATAAAATGGGCTAATTAGTACTTAATGGTCTTTGTTATAGGTACTACATACGTATACGTATACAATCTGTCCATATAAAAATGAAAAATCTTACTCAAAGTTTTGGGCTTCGACGGGATTCGATCCCGCGATATACAAGCGATAGTCCTTAAGCCATAGTGAGGATTTAACACTATAAAAATATATAAACTATACAATCTATATTTTAGAAATTTATACACAGGTTTTTATCGCCAGTTCTAAAATATGAATTGTGATCGCGAAAGTTTAGGAAAAAACTATACAATCTGTCCTTACAGAAACTGTATGTTTTGCCAAAAGGGACGTTAAGTCAATTAGAAGGTTAATTCCTCAGAGGGTTCGGAGTGACATAAGCGGAGGCGACGGAGGTGTTACCTGAAGGGTCCTCCTTAAGAGGTTTACCGAGGGTTAGGAACGTTTCTTAGATCAAGTGTGATTTATCGGGTAAATGACTGTGTGTAGTGGTTATCTGTGATTTGAGTGACGAAGATTTTACGTATCCGTTATAAATTGAGTTTTTAATGCAAATTTTTTGATGTCATAATAAAAAAAAACTTACCTTGTCGTGTGCCCATTTCGTTGGCAGACGACTAGATAAGTATTATTATATACTTGCTGCGGCCCGCGATTTAAATATGTATGGATGTAAATATCGTTCCCGCAGGAATATCGGGATAAAAAGCAGCCTATGTCACTCGCATTTAACACATCTTTTGCAAAAGTTTGGAGTAAGTACCTACCTACCTCAAAATATAAAGTCCCATTTACACAACCCAACATTCAGATCATGATGACAGTAATTTAATTGTATGCAGACAAGAAATTTGCACCCAAACGGGACTTTACCATTTTGAAAATCTGTGAAAACAAACTAAACGTAAATTCCCAATAGTTTATGTCCAAACTATTAGAATATACAAAGTGAAGTTGCGAAACGCAAATATTCCCCAAGTTGTGTACCGAACTAGATTAGCCTCACACTTGCAGGCATTGTTGGGATCTCGCTTGGCACCGAAGTTGTTCCGACAATGCCCTAGGTTTAACCACATGTGGTATGTAAACAGCTTGGTTAATCTAAAATTTTTTTTTTAAAGATTTATATTTTTTTTGGAAACGAAATATCTATGATACACCTACACTTTCAAAACTATCGTAAGTTGTACTAGACATTATATTAATACAACGGGAAATTACTAACGTAAATCATAATATTTCAAATTGACAAAAACAGGTCTATTTTTGATGTATGTACGGCCGGGGCCCTCCACACTGCCGAGGACCGAAATAGATGGAGGAACATCATCAGAAAGAAACTGATTCTGCAGGGTGGTCACGACCCTCAGCGTTGAGGAGTACGACTCAAGGAGGGACGGCCGGGAATCGAACTTACGAAGTTACGACCTTCCGATCAAAAGTCATGGCACATCTCACCTTACACGCCTTTTATACCTACTTACGTAATTATGTGACTTTTATCTTTTTAAATAAAGAACTTTAGTATTTTAATCAAAATTTCCATAAAGCTACATTGAACCAGCTGAATAATGCATGAGCTACGACATGCCTTGTCCGTCCACATCGTTCAGAGTTCCGTGGGGAAATCTACGGGTTCCGCCGCAACACGAAATGCAATACCTGCAGGATATTTGAGTATTTTCCTAAGTTGAAGGTGACTTGAGTGTAAGCGATTGATAGATAGATAGATAGATTAACACTTTATTGCACACCACATACATACATACATACATACAATCACGCCTCTTTCCCATGGGGGTAGGCAGAGACCACAGATTTCCACTTGCTACGATCCTGACATACCTCTTTCGCCTCACTCACTCTCATTACATTCTTCATACATGCTCGCCGGCTTAGGGTACTTCTGACCTGGCCTATAGTGCACACCACATTGGATGGTCAACTAAACAGGTGAAGAGTAAAGTGTACAAGTTTTATTGTTTTAACTTCAATCTTAAAAAGGTATTATTATAATCACTCGGGAAATTACTCACGTAAAAATATTGTCGGTATTTTTACGTGAGTAAGTAATTTCCCGTAATTATGTCTAGTACAACTCATGATAGTTTTGAATGCTTCAAAAGATACTTGAATTTTGTAAGAAGAATAGTTTTATCCACACTCGAAGTCCATTTCGACCTCTGTGGCGCAGTGGGCGAAGGCTCGGCTGAGACGCGGAGGTTGCGGGTTCGATCGCTACGGGACAAATGTTTTTGTATGTCCTGCAGTTGTTCCGTGTCTGGCTGTATTTTATTTACTTATAATAATATATTGTATTTACAAAAATAAATGTAACTAAGTATTATATTCGCCATAGGAGGTCGTCGATATTATAACAGCCAAATAACATTAAGGATGCAAAATAGACGTGCAAGTTTGTTATGCTGAATATTTATTTTGGAACCGTTTTGCGGGCTGGCAGATCGTATTTTTGTCCGACCCTTGGAATTTATTGGAACCCTTTCCCGCCCTATATCACGGAGAAGTTTTCGGTGTCACCCATCGGTTACATGTAGATATAGTCAACGCCTAAAATATATTTATGGCATTAAAATTGACCGCGAGCACGAATGTAATACCTTACCCGAAACATAAATAAATATCCTTGGACATTCCACACAGTGTCATCTAGTCCCAAGCTACTTAATGCTTGTGTTAAGGTAACCAGTAGGCTTACTATGACCGTTAAAAACGATACAGTTTAAGTCCTATTATGAACTGCCTTTAACATTATTTAATCTGTGCTTTGACGTAAGCTAAGGCGCTGACGTAAAGTTTGGACAGTTAGAACCTAAACTGAATTGTTTAATAATACGTCATGGTAAGCCCCCAGATGTAAATGGTCTAACCTTGAGCATTCTAGCTTCTAAATAAAGCTCCTTTCACACGTGGCTTCCTGAGCGGCGAAACCGCGCCGCATCCGCTTTCAAGCGGAAATTGTGGCGCGCCGGCGCAACAAGTAACTGCCTGAATGATAGCGATGATAGCATCTGACATTGAAGTAGTAGCATATTATGTCAATTCACACTGAGATGGAAGCAAAGCGAAGCGAAGTTTTAGAGTCATAATCATAACCATAATAATTTATTGTTTGTGAATCTTTTAGTCAGTCATGTGACTTTATACTTTGTGAATATTACTATAATAACCATCTATCTATTTAATTGGACGCAAACCAGAAAGTGTGTTCATCATAATATTGTGTTCAATGAAAAATATGTGGAATTTTCTGTAATCACCAAGTAGGTAATCTCCCAAAAAGTAAGTCAGAAAAAAAATTGAGTACGATATCCGAACGGCAATAAAAAAAGAATCTGAGGGTACTTGAACTTTTACACTGATAATAAGTATCAAACATTTAATTTCGAATTAAGAACATTGAAATTGTAATTCTGGTGTTAAAAGTAGAAGTTTTGTTTTGAATAATTGGTGAGATTTAAATGTTTGCGACATTTTGTGGAAGTATGGAGTAAAGATGTTAGCAAATGTGGAGGTGAGTGCAAAATTACTTTGTTGTATTATTATTGCAGTATAAAATGTGTGGTTAAGTTTGTAAGTTTTAAACTTTTTGATAAATCCATACATAATAGATACTTATTATAAGTGTGTGTGTCTGTCTATCTGTCTGTCTGTTTATCCGTCTTTCACGGCAAAACGGAGCGACGAATTGACGTGATTTTTAAGTGGTGATAGTTGAAAAGATGGAAAGTGACATAGGCTACTTTTCATCCCGATATTCCCGCGGGAACTTGACTTACGCGGGTGAAAATGCGAGGAGCAGCTAGTATCATATTAAAATAAGTCTATTTATCTAAGCAAAGTATTTTTAACTATCCAGAAAGCATTTCTTTTTAAACTGATGTAGTACTTATTGTACTGAATCTTACAAAATAACAGTTAGAAAAGCTGTATTCCTATATTCTACAAAAATACTACAAACTCCTTTGACCTAAAACTCTCTGGACCAAGATTAAGTCGAATCCGTTCACGTACATTCTGCTACTTATTTACCATCACATTTCGGTGGCACAAAATACACTTCAGGACAATACAATTTGGGTCATTGAACAAGCCTTATGGCGTTGTCTTATTTCCGTTGTAAGTTTTATTATAAATAAATAAATATTCTTACGGTTATTCGTCATTTTGTTTTAATTGCTTTAATAATACAAGCAGAGTTCGTTGTGGATCGGTAAAGTAAAATGAATCTAAATTCTTCATAATAACAAAATACTACTTATTATCTAGATTTATTATTGTCGGTGCACAATAAATTACCTATATTATACCTATATTATAGGTATTTCAAAATAATAATAATTCCCCGAACACAAAATATAAAGTTTCTGATTTTTTTGTAATAAAAAGATAAGTAAGAATTTACAATGTTGTCTTACAAATGATTTTGTCCTCTTTTTTTTCTATTTTGTTACATTTTGCTTGGCAAAGGTCTTACCAACCTCACGCACATATTACTGAAACATACACTATGATAAAGATATTTTTTATTTATAAAACTGTAACGGTGTACAGTACCCTACTTCGTTGTCCGCAAGTGTACACCTGTCGGTAATGTGTTTGGTGGCAACACGTTTTCCCTCTTACGGCGGTAAGCGGATTGCAAACGTCACTGGCTAGGGCTACTGAACGTCCAGGATTTTGAGGTCCGAGGTAAAGTCTTTACAGGTCATTATATAACGCCATTTATTAAGAAGCGTTCGTGGCGAAACAACGTTCTGAGCTTCTTATTTTAAGTCTAATATGACAGATTTTTTTTTGTTATAACTTTCCATAACTTATTAATTTTTTTTTAAATGTTAATATTATACTAATTATGTTTATCTGATTCGATGTAATGAAACATCTTATCTACAGATTCGCGATATCAAACAGTAAGCACAATATCAACAAGTTATAAAATAAATATACGGGCGTATCAGGTTTGTGACAAATTATGCTCAAGATCGTGCATATCTAGCTGTAGAACGACGCGCGTGTCCGTGGAGATACGTTGTCTCTGCCTACCCCCATAGGAAACAGTATGTATATGTATGTAGATTCATTTTTATTACTTTTACTTTCAGGCACGTTGCATTGTTTGCCATCTTGTATTCTGCTGTTCAGACTGTCGCTGGAGACACGAAGAGACTGTCCACGGACTTTCGTTCAACTGTCCTATCTGCAGAGGGTTCAAATTCCTTTGCGACCCTCAAACTCTGAACCAGGACTTCATTGATCACCTAACCAACGAACATCTTCCCCTAGTTTGCTATAATTGTAAACAAATATTCAATAACATGGAAGATCTAACAAATATCGATAAATGTACAAGTATTTCCGAACTCGTAAAAGATACAAGTGTACATACAAAAGATGTTGATGAAAAATTCGATTCTATTTACGAGAAATCTAAGAATTCACTTGAAGATAATTGTGAAGGAATAATCATAGTGAATAAGAGCACAAAAACGGCGGTAATTACTCCTGTAGTGAGAAGGAACCATCTAGTAGACTATGAGTCAAGTGATACCGATGATGAAGACCAACCGAAAACCCCACATCCAAAGCAAGTTGGTAAAACTCCTAAATTCAAAAGACAGAGATCACAAACTCCTCATGTTAAGAAATTTCTGAGTATGATGAGGCAAAAGGCTGTTGAAGAATACGAAGAAACAATTGATGAAGAGAATAATTCCCCTAAAACTACGCCAAGGAATGAAAATGATCCAAGTAAGAAAATAAAATTTAATTTAAAAGTTTATTTACTTCGAGACGTTCTTCCAAACTTTAATCATACATACGAGTAATTCTTAAATTTATTGCCACAAACAAGTCGATTTTACGTTTTACTATAATGGGATTTAGCCGATTTAGGTGAACATAAAACTGTGTCACTAAAACTGTTTATCTACCTACCACATTAGAGTAAAATAGGTAATAGAGACAAAGGACGCACGATTTAAATTGTTGTAAGTATGATTAAACAATAAAATAAATATTTTAATTTGATAAAACTTAGTCAGTTTTCTATACATGAACTGATCAGTATTTAAATTTTTTTAAATGTTTTTGTTATCATAACCAACTTTCTAGTTCCAGAAAATCAGAAAGAGATGACTACCCCTACCTCTCATATACCCCACTTGCTAAAGCTGACTAAGACAGTGACCACTAGTACCCCAACTCACCCTATTTTGGGGGGATGGTCCATGTTCCCGGAACAAGGAGCCGATTCTCCCCTCTCAGAAATTGAGAACGCTGAAAGTCCTGCTCAAAGTAATAATGAGGTAAAACAAATAGTACTCAATATCTTAGCCTAAGGGTGACAAATCAACATCGAGCTGTGCTGCGCTGTACTGCGCTGTGCTATGTTTTGTCAAACAGAAAGTTTAAACAGAGCGTAGCCTCGCACAGCGCAGCACAGCATGGTTTGTTTGTATCCTCATTCAAATATAAGGCGAGCGAGTTGACAAAACATAGCACAGCGCAGTACAGCGCAGCACAGCTCGATGTTGATTTATCACCTTATTGATTTGAAAAAGAACTAAGTTACTGCAGTGTACGAAAATTGCCGGTATTATTTTTAAAATTAGGTTTTTCTTTTGATAAGTCAATTATTATTTAAAACAAAATGTACTTACTATACTTGTACTGTAAATGTTAGTATATAGATATCAAATAGTGAACCTTAACAAGATTTCTGAACTTTTCCCAAAAAATCTGATTGCCAATTTATTTTTATCTATACTCGATACCCAATGACCATGGTTGTAAAATTACGAGAGCACCTTATGTATTGTTAGTTTGAAGAAACTAGTTCACTACCATATACTTACTTCTGTTTCCATTTTAGATTATAAAGAGGTGTGACTACTTTAAAACAGTTTTTGTTTTGTTCTCAAAAGTCAGTAAGTCATGAAGATCTTAAGGTGACCCAAGAACTTCGTAGGGTAGGCCACCAGCTCAAACTTATAAACAATGCTCCTTGATCAACCATTCCAGGCATCAAAATCCGAAGTGCCTCCAAAGCTTAAAAGCATCATTAGCACGAACAGCCGTCGTCTCGGCAGCCAGGATAGCACAGAGAAGCATGTGACCTTCCAAGACTCTGCTACTGACAGTTCCATGAAGAAGAAAGTCACTTTCGCTGATAATACTATCTTTGAGCCAGCTAAGGTGAAGCGAGGTACAACAATATTACTATTAAACTAAAGATATAGATACATTTATTTTCACAACTTAAATTGTACAAGTACGTGGTGCTTAAATTAAGTTACAATTAATATATGTAAGTTACAGTTTTAAATAGAAAATTTAGTCACAAACTCAACTTTTTCACTGTTTTTTTTACAAAACAAATAGTATCATAGTCAGATTAAATGGTTATTTTAGCCTAGACTAATGCAAATATGTCGACATGATGATTGAATAGGACCTTTCAAAAGTCCAGTGACTAAATAAAAATTGTAACTTTTCCAGTGTTCAGAAAACCAAAACGAATGCTGACCCCGGGCCCACAGAAACCCCGTTTCATGTACAATCCTCGCTTCCAAGCGCTCATCAATCGCTTCGAGAACCAGGGCATCATCATGGCACGGACTCCAATCACCAACCGAGAAAAACCTCAAGAGTCAACGCCACCTGTCGGTGAGCTTGGAAACATGCCAGCTCGTGCGATTAACTTCAAAGATGATAGTCCAGTTGTCGAAGCTCATTGCTCAAAAGAGTCGAATGATTCGTATAAGACTTGTGTGGGTTCGCCGGATCTGAGTAATGCTATCACAGCATTGACGGCTAATATAGCTGGCTCGCTGCAAACCTGTCTACATTCAGCTTTGAAGACAACTGAGGAAGAAACTGAGATACAGTTTAAGTTCGTCATAACTAAGAGGAAGGTTAGCGTGAAGAGACTTGCGGAGGATTGTGAAGGTATCGTTATTTATGCAATAAAAACAAATTATCAACAACCACGGTTTATGGTACTTATGTAGGTACATGATGCACAATAACTATTTCGTTTTATTAAGTGAATAAGACGAAGAAATTACCTTGGCGACCATTGTAGGTTCACTTCCAAGTACATATTTGGGCAGTCTTAACTGAATATACAAGATATTAAATAGGTATGTACTTGTTGTTATAGAAATATTCGTAATTAATAAAACAGGATGTGTAAAACTAATTGTCATGTTTTACAACTATACATATTTAAATTGGCATGAAAGCCTGCTATGCTTTTTCTTTCAAACGTCAGTAAAATTGAAACAAAAGAACCTTATAGGCCAGTCAAGATACACTTTTGAAATAACAAAAATTCCCGGAAAGCCAAATTTTGGTGGAGAGCTTGGTATTACCATTACAAATAATGTGTTAAAAGTCCCCATCGATCCCATGTGTGCGTCACGAGATATTCGGGGTCAAAGGTCAAAATTTAAGGTTTCCTAGTTTTTTTTCGAAAACGGTAAGTTTTATCAAAACAAGTTTCAGCCCAAAGTTGTAGATCTTAAAATTGTCTACAAAAATGGTCCCGATAATATTTTTCCTAAGAGTTACCATTCGGGAGTTATCGCGGTGATAGCGAGCGCACCACGCGGCCTACTAGGATGGAGAAAGACCGCGATTTGCTTGCAGCGAGTGCACCACGCTTTTTTTCCATACTGAATTAGGGGCTCGTACGGAATCTCGCACTGCACAAGGGGCTCTGAAACGTTTTCATAATACATTAAGACTTATATCATGGATTTTCAAAATGAATAAAGATCGGATTTTCCAACTCTTTTATGGTTAACTGGATTCTAGCATAATTTTAGGAGAGAGAGAATTAGAGAGAGAAACCATAAAACCTAGAGAATCCATTGGAAAAGAGTTGGAAAATCCAATCTTTATTCATTTTGAAAATCCATGATATGAGTCATAATGTATTATGAAAACGTTTCAGAGCCCCTTGTGCAGTAAGAAATTCCGTACGAGCCCCTAATTCAGTATGGAAAAAAAGCGTGGTGCACTCGCTGCAAGCAAATCGCGGTCTTTCTCCATCCTAGTAGGCCGCGTGGTGCGCTCGCTTCCACCGCGATAACTCACGAATGGTAACTCTTAGGAAAAATATTATCGGGACCATTATTGTAGACAATTTTAAGATCTTTGGGCTGAAACTTGTTTTGATAAAACTTACCGTTTTCGAAAAAAAACTAAGAAACCTTAAATTTGGACGTTTGACCCCGAATAACTCGTGACGCACACATGGGATCGATGGGGACTTTTAACACTTTATTTGTAATGGTAATACCAAGCTCTCCACCAAAATTCAGCTTTCCGGGAATTATTGTTATTTGACCACTATTTTTCTGTTTAACTTGACCGGTGTATTATGTTTGTGTTAATAACGTTTATTATTTCCCCTCAAAGGTGTAGAAAAAGACAAAGGTGTAGAAAAAGTAGACGAGTTTAGCACCGACGATACAAATAAGGAGAACATTTGGTCCAGTGTGGCGCGGGCAGTGAAAAATGTGTTTTGGGGCGAGCATGGGCCTCATTTTGGTAAGGACTATTACTTTTATACCTACTTATAGACCAGTGGGTCTACTCTGTACAGAAAAACGAAATTTCGGCATCAAATCGCAGCAGTAACAGACAAACACAAAATATCTAACTATACTTCATTTCTTGAATCGAGCTAATAGGAACAAAAATAAGCGCACGTGGTTGGTCATCGAAAATTATTTTCTATCTCGTATTGGCTAGATTTGACAATTGACAATTGATTTGACATTCTAGCCAATGACGAGAAAGAAAATTATTTTCGACGACCAATTACGTGTGTTTATTTTTCTTCCTATTAGCTCGCTTCAACAAATGAAGTATAGGTAATCTACAGATGAGAATAAATAAGAAGTCAATGATAAGAAATAATAATAATAGGTTAATAATATTACAATAAACAAATAACTACTTAAAATAAATAATAACTAAATAAGTACTTACCTACTATTTAAATATTTTGAATAAGAAACGTAATTTCAAAGTTTTTATCTTGTTAGAGCTCACGCGTTAAACTCAGAGATGATCAAAGCAAATCCAAATTGAACCATTTCCTGTGCAAAGTTCACACAAAGCCGCAGTAGGAATGTATGATTGTTTGTCCTTAATCCATGTTTTGATTGTGAATTTGAGGGACTGTTTTGACTGGTGTAGGGAGTTGTTTTGGAACAGGCAATAGAGTCACCTAGCTTTTAAGACTGTACGTTTTTGAGCGATTCTTGAGGTCCTACGAACGAAATAAACATATTTTTATTTCTTTCTTTCTTTACTGAGATGGTTAGTAGGTTGATTGCCTAGTTTGTATTTTACTGTCTATTGACTTGATTGTTGGGGGAGACCTTTGCCCAGCAGTGGGACAACATGGTTAGAAAAAAAAATGACTTGAGGTTTTAAAGATGGAAAGAACAATAATCCAATTTATTTAGAACTAGCAGCACGTCCCGGCTTTGCACGGGTGTACTAATTAAACTACCGGCATAAAATAGCCTACTAGCAGCGCCCCGCGGAAGTCCCGTTCCCGCGGGTATATCGAGATAAAAGTAGCCTATGTTACTCTCTATCCTTTCAACTATTACCACTTAAAAAATCACGTCAATTCGTTGCCCCGTTATACTTCCGTAAAACAAACAAACAAACAAATTTTACCTCTTTATAATATTAGTATAAGTACCTAGATTTGGTACAACAACAAACATTACTTCCAAACGACCAAAAACCTTGCACCAATTTTATAGAGCGGTATTTTCAAAAGTATTTTCAAAGTACCTAGACGAGCTACTCTGTTCCCAAAAGATAGAATCACTCTATTCCAGCTCAATCGAAGTATGTCAAGTGCATCAAAGCAACAAAGTGTAAGTGCCTCATTGGAGCTCGCCCAAAAAATGTAAACATTAAAATTCATGCTTGGGCTCGAATTCTGACAAAAGTGTGAAGACAGTACTTATAAAATGTTGCAAAATGACTCGTTAAAAAATAGGCCATTGATAAAAATTTAAAGAAATTATAATTCATTTAAAAAAACACCGAAAATACCACTACCTTATTTGTTTAAGTGAATATTATGTTATATAACTATTTTCGCCGTATTTCCGTACGTTAGTTATAAAAATCAGGCATAAAACAATAACCGTCATTATCACCGTTTCATCTACATACATACTACATAAAATCACGCCTCTCTCCGATGGGGGTAGGCAGAGACCACGGATCTCCACCGTCTCATCTTTATAGAAAAAACTCGAGTAAGGAGCAATATTGCATTTTGCCGAGTAATTGTTTCAAGATCTTCTCTCAGTATTTCTCATAGTTTTTGCCAGAGCTCTTAAATTTCATTACATGCGCATCGTAGATTCTTTGTACATTTTCAGGACGGATATTTTTATGTCGCTCGGCATTTTTAAATGCTGCATCTGTTCTGAATAATTTTAGCATCCCTGTTCATATTATCACATTTTTATTATTTTTGAATTTTGTGTTTAAATTTATTTTGCGATAAGTATAAGAATTTTAACAACTATACTTCATTCTCGTGATTGGCTAGATTTGACAATTGATTTGACAATGTAGCCAATCTCGAGAAAGACAATTTTTTATATATTTTGTAATTGTATGATTGACCCGTTATTGTATGAATGCCAAAATCTTCTTACAGCCAGTCTCAATAACCTATATCATTTTGGTTTTGCTTATTGTAGGTAGATATTTGACATTACTTCCATACACCATTGTGTTAATATCTACTGACAGTAGGCAAAACCAGAGATAGATTATTGAAACTGGCTGTTATACTATCAAAAATTAATGTAAAATTACTTCTTCAGCAGCCTCAACAACCCCTCACTACTCCTCAACAACCCCTCACCGCTCCCTCGACTCCACATCATCATCAGCATCGAAACGGAAGATTGAGGATACCTCCGACTCAGAACTGAGTCCTCTCAACCACAAGCGACATAAGTACGCCGGGAGGATCAGAGCACGTCCTCCGCTGAGGAGGTTCGGAGTCGCAGGACTCAGGCCTTCGAAGTCTGCGGAACAGTATTCGTTGATAAAGGATATGGGAGATGATGCTATGAATTTGAGCTTTTGAATTTAAAATAATTCAGCTTGACATTGAAATCAATCAAAAGGCTACCACGTACCTATTACTACAAATAAAATAATTATTTTATATGTGCTATTATTAAACAATTCAGTTTAGGTTCTAACTGTTCTAACTTTACGTCAGTGACTTAACTTACGTCAAAAGTAGTTCATTATAGGACCTAAACTGAATAAATCGCTTTTAACGGTCATAGTAATCCAGCTGTTCACTAAATTACGGACAGTTAATTATCTTTTGTTTCTAAGAGTTAAAGTTTGTTAGATTTTTGGTAATAATGTCAAATATCTACCAAACAGTAAGTAGAATAAATAAATATCTTTGTTTATTTCATACAGATTAGCGATAAAATAAAAAGATAAATATAAATCAGAATCGTCACCCTTACGGTATTTTTTTTGTCTCAAATCAAACACCATATCTTAGATAATCTTAGGTTAATATTTATAATAATGCATGTAAAATTGTTTTGTAATAAAATTATTTGATTTTATCATGCAGTTTCATTTGTTTCAAGATAGCGTCAACATTTGACGTAAATTCGGCCGCGAATCTTCCGCAGCGGATCGCCAATACATGTAATTGCAATGAAATGATTATTGGCAATTTACGCGGAAATTCCGTCATAAATTAACCGTAAAAATAAATTGTTACCTCGCGTAAGATCGGCCTCCGAATTTCCGTTAAATGTACATGTCTTTAATTAAACATACTTGGCTTCAGTAGAGTGGTTTTAATGAGTTTTTGTGGTTCACACAATTAGTCGGCGTGAACAGTAGGTACATACATTCAAAATCTGATACAGAGATACAAAATAAGAGAATTTAGTCGTTAATCGTACTGATATTTAAATGTCAACGAGCACAACCATTAAGCAATTAATTATAGGCCTCCGGTGGAAGCACTCACTGCCGATGTCTAATCTCACGAGCCAAATACCTGTACTATGACACAACTTGTAAGTTTCACTGGAAAATCTCTTAAACCACACTTAAACTATACTTACAGCATGTCCATACTCAACGACTTTCAAAACATGACGCGGTAAGAGATTGCATGTTACCTAGCTTTTATTATAAAGAGGTAATGTTTGTTTGTTTGTTTGTTTGACGTAGGTTATCTCCGAAACTACTCAGCAGATTTCAAAGTTCTGTCACCGAAGTGAATGGACTGCCGGGATGGTTATAGACTTACAGGCTATATTTTATCCCGGTAGTTTCATTAGTACCCGTGCAAAGCTGGGACGTGCTGCTAGTACTTTGATCAAACTAAATGTAATAATGTTTTACTAAGCAAGTTGTATGGAAAAGCAAGTGGGTTTTAAAACTATGGGTCTTATTATAGCTATATTTTCTTATAGCTTCATAAAAACTTGACAATTTAATATTAAATTGTCAAGTTTTTATGATTACTATTTATATTATAGCTATTAGTTAAACCTATATAGGTTTAAAGAACGTTTGTTTCTTGTCACTCATATGTCAACGAAAAGAGATAGCAACAGATTTAATATGCGTTTTAGCTAATACAGGTTTAATACAGGTTTTAGGTCGAATATGCATAATGGGGTATGTGTTTATTTCAACTAAACTTGTTTTACTTTTTGGTCACTAATATTTAGGGTAAATCTAACAGCATCAATGAAACCTCTGCCACGAGTTTATCTGTACCTAGATCTAGTTATCGAGGAAGTGTTATTAATTGAGTTCAGCTTGTAAACTTGACATTTCGCGTTAGTTAGGACATGCCTGGGTTATCTATACTTCTATACGGAGGTAATGTTAGTTTGTTTGTTTATCTCCGATTGTTCCACAGATTAGTAGGTACACATACACCATCTCGAACATTGAAATCACTCCTATTTTTCTTCGGGCTATTTTTTGGTGTTTGTTTTTTGCGGCGCCCCTAGCGACGTTTAGGACTACTTAAAATACTGAAAATGTATGTTTTTTAAGTGATCCTTGAGCTCCTACAAAAATAAATACATTTTTCTTTCTTTCCCGACATGTAATATAAAAGTACATCATAGCATAACCTAGCAATAAAACACCAAAGTAACTGTGAAAAACATTAGCCCTAGCATTAGTTTGCCTCGCATCCAATTGTGCGCGCAATATGCCACACTCCGTAATTCATTTAGCTACACTTTATCGAGGGCTCTTTTGTTTTTCTTTTAGGTACGTGCTTAGCCAAATTGAATTAACATTAATACAACTGTAACTCATACTCAAAAGTTGATATGTGAATTTGTCGTAGGTATATTTTCAAGTAGTGAATCGAATAGTCTTGAAGGTCGTGGGATCGAATCCGGCCGTGCATCAATTAACATTTCGCGGCTGGTTCTCTCGCTTACTATAAAAGCAGAAAGTCTCTTTAATTTGATTCGTCTTAGGCTACTTATAGGCTACTTTTCATCCCAATATTCTAGCGGGAACGGGACTTACGAGTAAAACCGCGAAGCGCAGCTAGTATTACATAAAATCTCTGGGATGTTTTGCTGGTTTTCGCAAAAACGAAGAATATCAGAAAGTAATGAAATTATATTAGGTACTTACATTCAATTTGCAGGACAATTCAATAACATATAATTTGATTGCTGGTCACGTTAGCTCTGAAAGGACCAATACAATGGGTTTTAGGTCAAAGAATAACAATGTTTCTAGTTTACCAACTATAATATTGTATTAAGAGTTTTTCTTTCCGCGTTGTGGAAACATTTCCTATTATTGAAGTTTGTATGCTTTCAGGAATAAAACTGACTGACTTACTGTACAGGTTTTGTATGAGTATTTACTACTATACTATAGCTTCTACTTAAAATACTGTACCTACTTAATCCTCCTTTATTGTGCAAAAATTGATTATTTTATTTATTTATTATAGGTATTTTTAATATTTTTTTATTCCTATTTTATCCTAATAACGTTGAACACGTTATTATAATGGTCTGTAATAAGATCTTGTTTAATAATAATCAAATTTTAATAATATTTTGAGTTTTATACTAAACCAATATGAATAAGACCATAGAATACAAATTTTACTGGCTTTCCTACAAGTTTAAGTTGTCCGAAATAAATGTTTATTATTATTATTATAAATATTGAAAACACAAACAACGCCACGGGCATTACCTAGTTCAAACAACTGTTACGGAGACGAAGGTGTTATTCCGAACACGCGTCAACAATGTCATGGTGTTATTTCAAATTCAAAGGCTAAAGCGACTGTATTAAAAAGAATAGTCTCTTGAAGGGATAGTGATGTGCGTTTTTACAAATATCGATAGAATTGTTATTGATACTATTCATTTAAGTAAATTTATCATAGTTTTAATATTTTTCGATCGGGCTTATTTTAATTAAGCAGGACTCTGTTGTGACCTTCTTATTTAGATCTGATTATAAGTTAGTACTTATTAAGTAATAGAAGCTTAAGATTAAATGCAATAAACTAATTATTTTTGATTAAGATTATCTCCTGACGCTGTATAAATCATCTAGAATAGGTAAAGGCCTGAGTTTTTTAAGCTATTGCATAGCTTCTATCGCGGGCCTTGAGCGTGGAGACCGAATCCAGAAATTCCGTAACGAAAATAACCTAACGCTTGTGTTTTTAATTCAGGAAATCGCCTATAGGTGGCATGCAATAGCTTTACCACGGCAGTCCCCGAATGCCACACGTCTTTTTTTGTAGTATTAATGATCAAAAAATATATAGCCATAACAACACACCTCATAAATAAACTTCATCTATAACCATGTCATGCCATAACACAGGTTTATATCTAGCTTGGGTACCTATGTTTTTCTATCCTGTATTGTACTTCTGCCTAAATCCTTAGACTTAAGATGTAATGACTTGTAACGTTTGTGAAGAAATAAACTTTATTATTATTATTATTATTATTATGTCTCATGGTATTGTGCTAATGGCATACACTATATAGATTACACACATTAATAACGAAGAACGCATACATTTATCTCCGACCGACATTCATAGCACCATCAACAATGTATTGCAACAATTGCAAAAGCACTAAAAATACCGCATTCCCATTTTTCGAGAACACTGCAATACCCCGATCATAAATTACAAGCTTGATACAAACATCGATACTTGCAACCTTAATTGAAAGAAAGGAGAGAAAAATGTGTTTATTTCAGTAGGACCTCAGGATCACTTGAATGTTCAGTCTTCTAAAGTAGGTGATTCTATTGCCTGTTCCAACGCTACTTCCTTACCAGGGAAAGAATCAGGCAAGAACCTAGTGGTGTGGGCACGGAATAAGTGTGGGCTTAGATTTGTGTTTTTTTTGGAAAGTTAAACTTCAGTAAAATGTGGGTATGTACCAAATTTGTATTAGACTTACCTTTGGCATCTTCAAAAAGGATCTACAAGTTACAGAAAGTTCTAAAAGAAATGTCTACCGCTCCCTGTGATAATATTTCTTTTATTTTATTTTACTTGCTACATCGATATCGATACTTTAGTACATCACTAATAGAGGCACGATTCGCGGTCGCGTAGGGAATATTTTCAGCAATTACACCTTTTTGCGTATTCTAAGCTTTAGTCTGCTGGGATAAGGTTCAATTTGTTTTGATTTGTTTGAATAGTGCGGGGAATAAAATACGTTTTTTGTAACCAGAGCTGAATACGAATTTTAAGTTTAGTGATATAGCTTTGGAACGGAGAAAAACTTTATTTTGTGTATTATATAAGATAATTATAATACAAGAATAAAGTGCGCATCGCTTCTTACATATTTTATTTTCTTTATTTCGTAAATAAATATAATTATGTTAAAAATACTTTACCTTACCTAAAATCATATTTAAAATTATATCCTTCGTGGCCTTCATTAAATACTTTAGAAATTATATTTTTTTTAAATAACTAATAAGTAACTGCGTTACTAAACTTGTTAAACACACCGTCTAGTGAACATCTTGACCAAGTTTCAAACATCAGAAACATAAAAATTACCGAACCAACCCTCACGCCTTATCTCTCAGAATATCAACGTAAAGAATTGGATTATATCTTCATATTTCATTTTATGGATTCTCATGTATTGGAAAATATATTTCCCTAAGTTACGAGTATCTCCTTGGGTTACCTTCTAAAGGAATAATGATTGACTGCCTATGAATTCCATCGGACCCATATTTACATATCATTTTCTTTACTTCACACTTTTTCGGAGAGAGCTTAGCACATGTTTCTTGAAAGAGCATCTCCGATGCAAAAC
Source organism: Xanthorhoe spadicearia (assembly GCA_947086425.1). Lineage (NCBI taxonomy): Eukaryota > Metazoa > Arthropoda > Insecta > Lepidoptera > Geometridae > Xanthorhoe > Xanthorhoe spadicearia. The sequence continues at coordinate 633,621 of OX352208.1, forward strand.
CATAAAGCCAAGACCACACTGAAGGTGGCACCACTTAGACTCTTATGCCCGAAAGACACGAGGCTAGTTCTTCATGCTAGAATAGCTAGGTGACTCTATTGCCTGTTGACACTGTATCAAGTGAGTATGTAGGTGTGGACTTAGGGCGTCACTCTGTATGCTCCACGGCTTGGTGAGTTGAGTATGAGTACACGCTTTATAGCAACAATATTAAAACTAGTGCTAAGTCCGTTTAACCCTTAAAATGTATGCAGAATGCTAAAACAACATTCGAGGCGGTTACAAAGAGATTAGGGTCGGTTTACATGAGCAAGGTTCTGCCAATTGATAGAGAAAACTTTGTATCACGTACCTAATAGCATTGTCTTGGGTTCGAACCGTTTTATACAGAGTAATTCAAGAATCAATTGAGGTTGTACATGACACAACATGTTATCATTTTTTCTCAATTGTCTCATTTTGAGGATTGATTTTCAAGCGAGCTGAGCCTTAATTTTAACGTTACTGACAACAAAACCATAAAGCAGTGTGTCGCTATCAGTAACACCCTCCTTTTGACAAGAGTCAAATATGTGTACCTAATTATTATTATTAGGTATTTAGAAAAAACTAAAATAACAAAATTTAGTACCTATTATATTATATAAAGGAAGGAAGGAAGGGAGGCCTTTGCCCTGCAGTGGGACGCTACAGGCTCGTAAAAAAAAAATATTATATAGATTTAAAAAAGTAATAAAAAGTTGGAATTTTTCAGAAAACATTTTTCGGGTAAATATTGTGTGCTTGTGTATTTTAAGGTTGTAGGTATAATTTCTAATAATAAACTATAATCAATATAATAAAACCTAAATTATATAAAAAGAGACATGGCTTAAATACTCCCTGGTGTAGGGAGTTGTTTTGGAACAGGCAATAGAGTCACCTAGCTTTTAAGACTGTACGTTTTTGAGCGATCCTTGAGGTCCTACGAAATAAACATATTTTTCTTTCTTTCTTTCTTTCTTTATTTCTTACTATCCAGTCTATCCCATTTCACAGTTACATTCCTACAAACACCTACCTACAATCAATTTTAACGTCCAAGATATATACAGCCCAGATGCTTAAATCCTGCCATGAATAGCTTGTTCGGTCACATCGTAAACCCGGCATAGATCGTAAACGGACCCAGATCGCTGATAGCACTCGATTATTGAGTGACTACGCCGATAGGTCTTGAAGACAATAGGCCCGGCATAAATTGGGGTAAAGGGCATTTGAATCGCCACAGAATAAGTAGTAGTAAGTTTATCGCAGAATTACTTACGGCTAGTTTTAATAAGCGATGTATCTTTTATTTTTTACTAGATGGCGCTAGTTAAAATGACCCGATTCTAGATCGCGCTGACGAAAACGCGCGGCGCGGAACGACCTCCCCATACAAACAAACCAACATTAGATACCTCTTTATAATATTAGTAAAGATACTGTGAGTATTTGATATAACATTCATACAAAAAAATGTGAAATAGCTAACAACAATAAACAAAACAAAATATAGACAGGTCCTACCTGATTGGATAGTCGATAGGATGATTTACTTAATACATATTATATTTCAAAAATATGGATTAATCGCGAAAGTTTAAGAAATAACAAAAAATCCCATCTTTACATGATTGTAACCTTCAGATCGTACCTTCTCTCTCTTTCCAAAACATTCTTTAATATTCGATTTTCAAACCTACAAAGCTACACTGCCGTCCTATGGTTATAAGGCCGTTAAGTAACATTTGGGCAAAATTGACTTTTCTACATGGCGCGAAAACGTAAATTTTGCTCTTTCTTCCAATCTGGGTCTCATGGCTCTATTGTTTATAATGGCTGAGATATTAACACCACGTACACCGCAAAGTGCATCATTTTCAGACTTTTCCTATTCTTAAACACGGTTACCTAGTATTACAATGCTATAATACCGCTAAACACCTCCAACCCTGTACTTGAGAATATAATTTCATCACTGAAACAAGTTTAGAAAACGGTTACATGTAAAAACAATACTTATGAACCGTAATGTGACCTTAACTGTGTTTTAGCTTTTTATACGCAGCCAACTGGATGATTATCTATGAAGTCTAAAAGACAGTATTAAGCAATTACAATGCTTAAAGACAGTTACTGTGTTTTAGTCATAGGATATGATGACATTACTTCATTTAATAACAACATAATAAGACCGTTAAGCTACATTTCAAAGCTAAAAAACGTCTACCTGCTCCACCTTTATGTATTTTTTTTTTGTCGAAATTTCTTCTATCTTGAGCCATAGATGATCAATTATATAGTACACTAACGTGTTTGCGCAAAATCTACCGTTTGGGGTTACTATTGAAGTCATACTTGCAAAGAAAACATATTGCAACATACAATTGGGTAAATTTTGTAAAAGTAAAAGGACCCGCTCAACTTCTCTCATGAAATCAATCTCAAGGATCAACTTCAGATCGAAAAAGATACCTAATTGCTTTGCAATATTTTTACTGTTACTTTCGAGATGTGGTGATGTCGTAGAATGCTCCGAATACCGTGGATTGCCAAACAAACAAATAAGTCCATTTTGGAGCAGCTAAGCATAAAACCACACTGTCGAGCGTATGTTACCAACGTGTTCTTGGGTATTTCGGTCACATTGCCCGCCGCCAACCAGATAATCTCGCAAGCTACACTTTGTTGATAAGGTTGAAGGAAAAAGACTCCGTGGCCACTTACCCAGCCGATGGTGTGACCAAGTTACCAGTCACACTGGACTCTCTGTGACAAAATCCCTGAGAGAAGCCGAAAACAGGACAAGATGGAGAAAGATAACACACAAGGCAATTAAATTCTTTCAAGGGCACGCCCTTCAGAATTGAAGTCAGCGATCGAGAAGAAGTTCTTACTGTACGTGTTCACAAACTACTACTATCTTCTACTATAAGTTGCCAATGCGTTTGCTATAATAAAATACCAATTACATCTATCGAGTCAGTAAATTAATTATATAATTAAAAGATAACTTACTTCATACTAATTTATCCTTCGCAAAAGTAAAGCAAACAGAACGCACCTAGTTTTAGTAGGTTTAGGTAAGTACCTAAAACAACCAGGGTACTCACCTAGCCATGTATCATTGTAATGCATGTGATACTGTATCCACCTACAAGTGTGTACGGCTCGTCCACGGTTACCACACGTATCTAGCTAAGAGCTCCCGTATCTACCCGCATTGCTCATGAAGATATCTCGCTTAATATCATAAAGAGGTAAAATTGGTTGGTTTTTTGAGCGTAATCTCAGAAACCGAACATCCAACTTCTAAAATTATTTGACTGATGTTTAAAGAATAGACTTTCCGAATGAACTTAGGCTATATTTTAATTCCGGGTTTTATTAGTAGGTACACTCGTGCAAAGCGAGTTTACAGTGCTCCACCTGCTTGTGCCTACATAGTCACTTGATACAGTATCGGGCAGGCACATTACATGCTACACGAAGGTGAGCATAAACAACTAAGAGTCATAGGGTACAACATAATGTCTCATTAAATGCATGCTAATTAAAGCTTGCACAATATTCTCTGGAGTTTGTATTACTAATCAAATTTTTTTAATAAGTAGGTAAACACAACGGAAGAGACCTACCACCACCATTTAAAACATCCACATTTGCTTTTACTTTTGTTTCTTTTATGAGAAATAAACATTTTTTGATCCTAAACCTAATAGGCATTAAACCATATAGTGCGTTGTTGGCTGACTTTCTAACCTTTTAACTTTCATCAGAGACAGTCTTAAGCGCAAACAATTATTGATTAAATAATTATTCAACGATCTAAAACTCAATTAATAACAATAAATACAACAATGATGATCTAGAATATTTTTCATTCTTATCTCCTTCTTTGCAATATCATAATAATGCCAAATTTTGTTTAATTTAAACAAAATGTTCCATTAATTATGATAAAAAAGAGTTATGAGTTTACACTTAGCCGTTAAATTAACATGATGTCATGAATTTATAGTTAGCATTGTCAACGTTATAAAGCAGTTTTCTAAAATTGATCACTACAATACTGTGTTTAAGCCTAGAATAAATGTGATTATTTTAGTTTTGAAACAGTAAATTAACAGTAAAAGGCTTGTAACGGTGTTTTAAAAAAGGAAATTTCCTCCAATTTGACGAAAATACAATGCAAAAAGACGGCTAAAGGATTTAACGGTGGAATCTGCAAACCATCATGCATTTACCATAAAATACAACACTAAAACGCGACTGCGCTTCAGCTGACTGTTTTCTAGCTTAGTATATTCTTACATTGTGAAGTAGAAATCCATGACTAAAACACAAAAACTAAAATAAAACACCACTCGTTTAGTTTAATGTTCGTATGTTAAATTCCAAAAATAGTTCAAGAATTTACCTTTTTTTTGGAATATCAATGTAAACTGTAAGTCTTCACAAAGTCGAGAAACAACATTTTTCACGTTTTTGCTCGTACCCAAAATTTTGGGTTTGTCACTTAACGGCTTTCTAAACATAGGACGGCAGTACATCCTAAAGCTATTTTTCATCACTACGTCACATCCGGTATCGGGTCACTTCCGGCGTGTTACGGTGGCCATTGTCCCGTCTTTGTGCAATCCCCAGTTTTATTAGTTTGCTCTCCCAAAGGTAGATTTACTTGGAGGTATTTAGGAGATACGATACGATATTGATACAATTTATTATACGATAAATATAAAGTACGCACATTGACAATATCGCCAAAGTTAAAACTAAACTGACTAAAGATGTTGCCGAACCTTTCATAACGATCGAAATAAAAAGTATGGCATCATCTTTAGTTACTTTAGTTTAAGTTTAAGAAAAATAAAGATTAAGTATATTATATTCTAAGTCAGAATAGCTACTATAGCTAAACAATTTTATAAATCTTATTTCTTAAACTTTCGCGATCAAAATTCATATTTTAGAATAAACTTTACACAGGTTTTTATCGCGTTAATTACCTTATTTATATCCCGACGTTTCGACTATGTTACAATAGTCGTGGTCGCGGGCAGACTGGAGTATGTATCTGAGTTTCGTTGTGAAGCGGCGGATAGTTAAGCAGAACTACCCTCGCTATCTTCAGAAAATGAATCGGCTGCATTTACACCACAACACACGACACTAACAGTATCTTTACACCGAAAGTTCATATTACGACGTGCACTGCATCTACTTATGACCGGATTCCATGATGACGGGAGCCTAAATCCATCCTCACGATTGAAATTCGGATATTTTTTGATTTCGATTGCTTCACGAATTATTCGCTTATAATACTGGCGTTCGTTTGCAAGAATCTTAGGATCATGAAGTTCAATCCAGTGATTAGGCCCTGAATCCACAAGGTGCTCTGCTATCGCTGATTTATTAACTTGGCGGTTCTTAACTGCAGCAATGTGCTCCTTTATGCGTTCGGCTATAGTACGCTTTGTTTGCCCAATATAGGAGCGACCACAACTATCCGCCGCTTCACAACGAAACTCAGATACATACTCCAGTCTGCCCGCGACCACGACTATTGTAACATAGTCGAAACGTCGGGATATAAATAAGGTAATTAACGCGATAAAAACCTGTGTAAAGTTTATAAATCTTAATCACACTTATTACCGACACACTGATTTTTTCGGAGAGTCTTCATTCGGGTATGGTCATTCCCAGACAGTTTTTTTTAAATGAAATTCCAAGAAACTACAAAAAATACTTCATAATAACATCAAACATCTCATTTCATGCTAACTTACATAAAATAATTATCACAGTATCAATAATCGTTTCATATAAAAACTTAATAAAAAAGACTGCCGGCCAAACGTGGTGCGTTAAAAGTGATACAATACGTGACACCCGTATCCGGCTACATTAGGTTTTATGTTCCGTATCCGTAAATATGTTCCGTGTCCGGTGAATATGTTCCGGAAACAATAGAAGGTTCGTGGGCCGATTTGTCAAAATGACACCTACTAGTTCCTAGGGGGGTTTACATTTTCTATTTTAGTGTTTTTTTTAATCTAATTGAGTACAAGAATTACTATGATCTTGACTGTTTCAACAAGAATGATATTATAGGTTTAACTCAGCAAGCTAGTGTACTTTAAGATCTGCTAGTTAGGCAATGGCCTAACTAGCAGATCTTAAAGTACTCTAGGTTTTTAGATGTTGAGTTTCTTATTGTCTTTGTGATTTAAAATAGAACTAGCAGCTTGTCCCGGCTTCGCATGGGTCTACTAATGAAACTTATACTTACGGAGATAAAAAATAGCCTATAACTATCCCGACAGTCCATTCTACACATCGGTGATAGAATTTTTGTAATCGGTTGAGTAGTTTCGGAGATTATCTCAATCAAACAAACAAACAAACCAATTACCTCCTCATAATATTAAATAATAGATAGATTTTCCAGCGAAATTGTTCAGACGTCGTCATTTCCAACTTCACTTTGACTTAAAATGGACGTTGTTATTCACGAAAATTCAAGGAAACCATTACAACAAACAATTGTTTTACTGAAGCAATATCATGAATATTAACTGTACTCGTTCGGGATCCGAACCCAATATCCCCCGGGCAACCCAGATGTACCGAAATGCGAATAAATTAGCTATTCGTAGTCTGAGTTATGGCGCTCCCAGACTTGCTGACAGAATTGATTTGTTAGGGTTGATGGTTAGGTCAAACATACCTAGCGGAAGCCCCTTTGAACTTTCATTAGTCATGTAGGTATTACAAGTTATGATCATAAATTTTAATGCCATAAACTATCACATCCGTTAAATAGTTTTAAGTTATTTAACTTCTCGTTTGTAAAACCAAAAGGTGCTATTAACCACACTTTTTTGAATGGTTTGTATTACTGAAATGTTTGTAATTAATTTTTATTTGTGTATGTACCTATGTTTATTACTTTGAGACGACAGATACCCGTGACTTTGTCAAAAAGATTTTAAAACATTTTTACAAGTTTTCTAAAAATAGATCCTAAGTTTTTTTGAAATAAATGAATAAAATACTTTCTGAAACTTCGCCTTTCTTTTATAAACCAATAAAGATATAAAAGTTATCCAGCCACTTGCCAATCGAAAACTGCAGTTCTGAAAGCAATCAGTCAACACACAATTTTACTTACCTACTTACTTGATGTAAAAAGTTTTGCGGGCTTTAAAAAGACTAATTTTAAAATGAAAAAAGAGGCAGCTAAGGAGTTGTTTGATATGGTGAATAGTATACTTATTTAAATAATATTAGTAGATTTATGTTGTCAACGGGCTGACAAAGTCACAATGTGACTCCAAGCCCTATAAATAAGAGATTAAAAAAAAAAAAAAAAATGAAAAAATATTACGCTAATTAGTAACTTTTGTTTGAAATGAAACTTTGTGATCAGTAAATTATCTTACCATAACAATTTTGTTTTGATCCAACCCCCGATTAACTTATTTCAAATTGTTGCTAATAAAATAAACTGTAATCAATAATCAAGAGTGAGTCAGAAACACTGTTTATTCTCATAATAATGTCTGCTTTTCTTTGCCAACAGGTAAATGGTTCCTGGGGCCTGCCCGCATTCGTGTGCGACGTGTACATAGCGATGGACGTGACGTCATCAACCTCCAGCATATTCAACCTAGTCGCCATTTCTGTTGATAGGTGAGTGCTGAAAATGCTATATAGTGATGTTATCATCATTTTCCTGCCCTTATCCCTATGTGGGGTCGGCACAACACGTGTTCCTCTTCCATTTTCCTCTATTATAATTATATAATTATTATAATTATATTATAATTATCTAATATAATCCTATATAATGTTATAAGTAAATAAAATCCCCAAAAAAAAATTAGGACTAATCCAGTTAATTTTACTGTGGTGTTTAAACACACCAAAGGAGGGGACGTCCATTTAAAAAGCTTTATAAAAGTTATGGTACCGACAGGATTCGAACCTGCGTCGATACAAGTGATCTCCCTAAGCGCGGGACGCCTCACCGCTCGGCCACGGGTTATACTACCGGGGTATAATCTATCATTAAGATCTTTTTATCGGTTACTAGCAGCACGTCCCGGCTTTGCACGGGTGTACTAATGAAGCTACCGGGATAAAATATAGCCTATAACCACCCGGACAGTCCATTCTACACGCCCGTGAAAGAATTTTTGAAATCGGTTGAGTAATTTTGGAGATTACCTCCGTCAAACAAACAAACAAACAATCAAACAAATTTTACCTTTTTATAATATTAGTATAGAAAGAAAACGCTGATTTCTCTTTCTTTTATTCATAAAATCTTGCCACAGGTACATCGCCGTAACCCAACCAATAAAATACGCGAAGCACAAAAACAACCGCCGCGTGTGGTTCACGATCGTGCTGGTCTGGTGCATATCCGCAGCTATCGGTGCACCGATCGTGTTGGGCCTCAACGACACCCCGGATAGGAACTTCAACGAGTGCCTCTTCAACAGTCAAAACTACGTCATCTACTCCTCGCTGGGGTCCTTCTACATCCCTTGTATTATGATGATGTTTCTCTACTACAGTATTTTTAAGGTTAGTATTTAGTTATTCACTTGTTTTTATACGTCTCTCTTTGTTTGACTAGCGCTCCACTAAAATGATAATATGACTATTCCATAGTGTGGAATCCATAAGAGACTATTCCATAGTGTGCGAGGAGGCAGTCAAGTTTTTGTAATGAAAACTAGCAACGAACAGATGCAATAAGTAGGTACCTAATATTTCTCATAAATTTTTCATGGTCCATCTGTAATGGATGTACATGGAATACTGGTTATAAAGATCCTTAACACAATAATAAATATCTTTGGACATTTCACACAGCCTCATCTAGTCTCAAGCTTAACCCTTAACTACCTACCCTCTATTTTTTGCTTGTGGTATGGTTATGATGACTGATATAACACGTAGATACTTACATTTTTTTTTGTTAAACATACATTTAAGACAGAAAACACCCAGACACGAAATACTTAAATATCTGCAGAACATACAAACATGCTCATCTTTATTCAGGCATTAAGAATGAGAGCAATGAAACAACGTGCGGCCAAGAAACCACCAGTGCCAGACAGCACGGGAGCCACAACAGCAGTGGTCATTGAGAACGTGGCGCAGACGAGACGGCTGCAAGAGACGGCGCTGCATGACGACCGGCCGACCAACACTGGCTCGGGGAGCAACGAGGATGATCATGATGATAGGTAAATAATAATCATAAAATAAATATCCTTGGACATTCCACACAGCGTCATCTAGTCCTTAAGCAACTTAATGCTTGTGTTATGGTAACCAGATGACTGATATAATACTTAGAAACATTTTTGTTGTAAATACTTAATATATAATAGATAGAAAACACCCAGACATGAAAGAAATATCTGCAGAACATACAAACATTTGTCCCGTTGTGGGAATCGAACCCACAACCTCCGCGCCACAGAGGTCGTCAAGTTACAATTTTAAACCAATATTGACTTGACATAAAATCAATAAACGCTTTAGCGAACCTTCGTATCACTTTCATGGTCGGGTTGATAGTACGAGTAGTACGAGTATGGCAATTTTTGTGTCTAAATTGGATTTTGATAACTTGATTCTGCCGATTTATGTACATAACATTTAATTTTAGTTTTATTATTATTTATTTGGTTTTTAGCGTGTTTTTAGTTCGTAGAATATAATATTTTTACGTGAGTTTTTTGATACGATATTTCACAATATTTTGAAAGTGAAATAGTAAACATTGTCTGCAGCTTCGACAAGAGATCGGAGATAGAAGCAGACGCCGACGACTGCCACGTCATCCCCAACGACAAGTCCACAGAGTTCATGCTGGCCACGGTTGCTGAAGAGACGGCTAAGTAAGATACAATAGCCTCTCTTTTCTTATTTCTTTCGTAAACGTAGATAAAACTTAATTCTTAGTAAATTGTACCTTAAGGTTTATTTTATGTTTTATTAGGACTATGAAGTTTAATTTATGTTTAGTAGTTAAATTATCTTTAATCACTTGGTTTTTTATACAATCTTGTCCAAACCAACAGCACGCCAAAACGACGCATCATGCCAGACCCAAACGGCAACAACGACTCAGGGTATGCTCCATCCAATCTGGAAGACACCATTAGAGAGCACACATCACCTCCAGGGTCGCCAGGGATGAAGGACGCGACGGTGCTGAGGAATATGGGCTGTGATAAGTGGAAGAAGAATGGGAAGACCAAACTTAGTGATTCAAGGTAAGGAAAAAATATAAAAAGGAGATGTTGTCATTACTAAATTATCCACGTAAGAGTGAATGACTTACATCTTTTAACACACAAGATCCTATGGAACTCACAAAAATATGTTCCCACCACTCTTAATGACAATTATCTTTCTCGTGGGCAAGAGCGTCATAATTAAAAGGGTAGTCTAAATCATCTCATAAATGTTTCTTCAGATCCACTTCAGAGTAAATGATGGTGAAGCTCGCATCCTGACGTTGTTAAACCCTATCTAACAATTGAAGTTTCTAACAGGTTGAAATGTGTTAATAAGACTTTTTTTATTACTATCGTTCACAAACTATAGTGATTCGCATCAAACTATAGTGATTCGCATCATCCTATACAGCTTGGACACATCCATATACTGAGTCCACTAAGTATACTAGTTTTAAACCATAATTTTTGGTTTCCTTTCAGCCGGAACGTCTCCTTAGCAGTCCGATCAGAAGAAGATCTCGATGCAAGTACTTTCGATCTACACGACGGTTCTACTTCGAAAAAAGAAAGGAAAGCCAGCGCTGCTACTGCAAGGTTCACAATCTACAAAGCTAATAAGGCTAGCAAGAAGAAAAGAGAGAAATCATCGGCAAAGAGAGAGAGGAAGGCAACTAAAACTCTGGCAATTGTTTTAGGTGAGTTCTGAAAACTAAACTTAAAGGTATTCTCATAGAACTAGATGCAAATGTAATGTCAAAGATACAATAGAGATGAACCAATTTCATACTTCATTTGAAGATATTAATGACCAAACTCACTACAAAAGTAAAAAACAGAACTATTTGGTTACGTGGTTGCTTAAAGTTCAAGTTAAGCATCAAATTAAAAAGTAACCACGTAACCAAATAGTTACAGTTTATAGAATCTGAAAGGGCTGTAACATAACATTACTGTTTGTAGGAAATTGACAGCATAAAATGATGTTTTTGTCGAAAATAATGACATTTATTTTAATTATTTCAACCAAAAATTTTGTAGGCCTATATGTTACTTCCGAAATTGTTCTAAGCAATGTCATCTCTTCCACAGGTGTCTTCCTCTTCTGCTGGGCGCCATTCTTCACCTGCTCTGTTCTCGGCGCCATCTGTGACAAGTTTGACCTTCCTTTCTCCCCCGGGGTCACCACCTTCATCCTCACCACCTGGCTGGGCTACATCAACTCCTTCCTCAACCCTGTTATATACACCATCTTCAACCCTGAGTTCAGGAAGGCATTTAGAAAGATTCTTCATTGCGGCACCTAACCTGCGGACTATTTGGTCGTCTTCACTCAGTAGATTGACTGAGAGTAGATCTTCATTGATTTTTGGAAATGCTGATGTGATCTTAGTGATCTTATTAAATTTTTTTTAATTATATTGACTTTACTTAAATTATTGATTTATTTGACATTTATTTTAATGTGAACATTTTGTTTAAATATAAATTCTGTGAAGATACAAATTTTCAGTGTCTTTGAAGTTTTTTTTCCCAGTTTTGTATTATGATTTATATGGTTATTGTTTTTTTTTATTAAATCATAATATTATTATGTAAAACTTTACAACGAAATTCGCAATTTCACTAAATCAATAAAATCTACTAGACGACCAAATATTGATTTTTAACTTGTAAACAAAAGTATTTATAATGTGATAAAACAAATAAGTTTTAATATGAGCGGTAGTAAATAGCATATCAAATATAATAATTACTTAGCTGTAAATAGATATTAATGTAAATTGTTAAAACGTTAAAACTCTAGTCATTTTAAATATTAATAATAAATGTAAATATAAAATATTTAATGCCAAATAGATTTTAGTACCTGAGCTTCTTATTATTTGAGGTTGTGATATATTTTCCTGAAATTATTATTTTAATTTAAAAGACTTTATAATAAATAAAATACTTAAAACTATATTTATAAGTTAATTATAGATACACCAGTATTAAACCTAATTTGCATTTTACCATTTTTTTTGTTATGAAGTAGGTACCTTACTAGTTTTTAAATGTTTAAGAATTTCCATTGTGTTAATTTTAAATAGATTAACCGTCCACTGCTGTTAATTTTACGAAATTATTATGTTATTTAAATATATCCTTGTTATAAAACTATTACACAAAATGTAGGTTATAATAGTTATAAAGGTGTCGTTTCTGTTATATTTTCCAGAAGTTACAATAATAATAGGCATTACTATATCAAAATTTGTAATAAATCGCAAATAATTTCCTGAAAAATAATTAATCTGATTGTTATAAAATTAATAAAGTACTTAATTATATTTTTTTTAATACAGCACAAATTAAGGTATTTTCATATGTGGATTTTATTCATAACATTTTTTTATTTCCGTCATTGTTTCACACTCCTTTTTTTTATTCGACCAATACTGGCATAAGCACGATGTTTGTAAAAGTTTTATAATTTTTTAAATTATAATAATATAACAGAAGCGACACAAATAGTTTTAAAATTAAATAATCAAGCTGTCTTTTAGTGAAGATAATGTTGCACAGCGCGATTTGATAACGTAGAATGTAAAATCCAAATATTATACTCATATCAAAGTATTTAGAGTTTGTAGATTGCTCATAATTTATACAAGTACCTTAGTATTATAATAAACTTAGTCTTCTTCTTTCGTATGAGCAAGTGGCCAACTCTGGTGACGGAGTTTTTAGGCCGCCTAAAGGCCTTCGTCATGGCTTAACGACTTTTAAAAGCCGGGACCGACAAATTAACGTGCCCTCTGAAGCACGGAAGTGCTTAGATAATATTGCCACTTGCATAAATGAACATAGGCTCTTTGAAAATGATAGTGTACGACCGAATTAAGACCGAAAAGAGTTAAAATTTCAGTAATTTTCTTGTATTTGTTTTCAATGACAAGCTATATTCTCCAGACATCATTAAAGTCTTACCCCCTTATGCATATTTGATCAGTAAACCTGTATAAGCTAAAACGCATATTAAATCTGTTGCTATCTCTTTTCGTTGACATGGGTGACAAGAAAAAAACGTTCTTTAAGCCTGTATTAAATTGTCAAGTTTTTATACATAAATAAGACCCCTAATGCACACAACACTTTTCGTACGCTCCAGTACGTTTCGAGCATTTCTGCTAGCAATTCATTGTGCATAAATTTCATTTTAAGTGCATTAATTTAATCAATTTTTACCAAAATTTGGTACAACGGATTAATTTGAGCCATTTTTACCCCCCAGTAGTTAGTAGGTTTTTTTGGTTTGCTCAATTTTTTTATTAGCTTCTGATATTTATTTATGGTTAGATTTCAAGCTCAAAATAATACCACCATTTTATTGTTATTCATTTTGTTTACTTTACATTATAGATTTAATATGACCTGTTAAATATACTTATAAAAATAATAACTTTAAAAATATAATAATTACTCTCTTAGGATTGTAACGAAACAATAAAATTATCATACATAGGTAGGAATAATAATTAATAAATAGATAGGTAAATAGAGTGTCTAACTTAAAAAATTTGACTGTTATTTTGTAAATATTAAAATAATTGTAACAGGGTTGTAGTCAGAATCCCAAATAATTTATCCACTATTAAATATTTATATTATGTAAATTGATAATATAATTATAAAGGCTACTTTTATTTAATTAAATGTAATTTAAAAATTCATAGTCCGGTTTTATAGAAGTTAAAATAAAATAGATTTAAAACATACATTAATTTAAAAATGTAATGAGGAAGCTCATTTCATCTTGACTATAATATTATAATTTATTTTAAGTAGGTTATCAATAATAATTGTTAAAGCCAAAATATAAAAGCTATTTAAATAACTGTAAATATATATCTCCTATTTAATAAATTTGTAAAATTTTTAGATTCCATTTATTTTATTAAATGGTAAATAACACAACTTATTTGAGTTTAGTCATTTATCATTAATGATTTAAATATTAAATAGCTGTTAAATTATTTGCCAAGCTGTTCACAAAGTGTAGGTAACTATTAAAAAGCAGATTATAATAAAATAAATTATTTGTAAAAGTTAAATACTATAAGGTAGTGTTATATTATATAACTTATAACTTTCTATGCAGAAATGTGATGATGATTTAAAAAATTCTGTTTTTATTCAAATTGTTTTATTTATCCCACTTCTCCCATAATTATTTTATTATCATTAAATAAATAAAAAGCGTAGGTACATTTATTTCATTATCTCTTTATAATAAGTTTTTCGAATTAAACTATTTCTACTTGTAATTGAACCGATTTGGTTGAAATTTGGTATGTACTCGTAGATAGGTAGATACCCTGGATTAACACATAGGCTTCTTCTTATCCGCATACCGCGGGGCATAAAAATCCATTGACAGCGACAAATTCACAATCAATTCGTAAGTTGACACCATCTTTCCATTCAACCAACCTAACCTGCAATAAAAGTATCGAATAAAAACCATTTTAATCTACGAGCTCAATCACAATCATCAGATTTCACGAACCATAAAATGACAAAATGTCCCGTCATCATAATGATGTGAGGCGGAATAACTAGCGAGGTAATTGGTGTCACTTTGAGCTTCCGATGACGGTCGATGATTAAACATGGTAGTATATTGAAGCCAGTAAAATCCTACACTTAATAAGATAAATGCGAAAGTTTGAAATATAAAATAAAAAATAAATCCCTGGACATTCCACACAGCATCATCTAGTCCCAAGCTAAGCAACATAATGCTTGTGTTATGGTAACTAGATGATTGATATAATACCCATACATTTCTTTTGTATATAATACACTAGCTGCGCCCCGCGGTTTCACCCGCGTTAGTCCCGTTCCCGCGAGAATATCGGGATAAAACGTAGCCTATGTGTTAATCCAGGGTATCACCTATCTACCTACATACCAAATTTCAACCAAATCGTTCCAGCCGTTTTAGCGTGAAAGAATAACAAACATACATACATTCTCACAAACTTTCACATTTATAATATTAGTAGGAGTAGGATAGTAGGAAGTAGGAAGGAAGTAGGATAGTAGGAAGTAGGAAGAGGATAGTAGGATAGTAGGAAGTTGGATAACTATAAACCAACACCCAAAATGATGTGAAATGCAAGACATTTTTAACAGAAAACTATTATCAATATCTATTTAGCCACTTTTAGGTGAACAAAGCGAGTGATCCGAAGCAAAGCGCCTCATTGTTGGTAGCGTCAGTCAGTAATACCACGTGGTATTGTCGGCTTCACAATGCTGCGTGGTTCCACTTTTTAACATGGCCCAAGACTAAGGTTGAAAAGACAAATACTTTATTTTAGATATACTTACATAGGCATAGGTTTTTATTGCGTTATTTATGCTAATTTACAGGGCATGCCAGAGCCATGCCACATGAATAGGATATACCTTAAAATATTGTAGTTTTATCGTTTTACTGAAAGAAGACTTCATTTTGTTTTTAAAAACAATTGAAACTGCATTCAAATATTTTGGAAAAATCACAAAACTTAACCGGGAATCAAACCCGCCAAATTGTAAAAAAATAACAACTTTAAGATACCGATCAAAAAACTCAATCGTGAAAGTAATTTTTGCAAAGTAACATAGATCTTAGTTAAGGAAGACCATGAAATTTTTAATGTATTAAAAAGAAGTAGCATTCTAATAGGTTTACACAAACCCGCTTCATCGTATCCTGTAAACCGCTGATATCCTGGGATAATGGACAAGTTGTCTCGAATCCCGGAGTCAATTCCCGGCGCATTGTCCGCAACGTAACAGAAAACTTAATGCCCACTTTTACGAAAAATTGGAAAAGGATTTAGTGATCAAAGTGGTTTATATTATTAACTAGCATCCCGCCCCGGTTTTGCACGGGTTACACATTTCCAATAATTATTCAAATATAAACCTACCTTTTGGTATAAATATCCTTGGACATTCCACACAGCGTCATCTAGTCCCAAGCTAAGCAACTTAGTGCTTGTGTTATGGTAACCAGATGACTGATATAATCCATAGATACTTTTTTTTTGTAAATACATACATATTATAGATAGAAAACACCCAGACACGAAACAAATATCTGCAGAACATACAGACATTTGTCCCGTGGCGGGGATCGAACCCGCAACCCCGGCGTCTCAGCCGGGCGTTCGCCCAACTGCGCCACAGAGGTCGTCAAAGTATAGATAGAGGCCTGAGGTACTAAGTCATTTTAGGGGTCTTCTTTTCACTATTTTCAAACCAGTTAACTGCGAACGAACCGTAAACCGTTGGTAATTAATTCAAACCATGTGTGCTTAAAACACCTCAAACAGCACGTAGCAGTATCATAATGCAATTTCTGGTTTTGGCTCATCCCCTAATGTATGCCGAGTCCTGTATAAATTACACTGCAAATCTTGTATGAGCCGCGCTGTTACGTAACTGCATTTAGCATTCCGTTACGTAACTTACCTTATGCATCAGGACATTAGACAAGAGACAAACGTATTATATAATCGCTTTTTAGAATAGAATAGAAAAATATTTTATTTTCCATCAACAGCCATGAACAATATAAAAAAATTGTCCTTTTGTCTAGACGCAAAACTGCGTAAAGGTACCGTGGAACAACAAGATTCCAACTTACCATTTTACTTTCCGCAAATTCAACCTTAAAAATAGGTACTCTCTGAAGCGTTCAAAATCGTCTCGCATTGAGAATAGCAATTTTAAATGCACAATGCAAAGGACTTTATTCCTATTCTATTTTTCGAGATGATCCTTACTATGTTATCCATTGCGGGATTTAAATAAGTTTGAGGATTTTAGATGAGACTAAACCAGCAATGGTTGTCGTGAAATGAGAAAAAGTAGTTTTATTATCGCAATTAAACTTAGTAGTGGTCTTCTTAGTAAAGTTTTGAGTTTAATCGTCTTTAGAATTATTGGGAGTGATGGGGTGGATTGAATTCATTGGACACCAGAATGTTTTATACCTTATAATTTAGTACTATCATAATAGTTATAACTGTTGCACCTTTGCACTAAGTAGATACTTATAAAAATAAAACAAAAAAAAATAAAACTAAAATTGCATTTTGTGTTTTATTTTTGTTTTACATCAAAACTATCTAAAAAATGTGTAGACCTACCGTATCGTAGGTATCTTGTCATTTATGAATCTATACTACGTTTTGACTCCTGATTCATGAAAATAACGGGATAAAAATACCGACAGTCCATTCTACACATCTAAATGATAAATTATAAATGATAAAACAGACCAACATTACCTCGCTATTATATTAGTCTATACAAAAATAAATAAAAAAGTTCGACTCACTTTCCATCGAGTTCAACTCAAGCCCTTTGAATGTAAAGTTCAAACCACGTACATGAAAACATTACACACTGTTCGTTCCAACTCAAAGGTTCGAAATAGGTCAAATCGTAGCAAAAACTTATTTACAGAGCGAGCGACAAAGCGAACTAGCCTTCATTGAAGACCATTATAAAGGCATAAATGCACAATTCCGCGCACAATCGCAGCGCTTTTCTTCCCACAAAGAAAACTTTGAAAGAACGGTACTGCTACACCTTCTGTGGACGAGCTCCGTGAAAAACGGATGATTTGAGGCTGGATGCTGTATCACTATGAATACGAAGTTTAAGCATGAATATATATTTGTTTGGCTGTCTATTTTGAACTTTTGCGAACAGCTGGATTACTATGACCGTTTAACTGACAATTTCAATAACATTTCTATTTCCGATTCTGCTTACTGTTGGTAGATATTTGACACATTTTGTATGGAAGTAATGTCAAATATCTATCCGCAGTAAGCAAAATCGGAGATAGAATGGTTATTGAAATTGGCAGTAAAGCGAGTAAGTTTAGGTCCTACAATTTATTTATTTATTTATTTAAACTTAGGTACTACTTTACAGAATTCTTATTCTAAGGCATAGTAACTAGGACACATAAATGAAAAACAATGACTTGACGTAAACTAAGGCGCTTAAGTTAGAACAGTTAGAACCTTAACTGAATATAATACGTCATGGTAAGCCTCCTGAACACATTATAAAACATACCTCGGGTATTTATCGCGAATTTAAATAAAGTGTAACTTGTAAACAAAGTAAGACTTTAATATTATCCCGATGTTTGGATTGCACCAGCCGTTGTCATTTTTGTGTGCAATAGTAAATAATGTTCAACATTTTGTCTAATGCGCAGCTTGACAGCCAGTGTTCTTTTTACATGACGCAGCTCGTTCGTTTGTATGAGCAAGTGGCCAACTCTGGTCGCGGAGTTTTAAGGCAGACTAAAGACCACCGTCATGGCTTACCGACTTTTGAAAACCTGGACCGACAATATAACGTGTGTCTAAAGTGGTTACTCAGAGGTCCAAATACTTTGGGACATGCCTACATTTTGCAGAAGTTTAGAGTGGTTGAAGTCGGTCTGTGAATGATGATGATGAAGAGTGGTGTAGCTTTTCTAGAATATACTGAAGTCTCAGTGATTCAACTCTTCTTCCAAGAGTCTTTATTCTGCACCAAGACTGTTGAATAGTCTAACTCCAGCTCTCATTAACTCGATTCAAAAGACATAGTTCTTTTAATTGTATGTATTGAGTTTTAATGATGTTGCTTTTATTGTATCGGAAAAGGATCGGTGGTTTGCTTGAACATTTTTAAAAGCATCTTCAAATTTTAATGAATGCTGATGGAGTATTATTTTTGCAATTTTTTGGCCATTTTCTAGAAAAAAATGTGACGACATAAGAATCAAAAAGTTCTGTATTATTCACAAAAAATCATACGAAAGACACAAATTGAAATTAAAAGTTTTATATTTTGGAAATATAATTTTTTTAATAATTAATAATACCGTTATCATGTTTTGAAATTGTTTAACCAAGAGTCTACTGTTGGTGCACGTTGCACCTTTGTCTGCTCTAGAATGTTGGTCGCCTGCAACGTTCTACAATGTTCCCGGCACATGCTTTCTCTCATTTTGTCTTTAACATGTTGACATTTTGTACGTTTAAATGTGGGTTAAACTACAAAATATATTGGACTTTGTCTTTGGTATATTTCTCCAACCTCTTGTTTTATTTATCACTAGTAACACGTCCCGGCTTTGCACGGGTGTACTGATGAAACTACCGGGATAAAATATAACCTATAGTCATCCTGACAATCTTCTACACATCGGTGAAATAATTTTTGAAATCGGCTGAGTAGTTTCGGAGATTACCTCGAACAAAAAAGTATAAATTGATATTTTGTATGTGTAGTGTTAACATTGAGGAAGATAATTGCTCTGAGAGTGTTAACGTTCGAGTTTGACAGATGTATGATTGTTTTTGGTTACCTAGCGACGAATACACATTCTGGAGAAATGAGCAATACCTACGAGTTTACTTTATAAACATCCTATTCCTGTAGCTGGAGGCTACATCCTACGGGAACACTTCAGTATGTATTTGGTATCTGAAATGAATAAAACAGTTGACATGACACTCAGAGCAATCATCTTCCTTCTGCAAACTGCTTCCTCATTGACATGACAAGTGCAAGTCATACTCGCGAACTACTCGTGGCTAAGAGCGAGGCCCCATTAGTGCGTTGCGCTGCGTTGCGTCGTAAAAAATATATGGAAACCGTCGCAGCGTCCGTCGTCGCTGCGACGGTTTCCATATATTTTTACGACGCAACGCAGCGCAACGCACTAATGGGGCCTCGCTCTTACTCGTGGCTTGTCAGTCATTCATCAAGCACTACCTACACCCAAGTAGAAATTGGAAATAAACCTGTCACTATTTTAAACCTCAGATTTAAAATTAATTATTTAATTAGTCCGTATAACAAAACATTGTTGTATATGAAAAAGTTCAAAAGTAAACAAAAGCGAATTAGATCAAGCCTACAATATACAACGTATAAGCTTCATGAATCACAAAAGCCTCTGCAATACCAACCGTTACATTTACTAAGCCATAGTTTTAAAAATACGGTGACCGTTAAATAAACCCTGATCACTTTTCTACTAGTATTTGAGCATAATAATAATCACGAGTAAATTCCCTGAGAACAATAGGTAGGTATTTCTTTCATTGATCAATTTCATTCTAATTATGGATATTTTATTTATACTTGTTTGAGATAATAAATAAATATCCTTGGACATTTCACACAGCGTCATCTAGTCCCAGACAAGGAGCGACTAATCTGCTAGTAGATAACTTAGATACATTTTTTTAAATACATACATAATTATAAATAGAAAACACCCAGACACGGAACAAATATCTGCAATTCTGCAGAAAATACAAAAATTTGTCCCAGATGAAGTTGGAAATAACGGTGGCCGTATCACAAAAACATAAAGCTTGACAATGTCCCCAGTTTTTAATCCATTAGCAATTCAGACACGGCCTAGTAAAAACAAAAGCTGTTAATACCACAAAAGCGAATTAAACGGCGGGTTAAACAGACAATTAACGTTTAAAAATGACAGTTGCGAAGAACAAACTGATCTGCTATGCAGATTGTGTTCTGCATTTTTGAAGCGCTCCGGGGCACGTAAGGGCATGTGTATGGTGAATGAGGTGAGGCAGTTTTGACAGCAGTTAACAGTAATTGTGACGTTGTAATGTTTGGTTAGGGTTTATTGTATTTCTGATTCAGTTTGGATTTTTTATCAAAAGCTGGAGCGATCAGAAATATCAAATTAAAGGAATTATGATGATAGAACAGTTATCCAGTTTAATGGTCTTTTTGATAACGATTTGTCAATTTGATGTAGATTTTAAATAATATTTAAAATTTATTTCTTTCTATCTATCATATTATGATTTTTTTCTTGTTACTCCTATGGCAACGAAAAGAGATAGCAACAGATTTAATATCGGTTTTAGCTAAAATGGATTTACTGGTCTATGCATAAGGGGGTAAGAACCTACCTACACGGTCATCGTCAGGCTTTAATATTGTTTGTGCACAAAAAAGTATTGAAATCTCATTAACCATTATAGCCACAGCCTAAATCGGCCTGTACACGTCTCGGATAAGGTCGTTACGTATGGAACAGGGCACACAGACAAATTAGCATAGTTTAACTGGCTGTAGTTTTTGGATCTCACAGAGCCGTCCGTGTTTGAGATGTGCTTGTATTTTTAAGTTCCGTGCAAAGAACAAAGCATTACTGTTCTGACTTTTGTAGATTTTCGAATCGAAAATACTGAACGAAGCTAAGTGGAAGTTCATGTGTTTGTTTATGCTACTGGCCCAGTAGACAAAACATACACGAACCACAACTTCCTGAAGGAATTATTATTTATTATTATTAATAATAACGTAGATACTACATAACAGAATTATTAATCTAAGGCTTTGTAGCCAGGAAATAATTATAAATAAAAATTAGAAACAAATAAACTATCCACTAAAAAGACAATAACAAATACCTACTTAGAAGTTAATAAAGTTAAATAATATAATCGCTGTCCAAATTAAAAAAAATATGCCTTTGAACATAGAATCACCTATTTTAAAGTCGGGTAAAATCGTGACATTTCAGAAAATTGCTTCAAAATTCTTGAAAATCTGAGTCATCACAAAATCAACAGAGCACAATCCAGAATCAGACTGAAACCACGCTCACATCCATGACATATCCTAACAGAAAATGCAGTGAAATAGCATTATAATATATCTAGATGCAGAACAAAGCTGCGGGTAATGGGATGAGGACGCATGGCTGGCGCCTGCTAGCGGAGATAACCTACTCCTTGAGGTATTAAAAGTATAAAATATGTAACGTTTTTGACGTAAAATATGATCGCTTTCAAGATTCAAAGCATTTTGTTGATATTATAATTAGCCTGATTCAAAATATCTAAATACACCATCACACTGTCTCGATCTCGGTCTCGGTCTCGGTCTTTATTTAGTCTACATAATTGGGACCATTTCAGAAGTACCTACCTACTATTTGTAACAGAAAAATAATTATCAAAAAAATTCAAAATCAAAATCAAAATAATTACTTGACAGAATAAACTGTTCAAGATTACATAAAAAATAAAACACAAAACCACCTACGTTTTTAAAGTCAGTAAAATGAACCGTTAATATTAAGATAATAATGCTAATCTGGTTATCCACAGATTCAACGGGATTCAAATTTAGTAAAATATGCACGTTCAGTGCGCACGCCAAAGTTTCGATTCGCGTAACATTCTGCGTGACATTTCCAAATTAACTCACTAACGCTTTACTAAATCAAATAATTTAATGATAGTTAAAATACAACTATACTTCATTTCTTGAAGCGAGCTAATAGGAAGATAAAATAAACTCACGTGATTGGTTGTCAAAAATAATTGTATATTCTCGGATAAGCTAGATTTGACAATTGACAATTGATTTGACAATCGAGCCAATCATGAGAGAGAAAATTATTTTTGACAACCAATCACGTGAGTATATTTTTGTTCCTATTAGCTCGATTCAAGAAATGAAGTTTAAGTATGTTTATTTAATACACAAGTAAATGTTTCATGCACACAAACAAACTACATGATTAAATTCAATTGATGGATTTGTCAAACCATTTAAAAATTATACAAAAAAATTTGAATTTATCACGTTACCTTATAAAATGCGTTCTGATTACGTAAGTTTAAAAAGGCAAAAACATTCTTAATCATCCAGTCACACTATCTCCTAACTATACTATAAGCAAAACGTTCTAAACTTTATTCTTTTAGCCCATGAGAAATTTTATAACACCTTCAAGTGAATTTAAAACAAGTAATAATTAAACCTCGGCTTCTCATTTCAGAATTTTTACGACTCACGGAATATTCCATGAAAGTGCATCTAATTAAGTTGCTAAGTAAATAAACTTAGCCTTGCCAGACAGTACTGTTTTAGTTCTTAAAATACGGCGACTGTCTTCTTACGGCCGTATCGAAACGCTAGAAAATGTTAGATTTCATGTCACTGTTTCATTTGAAAAACTGGATTTTCATTTGGATTATTTTTATGACGTAATTAGGTACTTTAAAAAAATATAACATATTTTCTTGAAGGTATATTCAGAAGGGCTTTACACTTGAAAATTTATGCCGTCGGAAAAAAGGTGGCAATAACGAGATGTAAGTGTTGTTCAGTTTTTTTAACCCGTAACTATATCCACAATGGCTATTCTACCGAGACTTAAGTTCAGCAACGGAACGTCGCGGTAGTTTTAGTCGTTTGAATTCCACCATCGTATGTCGCTAGTTTAAAATTTACTGGGAAAATTACGACCGTCATTACGGTACTAGTTTTTTAAGAGTTCATAACTTAACGAAGCTAGGGATTCATATTTTTATTTATTTAATAGCGAGCTAAGCAGGGCCTAATGAAATGTACACAGTTGTGTGTGTGTGTTACATTTTATATTTTGCCAGATCATTTATTTTGTATTGCACTATTTGTGTATATTCATACAGTAAAAGAGAAACGATAGAGATAAACCATCATTTTTATTGTAGTTTTTATCACTTCTGATTCTGTATTTTGACGTTTTAACCAAGAAAGACGGTTTAAATTTTTGATAGATTATTTTTGTATCATTTTTTAGTCTAGATCTGTTTTTAGTCTGTCTGTAGAGCGTAGAGTTTTCAATACTTGGGTGTTGTAAAAGGCTAAATTATTATTGACAAATCTTAGTAATGAATGGTTGTGACTTATTAAGTAAACATTTTTGATTCTGGTTTCAGTTTCTTTCAAAATATAAATCATGTTGATGTTGACGTTTTAATTCAAACGAGAATGTTATATCCAACACAGATTTACATTTCCACCCTTGTCAGGTGGTATGTTAATGGCTAATGGTCAACATGGGCTTGGATTTGTTTAGATGAATATTCAGGTAGTCATACCGCTAAGTACCTTAGACGTTTTTAGGTTTACCAAAGGGTTTACGATAAAAACATCTAAAAGGGTTAGGATAAATTACGTTTCAAAGTGAAATGGTATACATGTAAATGAAATGTATTGTTCAATGATTGTATTCCTTAGGTGCAACAAAAATGTTTGCTTTTATCTTTTAGACATTTTTAATCCTTAATAACTTCGGAACATTCCCACGGTTTCCAAAAATTATAATTTCTTTTATGCCAGATTGCAACCCCATCGGTGCTATTATAAAAACTCGTGTCCATTATACTTACGACCTTCCATTTCACTTGGCCAATACGTGTCATACCATAATCTATTTGATATTGCCATATCTATACTTCTACGAGAATACTAATATTATAAAGAGGTAAGATTTGTTTGTTTGTTTGACGGAGGTAATCTCCAAAACTTCTTAGCTGATTTCAAAAATTATTTGACTGATGTGTAGAATGGACTGTCGGGATGGTTATAGGCTATATTTTATCCCGGTAGTTTCATTAGTACACCCGTGCGAAGCCGGGACGTGCTGCTAGTATTTGATATAATAATTTAACATAATATTCGCATACATAAGACGTTTCGAGTCCCCTTCTAAGGGATGCTGTCTCCGCAAATATGTAAAACATTTCCTATGTAAACTTGTTTTATCGGGTTTGATGGTTCAAAATATATATTTTTGTTCTTAAATTTTATATTTATGTACAGAATCACACTAAGATGGCCCATTTAAAAATTAGTAGTAGGAATCTATTGAGGTAACATCTTTAAAAAAACACAGATTTCTTTAAGATATTTACTTGTACTCGTATTTAAATGGATTAAATGTTGAAAAGAAATTTACACGGCTGTCATTCACATTCATGACTCCATTTTAAATTTTAAATAAGGCCTCCGTCATGGCTTACGTTTTAACATTACATCAGCTTTAAAAATCGTTAAAAATTACAATACTTGAAAGAGATTTTAATATTATAATCGGATAACTTTATCTCAGTCGGTGACCGTGTCACCTTTGCCTTTGCAGATTTGTATTTGCTTTGCTTACAGGTTTACACGCTAGTATAAAAAAATGTTCCTATTGCACACAATTAAAACAAAAAAGAAAAAAGTTAAATTTAGCTTTATTTTAAATTTAATATGAAAGAATCTTGCATGTATATGGGATGGGGTCACAAGTAAATGTTTAACTGAGAGAATACGAAATACGCCCTAGGCAAAATTACCTTCACACCAAAGTGTGAACATTCAAAATGGCCGACATTCAGTGGGATTAAGAGTATCTTTTTACTTACTTTTAATTCAAGTGCTCTGTAAATGTGGGTATCATTACACCTGTTTTTAAGAACAGTCACCGTCTTTGAGATCTAAATAAATATGCCTCGTTTAGAGTGGTCGAGTGGAGGTTGCCAACTAGACTAGGATACATTACACTTATTGCAAAGGTGAATGTTTGAAACACCTATTGATGTGTGCCAGTGTGAATTTCTGTTACAATTTATAAATGCAAAAGTTTGCAACTGTTGTGTTGTGTTTGTTACTCTTTTACGCAAAGCGATGTATTTATTTATTTATTAGAAACAAATATAACAGCATGACAGCGCAAGCAACAGCAGTGTTATAGGTAAACCAGAACCTAACTTAACATCATAATCATAAGTTAGTCTTCTACCATTTGGTTACCATAACACAAGCAACTAAAGTAGTTGGTACCTAGTCGATTTCATTGAGGTTTATTTCAAAGACATAACGAGTTTTGCCAGGACAGCTAGTGTATAAGAGTGTATGTAAGACGAGCCTTAAAATCAGAGTTTTTTGAGAACACATCTCACCAGATGCAGACCATCATGGCTGACTGCATTAGCACTCACAATAAAACACCAAACTACTCTACTCAACTAGAGAGTATACAGTCAACACAAAAATAACCTGGTGTTTTACTGATTAATAATATTAAAAAACACGGTACCAAATATGTTTTTGGACAGATCTGACTACCCTATTGGACATCTTAAAAGGGATCTAAAAGAATTACATAAAGATCTGAGAGAAATTTCTACCGTTTCCAAGGACATAATTGAAGAAAAAAAATCACTCAGACACGAAACAAATATCGGCAGGACATACAAACATTTGTCCCGTAGCAGGAATCGAACCCGCAACCTCCGCGCCTGCGCCGGGCCTTCGCCCACTGCGCCACAGAGGTCGTCACTATCACTTTTCCATCCGACTGTCTCACATTCCAACTGAAATAAAACTTTGAACAGTCGAAACTTCTTTCAACGAAATGGTTCCAGAGTGCATTTCAGCATGAAATTGCAGTCATCAAGCTGAGAACCCGAAAACATTCATTCGAAAGTTGACTTTATTCCAAAGTGTTAGAATGGAGAATGGGAAGGACTGTTAATGTTTAATGGGCGGTCTTGTGGTAATAGAAGTTTGACTGACTGTGTTGTTAATGGTAATTTAGTTTTTGCTTGTTAATTAGGACTGTTTTAAGGATGTAATTAATAGTAACACAATTATTACTGTTTTTTACTTATTAATTGTGAAATATAACTATAAATCTTTTAGTTTTATCAAAAGATTGTATTTTATTTGCGTAGATTCGAAAAGTAAATTTTATTTTAAGCATCTTAGTCACCTTTTTATATTAAAACGTCATAAGTTGCGTGTAGTTTTTTTCAAAAGGAAAATTCAAAAATGCTCTGCCAGGATTGAATCCATTATATTTAGATCGAATGTCATCCCACTAACATAATAAATCTAGTAAAGTCTGCCTCATTAGGTCATCGCTCTCAAGTCCGTACCCTGCCTACCCCATTACCTCCTGCATTACACCCTCCACTCTAGCCAAATTACCCTCCCCAAGGTATCTTTACGACTACCCTCTTTGGAGGTAATTGATAATGAACCCCATGGATGAAGAGAGCAAAACCTTATTACATTAAGGCGTACTCACCTAATTTGTGAGATAAAATGATCCGTAAGATTTTGAATGCTGAAAGAAATAAATAAATCCTAAAATATTTCAATGAACAGAGTTTATGAGTTTGCTTGTTGTTTTAGATCTTTTTGATATCGACAATATTATCACGTCTTTACAAACAAGTATTTATTAAAAAGTATGTATGTTATCATTTTTCAAATAAATAACAGTTCTTGTTCGTGATTCAAGCGTTTTTTTTTTTTTTTTTTTTTTTTTTTCAAAATGGCGGATAAGTGGACTATGCCAAAATGTTCGATGCTCTTTACAGGTTATGGGCCCAGTCATATGAAAATTAAATCTTACTAAAATA
The DNA here is from genome assembly GCA_947086425.1 of Xanthorhoe spadicearia. Taxonomy (NCBI): domain Eukaryota; kingdom Metazoa; phylum Arthropoda; class Insecta; order Lepidoptera; family Geometridae; genus Xanthorhoe; species Xanthorhoe spadicearia. Next base: position 661,216 of record OX352208.1, read on the forward strand.
CGGCTCTGACAGGGTTCGATCCTGCGTTAATACAAGCGATCGCTCTTAAGCCACTCCTCCATTTAGCCGCAGAACATACCTACTGAAATACCGAAGTGGTTTAAAACTATAAGAAACTACTGATATAAAATGAATGTAACTGTCGTAGCTCGTCTATAAAACCTACCGAGGTGCTACGCTCTATGGAGTCTTAAGATTTCTTGCTTAAGAATAAAAGTGAAAGATTGTATTTATCTTCTGCACTGAACATGGTCTGGTAATGAGTGTGAAACGAGCCCGCGAGGAGTGAGCATACTCATACCCAGATGAAGATTCTCCGGAAGAATCGAAACATTGTCGGTATCTAAATCGACAATATTTTTACGTGAGTAATTCCCGTTCAATTCATTATAATGAGATATTATGGTATTCAGAGATAATTTTTACTTACAAGTGTTTTGCTTACTTGTGAGCACAGATAAAATAATAGTATTATTTTATCTGTGCTTGTAAGTAATGATTTCTAACCCCCGAAGAAAATAAGAGTAGGTAAAGTACCAATCAAAACAGCAAAAAATCTGGGTAACTCTACCCTTCAAAAATACCAGACAGTTCAACGCCTCCATTTAACAAAATTCTAGTGAAAATAGTGAATTTCCGCGCGAGATCTGCACCAGCTGTCGCAGATTATCACGCTACAGACAACATAGTATCTCTGTCGGAATCTGCAGCGCTTCAAGCGATTTATTTACAAAAGCTTAAGCTTCGTGGAGATTAAATGAATGAATTTGTATGTAATTCATAAAATTATACCAACGGTTTTTTCGATTCAGAATTATGTTTTAATGTGAATGATATGACTTTATAACATTCTAAAATAACATAACATAAAAACACGCCTCTTTTCCATGGGGGTAGGCAGAGACCACGGATCTCCACTTGTTACGATCTTGACACACCTTTTTCGCCTCATTCACTCTCATTCTTAATTGTACTTTATCAAAATGAAGTTCGATCAGGTTTGCGGTTCCATTGCAAACCTGTTCACCTCTTTTAAACTAGGAGAGCTTGTTCTAAACGCTACATACCACTTAAAACAGTCATCTTATTACAATGCAGCATACCTTTTTTGCAAATTACAAAAACAAATTATAGGTTTTCACGGTCGAGTGAACCAAAGAAATGTACCCCCAATGTACATAATAAAATGATGTCATATAAGCGTTTGACACAAAAACATCAAAACATACCAATACTTAAACCTTCACAAATCCCTCGAGTTTGTTCGACTTATTTTTAGTTTTTTATAGAATAACAAGATTTCTTCAGAGAAGCAGAAAATCCTATTGTACTGGAATCACAACCGGAAATTTAGTTTCTTTGCTTGTGGGATGATAAATAAAATGTTGTGCTATTTTGAGTTAAATTCTTATCTATTTTTGTATGGTTTGGTGATTTCGCATTTCATTCCTACATTTAAACATTACCTCCTTCTTTTTTATTTATAAATTCTTTATTGGACATAAATTACAAAAAAAAATGTACAATTGGCAAACATTATTTATTTATTTATTTATTTATAATGCCTAAACTACCATTATACAAAAGTGTTGTATCAAATGGTTGTCAGTAAGAAACTATTGAGCACATTCATAATAATAAGCAACTTTATAAAACTAAGTTAAAATCAAATTGCTTATTAATTTGCCAGATTGTAATTTTAATTGTGTATAAAAAACTATTATGCTCTAATAATAATAAAAACTATTTCATTCCATCCAAAGGTTGTCTGGAAGAGATCGCTTCGTAGCGATAAGACCGCCCATTGTTTATTACTAAGGATTTGTAGTTCATAAGTTCCTCTTTGTAAGTGTGCAATAAAGTTTTTTCATTCATTCATTCAAAAACGGTTTTCAACGGGCAAGCAATAACAGATCTTAGGGTGATCAATCTTTTCACACGACTGTACTTTAGATATCAGCTAATCTAAGTTACACAAGGATAGCTGAAATATCTATAGCGAGATTCCCGGCCACAGCCATTACGGAATTTACTTGCGGTTTTGGTAAAGAGCTTTCTCTAATACAGCCTATGTTTGGGTTGCTATTACAGAACTACATTTGTGTTATCTCAAACGAGTTCATATAATTATAATCTAAACGTAAGAGTAATTTAAGTTTAATAGGCAATTGTCAGCCTCTGATAAAGCCAAAATATTAACAGAAATACTATATATATTTCTCAGCTGAACCACAGATCAAATAATACTATGTACAGATGCCCCATCTAGAACAAAAAAATAGCCCGAAGTATTCTTCGGGCTATTTTTTTGTTCCAGATGGTGATGATTTTTTTGTTATTACAGGAGTAAAATTAATGTTCTAGATAGGGCATCTGTACTTAGTATTATTTTATCTGTGGCTGAACCCACTAACAAAGCCACAAAATTAACTGTAATTCATATCTATTTTTCAGCTGAACCGTTAACACGTTCGCTGCGAGAAGAAATTCGTCTACTTTTCAGCCAGTGCGATATGAGGTTGAAAAGCCCTAATCGTACTTTTTCGCTAGTGCTATATGTGGTTTTTCGACCTCATTCCACATCAATAGCTTTTACCTCTATTTTCTTCTCGAAAACCTACTTTTTGTTTTTCAAACTATAACCAATACATTCGAAAAACTCCAGTGCACCATGTTTTGGCTTCGCCTGGGGTTCTGATGTTGGAAACAATAGAAAAACACCAAAAATAGTATGAGGCACGTAAGCCTCATAACGCACTGAATTATATATACAGTTATGAGTCTAGCTAGTGATGTATTGAGTGTTCAATGAAACCAAATTATCGATATGTGGTAGATAGGTAATCTAATCTTACTAAATTAAACTTAAAACTAATTAACGTGTGGAATTAACTTTTTAAGAGAATCATTTAAACACGTAAACAAAGCTTTGCTGCAATTAATACAGAATAAAATGATTTTTGGAGGATCTTCATATTATACGACGATATTTTGGTACTAAACCATCGTATACTTTGTCATTTTTATTTAATTTATTCATCTTCGTCACCTTTTGTTTCCGCGAAACATAATTCAAAATGTCAGGTACCGATACATGCACAACACTAATGCGTAAAAAGAAAATAACAACAAATAAACAGGTGCGGGATGGGGCGGATGCACCTCACTCGGTTGAGAGGTCCTTAAACCTCATAGCCGCACTGAATAAAGTTTTTTCACCTTCAGTGCGATTTGGGGCCTAAAAACCTCATACATATATTTTTGTCTTTCCGAATCCTCGATATAATGACAAACACAAACCTATAACCATCTTTTTTCTACTCCAATAAATACCCAAGTTATGAGCTCCGCACCAGAGTGAAACAGCAGGATTTTGTTCCGCACTGCGCGCGAGGACGTGCATGAGGCACTTATGCCTCATACCGCAGCGAACGTGTTAAGCTTGTTATGGTGCTTAAAAAAAACTTAGTCCTTTAAATCTGTATGCCCGTTCTAAAATCACCCTAAGTCAATTCGATGCCGAAACACCAGAAAAAGAATCAGAATACAAGGATTGGGCCTAGTTTTTTTTCATAATAATTTTGAACGTCCGATATTCGAACCAAATTAAAGTAATTGCCAAATGTACACAAAGTGTGTTTTGGAACAGGCAATAGTCACCTAGCTTAAAAGTCTGTACGTTTTTTAAGCGACCCTTGAGGTCCTACGAAATAAACATTATATTTTTCTTTCTCTCTTTCTTTCAAGTAAAACTGAAAAAGATTATGCTATTATCCGGATAATCCGACGCTAGAATGAAACAATTAAACTTCGCTAATTACGGATTGAAAGAAAACTCTTAAGTTACTTTGGAATTGTTCATTCGTTTCCGAATGTGGGATCGAAATGTCAAAGGTGGTTTTAAAGGTCAGCTGTACATCATTATTGAATATTATGGAAATTGTAGGGATTTGGACTTGTAGATATTGTCGTCTTTTCAATTTACCCCCTTATGCATATTCGACCAGTAAACCTGTATTAGCTAAAACGCATATTAAATCTGTTGCTATCTCTTTTCGTTGACGTATGGGTAACAAGAAAAAAACGTTCTTAAAACCTGTATTAAATTGTCAAGTTTTTATGAATAAGACCTTTGATTATAGTAGAGTTTGAAAGGGAAGTTGGAATTTGGAAGTTGGAGGTAATTTACGGAACTACTAAATATAATTATTATGCAAGTTTGTGAGTATGTTTGGATGTAAGAACTTTTTTCCACCTGAAATTGTATTTAAAACCTAGTTACGAATCATAATCATAAAAATAATAATGGCTAAACTGCGATTATTGCCGCGATGTTTCGTTTTCGGTTTTGAGAGTATTCGCCCAGATTTGTTCGTGTAAGTGACCAACTCTGGTGACGGAGTTTTTAGGCCGCCTTAAAGCCTCCATCATGGCTTAGCGACCCTTAACGTGCCCTTCGAAGAACGGAAGTTTTTTTTTTCTTTATTGCATAAGTTGAATTTCCAAACATAAAAGTAAGTACATTTATAACTTCTTTTTTGTTTTGTGTATAAATTTTATCTGCGTCAAATAAGTTCAAGTCGTCAAGTAAGTAAGCTCAAGTAGGTAAGTACTGTTACGTAATTCCACACACAAAATTGTATTTGTTTGAAGGTAAATGCCAAAGGTCAACTCAAATCGAAGGCAACCAATTTATAATTCACTCACGTTCCGACAAGAGTGACGAATTGGAGCAATATCGTGGTTGTCAATGCCACGCCAGGTAGTACAGTCGGCTTGTGATTTACCCGGGAGTTTTCATTTATTGACCATAATGTCTACCGCTCCCTGGAATACAGTCGTGATCATATTTTTTTTTTTTTTTAAGAAAGGTCCTCATAGTTTTATGGGACCACCACTCTTTCAAACAACACACGTAAATTTGTTTAGCAATATAGGCCATATTGCTAGAAATTGAATGCTATAGGTTTGTTATATAAATAAGGTGCTAAATCAAAGGCTTCGACTACATACTACCTTAACGCTCAAAGGAAACTGAAGTTTAATTTAACGCCATCTATGTTCAAATGAGAGTACTAAAAGGGAAATAGAACCTTTTTGGTTGGCCGTGCTGTGCCGTACCGTACCCTACATTGCTATGTGCACCCTACATAGCAGTAGGGTGCCCAAGCGTTGAGTAGCAAAACCTCTTGGTAAAAAAATATACAACCTTACAATGAAGGTTCTACTATTTTCAGGCGTGCTTCTGCTACTACTTAATAGATGGCGCTGACTGTTTTAACATTTTGTAAAAAGATTTTGTTGTCATTGGTTGGACATTCTACCCAGCGAGCGTCATTAACTAGCTAAGCAAATTAATGCTTGTGTTATGGTAACCAGATGGGCCTTCGCCCACTGCGCCACAGAAGTCGTCATCAGTACTCAAGGGAAAGAAATGAAAATGAAATAAAATATGATCACGACTATTATCCCAGTGAGCGGTAGACATTTCTTTTCAGATATTTATGTAATTCTTTAGATCCGTTGAAGATGTCTAATGGGAAAGAAACGTAATTTTATGTAATAAAACCAATAATACAAAGCATAAGCTATCCTCACCATCTTCTGATTCAATAACATAGTTAAGTGGTTCCCCAATAATAGTTTCGATCCATCATCCCATGGTCTTCGGAACTGGGTCAGGCCGGTCAGCGCATAACTCAATGACTTATCTGCGGACCCTGGTTCTCATGAGAAATTACAACTAATCCACTATCTCTAGTCCAGCTTCAACTTTGGTTATAATTTTATGTAAATTAAGAGGTCTTTTTTTATCAATGAATACCTAAATCAAATCAGTGTATAATTTCATTATTTTTATGTATAGTTACTCTAAATAAATGTACATACTTACTATTTTTTATGTTATTTCTTCTCTAATGTATCACCTGTGTACTTCTTTTATTGTGTTCGTCTGTGCTGTGGGTTTCCAAATACATTCTTATTCTATTTTATTCTATCACAAACCTAAAAAATAAAACTACATAGTTAGAATCGTAGAAGTATCAAGTCTAAACCAGAGGCGTGTAGAACCATTTAAGTAGCTGAACTGATCCAAGCCACGAAAGCGTAGTGTAATAAGTAACTAGACTAGCTGAGAGTACATCCGTATCTTAGCTTATTATTATTGTGTGTAATTATCATTCCAATAACAACGAACAGGTCGCCTAATAAAACCCGTTTAATCTTATAGAGTATATCCATACTAATATTATAAATGGGAAAGTGTGTCTGTCTGTCTGTTTGCCCATCTTTCACGGCAAAACGAAGCGACGAATTGACGTGATTTTTTATATATGGTGATAGTTGAAGGGATGGAGAGTGACATAGGCTTTTTATCCCGATATTCCGAACGGGACAAACGCGGGTGAAACCGCGGGGCGCAGCTAGTACAAGATATAAAAATGCAAAATGCCGTCAGTAAAGTTCAATTTTATGGACACCGGCTGCGTCCAACGATCTATGACCTCAATAGATGAGCTTGAACTTCCTCGGTGTCATCGTAAAACATGCAATTTGTACCTAATCTCTCTTGTTATGATATTCACTATTTTATTTGTAACCTCATCAAGAATCCACCTGTACTTTTCAATCAATTTTCAACTTCGGGTTTAAGTACCTAATAATGTTGTTTGATGTATTTTTTTTTTTTTTTTTCTAGATTTTGTGATTAACAAGATGGCAAAACGATGTGAAAAATAAGTTTTAATTTGTTTGCAACGGGATAGATAGGTTCATTCTTATTCCATCTCAACAATGTCCCAGGCACTACAGTGTCCCGTTAAGTGTAGGCAAAGATTGCCTTCTGATGCTATATAATTCATCTTTATAGTATAGATATAAAGGCCTGAGTTTTTCATTTTTATATTAAAATACTGTTTTAATAGTTTAAATAAATAGGCTAACGCCCGCGATTTTATAATTGTCATACTAAGAATTTTATTTGCACGTAAAAGATATTTCGTAGCCGCTCTACGTTATTTGCTACGACGTAGCTCGTAGCTCGTAGATGCCAATTATATTTGAGACGCTGCTAACTAGATGGTTACATAAATTGGTTTTATTGGGTATAACAAAAATGGTGAATCGCTTCTTAGGTTTAACCCATTTTTAGGATTATGGTTTTGACTTTACGGTCTACGGAGAAAGAAAGAAAGTAAAATGTATTTTATTTTGTAATAGTAGCACGTCCCGGCTTCGCACGGGTGTACTAATGGAGCTACCGGGATAAAATATAGCCTATAACCTCCCGGACAGTCCATTCTACATACCCGTGATAGAATTTTTGAAATCGGTCCAGTAGTTTCGGAGATTACCTCCATCAAACAAACAAACAAACAAACAAATTTTACCTCTTTATAATAATTATTATTATAAGTAATATAAGTATAAGTATATAAGTACAGAAGTGTTTCCATAACATAGTTCTTCAGTCCTCATTTAGTAAGTAACATTCATAGTTATATTATTTCCAACAATAAACAATAACTCGGTACATTACCTTACTAAACTTTGTATGCGCTGGTCGTAAACCCTCACTAAAACAAACTTGAAATAAACAAAGTATACTGCAGGTAACAAAGTTGCTTGAAATTGCTACGAATAAAATGTAAAGCATTTATGCCAACTAGGTATAGGTCGCGCCACGTAAAAAGAACGCTGAGGGGTACGGGAGAATGAACGGGTTTTATAATATAAAACGGGAAATTTCATTAAAATCCGTCCAGCCGTGGAATAACAAACATTCAGACTTACACACAAACTTTCATCTTTGTATACTAGCAACACGTCCCGGCTTTGCGCCGCGGTACTCGGTATACCGGGATAAAACAGCCTGTAACCATTCCGTTAGTCCATTCCACACATCGGTGAATTTTTGAAACAGGCTGAGTAGTTTCGAAGATACCACCGTCAAACTAACAAACCGACATAGTACATTTTTAAGTAGTGTGGGTATTTTTTGTTTTTTGTTTTGTGAATTTGTTCCTTATCTCAATAAATTAATTTTACATAACTGACATTATATACCTCTTTATAATATTAGTATTGATTCATTCATCGTGTGATTTACTTATCTAAAATACAATACTATGTTCTTGCAAACTGTACCAATCCTATCACCAACTTGATGTCCTGTTAAACTATTCACAATATCGCTAACAAGATCGGGAGCAATCTGTTTGAAACTATAACTAATTCAGGATGTAAAGACTTGGTTACATCGGTTTGTTCAATATCGATTGTAGTAAGATCGTTTGTGTGTTTATTTAACATTGGGCTATCTTCTGAAAGGCCTATTTAAGCTGCAGTATGCCTGCCTGTGGGTCATCATCATCATCATCATCTTAGCCCATTTCCACCCACTGTTGGGTATAGGCCTCCTCTCTATTACGCCACTCTATCCGATCCCTCGCGAGTCTCGTCCACTGATGACCGACCACGCTTGTAATGTCGTTTGACCATCTGGCGGGTGGTCTGCCTCTTGTTCGTTGCGCGTCCCGGGGCCACCATACGTGCCTGTGGGTAGAAAAAAAATAATTAAATTAGCGTGTGAGTATGCAGGCATTACAATACTTCTTCTAAGTTGTGAATAGTGTTGTATTCTCCATATGCCTTGACTTGGCACGACACGGCGTGGTTTTTTTTATTGCGATGGATTTCATAAAACCACATATAAAATAATACTATGAAATAAAACAAAAGCTAGATAACGTGGAATCTCTTACAGCGTCATGTTTTGAAAGTCGTCGAGAATCGATATCCAGAATTGATTCAATTGAGACCCTATTGTTTTCCCCATTTTGAAAAAATCTATTATTATCTTTTTCTTTCGTAAACACCTTTTATTCATTCGTGTTGTGACACAGTTCCACTTGATGGAGGAAGTGAGAATCTTTATTATGGGCATTTCAACTTCTTTCACAACTTGGTACAACCACACTTGTGTCATTTATCATACTAATATTATGAACTGCTAAACGGATTTACTGAAAATAAGTAATATGATTTTATTACAATCTAAATTGTCAAGTTTCAGTGAGAAGCCAATCAAACAACATAAAGCATGTCGGAGCAATTAAAAGTGCGGTCGGTGACCAACTCTTCGACTATCTAGATCTCTTATACTAGATCTTAAAAAACTTATACTAGGCTATAAATAGAGTCCATTTTTATTAAATTATTTTTAAGTAGTGTAGGTGTTTTTTGTTTCTGTATGTTTTTTTTTATTCTTATTAAATAATTATCAAGAAAAATTCCAAAAGACCATAAGTGGGGAAACACCTACCTTATATTTTGATAGTTTGTCAAACAAATTGCGAGGAACTTTGTAAGGGGACATAAAATGGTCGTTCGGGTTGTTAAGTTATTAATGGATGTTTTGGACAACGGTCGTGACGTGACCTAGTTAACGGTGTGTTTTACATGTTTTGGTAAACATTATACATTAACATGTCTGAAAATAAATTATTTAATGGCAAAATTTATAAAAAGCTTTAATTTTTGTGGCATGTACCAAATATGTATTTAGACATACCTTTGACTACCCCATAAGACATATTCAAAGGATCTAAAAAACTACAAAAAGATCGGAAAGAAATGTCTACCGCTCCCTGGGATACTGTTGTAATCATATTTAATGTTTTATTTATTTTCTAGGTATTATACTTACTAGCAGTCTCCCATCCTATATGACCAAAACGTGTGCTCGGTAATTTGGTATTTTATATTAAAATGAAGCACACGCTTTAAGCTCTAAAAGCTGGAAGATGTAACATGTTTTTCCTCAAAACCTCGTGTGGTTTCATAAGCAGGAGGAAATTAAGTGTGGTTGTGTGCGTGACAGTGCGGTTCGTGTGTAGTCTGAGAGCAAAAGGTATAAATTAACCCCTTATTCATAAAAATTTGGCAATTTTATAAAGGGTTTAAGAATGTTTGTTTCTTGTTACTCTCATGAAAATGAAAAGAGATACCAACAGATTTAAAGCTATTATGAACACCGGAGTTTAATTCCTAAAACTACAATTTTAAGTTGGATTTTTTTTTTATTGCTGTAAGATAATTTGCTAAACATCAAACAATTTTGGAATAGTACATTTGAAGAAAAAAAAATATCTTACTGAAGTAGTGTAATTTGAAAATGAAATACATTGTATACGTCTTTTATCATAAAAAATTTGGTTTAAAATAGTGTTCACATCAAATAGCTTCATAGAAATCATAATAATGGATATTATAGCTCTGTGCTCCCACACTAAGTTTTTATTTGCAGTGATTCAGGGCTAGTTGCCTAAATTATTTCGTCTCGTGGCGCCCATCTTGTGTTTATGTTCTATTTACCTTAGAGCTTCATAAAAGACAAAGTATTTTTGTAGAAGAATAGAATGGAATAGAAAAAAATATATTTATTTCGTTTCGTTCGTTTGTATGAGTGGCCAAATCTGGTGATGGAGTTTTAGGCTGCCTAAAGGCCTCCGTCATAATATTTCATTGACATAAACATAGTAAAACATAGTATTATTTTATCTGTGGTAAAACTAAGTAGGTACCAAAGTAAGCCCTTTTATTTTGATTTAATGGATACAAAATATTAATAATCTACTTGCTGTCTTTTTGCTCTATGGTGACGAGTTACTTACTGTTTTATTTGTTATTGTGATTAAATTTTCTTGAAACTCAAAACTATCGCTTTATAAATATGTTCTTTTAACTTTATATTTACCAACTTTGAAAACATGACGTACATTGTGAATACGTTGTAACGTACGTGCCACGTACTACGGGATCGTATGTAAAAATAAAATATGTTCATCTCAAATGCAGTAGACATAGAGAAGAACAAACAGTAGATAGAGTTCATTACGACCTCTGTCGACGACGAAGGCCTGAGACGTGGAGGTTGCGAGTTCGATACCCGCTACGGGACAAATGTTTGTATGTTTTGTAGATATTTGTTCCGTGTCTGGTTGCTTTCTGTCTAAAATATGTGTAGCAACATGTTGAATAGTTATAGACATAAGTAAACGTATGACCCACAACATTATAATCTTAGAAAAGGAAGGTAGGTAGGTATAGATTTGATAATGATAATACTTAGTAGGCGATTCTTCTCCTTTTTAGATCTTTAGTAATTTTTCCAGATTGTATTTTTGTTTCTCTACTACATTTTCTTCATCATCATCATCCACAACCCGATTTTACCCACTGCTGGGCATAGGCCTCCCTTAGTTTGTGCCATCCACTACGATCCTGCGCCAGTCGCATCCATTGTCGCCCCGCGACGTGAACTATGTCATCGACATTTTCTTCACTGTGCAATATTTTTCACTAGTAAATCTGATGTTGAATTCATGAAGATCGCCGCCCAGCCGCAGCATTCACTTCGCTACACTTGCCGTTATGTATTTATGGTTATTTCTCACGTTTTCCACAATCTCCATCAACATAGATTAGACTTTTAGACTAGATTTGTATGAAAAGATTGCTATGTCATTCTAGGAAAAATTAAATGAAATATGATTACCCTCCTGATTGTGAACCCTAAACTATTTTCTGAAAACTACCTAGATACAAAGATTAAGTAAGAATAAAAAACAAAGTATCATTCGCTTGCATTTTCTGCACTTTGCTGCTATGCTTTTTGCGCGGAACATAATTACATTTTACTAAGTAATTTGTTTTTATATCCGGTTTGCTCAAATATAGGTAACTAAACATTCCCAACCTTACCCTAAGATTTTTAATGTAACTTTACGCTTACCCAAAAATGGGCCATACTTCTTCAAAGTCAAACATATAATTTGTCACAAAGTGCAATTCCGACGAATAGGATTTTAGGCAGAGCGTGCGATAAATTATGCATGCTCACGTCACGCGTGCTCTTAAAGAGTAAAGTAACTTCTTAAAAAAATGTTAACGTTGGAACATGCTTTGTTTCACTGCTGAGGACTTTCAATATTCGCTATGTAAAAAAATGTAAGTTTAGTCATAGAGAATAACTTTTATGAGAATAAAATATCTTTAAACCTAAACCTAAGAGCCTGTCCAGAAAGAGCGATTTACGCGCGTGTCAACTCGCGCGTAAGCACTCGCGCGTTCTCGAGATACTAGAGCTACATACATCCCGTCCAGATGCCCTCGCGCGTTACCTCACACGCGCGTAAAACGGGTCTCTGGACGGGATGTATGTAGCTCTAGTATCTCGAGAACGCGCGAGTGCGCGTTCGCGATCGCGCTTTCTGGACAGGCTCTAAGAATAAGTTACTAGAAATTGGAGAAATTAGTCGTGACTTATTCGAAAGCTCTTATTTCGTCTAAAATTAGGTCATTGTAGAACTGTCACTCAGACTGTTACTTTGTTTCGAAATTTATTGATAACGAACTACGATCATTCATTTTTAGGAATTTTTAATTAGTGCCATACAGAATCACTGCCAAATCTAAACAAAAGATAAGTATTCTTACGTGTTATGTTTTGAAAGATTTTTAATCATACGTTTGTCTTATTTCAGTGTTTTTGTTTGTTAGTTTTTAAATTTTGCTTACGACTGATATCAAGCGCCGTATTTCAAAAGCTCAAATAAATGTGACTTCCAGGCGTTGAAAATTAATTGAAACAAAACATAAATTGAGGAAAACCCCAGAACCCTTCTGGGTGCTGAAAAAATTAAGCAAGGATTTCTGTGGGTTTATAAATTGCGGTTTCTTTATTTAATCTGTCTGATATTTTTGTTTGGTAATTGTTTTTGTTAATAAGATTCAAATTAATAAAATCTCTTTTCTTCTAATTTATCTGAAAAGAAACTCTGAATCTAATCTCTAAACTCCGAAACTACTGAGCCGATATCAAAAATAGTATCACCAATTTTTAAAATGAACTATCAGGATGGTTATAGGCTATATTTTATCCTGGTAGTTTCATTAGTACACCCATGCAAAGCCGGGTGCTGCTAGTACAAAGCGCCGTAGATCATAATCTATACCTTTGTTTTAAACTCAACACTTTCAACATACTGTACGATACCTGCACATATTTTTAAATAAATGCTCGTGCATTTTCCCTATCACTTTAAATTTTGACACCGTATTTTCTGGGCTCGTAAACCCGAAACCACAAAAGAACACGCTCCAAATTTTATTAAAGCGTCGATTTTTATAACCGGTGACATTATATTACATCCATAAAATGAAATTGCGTCAGATTGATACAATTATTTGAGTGGTTGGAGATGCGTCAGCCAAGTGGGACAAGAAGGTAGGTTCGAGTCCCACAATAATGCATTTATTAATTCCATTACATTTTTAGCTTTCTAGCAGCGTCGATGGGCTTGCAACCTGTCAGGTATGGGAAGCTAACCTCTTCTAAAAAGTGGGCATGTACCAAATAATGTACTTGGACAAGCCTGCACCTAAACCATTATCTTACCATTACCTTTCATATCAAAATTAAAAACAATGACACTGTTTATGCTAATAATAATATTATTATTATTCCCCTAACTAAACTATTAAAAACTTACATTAGTAAAGTCATAAAGATCTTTATTTATTTTACTTTACGGCCGTCATATAACGTGCACATTTTTTTACAAACGTGTAAATTTAACACGTTGCAATAAACGATGCACCACAAAAATGTTCACGACGCATTTTGTAAATTAAAAATGTCACAAAGTGGAATTTACGACGTGGGTAATTTTATATTCGGAGGTAAATTTATCTTTGTTTTCGTATAAAATTAATATCGACTTCGGTTAATGCATTTCCACGTTTACGACGTTCAATTAGCAAAGAATTGTGAAAAGATAAAGGTGTTTACTGTGTAGCATGGACGAAATAGAAGTTCTAATTTGTCTTGGGACTGAACATGCTCCAAATCAGTTATTGGACCACTGAAAAAAATGCTAGGCCCGCATCACCAGGTTCTTGCTTCTTTCCCTGGTGTAGGGAGTCGCGTTGGAACTGGCAATAGAGTCCCCTAGTTTTTAAGAAAGTGACGTGTCAAAGTGGTCTTTTATAAGATTTTATTGAATAAAAATATTTTGACTTTTGACTTTTGACTCTATGGTACTAGTAACTTGTATGTGCCATGCCAACTTGCAGGCAAGCAATTTTTTAACGCAACGGGCGAGGCATAACTTACCTAGTAGTAGAGCTACTGTAAATTTAAAGGAGTTTAGCTACAATGTAGGGAAGTCAAGTAATTCGTTCATCTCTCGAAGCAGCTGTAAAACGTAGGGATGGAGTAACCTGCAGTCTTGTTCTTTAAATAATAAAGTAAGATTTGAGCAGGTAGCCTCTACTGACGGAGTTTTTAGGCTCCGAAATGCTAAAGTTCATAGCTAAATAATTTTAAAAGTCGGAATTGAAAATGTTAAGTGCCTTTCAAAGCACGGAAACGTCAGAGGACGTACTTGTAAGTGGACGTACGAAAACTAAGTTTCGTGAAAATTTTCGTGTTCAGTTTATTTTAGTACAAATTGAAAATTGGAACCAATTCAGGATAGGTACACAAATTCAGTATGCACATTACGGATGTCCGTAGGACTTTCGCCATTGCAACGTTGTTATCTGTCAAAAAGTTTCATACATTTTATGTTGTAAACAAAGTTGCTATGGTGATGGACCTACGGACATCCGTACGCCGACTATAGATTTTGGGAATTAGCAAGCCATTGCCAGCTTGTTTTGCTACATTATAAATTTTGTTATATTATAGTGATCAGAGGTGCCGGTCAGTCTTAGCAATTAAATTAATACAACGGGAAAATTACTCACGTAAAATATTGTCGATTTAGATACCGACAATGTTTCGATTCTTCCGGAGAATCTTCATCTGGGTATGAGTGTGGTCACTCCTCGCGGGCGCATCGCACACTCAAAAAAAAAAGTTGAAGTTGAAAGTGAAATACTTAGTCTTAGCAAGCTCCCATTCCCATCTCTAATCCATGACTCCCCCAAGAGGTTTGTCTACAATGTAAGTTCGTGGTGTAGAAGTACCTTGTACATTGTATAATTGTTTATCTTACCTGTTAGAACTTGAAGCTCTTAGAAACTGATTACAAAGAAAACATTGCAATGTTATTATAGGACAATATTAATACGAATCGAAGCGCTCGTGGCGAAGCTTGCTAATACGTTCTTGATAGATCGTTAAAGTAAGATATTTTTTTTTTTTTTTAACCTATACTTTCCCACTGCTGGGCAAAGGTCTAAGTAAGATAATAAGAATAAAAAAAAAGAAATAATTTATTGTCCATAATAGAAGATACATTACAATGTTTGAGACTCCGTATCCTGGAATAGCGTTAGCTGTGGCCCAGGAAACAGTATTCTCCCAGTGACAGCAACCAGTAGTTATTATGGTATGTACATGCAAAATTTAACTAGACATGATTAACTAGAATGACTTTACAATAAAAAAAGTTAAGTAACGTTCTGAGCGGTCACTACATTTATAGGCATTTATAGTCATTTATAGTCATTTATAGTCATTTATTTGTAAACACCATTACACGTCATATCATACAATTTTGTTGCATACCCACATAAGGTATGCTTCAGTACCTATCTAGGTAGTACAAAATGGTGCTAATGTCTAACACGCATTAAATAGTAAATAGTAAATACTACTTGGATGGGTGACCGCAAGTGGCATTATCAACTAAGCGCTTCCGTGCTTCGGAGGACACGTTTAACTGTCGGTCCCGGCTTTTAAAGTCGTTATAACCATGACGGAGGCCTTTAGACAGCCTAAGGTGACGTACTCTGGTGACGTACTCTTTGGTGATGCACTTTTTCGTTTGAGTCACCAGAGTTGGCCACTTGCTCAAACGAACGAACAAGAATAAAACCGCGGGCAGAACCTAGTATTTTTAATAAAGGATAAAGAAAAACTCTCTGTCATGTTGCATAATGAGGTCAAGAAAGCTGTCCTACAAAGAGTCAGATGAATTCATCAGTTACTGCCACGAATTTGAATCTTAAAGTCATATTAAGAAGGCTTATTTTTGTGCAAGTGTGAATGAGACATCGGAGGGTGAAGACCTGTGCAAACATAATTTAATTTTTATTTTTTAAAATTTAAACTAAAAAACGCTCTAAACAATGTATAGGTAGGTAGCTTACCTGATTCATTTCATAATAATAAATAATAAATATCCTTAGACATTCCACACAGCGTCATCTAGTCCCAAGCTAAGCCACTTAACGCTTGTGTTATGGTAACCAGATGACTGATATAATACATAAATACATTTTTTTTGTAAATACATACATATTATAGATAGAAAACACCCAGACACGGAACAAATATCTGCAGAACATACAAACATTTGTCCCGTAGCGGGGATCGAACCCGCAACCTACGCGTCTCAAAAAGACTTAATGGTTGAACATAAGATTTAATGGTTAAAGAAATTTATCTCAAAAAGACTACAAAAGTCACTTACATGAAAAAATAATAATTAAGTAAGTATAGTTAGTAGGTCGTATTCGACAATTTGTAAGTAGGTAGGTAGGTAAGGTAAGTAGGTACCCATTCAATGTTTTCATGTATCGTCAGTTATGTATTGTTTGAGTTTTGTTTTAAATGCATTGAATGAGTTTACATTTTTTATATGATTTAAATTTAATTAAGATATTACAACTTATGAATTAATGTTCAACTGTTAACTCAGATATTTAAGACAATTAAGTTTACTGACATCGAAAGGTACAATTACTACGTTAATAAACAGGTAAAAGCCAGAATGTACCCTTCAAGTATCTACCTTCATAAATATTAACGAAATGTTAAACAGTTTCACTGGTACCCCTAGCATTGGTTGGTGTTTATCGATAAAGTTCTGCTAAAATATCTACTAATGCCTACTAATAATGTTACCCCAAACACAATTGTTTTATTTAATAGATAAATATAAAAATTAATTACAACTTTGTTACGATACCTAACACGACGATATTTGTTTTTTTTATTTACAAAAAAATACCTAATGACCTATTTATAAAACAGAAAAAACTAATCCGAATACTTGTTAATATAAAGCAAAGAATAAGCTGTAAACCATACTTTAAAGAAAATAAATTGTTAACATTGCCATGTATCTACATACTACAAATGTCACTGTTTGTAAGAAAATATAGAACTTTGTTCCTATCAAAACAAGAAATAAACATCACTTATAACAGACGCAACAAAGACAAACTAGTTCAACCGCTTACAAAGCTAAAATTACTCCACAAAAGCCCCGAATTCAGACTAATTGAAATCTATAATAAAATTCCCTTTGACATAAAAAACGAACCAAAAGATACCATCTTCCATAATAAATTAAAAACCCTCCTAATCAATAAATGTTATTATTCCGTTGAACAATTTCTAGATGACAAATTTACAGATTTCGTTTAATTCTAAGCCCACCCTACATATGATCACCAATAAACATGACTTACGATTATTATTATTTTTTACGACATACAATCTTTAATTATTTACTTTGACCTATCAGCTTGACATTTATTTAACTCATCGATATTTTAATCTGTGACAATCTTACCGAGCAATTATTATTATGATTATTTTATGCATGTTTACAATAAATTCAATTATTTTTAATATGTAAAATCAAATTGCAGCGCCCAACAGGGTGTATGTACCCACTATACCTAGCTCACTTTAGACCTAAGCTACACAAAATGTACATACAAGCAATTAATAAATGATTAATGATTAAATTTTACACTTAATTTTTTTTTGTGACTACATCAGTCATCTGGTTACCATAACACAATCATTAAATTGCTTAGCTTGGGACTAGATGACGCTGTGTAAAAAAATACAAGGATAAATCCAAGGATATTTATTTATTTATATTTACTTTATTAACTTGTGCTATAATACCAGTCCATGACGTTCGCAGTATTGCCCTTTCTAAGTGGAAGGGATACTTATGACCACTTTTGACTATCCTACTAATATACACATGCTATCAAATTAAGCCTTTGCTATGTTTATTGTTAAATACATTAGTTTAACTTAGGCATACAATTTACAATGTCCAATATCTCATCATCATAATATCTCATTTATTTTATCATCATTTTAATCATTTAAGTATCATTATTATTTATTATTATCATTTAAGGCAATTTTATATAAAATCAGTAAGTAAATGACGTCAGTGCTGACGCTGAAGCGGTCGTAGAGAAGCTTGCTGACGTTCTTGATAGATAATCGAAGTTAAGCTACGTTCTGAGCGGTCACAACTTGGATAGGTGACGGCCAGTGGCATTAAGTAAGCTCTTCTTTGCTTCGGAGCTTGCAAATTTTTATGAAAAACACCCCTGGTTTCTAAATCATACACTGTTCTAGCACATCATTTATATAGCACTAGCTGCGCCCCGCGGTTTCGCCCGCGTAAGTCCCGTTCCCGCGGGAATATCGGGATAAAAAGTAGCCTGTCACTCTCCATCCCTTCAACTATCACCACACAAAAAATCACGTCAATTTGTCGCCCTTTTTTTTTCCGTGAAAGACGGACAAACAAACAGACAGACACACACACACACTTTCGCTTTTATTATATTAGTATGGAAGTATGGATATGGAAGTATGGATATATGAAACCTACATAAACAAAACCATTGGTTTGTAAATCATAAACTGTTTTAAGACATAATTGATATACGAGTAGAATGTAATAAAGGTGTTAAAAGTTTTCGTCATTTTCAAACGCCGTAAACTTAAAGGCTCTGATCTATCAAACTCAGGTGTTTAATCAAATAATGGTAACGCCTAGCAATCACCGTATTTACATTGACTCTTCGATTTGTTTGTTTCGACTATTTACTTGGAGTTTCTGAAGTTGGTTTGTTAATTTACTGCCACCGTCTTATGACATAGCTACATAATAATAAATTTACTTTACCTATTATATTATTTCATAACTACTTAATGTAAAATAGATATAGCGATTTGGTGCCAAACTGTAATGTTGTAGTCTATAATCATCATCATCATCATCTCCCTGCCCTTATCCCACTAGGTGAGGTCGGCACAACACGTTTCTTTCTTCCATTTCCCTCTATCGCTCGTCATCTCAGTACTAGAGTAGTCTATAATGTGTGTAATAAATAAATAAATAAATAAATAAAATGACTGCAGTTACAAGTTCGCTGATATCATTCTGGTGTAATAGCACAGAATAAAGATGGTAATAGGTTCCATGGCCGAGCTGGTTAAAGGACGTTTATTTTTTGCTTGCTTTAACGTGTTCGAATCCCGTCGGTACCCATTTAAAATTTTGGTAAGTATGATTTTACAATTATATTAATTTAGTAACCTCTATTTATTAGTTTAGTAAGTGTTTTATTAATGTACTGCATTAAAATCTCACTCACTCATTTAAGAGCTAGGTGCCACAGACAGACAAAGACAGCGGTCAAACTTTTAACATTCTTCTTTTTGTGTGGGGGGTTAAAAAGCATAAAAGTCAAATTCTGATTCTCTACACTCCCAAATTGATTTAATTATTTAGCATCTTAAGTATTAAAAACAAATAACGGTGACCGCTTTACAGAAACCTTGGTTTTAGTAAACTGGATCAATTCAAACAAATGGATCATTCTGTTTGTCTGTCTGGAGAGTTAGAATTTGTTTATTTGAAATGAGACAAGTTTTAAGTTTTAGTTTACGATAAAGTTTTTGTAAAATTATTCGGCCGAATAGTTTTATTTATATGACCTCTGAGTTAGTTTTAAGTAATAAAAAGTTATTGTTTATAACTTTTTACATTAACTTAGTTTTTGACCCTTTTTTTAGGACAAAAGATTTTAAGAAGATACTTAAGTAAGTAATTTATTTACTAAATTAAAATATCGTTATTGACAATTCAGCTGTTTCGATTTTAGAAGTTGCTAATTGATTTAACAATCTAGCCAATCACGAGAAAGATAATTATTTTCGACGACCAATCACGTGTGTTTATTTCTCTTCTTATTAGCTCATTTCAATAAATGAAGTATAGTTAATTAGCAATTTTGGTAATATTTCCATAATATCCAAACATAAACTTTTAAGCCAATTAAAAAACCCTTTGAAATCGTGTATTCCCTTACTCAATTACGTACGTACGATTCACAATTACCACAAATAGATTACTCGTTGCGCACAATTGGATTACAAACACCGAGCCTTGACGCAAGGGGCTACCGTGAAATTGATTTTTCCAACCGTATTTTGTATCTACCTACTTGCTTTGTCCATTTAGTCCTTTTTCTGTATTCCAACATATTGTGTGTGTGTCTAAACAAATTATTTTCTTTCTTTCTTTCTTTCTTTCTTTCAAAAAAAATTTAATAAATATGATCACGACTGTATCCCAGGGAACGCTGGACATGTCTTTCAGTTCTTTATGTAATTCTTTAGATCCTTTGAAGATGTCTAATAGGGTAGTCAGAGGTATGTCCAAACACATTATTTGGTACACCCACATTTTGCCTTCCATACGTGACAGGTTGCAAGCTCATCGACGCTGCTAGAAAGCTAACTGGTTTCCTCACGATTTCCTTCACCGTTCAAAGCTCGTGTTAAAGCGCTTATAAATTTTTCTACACGAAAAGTTCATTGATGCACGGCCGGATTCGATCCCACGACCTTTGGAATGGAAGTCGAGGTCTGTTACATTCACGGTAGGCCCAAGTCATGTTGCTAACATAATCACAGTCGTAACGTAATTATTTCTTCTTCGTAATTAAACAAAGGTTTTCTGGAAAGCGGAAAACAATATTTATAAATGTATTTTTTTGCAACCTCTGTTGGCGTGGTGGTTGAACACACGGAGACGCGGAGGTTCCGGGTTCGATTCCCACCACAGGACAATGTTTAACAATTATTTTGTCCGGCTCTGATCTATAATTTTATTCTATGTAATGTTTTTATTTTTCAAATACGTAGACAAAAACGGACATCAAATAACGGGCGTTGTATTTTAAGAATCCCACATTCTCAGCCCAACAGTGGGTAATAATTAATCGTTTAATCGTGTGGGTGTTGAGTATGCCTTTTGGCATTTAGAAGCATGTTCTAAATTAATTTAGTAACTATTTTTCACACATTTAATCGAATTATGGCTCAGTCTCGTCTTATTACACGCTTGAAAGTACGAGTACAGTTATAAAATGAAAATAAATGATGTAATTAGCTAGTTTTAAATAGGAAGGCGGCTTTTATATTCAACTATAAATTTTTATTTATTTATTCTTTAATGCACAAAAAATAATAAAAATAACATAAAACTATAAAGGTAATCGCAAAGGCGAATTTAACCCTAAAAAGAGCTCTCTTCCTGTAAATCTTAATTTTTTGGGCTACAGCGGTTAATGCATTTATTTTTCAAATTATAATATACTAGCAACACCTCCCGGCTTTGCACGGGAGTACTAATAATGCTACCGAGACAAAATATAGCCTACAGTACTAGATGGCGCTAGTAAAAATGACCCGATACTAGATCGCGCTGACGAAAACGCGCGGCGCTGAATGACCTCCCCATACAATCAAACCAACATTTTCTCTTTATAATATTAGTAGAGATAAATGCCTCAGACATTTTATTTCCGCGTCGCGTGTCAGCACAACATACGCTTGTGACAGGCCCGAGGTCCATGATTTTACACACATTTTCGTGTAAAAACCTTGAAATAACTTCCGAACGTTTTCACGTTATTTATGAATTTATGCAAAATTATGCCGAGTTGTAAAATGCCTGTTTCAAATTTATTCTTTTGTGTACTTATAGATACAATTTACTTGAAATTAATTGAAATATTATTTGTATAGTCGACAAAGAAAAAGGTTTACCACTCTAAGGCTGAATATCATATGCACGTACAAAACATCAAGGGCTATTTTCGCTTGACAGATTGACCTGCTACGTCAGAATCTGTCATTCAGTAATTCTTAGCGAATAATTTTATTTATTTATTTATTTATTTATTTATTAGTTGCATCAACAAGGAGTACACTAGCACATGCTTAGAGTAAAATAACTTAAATTAAAATCTAGTGACACCTCAATTACAGATGCAAACCTCATGCAAATTAATGACAATTAATTAAAAATTATATAAAAAAAAAAATTAAATTATGAACAATAAAATAATGAACAATAAAGCGATAATTACCTAATTTAATTACAATTCATTTAAAAAAAAAAAAACATAAAATTTGGCTAGTTACAATATCAATAAGAATACAATAAGACATGATTCAAAAATTAAAGTAATAAATGATAATAATTTATAAAATCTACAATTAAGTTTAATAGGTAATTAGGAATTGCATACAAAATGTTCCTTAAAATAGGGTCATAATGCTACGTTTAAAAGTGTGGAGGCGACATGAAAAAACATCGATATCGAGCTGTCTCTCCACTGCCACCCCATCACTACCTTCCACGAAATATGAGACAGTAGAATTATGTATTTTGTTGTAATTATTACCAATACGATTTAAGGGCGAGAATTTACCTAGATTAGTATTAGCACTGCCACTGAAAAATGGTTTATATTTATTTTGTCTAGGTAGACATCTTGGAATGGAAATATTAATTTGTGACAAGAGATAAGGAGTGTCAAGCAAGCTGTGTATCAGTTTATACAGAAACATATTGTCCAGCATTGTTCTACGATCGCTCAGAGATGTCATATTAAAATGACTCAGTCTGTCAGTGTAGCTTGGTATTTTTTTCGCCAAATGGTATTCATATGACAGGTGCCATAAGAAACGCTTTTGTACAGTTTCCAAACGCTTAACGTAAATTTCATAGTGTGGGTTCCATACCGTACTACAGTACTCGAGGGAGCTTCGTACAAGGGAGTTGTAAAGCATAATCTTAGTATTGGGCTTCTTAAATTCCTTAGAGTTGCGCAAGACAAAGCCTAAAGTTCTAAAACTTTTTTTAATAACATTCTCAATATGAACGTTAAAGCGTAATTTGCTGTCTAGTATGACACCAAGATCACGAATCTGATCCACCTCTGTAAGTGCCTTGCAGCCAATTGAATAAGAACGTGCAGTCAAGATTTTTTTCCTAGAAAAACGGATCACAAAGCACTTATCACCATTTAGGCTCATGCCGTTCAAGTTACACCAGGACACCAAGTTGTCCAAGTCCTGTTGTAGCAAGGCGCTATCACTAGCAGAATCAACAGGACGGAAAAACTTGAGGTCATCAGCGAACATGTAAAACCTCGAGTTACAAAAGCATCTCCCAATATCGTTTATAAACAAATTAAAGAACGTGGGGCCCAAATGAGATCCCTGGGGAACTCCTGAATGTGCTATAAATGGCTCAGAAGAGTGACCACCAACAACAACCACTGATTCTCTATTAGAAAGATAGGATCTGCACCATTTTAAAAAGATGCCACATATACCATGCTGGGATAGCTTACCTAATAGTAATTCATGATTTACTTTGTCGAAAGCCTTGCTGAAGTCAGTATAAATTGCGTCTAATGAGTTACCATGATCCATTTCTTCAGCAAGGTCCCCTACAAATGACACTAAGTTAGTAGCTGTAGATCTGGCTCTCATAAAACCGTGCTGTTCCAAAGCTATTAATTGCCTAACATGCCAAGATAGGGCCCGATTCACAATCAACTCAAAAACCTTAGCAAACACATTTAAAAGAGAAATTGGCCTATAATTGCAAACACTGCTGGTACTGCCACTCTTGAACAAAGGCAAGACAAGTGCCTCCTTCCAAGTCGTCGGGAAAACACCTGAACTTAGAGAACTGTTTATATATACATAATTATGTTACTGGGAGATGTCATCAAAAGTGGTAAACCAATTTCTTTGTCGACTATACATTTTCAAACGCAGCGTTAAAATACTCATTAAAGTGCAATAACTACATGATTTCTGAATAAAATTATGTTCCATGAAGAGAGCATATTTTTTAATTTAATTCGTTGATTTCATAGAAACGACCTTTTTAGCTCAGTAATTGGTCTTTCATTTTGATAGAAACCTACACAAACATTTATTTTTCAAACCAAAAATTATAAGTTCGTTCCTAGAACCCTCTGTTTAACTCATTAAATCATTTTCTCCGAATCATATCGGTTCTTCGCAGTCGACTTCTTCTAAAATATAATTTCCATTTTCAAAATAGGCTTCAGATACCGGAAATCGGATACCCGTGATCCGAATACAGCCTCCGGGGTCGATGACATCTACGTGAGGTCCATAACGAACACACATTCCAAGGTTTTGGGGTCTACTGACCTATTTAAATACTCATAACCTCTTAACGCCTTGCAAGCCAAAGGGACCCCGAAAATCCATGATTTTCTCATGAAAGAGAGAGACAGAATGTATGTCTATCGCGCACAGTTGTTATCTAACTTTATCACTGTACTTCATTTCTTGAAGCGAGCTAATAGGAAGAAAAAATAAACTCACGTGATTGGTTGTCGAAAATAATTGTGTAGGTATCTCGTGATTGGCTAGATTGTCAAATCAATTGTTTTATTGCGTTTATTTTTCTTCCTATTAGCTCGCTTCAATTAATGAAGTATAGTTGGCATCAGAATGCCAAGTTGAATAACCTAATCGAAAAGATTACAGAAGCTTTTTTTTTGGTTTTTCTTTGTTATGTAAAATTTTCTACGATTTTACATTATGAAGATTATTCTATGGGGTTCGGATTAGAGATACATACATAATATGTAAAAACAAAGCATAACACTGATAGTCCCCATAATTTTTGGTTAGCTTAAGTTTTGACGACATAATAATCGGCGCTATTATATTACTCTAATACTTAATTACTTATTTTATATTATTAATATTCAACATAATTGAGAAAGCTTTCACAACTTATTTCATAGCTCGTTTTATTTCAGGAACCGTATTTCAGTAATTAACACGAGACTCAAAAAGCGCTTTATGTTAAAAATATTCGAGAAGGCTGTAATTACATGCCTACCAAAACCTTGGTAATTAACCTGGCTCGTACAGTCGCTATGATAGAGGCCTTTAGGCGGCCTAAAGCTTTAGATACAAGTCTTTAGCGATAGGGCCGCCCATCGTACTTTTATTTCATAGTTTTGAATCTGTATTGTGTTTTCTTTTGTAAACAATAAAGTGCTTTGTCTGTCTGCCTGTCTGTCTGTCTTTACAAGAACTAATCTAGTTTTTAGACTAGTTTTTCATTAGCTTGCAAGTCACTCTTCGATAGATTCTATGGAATGGAAATAGAAAAAAAATGTCTTTGGAAATTTAACACAGCGTCATCTAGTCCCAAGCTAAGCAACTTAATGTGTTAGATATGACTGATATAAATACTTAGACACATTTTTTTTGTAAGTAAATACAAACATTATTTTAGTTAGAATACACCAATATCTGCAGTATATACATTTGTCCCGTAGCGGTAATCAAATCCGCACTCTCCGCGTCTCAGCTGAGCGAAGGCCCACTGCAACAAAGTGGTAGTCAAAAATGTTCCTGACAAGGTCACACAAGGTCGCGGCCTAAATGGGCCCGCTTTGAGATCGAATTGCTGCGTTGTAAGGTACTTCATACCCTGTCCGTTTGATTATTCATGCAAGTAATCCCGAATGCTACATGGATTGGTTATAGTTTTCTAAAAACTATCACCGTACTTTGACAGTGCTGTCTCTTAAATTATATACTAGCTGCGCCCCGCGGTTTCACCCGCGTAAGTCCCGTTCTCGCAGGAATATCGGTATAAAATGTAGCCTATGTGTGATCCAGCGTATCATTCTTTATTCTTTATTGTACACAAATAAATTGATACAGAAAAATATAATTTGTAAAGACATGTACAAAGGCGAGCTTAACCCTAAAGAGAGTTCTCTTCCAGCAAACCTTTGAGGCTAGAGAGAGAAAATTAAACGCTAAGGGTCGCTGTATACACAAAAAGAACTACATTTAGCTACTTATATTAGATTAATTAAAACAAATTTAACAACTAAAAATTTTTAACTAAAACAAAAACAAATCATCTATCTACATACCAAATTTTAATCAAATCGGTCCAGCCGTTTTTACGTGAAAGAAGTTTATTTTTCTTCCTATTAGCTAGCTTCAAGAAATGAAGTATAGGTAGTCCATTATGAATAGCGGGGTTCGTTTTAAAACGACATAGTTTGTCACTCAGCCAACTTCGGTAAAGGAGTTTTTAAGACACTTTAGGGACGTTTTGTTGAAAACAACTATTACAAAACATAATTAATGTTTGGTTAGTAATGTGGAATTTAAATATGGTCCATCTACGCGAACCTAATTTAAAAGTTGTTGATTTAACTTACTTAAAAGTGTCAGTACTTACATTCTAAATAATATAATATTACATTTCATAATATGAAGGGCCCGTATAATATTGACAACAACAAAGCCTCTTTCAAAAACAGTTTATTTCATTTACATAGTGTAAATGTGAATATTACCTACCTATTAATTTGTTAAAAACTCAGGCCTATACGTCTTTACTATACTTCATTTCTTAAAGCGAACTAATAGAAAGAAAAATAATCTGAAGTGATTGGTCGTCGTAATTCATTGGATTGGCTAGATTTGACAGTTG
Source organism: Xanthorhoe spadicearia (assembly GCA_947086425.1). Lineage (NCBI taxonomy): Eukaryota > Metazoa > Arthropoda > Insecta > Lepidoptera > Geometridae > Xanthorhoe > Xanthorhoe spadicearia. The sequence continues at coordinate 687,873 of OX352208.1, forward strand.
ACAATTTATTTGACAATCTAGCCAATTACGAGAATTACAATTATTTTCGACGACCAATCACGTGCGTATATTTTTGTTCCTATTAGCTCGATTCAAGACATCAAGTATAGATGATTCATACAGTGTCAGGATGTAATCTTTGCCTACACTTAACGGGACACTGTACTGCCTGGGACAATGTTGAGATGGTATAGGCTAGCCCAGCACCTAAACCACCCCTTCATTTGTTCCAAACTATTCCAACATACATTTAATATCCCCTAAACACGGTCGTCAAATACCGGTCTCCGTTTTCTAATAAACCTAAAAGCCTTAGATTGAACGCAATAATATTGAGTTCAATTTGCTAAGGCTCTTAGGTATTCAGGCTTAAATATTGCATGAAAGAGCTAATTCCTGAGCACATATAGCGATAAGCTTATTACCGAAGTATAATCCTACTATCCTATCCTACTATCCTACTATCCTATCCTACTTCCTTCCTACTAATATCATAAATGTGAAAGTTTGTGAGAATGTACCTATCTATGTTTGTTATTCTTTCACGCAAAAACGGTTGGACCGATTTGGTTGAAATTTGGTATGTAGATAGGTGATACCCTGGATTAACACATAGGCTACTTTTTATCCCGATATGAGAACGAGACTTACGCTGGTGAAACCGCGGGGCGCAGCTAGTATAAAAACTATTCCAATATACTACACATCGGTAGTTGCTTTTTAAGCATAACGAATCTTTACAAAATAAAAATAAATAAATAAATATCCTCGGACATTCCACACAGCGTCATCTAGTCCCAAGCTAAACAACTTAATGCTTGTGTTATGGTAACCAGATGACTGATACAATACTTAGATACATTTTTTTTTTGTAAATAAATACATATTATAGATAGAAAACACCCAGACACGAAACAAATATCTGCAGAACATACAAACATTTGTCCCGTAGCGGGGATCGAACCCGCGACCTCCGCGTCTCAGCCGGGCGTTCACCCAACTGCGCCACAGAGGTCGTCAAATCTTAGGTAACTATAAAAATATATTTATAAATTCACTTATAAGTACGAACGCATGATTAAAGTTAGAAATGGTAGACCACTTCATCTCATCTAATGAATAACATCTAAATAAAGTAACCACTTAAATTAATTACCTTAGGTCCCTTTATAAAGTTGTCGGGTTGAAGCATAAAACGTAAAACAACAGTTATTATCCATCAGATAACAGATTTAAGAGGAGTTAATGACTGCTTGCTAATTACGTCACAGGAAAGCGGATTCAGGGGGGTTAAAATGGCCGTTCGAGCATTTCTGCTAGCAATTCATAAAGTGCGTTAATTTCATGAATTGATTAGCAATTTCACCAAAATTTGGTATAACGGATCAATTAGAGCCATTCTACCAAATTTTGGTGAAAATGGTAAACAAATTCATGAAATTAATGCACTTTATTAATTGCTAGCAGAATTCCTCGAACGGCCATTTTAGCCCCCCAGTACTTTTTTCTAAAATTATCTAAATGTCTCAGATACATTACTTGCTACACGGCTATGTGAGTACCCTGCTTAACGCATTTTAATTTATAAAAATAACAGACGACTGTTATAACAAAGGTACTGTAGTATAAATTCCCTCAGATCTTTAAGTACTTAGTTTTTTTTTTTTAATTAATAATAATATTACTAGCAACACGTCCCGGCTTTACATGGGTGTATTAATAAAGCTATCAAGATAAAAGCCTATACCTATCCCGACAGTCCATTATCAGTTAAATAATTTTTGAAATCGGCTGAGTAATTTCGGAGATTACTTTCGTCAAACAAATAAACAAACCAACATGAGCTCTTTATAATAATAGTAAAGATTTAAAAGAACAATTTTAAATACTAACATTATTTCGGCAAAACAAAAGCCTTGGAAAACTGTCTATCTCAGTTTTTGTGAGACCTTTTTCATTTTCCCTTAATTAATTCAGAACTATGCGAGTAGTAACTGTTAGGTACTCTATGGTCCTTCGAAGCCTTCAGTCGGTACCGAGCCGCCCTAGTGAGCGAACCGCCCGCCCTACACCCATCCGCCCAAATACGTAAACTGAAGTGAAGTTTGTGTGTGAAATTGTGTTTTTGAATTTTGGTATTTTGGTGCAGTGATTCAAAACTTGGAGGATAAGGTATGTGGTAGTTTTTAGTAAAATTATTTTACTTTTAAAAAAAAAATTAGAAACATTAATAAGACACAAAAAAACATAAATACGAGTATTAGTGTCACCAGATTTAGCCACTTGCTCACACGAAAGAAGAAGAAGAAGTGTCATAAAGTTTCAAGAATTTTGGAGTCTTCGAAAAAAGTGTAAATAAGCAACTTTTAATCGTCATAATGTTTCCAATCTATACTACAGCTTAGATTCTCTGATAACACAGTTTATTATTTGTTCAATTTTATTTATAATTACTTTTATTATTTTACTTTCATTTTCAGAGGTTTTCTCCGAAATATAAATAAAAAAAAATTATACCTACATAGAAACTTTTTAAGTGCTTACCAAAGAGTAGTTTTAGATAAAATCGAAAATATTTTATTCAAAAACATTAATAGTGGTAATAATTATCTCCTCCATTCTTGAAGTCGGTTACAAACCGACAGAACGAACTCAATTGTATTTCAACCATAAGATTGTTCATTGTGTTTGCGAAGAAATCTCCAGATCAAAGGGAAAATGTAACTTGTTGAAACCCGAATAAAGATCTGAAATTTGGTTACATAACCCTGCTTCAGTTGAGAGCTTTTAACCTATTTTAGAACTGCTTACTAATAAAAAGAATCACTAAGTACGAGTATGTTATCAAACTTAAAAGTTTTTCTGTATTACCCACTACCTACCAAAAACATCCTCTCAGCTTAGCCGGCCATTTATTTATTTATTTATTTATTTATTTATTTAAAAAACTTAGGTACTACTTTACAGAATTCTTATTCTAAGGCATAGTAACTAGGACACATAAATCAAATATAAAAACAATAACAAAAATAAAAAATCAAAGAAATAAAAATAAACAATTAAACAACAATAGCCATATCCACAGGAAGAAAGAAAGAAAGAAAGAAAATACTTTATTGCACACCAAATTGATACACAGAAATAATAATACAAAAAGATCAGAACAACAATAGTTATGGTATACAATCGGCGATCTTATCGCTTTAGAGCGATCTCTACCACACAGGAACTAGACAGGAACAGCAATCGTCAATACGTGTGGGGCTGACTAGCCGCGGGATGTTTTTCTTCACTATTTAAAAATCATGCAAGAACTTATACATTTTTAAGATGAAAATTTCATTGAACCACGATCTTTGGACCGAAAGCCGAAGTACCTACCCCACTTGGCCAACATGGCTAGCTTACTATGTGTCCTATAAATCAGACTCACACATACCTATGGGTTGGAATATGCCAGCTCATGGCCCTATAAATAACAGACCTACATGACAGGAAAAGTTATATGCGTGTTCAAATATTGCGCCCTTTTCCTCTTCTGGTGATTTAAGATTTCATTTATTTATTTGAGGAAGACCATCGGCTCAAAAAAAATGGAGTAGGAAACTAAGTAGACATTATTAAAGGCCATTTACAGGTCTCCACTTATAGCGACAGAATAGTATGTAAAGAAAGACAACTGGATTGGAACTGGAAACATTCATGCTATATGAACGCGTTGTGTTTTAATAATAATAATAATAATAATAATAAACTCTTTATTTCAGACAACGTTGGTCCATAAAATAGAGAACACAAAATTTGAACATTACTCAACTATAAAAACAATCGTTTTTTTTTTTACAGTTTTATGATGTAATGTCATGAAAAAGTTAATAATTTGAAAAAACATTTATTTATCTTGCTTATTTTTCAATATTCAGAGTTTATACTACCTACCTCAGACGCCATCACAGTTTTTTATTATTTATTATTATTACGAGCCTGTAGCGTCCCACTGCAGGGCAAAGGCCTCCCTTCCTTCCTTCCACTCGTTTCTATTAAGATCTAATCGCAGTTTTTTTAAATGTTTTATTTTAAATGTTTAATTAAACTACATATAACTACCTCTCAAAAATTTTAGTAAGTATTTATCATAACATATAATATTAGGTAGTACGAGTATATTAGGTTAGGTAATCTTTGGTTAACAAACACCACTAAAACGATGGTGAGACATGCTTTGCCCAGCAGTGGTAAGGTTAGCAACAACAAAATAACAACATAGCAACAAAATAACAATATAACAACTGAGCGCTTCGCGGTTCTACGAACAAAGACCTTTACCACATATATTTAGCATTTTAGCCCCGGAAATGTGAGTCGGTTAATTAGTGGGTTTGTCACTAATTATATTTAAGAGGTATTAATTGAATATAAACTCTATGAAAATGGTGTTACAAACTAAATTGTAACGCTTTGTTCGGGAGTATAATCATTTTATCAAACGACTAGCTTTAATACAATATTCGGATAGGTATTTAAATTATCTTCAATTACGTAAAATTAATGACATAAATGTAGCAACCAAAATAATTGAGAAAGTAAGTTATCAAAATAATAGTATCGAAATTAGTAATCGTATACAGAGTGTCGTTTAATAGTAGCACTTAGTCCATAATTGTAGCGCCGCTTAAGACCAATGATTAAAAAAATATTGCTTAAGGTAGTACTGTGAGTGTCTATTTATTATTTAACAAAAAAAACGAAAAACATATGTATTACTTCAGTTCATAAGGTTTTAATTCATTAAAAACCAAGCATGTGACTCCTATCATTTTACGATAACTACTAAAAAAATTAACCCTGTAAAGTCCTTGATATAAGAAAAAAATATAAAGTTTTTATATTTTTCTGTGTTACACCACACATAGGTCCTTGATATAAATATGCATTTTAGTTTCTAATCAGAAAAGCTCTAAAAGCCCCGTTCAAATATCTGGAGTCTATTACAGGGTACATTGCAGGTTGTTGAATGAGATTAGCACACACGGCGAGAACAAAGGCAGGCTTATACACGTGACAACGAGATACGCTCAAACAGGACACATTCAATGGAACTCTGAACCTATTCGGAAATGTGGAACGGTTTATAATGTAGATTTGATTTACCTGTGTTTAGGTAAATGTATGAAATGGAACAGAATTACCCTGAGTTTAGTTAGGTACCTTAGGTAACTCAGGGGGTTTTAGGTACTCATAAATATTCATTTTGAGTTTTGTGCATTCAAAAAAAGAGAAGGACTACCATCTTTATTTTGTGGCACCACATACCATTTAGAGTTTACACACATATTCAAGGCCCAAGTCCCGACCACCTGGTGGTAGTGCGTCCGGGGCATCCAACGTGTTAAAGATTTTTATAAAAAATTGAGTTTAAAATATTGATATTATGGTAAATATGTGTTAGTTTTGTAAAATAACATTCCATAAATATTTGCATGATACAAATCTATTTAAATAATTTAGTCGTGGGTTTTTTTTAGATAGCTTTATCAATCTAAAAAATCTCTTATAGTCTCTTTTTAAGTTAATTGATAAATAAACACTATTTTAAACTACTCCTTACGTTTCTTATACAGCATAAAAATTTTGAACTCAACAGAATTTAATTTATCTCTTACTTTAAGAGAGCAGGAAAATAACGCGTATCTCAAGAGCAATCGTACAAACATAAAATATTCAGCAGATTTACTACGACCACTTGAAAATCACTTTCTTCCGTAATTTGGCAACCAGCACAAGTGGGTGGGTACGAGTAGAACTCTGAGTAATTGAAAATCGAACTCGTTTTTCCTCGTACTCAACTCACACTAAGACGACCTCTATGGCACAGTGAGCGAAAGCTCGCCTAAGACGCATAGGTTGCGGGATCGATTCCCACAGCACAGATGTCTGCATGATCTGCAAATATTTCTACTCGACATTTTATAGTTGTTTATGCAAATAGGTTTGTACGCTCTTTAGCAGAATCTAGTGGTTCTATTATTAAGTTAAGACCTTTTATATTGTTACCTAGATTCACAAACCACGAATAAATAAATGAAATGAAATGAAATAAATATTTTTCTCGAGTCTGGGTGCGTCTATGTATATTACTAGCGGCACGTCCCGGCTTCGCACGGGTGTACTAATAAACCTACCGGGATAAAATATAGCCTATAACCACCCGGACAGTCCATTCTACCAACCCGTGAAATAATTTTTGAAATCGGCTGAGTAGTTTCGGAGATTACCTCCGTCTAACAAACAAACAAACAAATTTTTTATAATATTATATATAGTATGGATGTATGAAAAGCAGCTCAGATTAGACAATTATGCAATTTTTTCCAACAACAGAACTTAAGTCTTTGCCTACATTTAAAGGGGCAATGTAGTGTGTATAGGTACATACAATGTACTATAGGTACATTGTCAACAGACTCAAGAAATCATCGTAATTTCACGGCGCTGTAGCCTCATTTGTCCCTAATTTGGTCCCGAAAGACGCAGCCCAAAGCAACAAGTCCTCTGGGTCCTATTCCAGAGGCTTATTACGTACCACGATAGTAATGCGAATGCAAGATGGCAGCGATAATTGAAATTTTTTCGCTTATTTATCATTAATTCGTATTAGCTAAGGGCGATTAAGCAACTGTCGTTTGTTTGCAATCTATCTATGTATCTTCTATTTACAATTCTACATAAATAAAAGTGAATTGCATTTCTATTTGTCTCGCTAAAACTAAAGAATAACTGAATCGATTTGGCTAATTTTAGTTTTGTAATATACGTAAAAGCCAAGGGAAGGTGAGAAAATATGGAATATTTAAGAGTTATTCGAAAAAATAACCAACATATGCTGACCTGCGATCGTCACGATGCATCGTTTTTGATTTGTAGAGTAGGGCAGTCTTGAGACACGTAATAAGTCTGCCGAATCTTAAGCCGTCTCGTTGGACCACTTCACCCAGTTCTTCAAATTTAAACAACAATGTATTTCGCGTTTCTTGAATCTCTGCCAAGGTTTTTGTCAAAACATCAACAGGCTCACGATACTCAGATGTGAAGATATATTTTTTAGATTTAACAGTTTTATAAACTAGTAGTAAATTTGCAATTGATTCATATATGTTTATTAATGCCTATGTGTTATTCCAGGGTATCACCTATGTACATACCAAATTTCAACCAAATCGGTCCAGCCGTTTTTGCGTGAAAGAATAACAAACATAGTACATACATTCTCACAAACTTTCACATTTGCAATATTCGTAGGATCGTAGGATAGGACGTAGGATATCATAATATCAGATACCTACACAGTTTCAAAAGTTTTACTTATCTATCACAAAAATTGTAGTTCCAAAACAAGTTATCAAATCAAATAGAACAATAACATTATTGTCTATTATAATCTCATCAAACTGTTCAAATAAAATCGATACTCAGCGTTATTTTTTATTTTCATAAGGCATATTGGGCTTGCCATCAATCATGCGGGATACTGGGTACAGGGGTGGAGACAAGTGTTTGTTTTTAAATATTTTTATCGTACTTGTACTGCCTTATTCTCCTTTAACAGTTTTTTTAGGCATTATCTCACTTGTAACTTGACCAAAATAATGAAAATAACTATTTATAAAGCACAGTTTCATTTGTGCCAGAAAATCTATCATTAAGAATGACAGTGAAACCACTGCATTATCTTGGCACTTAAATATTTGGCAGCGACATTTTTCTCTTTAATCCCCAAATTAATTCGAAGTGCTTCCGTGCTTGAGTGTACGTCCGGGTCAACCAACACAATGGCCGGTCAAAGGTTCCACATACATGCATAGTTACAAAGAGTTGGAACCATGTCAAATGGAGTTTCAGTGCTTTCAAAGTTATGAATGGAAAGGACTCTTGATAAATTTAGATCATTATTATATAGTTTTCTTTAAATTTAAATAATAAATAATTTACATACCTTCAGTAAGCTTATAATATTCTGGCGAATATTTTCTTTTTATAGCTTACTCATGCTCTGGCAGCCTGAAGGGACGCGTGGTCGCGGTCGGCCGAGGAAGCGCTGGAGAGACGATCTTGACTCTTTTAAAAGAGACTGGTACAAAGTCTCAAAGGACAGAGATGGTTGGAAAACATTGGGGGAGACCTTTGCCCAGCAGTGGGACAACGTAGGTTAGAAAAAAAAAGCTTACTCATTTAACTTATTATTTGCCGCAACAAATAGAATTAAAATATTATATTATTGTTTGAGTATTCGGGCATAAGATGTTTTTAAGGATGACTGTACAAAACATTGTAATAAACAGCCTTCTTTTATATTTCTAAGATGTATTTGCAAATACTTAGCTTGGCTTGTTTTTACGTGTCTTGTTGTTATTTTTGTGTCTCGGTAAAAACAAATCATAGTAAATGTAATCTTGTTTACAATTTACTTATCGAGCCAAATGTTTGTTTTGCGTGCTCAGTCAAGTTGAAGGTCTTAAAGGCTCGTATTCAGAGTCTGCAGTCAGGCTTGATTAATCACTAAAGTATCGTTTTTTGTGTTCTCTATGGAAATTGAGTACTTAATAGTCTCTTAAAAACACGATTCACACAAATTCTAAAACGTGCCGTAATATTTGTCAGCCTATAACCATTTGGCATTTTCTTACTTGTCAGATTAAAGAAACACTTCAAATTATGCTACAGTTAAGCACCACTTAGGTAGCGTTTTAGTATTCGGTCGTTAGGTGCGTATTCAGTCTGCACTCAGGCTTGAGACATAGCTCAGGTATCGTTTTTTGTCAAAACCTTAACACATTCAATGCCCAGCACCCCGCGGTCGTCTCCGTAGGAGAGGACCGCGGCCGCGCTGCTGGTACTAGAGGGAGTGCGTCCTGGGCACCCAACGAGTTAAAACCTTGGTATAAATAGGAGAATATGGTAGAACTTTTGTTAGCAATTGTACATACCTGTATTGACCTCTCTTTCAAATGCCAAAGGTTGAAGTATGCAGTAGATTTTTCATTCCTAAATTGGTATACCACCTGTAAATCAAAGTGTTCAGAGAGAAATAAAAAAAACATTAAAAATTATTTGTGTAGGACCTCAAGGATCACTTAAAAATGTACAGTCTTATAAGGTAGGCGACTCTATTGCCTATGTAAATGGTTTATTGTTAGATATAGTTTTGATATTTTACGTTTAAACCTACTAGTCCCTACTGTAGCTCATTAAATTCAATTTCTCTCAGCTTTTTGTATCTCTGTAACAAACCGTACAAAACTTGATTAATTTCTAGCAATAAAATAGTTTCATCCGTAATTATTTTACATTGTTTAATTTGTTAGCTTACAATTTCCACAGTATTCCGAGTTTTTATTAAATTATCAACCCAAATGTTGAGGGATGCAATGCAAATTTAAAGATAAAAAGGGTTGTTGAAAAAGGATTGAGTAACTAAATTGTACAGCTGTAGAAACAATGTCAGTTTTGTTACATTTAATTTCTGCATTCGTGAAGTAACAACTGTATTCAGTATTTTTAAAAAAATATTCACATTTTTTAGACTACCCGCGACCAGGTAGGTAATTAACGCGATAAAAACCTGTGTAAAAATAGTTCTAAAATATGAATTGCGATCGCTAAAGTTTAAGAATAAAAAATATACACCCCTGAAAAATATACTTTTGTATAAGTACCACCAAACCGTATTCTCTTAAAATTTAAAACAAAAGATCTTACCTCCATTGCAGCTAGTAACTGCCATTTCCTGCCCCTAAGAAAATAAACACGTTCCTTTGTTCAACAATGATATAAATTGCACACGTACCACACAAAGGATGCTGGAACTGCAGTGACCATGACAGGACCGGTAGTAAGGGAGATAAAACGTAAAAAAGCCATTAAAAAGCGTGTATGTTTTGTGACACATTATACGCGATTTAAGCGTATGCCTTTCCTTATAATGCCTAGTAATAATACGGTCTTGATAGATCGTCGAAGTTAAGCAACGTTCGAGCGCTTCCGTGCTTCGGAGGGCACGTTAAATTGTCGGTCCCGGCTTTTAAAGTCGTTAAGCCATGACGGAGGCCTTTAGGCGGCCTAAACACTCCTTCACCAGAGTTGGCCACTTGCTCATACGAACGAGCGAGCGAGTATAATCCCGATTAAGCGCAGAGGATGGTTTAGGTGCTGAGCTGAGTGAGCAAACCGCACTGCATATCATTGGCCTAGGCACTACAGCTTTATGTTGAACTAGCTGCGCCTCCCGTTACCTGCCAAAATATCCCGTATTCATGGGAATACCGGAATCAAAAGTAGACTATGTGTTAAGTTAGTATATGAGCTAACCTGGTGCTACATTTCATTTAAATCGGTCCAGCATTGCAGCAGTTCGAGCGTTTACATAATAAGTAGCTCTAAGTGGTTTTAACTTTCTTACATACAATTCAGTGTAAAATGTTATTTGTTCAATAAGTACCTAAGCTAAAAGCAATCCAGCGAAGGTTGTTACAAATTATTAAAATGTTGCCATTTTTAAACCTAGAGAGCAGTAAATCCAGTTTTCGTGGATCTAAAGAAAGTAATAAAAGTATTTTTGCAATTTTTCTACTTTACTCCAAATAGTTAATTTACTTTTAACTACGGTCTCGCTAAGCCGGTGATTTACTGAGGAAATATCTCAACGGTCGTTAGGTAACACCTTTCACCTCAAGTCCTACTGTCTAAAATAACTATAAACGTCAGGAAACGGACGTAATACTAATATATTAATAAAACTTCGCGTAAGAAGACCACAAAAACTTCAATAAGATCAAATTAAAAACAATATCATTGTTATTTCTTTTAAACTTTCGCGATCACAATTCATAATTTTGAAATACCTATGTAAGCACAGGCAACTATTGTAACATAGTCGAAACGTCGGGAATAAATAAGGTAATTAATGCGATAAAAACCTGTGCTAACAATATTATTATTTAGCATTAATCATACGAGTATTTACATATAAGTAGTTAAAAAAAGATTAATCAATCCATTATGAAGTTAAAGTCAGATAGATAGAAAATAGTTCATTTTCAGTTAAGGTCAAGAACTGCTTTAGACCTTAAGATTACCTTAATCAAATTTCATTAGTCTTAGAACATTTTGCGTTAAAGAGTCTCATTCTGTACCGTGATTGTGCCTCTTAGCCAGTAAAATGCTTATTACCTTGCAGCCATATTGTTGTACTCACAAAGAACTCTAATTGGCGAAGGAAGCATTGAATTAAGCACAATGACTCACGAAAGGTTCGTACATTAAGACACAAACCTTGAGTCTCACCGGCATTGCTATTAATATTTCTAACTGAAATAAAGAAAAAAAAACATTTTTTTAGTAGGATCTCAAGGATCACATAAAAAAATATAATTAAAAAATATAATAAAATAGAATATAAATAAAATAATAATACAAAACCAATTACTAAATTCTAATATACACTTTATTTTTTATACTCGTAGATAGACCCTAGACTCCAGACCCGAGACATAATCAGAAAATTCAACCGTTTGTCTCGCGTCTCTGATCGAACCCGCTACCTTGCCGTCTCAGGTAAGCCTTCCCCCACCGCGCCATGGAGGAAATATTTTATATCAAGGCTAATGCAGATTTTGGATTCCAAATAAATGTTTCGCGCTCGATGTAACTTTTACTTTGAGTTGACCTGTATAAGGCGAATAATACGCATTTGGAAATGAGTGCCTAATCGTAGCACTATTTATTTTGATTAGTGAATGTGGTAAGTTATTATTATTCAGTGAAAGAATAATGAATTAGGCAATCATCTATTAAAGCTTCTACTCAGCAATATTTATTGTTTATTAACTGTTAATGTAATGGAATATAAAATAATGTATAATAGTTTTTTCTAGTAATGACTATTAAATGTTTATTCAATGTTTTTAAATTTTAAAGCCGTCATCGTAGAACAGATATTCTTAATTATAATATACCGGCACAATACGAAGAAACCAATAAACTATGCTAGTTTACTACGGTAAGCAATCCCGGCTGTTACTGTCCAATAACAATAGTAACCGGTAAGATACAGGTACTAAATAATACCGGAATAACCAGTATATACCGGTGATACCGGGAAAATATGAAGTGGCTGCTCAATAACACCCCGTATTCACAAATAGCGCCTGAAATGTCGTGTAGTAAAATAAGGTGTTTAGTATTTTGTGCCTGAAGTCATGTTTTAACTAGTTTTTAGGTGATAAAATATCGACAATTGGTGCAGAAAACTATTGTATGTTATTCCATTTCCTTCTGTTTTATGTTTAAAAATTCAAATCTTTTCATGTCCATTCGATTTTATTACGAATTCAAAATCATTCGGCGCTGGAAACTGTATACGAACAACTAAAATTGGGTATTTCCACTTATACGATGCAACATTTCAAAATGTAATGAAGTAAAACACTAATTAAGCTTGTCCTATTAGTACTGAAGAACTTTACAACTTTTAATAAAGTAGATAAATATAATTAATTCATGATCATCATCATCTCCCTGCCCTTATCCCATTAAGTGGGGTCGGCACAACACGTTTCTCTCTTCCATTTCCCTCTATCGCTCGTCATCTCAGTACTCACTCCTTTCACACACATATCTGCACACACACAGTCCATCCATCATATTATATTATATTATATATTAACTCATCATCATCCATTATATTATTAATTAAGTTTCACCTTAAATTTTGCCTAGTTAGCAGTATGAAAAATAGTACATTTTATTTCTGTTTAAGGAACTTACTACATCTGTCACCAGTGTTGGCCACATGATCATACAAACGAACGAACGAACCGAATCAATTACTTATTTTTTTAAGCTCTTCATATCGTTTTTCCGGTACCAAAAATTAAAATTACTAACATGTCGCAAAGCAACAGTTGCCTAAAGTTGCCCGCTTACAAAGTCTCTCAAGTGCCCACCATTTGAATAAACGAGTAACTGTGCGTGTGCTATTCTTTTTTATTTGTTCCGCTGGATATTAAGAAAAGCATTCTGAACGTTTAAAACACTTTTTAACATGAGACTACATTGCGAATTTAAAAGAATGTTCCTTGGGTTTTTTGGCGGGAATTTGAGAAGACCTGTTTTCCTTTTGGCAATTCCTCTCTTCTTACAAAATTTAAGTCGGTTAAATAATTTTTTTTTCAGCTTGTAGAGTAGGGAATTATTCTAATACAACTTACTAAAGTCCAGATTATAATAAAAAAATGGACGACCTAACATTTTTCACTATGGCATTCCCTTCTTTTATTAAAAAGAAAATGGCGCTAAAATAAGTTTACGATGATCATTCTACAAGAAAAATGTTTAAAAACTTATCACATTATCAAACTATTAACGTCCTTAAAAGTTATAAAAATATTACAGACTTATATTATAGATAAAAATTTTTTAGTAAAATGCTATAGTAGTTTGAAGTTTGTGATCGTCATTAGTAAAAGATGAAATGCATGACATGTGTTTATTAAATAAATATATTATACAAATGTCATAGTTTTGTCAAGGGGTGTCTTCAACTATGGCAATTGTATATAATTATTAATTTATAGTTAAAAAAATTATTATGTATAAAGTTAAAGTCACCTCACTATCTATAATTGCATGCCACCTAGAGGCGAGTTGCTGAAAAGTGACGGCGTTAGGTTATTTCGTTACGGAATTTCGGGATTCGGTCTCCACGCTCAAGGCCCGCGATAGAAGCTATGCAATAGCTTAAAAAACTTGTTATCGACTTTTCGCAAAACTACTCGAACGGTTAACGTTAAATTGAAGCAGAGCAAGCTCCTCTAAAGAGCTTTAACCGATAACGATTAATGGACAGATTATAAAATTTGAGAATTGAATAGATAATTATCTTCAGGGGCTTAATAACGAATAATCAATTTATCATTATGATATTTGTCCAGTGAGCCGTGTCAGACAAGATGGCGGCTTAGTAATCCAAATGTTTTGAGTTGAATCTTGGCCAAGCATCAATACATTTTTCGTTTTGGATAAAGTATAAGGAATATGATAAAAACATTGTTTTTCTTGTCCAACACGGTAATTTAAAACTAAACCTAACTCATTAAAAGAGCCTCTGACTACCCCTCCTAATATATACATCAATTTTATAATAACCTACCATTTCCACTTCCATCCAAAATATGAAAGGACGAGGTATATATATATAATACACCTACTTATACTATTTTACTTTTATTTATTTAGAGTTGAGCGATCGACCAAAATTTTGTTTACCTTATATTTTTATTTTTAAGTAAGTGTCCTCATGTAAGTGACAGTGTCTTTTATGAGAATAAATATCTTTAAACCTATTTCCAATAGATAATGTAGCAACATAGCCTCTATTGTGTAATAGCTGATTTACACAGGGTCAGTGACTGACTTCAAATTCGAGGCAAGTCAGTGCTGACCCGAAAAAAACCCTGTGTAAATTGATTTGAAGTCAGTACAGTGGCTTGAAGTCAGCGCTGTACTGACTTCAAATCAATTTACACAGGGTTTTTTTCGGGTCAGCACTGACTTGCCTCGAAATTGAAGTCAGTCACTGACCCTGTGTAAATCAGCTATTACGTATGTACCGTAGGCTGTACTTTGTATGTAAAAATCGGAGAGTGAGTGCGTGTAAATTGGTTTGCATGATTTAAACCCAACCTACTTATTTATTCTGGACAGCCCGCATACAGATTTGAATGAGAACCAGTAGAGTAGAAACAGGATTATTCAAAAACAGTCTCAAGTGTATTGTGAAAATGTTGAGTTTGCGATGGAGGTAAAAAATGTTCTTACATAAGAATATACATTTTCCTTACAGATTAACACATTAAATGTCTCTGAAGTTTGTTTGTTTCTTCCCAATTACGTGTAAGGCCGGGTTCTCACTACGCCGGACCGGCAAATCTGCTGGTCCGGCATAGTGAGAACCCGGCCTAATATGGATTATTTCACTTATAGTTATTATTGTTTAAAAGGCTGAGTAGTTACGGAGATTACCTCCGTTTGACGTCCGAAAATACACAGCCGATTTCAAAAATCTTCTTTCACTGATGTGTATAATAGACTGGTTGGGATGGTTATAGGCTATATTTATCCCGGTAGTTTCATTAGTACTCCCGTGAAAAGCCGGGACGTGCTGCTAGTCAACAATTTCGAAAAAATTTATATGTTTTTAATTATTAATTGAATACTTTCTGAACACCTTTGTTGTATAACAAGCCACTTTCGAGTTGGCATGGCAAACAACAAAAGCGTAAAGGCGTAACTCACAAAGTTTCGCGTCGTCAACTGCATGATAAATAGAAAAGTTTGCAAAAGTTTAGGCCTTTAAACATGTAGCAGAACATTCTTTGAAATTAAATAATGTGTAAAAAAATATGAAATTATAAGAGGAAGAATTAAATTGGTGGTAAAATTACAGTAACGCCAAAATAGGCCAAAAATTTTTAATCATTTTTATTTTTTATTTGGTTTATTTTTCGATAGACTCGGTGAACAGAGTATAGGTAACTAGCTAGGTTGCCTTATCAATGTACTACCCACAAGGATAAGATCATTATCATCATCGTCTGACCTCCCTCTCCCTCTTTAGATGCCACTTCTAAGCAAAGCCAAATTAAGATCTATGATCTAAGTAAAATTATTCATTAAAAGTCAAAATATTATCGTTTAAAAGCACTAAAAGACTGTAAACGTTTTTATAAACCCAAACCTTCAACACATAAACAACTGACAACCCTTATTACATCCAAAACATTAAACTTCATTCTCATTACCGAGAACCTGTCAAAAGTGGTTTCAAACAATCAAAAACCGACCCTAACACGTGTGCAGAAACGTTAGAATTGAGCGGTGGTTTGAGTTGTTTATGTATGAAAAGTTGAACCATCCATCAGGTAATTGTTAAGTTCAGTTCTGTGTCTTTGTAAAGAGCTCGTAGCTTTGAGTTCAAGTGATTAATGCTCTTAAAATTCTTTTGAAAAGGTTTTGAATTTTCTTTTTTATGAACCAACTTTTTAATTTTAAAAAGAAGGAAAACAAAGAAATAATGCTTATACTTACTTCATTTCTTGAAGCGAGCTAATAGGAAGATAAAATAAACTCACGTGATTGATTGTCAAAAATAATTGTCTATCTCGTGATTGGCTAGATTGTCAAATCAATTGTCAATTGACTTTGTCTAACAGGTGATTTTATCTTGGAATTTTTATATGAAAATTCCAATGAATCTTTGTGGATAATATTGAATCAGTGTGGAAAATAGATTTTATAAAAGTTTTTTTAATCATTTGCCGATGTTTTTGTATCTAGAATCTTGAAGTCACAAGGAAGACCTCTACAGTCTAGAGGGTAGAAAATGATGCATTAGAAAGTTATTACTATGGTGACCTCTCGCTTGTTTTTTTAAACATTGCCGATTTGAAAAAGTTTGTTACTACATAAAACCGATAAAGTAACCAAAAATATCACAACAACAGTTACAGGAAAAAACATTTTATTTCCTTCGAAGAACCAATAAAGGATCCGATCTTTCACAATCAAATCTATTTCTATAATAAGATAAAAAATAATCGGCAAAATAATTTAGCGAAGCTTTATTGATATGACTTTTTCCATTGACCTTTTCAATACAATAGCTATTTTAATGGAGATAAATAATAAATAATAAATTTCCTTGGACATTCCACACAATGGCCTTTGCCCTGCAGTGGGACAATATGGGCTAAAAATAAAAATAAAAATTCCACACAGCGTCATCTAGTCCCAAACTAAGCAAGTTAATGCTTGTGTTTTGGTAACCAGATGACTGATATATTACATAGATACAGTTTTTTGTAAATACATAAATATTATAGATAGAAAACACCCAGACACAGAACAATATCTGCAGAACATACAAACATTTGTCCCGTAGCGGGGATCGAACCCGCAACCTCGGCGTCTCAGCCGGGCGTTCGCCTAACTGCGCCACAGAGGTCGTCAGATACCCGTAGTTAATGCCTACATTATTGCTGTCGTATACTCTCTTCTATTCTATATTCTATTCTATTCTATACTCTAAACATACATTACAATATGCATTCTCAGCACGTTCAAACTCTCACTTTACTGATTTTGTTAGCAACTTCCTAAAAAAGAAACAGAATGACATACTCGTAAGTAACAAAAGCCCATTATAACAACTGCCACTAAGAAAAGTTAGTATGTTCACTCAAAGCTAAACTTCATACATTTCTCCACAAAGAAAGACACAAAGATGAAAGTTACATGAAGTAACTGTACATTGTGTATCCCGTTTTTTTTCAACTCATGCTGTCCAACAAACCAAAGAAATAAATTAAATTTGTAACAAAGCATTTTCATTTTCATTTGAGGTTCTAGCGCAAGATCGTGACGTCTGGAAGCAATAGGGGAAGCCTTTGCCCAGCAGTGGGACACGAACGGCTGAATATAATATAATATAATAACAAAGCATTCTTATTCACTAGTCTACATACTATTATGAATGGGAAACTTTTTTTTGATTATTAAGTACTATGTCTTACAGACAAAAGTCATAATAATAATGTAATTATTAAATAATAGCCTAATTATTAGACTTTCTTGTCTACAAAAGATAATTTACGCAGCGTTGGCTTTAAAAGTCGTTGTTAAGCCATGACGGAGGCCTTTAGGCGGCCTAAAAACTCCGTCACTAGAGTTGGCTACTTACTTATACTCGTACGAACGAACGAATGAACGAACGCAGCGTCCGATTGTCAAGTCCAGCACGTTACATAAATATTTGTGTAAAATAAAAGATAAGCTTTTATTTACAGAAACTAAACTAATACATATTTACATAACTGTACAAAATACAAATAGAACCAGTTGAGCCATATAAGGACCGTTGCAAACGGTCTCTGTGTCTGTGTGTTAATATGTGTATGGGATACCGAGTGTACACCCCCCTCAACTTACAGAAGCGTAAGATGAGATGTAACTCTAAGTACCTACGTTGAAAATTGCCAAACCGTTTAAGTAGAAATTTTAAAAGTTAAGCTTGAAGTTGCGGAACATGCTAAGCATCGTACGAGCTTCAAGTTATTATAGAAGTTAGCACTTTTTTCAGATTTTGTACGAACAGATTTGGTAATATAATGCGGTGACTAGCAAAACTTTTGATAAAAGTTCTTTTGGTAAGTCATTCTGAGTCTGAACCATTTTAAAATATATAGATAAATATATATATGTTTGAGGTGAATCGGTAGGCCTTGGAGGGAGGAGATGCTGCACAACGCCCTCCACACTGCCGAGGACAGAAATAGATGGAGAAATATCATCAGAAGAAAACTGATTTTGAAGGGTGGTCACGACCCTCAGCATTGAGGAGTACGACCCAAGGAGGAGGATATATATGTTTAGCTGTGTACTTGGGTAGATATTATGAACATGATAAATTTAATGCAAAAACTCTTTGATGTCTTGATCGTGTAACAAATCATTAATTCACAAAATTAAAGATGTTGCACTAATAAGGGTTTATTCCAAGATGATATTTAATTCGTATATTTTTTACTGACATTAATAAATTAATTGTAATTTTGTTATTAGAAAATATAATAAAATTCTACCCAGTTATAAACTTTTATATTTTTTTTCTATTCTTATGGGATTCGAATCCACGATAAGCGATCGTCCAGACACGTGCAGAGAGGCCTTTAAGAACCTCGACAAATCCTACCTGTAACGTAAGAATTACATTTTTGGTAAGATGATATTTGGCATTGCCTAAGGCAAGGGATTAAGCATTGCATTCTAGTATATAAATACCCAGCTTAAGCCCAAGCATTGGAGTCCGGTAAGGTAGCAGTCGAGTCGAGGCGACCATTAATTACTGTCTCTCCATTCACTCCACTTTCAAAGGGTGTCCGATAACACAGTGTAAAATTTACAGAAGAATAAAATAACGTAAAGCGAAAGCAGAAAGAGGCAAAGTTTGGAATGTGAGCAAGTGGCCAACTCTGGTGACGGAGTTTCTTTTTGCATCAAAATAGAAAGATATTATATATATCTATATGACACTTTACTTATTTATATGCCTAACTACAATTGCGATAAAATCAAAATTAACCTAAATCAGGTGGGCAGTTCATAGGCATGATGACAGTAATTAAATAAAAAATAAAAAAATAAAAAATCGCTAAACTACTACATTTACTGCCGCTGAGTATAGATTTTCTGGTTTTGTCCAAAACTTCAAAGAATTTATACCTACTCTTTTAATACCAGGTGTTTAGCTCTCAAGAAGTGCAACCAGTTTCCTTAGTAATAAAAGCGTACGAGTGCTTTTACTGAAGATTTTGCGAGTGTGGTATAAAATCTACACCCGCACATAAAATAACACCTACTCATACTCACACATAAATGTAAAGATTTATTTTATGTTATATAAACCCAAACCTTCAACACATAAACAACTGACAACCCTTATTACATCCAAAACATTAAACTTCATTCTCATTACCGAGAACCTGTCAAAAGTGGTTTCAAACAATCAAAAACCGACCCTAACACGTGTGCAGAAACGTTAGAATTGAGCGGTGGTTTGAGTTGTTTATGTATGAAAAGTTGAACCATCCATCAGGTAATTGTTAAGTTCAGTTCTGTGTCTTTGTAAAGAGCTCGTAGCTTTGAGTTCAAGTGATTAATGCTCTTAAAATTCTTTTGAAAAGGTTTTGAATTTTCTTTTTTATGAACCAACTTTTTAATTTTAAAAAGAAGGAAAACAAAGAAATAATGCTTATACTTACTTCATTTCTTGAAGCGAGCTAATAGGAAGATAAAATAAACTCACGTGATTGATTGTCAAAAATAATTGTCTATCTCGTGATTGGCTAGATTGTCAAATCAATTGTCAATTGACTTTGTCTAACAGGTGATTTTATCTTGGAATTTTTATATGAAAATTCCAATGAATCTTTGTGGATAATATTGAATCAGTGTGGAAAATAGATTTTATAAAAGTTTTTTTAATCATTTGCCGATGTTTTTGTATCTAGAATCTTGAAGTCACAAGGAAGACCTCTACAGTCTAGAGGGTAGAAAATGATGCATTAGAAAGTTATTACTATGGTGACCTCTCGCTTGTTTTTTTAAACATTGCCGATTTGAAAAAGTTTGTTACTACATAAAACCGATAAAGTAACCAAAAATATCACAACAACAGTTACAGGAAAAAACATTTTATTTCCTTCGAAGAACCAATAAAGGATCCGATCTTTCACAATCAAATCTATTTCTATAATAAGATAAAAAATAATCGGCAAAATAATTTAGCGAAGCTTTATTGATATGACTTTTTCCATTGACCTTTTCAATACAATAGCTATTTTAATGGAGATAAATAATAAATAATAAATTTCCTTGGACATTCCACACAGCGTCATCTAGTCCCAAACTAAGCAAGTTAATGCTTGTGTTTTGGTAACCAGATGACTGATATATTACATAGATACAGTTTTTTGTAAATACATAAATATTATAGATAGAAAACACCCAGACACAGAACAATATCTGCAGAACATACAAACATTTGTCCCGTAGCGGGGATCGAACCCGCAACCTCGGCGTCTCAGCCGGGCGTTCGCCTAACTGCGCCACAGAGGTCGTCAGATACCCGTAGTTAATGCCTACATTATTGCTGTCGTATACTCTCTTCTATTCTATATTCTATTCTATTCTATACTCTAAACATACATTACAATATGCATTCTCAGCACGTTCAAACTCTCACTTTACTGATTTTGTTAGCAACTTCCTAAAAAAGAAACAGAATGACATACTCGTAAGTAACAAAAGCCCATTATAACAACTGCCACTAAGAAAAGTTAGTATGTTATAGTAGTAAAATTTACAGAAGAATAAAATAACGTAAAGCGAAAGCAGAAAGAGGCAAAGTTTGGAATGTGAGCAAGTGGCCAACTCTGGTGACGGAGTTTCTTTTTGCATCAAAATAGAAAGATATTATATATATCTATATGACACTTTACTTATTTATATGCCTAACTACAATTGCGATAAAATCAAAATTAACCTAAATCAGGTGGGCAGTTCATAGGCATGATGACAGTAATTAAATAAAAAATAAAAAAATAAAAAATCGCTAAACTACTACATTTACTGCCGCTGAGTATAGATTTTCTGGTTTTGTCCAAAACTTCAAAGAATTTATACCTACTCTTTTAATACCAGGTGTTTAGCTCTCAAGAAGTGCAACCAGTTTCCTTAGTAATAAAAGCGTACGAGTGCTTTTACTGAAGATTTTGCGAGTGTGGTATAAAATCTACACCCGCACATAAAATAACACCTACTCATACTCACACATAAATGTAAAGATTTATTTTACGTTATATAAACCCAAACCTTCAACACATAAACAACTGACAACCCTTATTACATCCAAAACATTAAACTTCATTCTCATTACCGAGAACCTGTCAAAAGTGGTTTCAAACAATCAAAAACCGACCCTAACACGTGTGCAGAAACGTTAGAATTGAGCGGTGGTTTGAGTTGTTTATGTATGAAAAGTTGAACCATCCATCAGGTAATTGTTAAGTTCAGTTCTGTGTCTTTGTAAAGAGCTCGTAGCTTTGAGTTCAAGTGATTAATGCTCTTAAAATTCTTTTGAAAAGGTTTTGAATTTTCTTTTTTATGAACCAACTTTTTAATTTTAAAAAGAAGGAAAACAAAGAAATAATGCTTATACTTACTTCATTTCTTGAAGCGAGCTAATAGGAAGATAAAATAAACTCACGTGATTGATTGTCAAAAATAATTGTCTATCTCGTGATTGGCTAGATTGTCAAATCAATTGTCAATTGACTTTGTCTAACAGGTGATTTTATCTTGGAATTTTTATATGAAAATTCCAATGAATCTTTGTGGATAATATTGAATCAGTGTGGAAAATAGATTTTATAAAAGTTTTTTTAATCATTTGCCGATGTTTTTGTATCTAGAATCTTGAAGTCACAAGGAAGACCTCTACAGTCTAGAGGGTAGAAAATGATGCATTAGAAAGTTATTACTATGGTGACCTCTCGCTTGTTTTTTTAAACATTGCCGATTTGAAAAAGTTTGTTACTACATAAAACCGATAAAGTAACCAAAAATATCACAACAACAGTTACAGGAAAAAACATTTTATTTCCTTCGAAGAACCAATAAAGGATCCGATCTTTCACAATCAAATCTATTTCTATAATAAGATAAAAAATAATCGGCAAAATAATTTAGCGAAGCTTTATTGATATGACTTTTTCCATTGACCTTTTCAATACAATAGCTATTTTAATGGAGATAAATAATAAATAATAAATTTCCTTGGACATTCCACACAGCGTCATCTAGTCCCAAACTAAGCAAGTTAATGCTTGTGTTTTGGTAACCAGATGACTGATATATTACATAGATACAGTTTTTTGTAAATACATAAATATTATAGATAGAAAACACCCAGACACAGAACAATATCTGCAGAACATACAAACATTTGTCCCGTAGCGGGGATCGAACCCGCAACCTCGGCGTCTCAGCCGGGCGTTCGCCTAACTGCGCCACAGAGGTCGTCAGATACCCGTAGTTAATGCCTACATTATTGCTGTCGTATACTCTCTTCTATTCTATATTCTATTCTATTCTATACTCTAAACATACATTACAATATGCATTCTCAGCACGTTCAAACTCTCACTTTACTGATTTTGTTAGCAACTTCCTAAAAAAGAAACAGAATGACATACTCGTAAGTAACAAAAGCCCATTATAACAACTGCCACTAAGAAAAGTTAGTATGTTATAGTAGTAAAATTTACAGAAGAATAAAATAACGTAAAGCGAAAGCAGAAAGAGGCAAAGTTTGGAATGTGAGCAAGTGGCCAACTCTGGTGACGGAGTTTCTTTTTGCATCAAAATAGAAAGATATTATATATATCTATATGACACTTTACTTATTTATATGCCTAACTACAATTGCGATAAAATCAAAATTAACCTAAATCAGGTGGGCAGTTCATAGGCATGATGACAGTAATTAAATAAAAAATAAAAAAATAAAAAATCGCTAAACTACTACATTTACTGCCGCTGAGTATAGATTTTCTGGTTTTGTCCAAAACTTCAAAGAATTTATACCTACTCTTTTAATACCAGGTGTTTAGCTCTCAAGAAGTGCAACCAGTTTCCTTAGTAATAAAAGCGTACGAGTGCTTTTACTGAAGATTTTGCGAGTGTGGTATAAAATCTACACCCGCACATAAAATAACACCTACTCATACTCACACATAAATGTAAAGATTTATTTTACGTTAGTTTTGTTGTAAGTTTTATAATTTTATGAAATAAATAAAACTAGGGTTTTTACTATGCACATGATGTTTTTGTATACCTCTGAATGAAATTAAGTCATTAAAAAATATATCAATTTTTCAATATTTATTTATTTTCTCTCAACAAACTTAACGTACACTTATATATTTAACTTGACCTTAATTTTACTCATTAGAAGATATTCTCGTATTTTGAATAATAAAGTTTACCTAAACTCAATGTAAAAATACGCTCTTTAAAATAAATACTTAATAACAAACATAGCAATGATTTACAAAAGCTGAACTACTACATTCATATCTTTACAAAATGAACCATCTCAGGATCGTTGTTAACGATCTATAGATAGCTCAACAGGCCTCAAGCGTGCACTACAATTTTCGAAAATAGTTTCCACTTTATAAATTCGTCATCAGCGCTCTCTACTACACAAATCCAAAACGAAGCATCGTGCCAATTTTCGCAGGTCAGCTTATGTTGGCTATCCTTCCGAATTCAGTTTCCACCAACTTAAGCTGACCTGCGATTTGATGTCGAAATTTAGTTTTTCGATGTGCAGTAGACCCCCTGTTTCTTATATTCTGTGTAGGGTACTCCAGTTTTTGGTTTCGCCGTTCAAAGCTTTCAGCGGCATTGCCTTAGTAATTAGCTTTCTGTGTCGCGAATAAACCTTAGCACTTTTAGAACTTGCTTACTCTTGTTTCGATGTAAGTTACTGTAAGTGGGTGAAAAAACTATTGATTCCTTTCGGCTTCACGAAAACGTTTAAATGGATTTCACTGAAACTTGGAATATAGATACATAGATAGATAGATGATATATAGAATATACATATTTTTAGGAAAAACATATATGGTACTTTTTATTTAGGCAAATACACATATAATAGTTCAATAAAGCTTTTATCTATCTACCATGCGATTAAATCTGTGGATTTAAGCTTATTTTAAATTACCTTAAAGATCTGAAGTCTACATAATGCCTTTCGAAAAGATTTGTCATATTTACCTATTGTTCTTTCATTTATCTAAACTATGATTTTTTTAAATAAATTAGACTGTTTACTTTTAATTAACTCCCATCAAATACTGCCATTTCATTCAAAATAAGTTACTTCCTAACAACTTCTTTCATCCATCACTTTCAGAATGCAACTTCAAAACTAAAAGACAATCATTCTCCCACTCAGGCGCTAATGAACGGAAAATTTCACGCCAAAACAGTCTTTACGACCACAACTTAAGGGATAAAATTGCACAAAGTCTCCAAGATAACTTTGTAGGACGTTGTAAAAATTTTACTGTGTTTGATAAAGTTAAACTTCATCACGTAACTTTGTATGGACACTATTTTCCTACACTATTAAGGTTTTATAGGAAGATAGGAAGTATCATCGTAAAAGATTTAGTCAATATCATAATATATCTGAGCCATTAGACTATACTATATTGATACGTAACAACGAAAACGAGATAAGCAACATTTTCGGATAAATTGATTTAGGTTATAGTTATGGTAGCAGTTTGTAACTAACAGAAACCCAGAAACTAAATTTCTAGTTATTTACATTTCTCTTAAAAATATAGTTAGAACTAGTTGAAAAGCTAAAGATCATTCCAACGATCTATAGGTAGCTCAACTAAACGAAAACTTTTGATTATTTATTAATAAAAAAGACGTGTGGCACTCGGGGACTGCCGCGGTAAAGCTATTGCATGCTACCTAGAGGCGAGTTGCTGAACTAAAGTGACAATTAGGTGATTTCGTTACGGAATTTCTGGATTCGGTCTCCACGCCAAAGCCCGCGATAGAAGCTATGCAATAGCTTAAAAAAAACGAATATATATTTCTTTCTTTCTGAGAAAATATTCATCTACACTAATATTATAAAGAGGAAAACTTTGTTTGTTTGTTTGTTTGTTTGGTTGTAATGAATAGGCTCAAAAACTACTGGACCGATTTTAAAAATTCTTTCACCATTCGAAAGCTACATTATCCACGAGTAACATAGGCTACTTTTTATCCCGATATTCCCGCGGGAACGGGACTTACGCGGGTGAAACCGCGGGGAGCAGCTAGTCTTAAAATAAAAACTTCCTTAAGCAATTCCGTCCAAACTTACTACTTGTAAAATAACCCAATATTTACCTCAACAACGTGACGTCATTTTCATAGTAATCTCTATAACTCGTAACTAGATCACAGACTATAAAAATGAGTGTTGGTTAGTGGCAATTTTAGTGACGAAGTTGGCACGAAACGAGTTTTTCCCGAAAACCTCTCTACTTCCTGAGATAAAATACGGACCGTTGGACAAGGTTTTATGTACGTAGAAACGTCGTAGCATCTCGTAGCAATGTGCTACGACAGCTACGCCGTAGACCGTAGACCTAGTACATATTGGAGAGTATTTTTACTATAGACGTATCTATATAGGTAATAGTAAAGGAGTTTACACATAAACTTATACATTTTCTAGAGTTGTAATTACAACCATCACAATCGTCTTGTCACATTTTGCAAGGTTAACTTTCTATACGTGATTGCAAGCCCATCGACGCTACTAGAAAACTAACCACTCACGTTTGGATTTGAACCCACGACCTTCAGATATATGTACAAACAATTGTATTATTATAATCATAAAACAATATATTTTTTTAAAATAATTTATGCGTCTCAGTGTAAACGCACCCTTACTTTTAACTTAATTAATAGTCTACAAACGCTATGAAATACTTTGCCATTAATTATTATCTAAATTTACGACATTCCTAAATTGACAGATAATGGAAATAATGAATTTATTGTAGCTATTATGTCATTCAGGTGTGAATATTAATTATTATTTGCTAAATTAACAAATAAATGAGTCGTGTTTGAACCTAACGTCCAGTCTCAATAACCTTATATTATTGCTTCCTGTTTGTAGATTTACGTAATTTTTTTTCTTGTTTCTTTTATAGCAACAAAAAGAGATAGCAACAGATTTAATATCGGTTTACTGGTGCATAAGGCGGAAATTTTTTACTAAAACCTCTACTTATATAATTTTTACTAATAAACTTTTACCCACACTCACCTAACTGTCTGTATAAATAAATATATACCTAAGTACATAATATTATATGTTAGGTATAATTTAATATTATTTTTTCATGTAAACTATTAAAGTCGGTCAGAAATAAGTACATGTTCCTCGGCTAGTCTCTCCACCATCAACAAAGTTCGAGTCACGACCCAAACTACAAAACTAGGGAGCACTGTTCACCGTGTGCTTAGTACGTTTCACTGATACACACTGACCACAATACATAAATACATAATGTATTAATTATGATGTACTAAAAGTTATATACCTTTTTTGTAACACAATCGAAACGTCGGGAAATAATATAAAAAAGGTATATAACGCGATAAAATCCTGTTTTTTAGTTTGTACCTACTAATAGTTGGTTGCTGCTCTGCCTTTTATTCTGTAATCAAAAAAGTTAGTATACAAGCATTTTCAAGATTAATACTATTATTTAAAAGCTATAAAACTTCGGGCTTCGAGCATTTAAAAACATTTAACAAATTTTTAAAAATACGTAACCTAGGCCACAACCTCAATTTTATAACCAAAACTTTTATTATTAAAATTGTGGATAACGTATTCGCATTCATCGCGTAAACTCCTACCAGCTTTGCTTGTAAAGCCATTATATAAATATTATGT
Organism: Xanthorhoe spadicearia; assembly: GCA_947086425.1. Classification (NCBI taxonomy): domain Eukaryota; kingdom Metazoa; phylum Arthropoda; class Insecta; order Lepidoptera; family Geometridae; genus Xanthorhoe; species Xanthorhoe spadicearia. The sequence continues at coordinate 715,045 of OX352208.1, forward strand.
AAGTACTACGTATTAAAACTATTGCTATAAATTTATATATTTTATAGTGTTTAACCACACTTAGGCATTGCATTTATAAATAAAAAATCTTACTAATCTTGTGTCTCGCAGATTCGAATATCCGCCCATAACTTTCAGTAAGATTTTTCATTTATTGCTTATAAATTATGGATTATGTATTCTGAGTCATCGCCTCACCTCCCAGTGGGGCCGGCACGTACTGAAGTTGCAGCGCTATTGAAACTAGTTCCTGAAAACGTTTTTCCACCTTCATACACTTTCAGAGGTGATCTTAGTGACTAACGACGAACTAGCTGTTTTTCTTTTATGATATCTATTCTATACTAATATTATAAAGACTAATAGGTATTATTGGTTTGTTGGTTTGTTTGGCGGAGGCTATCTCCGAAACCACTCATCCGATTTAAAAAATAAATAAATAAATGTTTTGGACATTCCACACAGTGTCATCTAGTCCCAATCTAAGCAACTAAATGCTTGTGTTATATTAGTAGGTCCATCCACTTCACGCTAAAAAGCACTCACCACATCTGCTTATAGTCAAAAAGACTGATCGCAAGATAATAATAACAAAAAAAATATTGTAGTTAAAGGTAAAATAACATTCAAAGAGACCATTCTTTAAGAATAACGACCGTTGCGGTGTGAATGACCATTTCCCCGACACTTGGAAACCAATTGTCTAAGATAGTATATTTAAGGAGATCGTAACAAGGAAGGTTATCTGAAAGATTTGTGTGTTTGTTTTCGTAAGGGTTCAAGGCTGGACCTAGTTCTGTTTCAAAGGAAGTTTCATACAATAGTTTGTATGTCTGTTTCATTGTGAAGGCTTATTTAGTAGACTTGGTGCGAGTTTTTTTGCGTATTTTAGTAAAATGGCAGACTAGGTAAATAAATACTAACGGGTTTCATTACTTAACTTTTTTATTCAGAAAAGAAAAACTTATCACAAGACCTTTGTAAGTATAGAATAGTCGAAAATAATGTATAGTTTTCGTTCTTGAGTCAATAGAGAAATTTAATTTCAAAAAGAAGCCTTTGTAATTAATCCTGGATAGAACTACTCTGGTACCAAATCTCATTTAAATCCGTCTATCCGTTTGAGCGTGAAGGAGTAACAAACATTCAAACTAACCTACACAGAAACTTTCACCTTTTTAATAGTGTGACGTGATATGAATAAAAAAACATGTACATTATACCTACATAGTAAAATTACACCTCAGTTCAGAAACATTTCTTCAAAATGTTTTGGTAAATCTAATCTCATTCGACTTTTTCTTATGAAATGTCCTTTAGATCTTGCCTTTGATTAAGAATAAGATTTGATTTTATTTTAAGTAAAAGACATCTCAGAGCTTCTATTTATTTCAAGCAGTTAAGTATTTACAAACCTCGATATGAAGGTCGTGGGTGCAAATCCCAGACGTGCATCGGTTATACCTACAGTCCAAAATCCATTAATACCTCGTTAAGTATTCATAATGATTTATCTTTCAAAGTAAAAATTAATCACATTCACACGCAATAATAAATAGATGAAACAGATTTGTTTGTACTTTCGCGTACAAACTAATACAAGGTTTATGATTTTATGAGCTTAGTATTTTTTTATTTATTTATTTTAGGAAGACCATCGGCACAAAGTAATGCAATAGAAAACTAAATAGACATTATTAGAGGCCATTTATAGGTCTCCACGAATAGAATAATATAAACTCCAAGAATAATCGTAGAAAATTGTCTACATTCGAAGGTATGCTGTTATCGATAGGATCTTCGCTCTATTTCATCTTAAATCGGTAACAATTTTTATTAACTTCCTATTGGGGAGGGAATTTTGAAACGGCTGGGCTCATAAAGGACCTTCGTATATCGTCGCGTTGCCCCAAATTGCGTAGAGTGCTGAGAAATGTTTTAGGGCCAATGTATTAGTAGTTTTTGCACTTGACTTTGTGCTTTACCATCATATTTTTTTCAACTATACCTATATTTTTAATTGATTTTGACCGACAGAGATGGAAACAATTGGGGGAGACCTTTGCCCAGCAGTGGGAAAGTTTAGTTTAATAAAAAAAATTTTTTTTTTAGAGATGGCAACAATTGGAATCTGTTCGTGAACGCATCTTTACGCAAAAACATTGCCGTTAAACAAGTGATCAATAACACGCGAAACACGACAAACTTTATATTAGACCATTTTGATTTTTGTTAAAAGTTGCTTACTATACATTCTAGAACCTTCTATAATAATATGTTTTAAACCGATATTAGGTATATTTTTTTAATTATATTTAGGTATAATATTAAATCGGATCGGATTTATTTGGAAAATATTAAACAAAATAATTTCTAAAGCCATAATATTTATACTTTCATTTCCATTTAAGCGCATTATTTATCTTTAACATTATCTGTATCTGCATCACTCTGTATCCACAGACAAATCCCAAAAATACGAGATTCCATCAATTACTCAGATAAATTAGTTTTTCCTCGTGAACACCAGATCCGGACAAATTACCCGCTATTAAGGTATTGTTTGTCTGAAAGCTCTCTATTAATGGTTGCAGCCTAAAAGCTATTGCAAACTGGGCGACTAGTCGCCGCATCTAGTTGCCGCGTTTAGTCGCCGAGCTATCGCCTAAGTTTGTGGAGCTCTAAATAAAAAACAGCTTATTTGTTGAGTCGGTCAACTCCGAATTCACTCCTCTCACATTCATATCCTCGTTCACACAGTCCATCCTTCTCTCTCGGCATTCCTTTACTTGTATATCCATCCACACTCATACTTATTACTTTCTCAATTATGGAATCCGGCAATAGAAGACCAATTTTGAAAATTATTGTTTGTAATACACTGACAAGGTAGTAACATAAAAGTTGTGCTATCTTCAATGTTGTAAATATATAAATTACTAGCTGCTCCCCGCGGTTTCACCCGCGTAAGTCCCGTTCCCGCGGGAATATCGGGATAAAAAGTAGCCTATGTTACTCGTGGATAATGTAGCTTTCGAATGGTGAAAGAATTTTTAAAATCGGTCCAGTAGTTTTTGAGCCTATTCATTACAACCAAACAAACAAACAAACAAAGTTTTCCTCTTTATAATATTAGTGTAAAAAATGGTAATAATCAATTAGGGTCTTATTCATAAAAACTTGACAAATTAATACAGGTTTTAAGAACGTTTTTTTCTTGTCACCCATATGTCAACGAAAAGAGATAGCAACAGATTTAATATGCGTTTTAGCTAATACAGGTTTAATACAGGTTTAGGTCGAATATGCATAATGGGGTTAGCTTTTAGAGCTGCTTTTACATTCTCTTCATCGGAAGTATTTATAATCCTTTGGGAGCGTATATTATTTATATTTTTTGTTTTAAAGTGCTAGATTTCCCAGAAGTAATACAATATTTAATTTAAGCTTTCAAAACTCTAGGTTTTTATTAACGTGTTGATTTTATCTGTTACGGCTTTTTATTTTACCATAACACAAGCATTAAGTTGCTTAGCTTGGGACTAGATGACGTTGTGTAGAATTTTCAATGTCATATTTTTATTTTATTTATTTGTTGTTGTGCAGTTGTCCTTATAAAAGATTTTAACGAAGTTATGTTGTAATAGATTAAGCAGAAATTAAGGCAGGAAAAAAGAAGATAAAATCGGATTTTTAATGAACGACAATATAAATCAACTCAAAGAAACTTTTTCATTTATTTCTTTTTCATTTATAAAATAATTAAGTGCAACTTCAACTAAATTATTTAAACAAAGCAACCAATAAACGCAAAACAATGTAGAAATGTTCAAACAAACCGAGTCCAAGTGCTCGAAGTAATAACGCCCAACTGTGCACTATTCATTTACTTTCACTCAACCTTCTGAAACTTGGGACTAAAACACAAAGAAAATGAACTTCCGTAGAGCTTTCTACGGCGTAGAGATTGCTACGAGGCGAAGAGATTGCTACGAGGCGTAGAGCTTGCTACTACCAGTTTTCCCTCAGATAAAATACCCTTTAGTAGAAGAAACTAGAATTTAGTGTAAAATTCGTAAATTCCTTCTAATATTTACCTCGTTACTGTTTTCCTATCCAAGAAAAGTTTCGAAGGAAAACAGGAATTAAAAATCCATTCAAAAGATCCAACGATTATAATCATTCCTATGATATTATATTTTGTGACAGAACGGTTGGTTAATGACAGTAATCCGCGTAAACAACGGTCAGATTTTACGCTAAGGGTCTTATTCATAAAAACTTGACAATAAAATTCAATACAGGTTTTAAGAACGTTTTTTTCTTGTCACCCATATGTATACGAAAAGAGATAGCAACAGATTTAATATGCGTTTTAGCTAATACAGGTTTTAGGTCGAATATGCATAATGGGGTTAATATGTAAGTTAGTACCTAAGTAACTTACATACCATCATATTCCACAGTACAGTTGTTTTTGAGGACATTGGCACTACAGTGTCCCGTTAAGTGTAGGCAAGGATTGCCTCCTGAAGCTGTATAAATCATCTACTATAGATGCAAAGTGCTGTTTTTTTTTTGTGGATTACAAATAATGTTTGATTCGTAACAATTTGGTACAAGTTAGACAATCGGGGGACAGAATACCTCAACGTCAGGTAACTTTGCAAAAACCCATTGAAAATTCTAAATAAAAGCACTTTAAATAAATTCAAAATTTACCAATCATTGTTCCCTGATGCGAAAATCCTAAAACATTGTGAAAGGGTGGTTTTGCGAGATAACTTTTAGGCGTGAACGAAAGGATCTATGTAAATATTTAAATATTATCTTTACCCGGAATATTTTATTACATTTCTAATGTTTCAAGCATTTGTAATAAAGCTTAACTTAAAGTTTTGTAAACTTTTTACGAAAAATAGGTTTTTTGTGTCGTCACAAAAAGTTTCAGATATATTTAAAAAAGTGTTTTATGATAAATTATGATTGAAATAGGCCATTTTTAGTATTTATAATGATAAACACGCATTATAATACGAGTACATCAGATGACTGATACACTACATACACTTTTTTTTGGAAAAATAGATATTTTACATAGAAACACCCAGATTCCAAAATAATCCCACCCACAGCGCCACATAGGTCATCGAAAATTCGGGATGCTAGAAATAATAGTAGGTACTATTTTTGTTGCCAACTCTACAAACAAAATGATGGATTACAAGGAAATAGGGAATATGGCGAAAGTTATTAAACAGCCTACGTTAGTCGTAACTAGTTTGATAAGTTTTAGTTAGCGTGGGATAATATGTCCCTGAACAGATGAAGGCTAAACTTGATCGTAATTCACTTTATTGCCGAGTGGGATATACGACTTTCGATTGGAAAGTCGTACTTTCAGTCCTGCCCCTCTACTCTATAAAACGAAATCGATGCATCGTGACAATCATCGCAGGTCAGCTTATGTTGGTTAATCTTCCGAATTCATTCACGACGAACATAAGATGATGATGCTTATAGGTACGCTGCATCTTTTTCGGTTTGTAGAGTAGAGGGGCTGACGTTTGCTACCGGATTTTTCACTGACCTGTGGTTAACATTCCCGGCGTAGCTACCACCAAAGAGAATATAATCATTGCTACCACGACAGTTCACAGCGTGTGTCATGGGCAATCGTTCGTTCGTTCGTATGAGCAAGTGGCCAGCTCTGGTGACGGAGTTTTTAGGCCGCCTAAAGGCCGCCGTCATGGCTTAACGACTTTAAAAGGCGGGGCCGACAATTTAACGTGCCCTCCGAAGCACGGAAGCGCTCAGATAATAATGGGATTGGCAATGAAGGCATTATATAAATTGATAGACATTTAACACTCAAGGGACCCAGTTATCTTCAATAGACTGTGGTTCAATCAAGGGTCGGTGATTGCTTGTTCGTTTGATGAGTGTTTTATCATTTAGAAAATAGAGTGAGTTTTATAGGAACCGACAGGCTAATTTATTAAACCAAAATTCGACCATAATTCAACGGAATTCGGTTAAGTATCAATCTCCGAGTTTTCAGTAATTTTGTTTGTTTAATCGGGTGAAAGTGCTTCATGATTTACAGCTATTTATAAAATTAAAATTGTTAGGTTTACATTAAGCAGAAAAAGGAAGGTTTTGATAGAAGTTTAAGTGATCATTATAACATTTTAAGAGATCCTATGAAGTGAAAGAGGTTATTCAAATGTCCAAATACGTATAAGATATATGACAACATTGGAAGTTAATGTCCTTATTGGTTAATTTTTCTTCCAGTGGATATGGCTGGCTAAGCTGAGAGCTATCCTCTCTCTCCTTAGGTGCTGGGCAAGCCTATATTCTATCTCAACATTGTCCCAGGCACTACAGTGTCCCGTTAAGTGTAGGCAAAGATTGCCGCCTGATTATAATACGTTAAATTAAGAGCGCATATTAAATACCCATACAAAGTCGGGACAGGTAGCTAGTATAAGGATAGATATAATATTATAAGTTTTTGCAACAGTTAACGGAGTGTCCACCCTGCTAGATGTTTCGTAAGTTAGTTTGTAACAAGCTCGTGATTATTCTGTCAGGATGTCAGGCTAAATTACTTTTAAAGTTGTTCGCTCGAGCCATAATAAATACTGGATAACTTCGCTCAGGTACTTATGTTTGAAGCTGTGAACCTTTTTTATAGCTGTTACAATGATAACGTTGAAACTTTCGACGTTCAATCATGCTTTTGTTTTTGCAGAAGCATGAAACTTCAAAACAAAAGAATAAAGGCGCGGGCCCACCGCGGTGCACGGAGAGGCTACGCACGTGTATTAAGCTTCGCTTTGTAAGAAAATGTATGTGGTTGTGTCCACTGCAACCCACGGAGAGGCTACGCATGAATTGACGTCATTGATACACGCGTGGCTTGCTCGAATAGGCGGTTACATAGCTCAACGCTGTCAACGTGGGTCTACGTTTCCACTGGAGTACACGAATAAGACCCACGATTATGTACAGCTCGGTTATCGCAGAGCAGTTTTCAGTCATACACGTTGTGGAACGTGTAGATTGCAGTGGCATGTGTGTAGCCTCTCCGTGCGCCGTGCCACGCTAAACATAGTCGTGGGTCTTCGTGTAGGTACTCCAGTGGAAACGTAGACCCACGTTGTCAAACAAATGAATACACGCAGCTAAAATGCGCCGCGTGCCCGTGCACAGCATGCACCGCGGTGGGGCCGCGCCTTTAAGTTGTACTAAAAATAGTTGCGCCATGAGGTAAAACTTGGAAGGCTCAACTCACACCAAGATTGAAGGGAAGCGGCGCTCAGTTTGACTGTCTTATCATTTTAAACTATATATATCTTCATTACCATAATATCTCGAATTGATCCTTTTTACCAAATTTTGGTGAAAATGCTAAACAATTCATGATATTAATGCATTTTATGAATCGCTAGTAGAAATGCTCGAAACGGCCTTTTTAGCCCCCCCTGGGTATACATTAATTATAGGGCTAGCTACGTGTTTCCGCTTGCGGATTACCGCTTTTGCAAGTGACAGCGGTTTGTGCTGCTATTAGCTCACTTTTAGCTTGTTAATTAGTTTATGAGCTGGAATAATGCTATTCAAAATATAATTACATAATGAAGTTAGGTTAAAATGTCATCGTAAAGAATAATTTTATGCTAAGTACGTAATTTAAAGTTTAATTAGGCTAAAATGATGACAATAATCACAAACACTATAATTATCTTCCCTCGGTAACTTATAAAAACTGAAATAAACACCAAAAAAACACGTCTCTAAACAAATCACTAAAATACGCGTTAGTTGATCGAATTATGAGAAAAAACCTTACATTTTGTCAACGAATTTGAACGAGTTTGTTTAGAATTTTCCCTGTAACGAGATTTTCTGTTACTCATTGTTTGCTTTGGGGAATACACTTAGAATTAACTCACAGGTACAATCTACTCAAACAAATCTAGTTAAAATACCAATCTCGTAAAGAAACGTCAATATTATGTTAAGGATGCCAAAGTTTGTAGAGCGGCAGGGTTGAGTCAAAAAAGTGAGGGAATTTTAAGCTATTGCATAGCTTCTATCGCGGGCCTTGAGCGTGGAGACCGAATCCAGAAATTCCGTAACGAAAAAACCTAACGCTTGTCACTTTAGTTCAGCAACTCGCCTCTAGGTGGCATGCAATAGCTTTATCGCGGCAGTCCCCGAGTCTTTGTTTAACTATGAAACAAGGTTACTACCCAAGTACTAAAAATGTGTCTTCTCCCAACTAGCATTTAAATCCTACAACAGATTATTATAGGTAAAATTAGTCTCAAAAAGCTCTTAGACTGGTTTTTCTCTGGATATATAAGCTAGGAATAGCATTACATAAGCACATATACTCTCAAGAGCAAATTTACTTACGCGGTTGACTTGTAGTTTACTACTACACAATGTTATAGGACGATCATAGGACTCTCAATCTTGGAAGTGTCTTGACGAAGTCTTAATAGTCCTAAGGAGTTTATAGTCTTCGAAAGGCATTTTGTAAGATTCCCTGGACTTGGAATATACTTGTCTGAGATCATTACAAGTATTAACAATTCAATTTTAGAATAGCATTGTGCTAGATCCCCAAATCCTATAACATGCCTGTCTGAGATCATTACGTATTATAACAAGTAGCTGCGCCCCGCGGTTTCATCCACTTTAGTCCCGTTCCCGCGAGAATATCGGGATAAAAAGTTAAGTTAGGTACACATTTTGCGATTAATTTTTATATTACCTATAGATTTAGTTTTAGAATAGCATTGTTCAAGACACCTAAATCCTACAACATGCTTCTCTGAGATCATTGCAAGTATAACAATTTAGTTTTAGAATAGCATTGTGCAAGATATCAAAATCCTGGAACATACTTAGCTGAGATCATTCTAAGTAAAGGTATGAGACGATGTATGATAAAGACGCTTATAAGTTTATTGTGAGAGTAAATAGTCCTACATAGAGCTATGATAATGCTGTGAAAGCCACATTGTCGTTCGTTGGTGTTCACAATTTTTGCCGTTCGGTTAGAGAAAAAATATTATTTCAAAGTACTCACCTGTCGTTGCTAAAAATGGATTTACAAGACTGGAGGCGGTTTAAAAGAAGTGGCGGTTATAGAAGAAGTGTAGATAAAAGACTCTCAGAATCAGTTCCGAAGCGATTGTCTGATTCAGGTTTAGGCAAGGCAGAACCCATTAGTTGTTTGGAGGGTTCCGTGCCTTCCAATAGTAATATAACTAATATTAGTGACAATAACGTTGCTTTGTGTTATAATAGTGATGATAATAGTGGCAGTCAATGTGAATCAGGTGACGAACAACATGATTACAACAAAAAAATACAGTTGCGCAAAGAAATTAAAATGTGGGCAATAAAACACAATATATCTCACTTAGCATATAATGATCTCTCTGTGATTACCTATGGTGTTATGAATAAAGTTTTGTATTTGTATTTTTGTATTTGTACCCACTTATGTACCTACTTACTTTTACGAAAAATTAGATTTCAATGCATGTAGGGAAGTAGGTTAGGTACTTACCTATAGATAATTGTGTGTAGGTAAGGTACCTACTACGGCCTACCTTTTTCTGACACGTAAGGATTTACAGGTAGGTAAGTATGTATTTAGGTACTTACCTCTTACCTGCAAGTAAATCCTAATTAGGAATCTGAGACAAAAGTAAGTAGGTAGTACCTAGTAAAGTAACCAATGTAAAATTCAGTACTACCTATAGTATGTAGGTACTTATATATTACACTAGCTGCGCCCCGCGGTTTCACCATAGTAAGTCCCGTTCTCGCGGGATTATCGGGATAAAAAGTACCTACCTAGCCTAGTAGAAAATCAACAACTGGCTGTACCTACTTTAGGCCTAGGATTATCCCGTCATCGCATCATACGAAAAAAAAGTTTAGGTAAGTACCTACCTATCCTCCCTACGGTTTCAGACATAAATCGCGGAACTCTAATTTGATTTAACATGGCGGTGAGTTAATCCTAGCCAAGAGTAAATCTACCTACAACAGTCTTGAACTTGACTTGATGGAGAGCTTATTTTAAAACATGGCGAATGTTCAAAATAACAATGAAATAAGTGCTTGATTTTATTTATATTCACTGACTTAATATTCGATTTGTGTAAGCCCGTTAACAAAAACATCCCAACAAAGTACACTTTCACAATAAAAAGAGATTTGCCACCATAATAACGTACATAGGTATTCAAGTATTATTTATTCTAGATATAAGCTTTTTATATTATTTGTGTTATAAAATGTCTAGCAAATAATTAATAAACTTACCTAACACTCGTAAAATTAAACCACACTGCACACACAAAAACGTACCTCACGAAGTACTAAAAAATACCTCACGAAGTACTTTTAGCACATTACAGCACTAGCAGAAGTTCAAAATAGGAGCACTTGTACTAGTCGCAGTCTTCTGCAAGTTAATCAGCGGAGCATTTAGTCCTGCCTAAGTAACTTTCGGACAGTTATTGTACTTATCAGCATCCTATAAGCTCAGTGTGGGAGCGTTTCAAGATTTTGTACTCCTATAACTGCGCCCAAATCCAGCAATAAGGAAGACTACAGGTGTATTGTAGGATAGTCTATAAGTCTGTCGTAGGAGCTATTTTGCTACTTGGGCTGTATTTGCCAAAATGTCCAACCTCAACAAATATAAAGACACCAAAACAATAAAGAATCGAAAAGTAAGGATATCTACATCGCTTCCGTTTATCTCAAGCTTTCTCTAAGTTTTCTTATCTCTATTGTACTTTAGACTACCCCCATTTCCTACTTGAAGAAATCTATTCGAGAGGAGAGACGATACGAACTTTAGAAATATTAAATTTTTCACGAAATAAAAGTGGAATTAACAGCTAATATAATTATTAAGCTATTGCATAGCTTCTATCGCGGGCCTTGAGCGTGGAGACCGAATCCAGAAATTCCGTAACGAAAACACCTAACGCTGTCACTTTAGTTCAGCAACTCGCCTCTAGGTGGCATGCAATAGCTTTACCGCGGCAGTCCCCGAGTGCCATACACACGCCTTTTTCTTATATTTCCCGGCAAAACGGAGCGACGAATTGACGTGATTTTTTAAGTGGTGATAGTTAAAGGGATGGAGAGTGACATAGAATACTTTTTATCCCGATATTCCCGCGGGTAAAACCGCGTGGCGCAGCTAGTAAATCTAATATTTGATCGAAATCGAAATTTTTGATAATTTTTTTCAATTTATAAATCTATCCAAGAAGCCCGCCTCTCCCCTACCTAACAGGAAGGTTCTTGAAAGAAGATACGGAAAAGCACTAGGTATGCTATTGTTCTTGAAATAGGATGCATTCTGTACGCGGAGCGAAGGCATCGAATAAATAGGGCTGATGTATTTGTCCAGGGACGGACTTGCTAAGAATAGGTATTTTTTGCAAAGAAACGTTTCAATTTCAAAACTATTATTATCGTATTAGTTCGGCGCAAAGCGATGCATTTAGCGACGCGAGGAGTGACCATACTCATACCCAGATAAAGATTTTCCGGAGGAGTAGAAACATTGTCGGTATCTAAATCGACAATATTTCTTAACAGAGACTTCTGTCCAACTATACAATGTATTATTTACAATTTAAGTATGTTCACCGATTAATAGTACGTCTTTTGTGTCAAAGTGGACGAATGGAATAAAAAATGGCCTATCATAATGGACATAAAAAATATCTAAACAAGGAGAAATGAGTTTTAGTTAGACTTAAAATATTACCAAACCAAAAAATGGGTTGGTTTAATTTGGTTTGTTAACTGGAGCCATTTTCACCCTTCCTCGCACTCGATTCAATAAAACTATGAATTCACAATGTACTTAGTCCGCGCCAGTACCTCTAATATTACGGTTGATTCAAAGCGCCTGCCGCCCTAATGGACTCTACTGGAGCACCATTCCGCTGCCACGATTTATTGCGAAAATCTGACACTTCTACTCTTACTATAGTGCATAGCTACTGTTCTTACTTAGTTTTAAGCAGGCCGTCTGGAAGAAATCGCATAGTCGATAAGACGGCCCTTTGCAACTACTTTTGTTTACCTAGTTTTAGATAGTATTTAGTTACTTTCTGTACAATTGTTGCAATTAAATTCTTATTATTATTATTATTATTATAGTTGCGTCGTATTTTAAATTCGCATATAGAAGCGCGTTAGCCAGCTGATCGTTTTGATGTTTTAAAATCCCTACTTATATTATAAATGAGAAAAGTGTGTGTGCTTGTCTGTTGCTAAAGTTTATATGCGCTTTAACACGAGCTTTGAACGGTGAAGGAAAAATGTTGAGAAAACCCACGGCTAGTCAGCCCCACATGTATTGACCATGTCTTTCCTGTTGATATGGCCGGTTAAGCTGAGACGATGGCTTAGGTGCTGGGCAAGCCTATTCCATCTCAACAATGTCTCAGGCACTACAGTATCCCGTTAAGTGTAGGCAAAGATTGCCTCCTGACGCTGTTTAAATCATCTTGTAAAGATAAGGCCTGAGTTTTTATAATCTTCTAACCGACTTTTTGACCGTATCATTCCCATATCTTAAATTAAATCTTCTTCAAATTATGATTTACCAGAGTCGGTATCAATGATAACAATCCTCCGTCACGCGAGACAATGACGGGGGTCCGCAGGTTGAGATATATCCAATATTCCTGAATAAGGTCCGACAACTGTCAGTTTGTTAAATAGCAAGTATTTTGTTGTGCAGGTAGTTTTTGTAATCGGAATGCAAATACCAATTGACTAGCAAAAAAGTCACATAGAACTTTTTATACTACCATGGTTTTGAACATAATAAACACTTAAAACGGGATATGTACCATGTTTACTAAATCTACGAATCATGGCTAATATCCTGCGCAAAAAAAATACGTATTTATTTCTGCAATCCGACTTTCAATCTTCCTTATTCCTGTGAGAAATGGTGTTATATAAATTAAATCACAACGTCGTATAAAATGATTAATGGCTGTATTTAACAAACATCCGATGTTTCTTAAAGTCCAATGAAATAAAAAAATGAAATATGATCTTAACGGTGTTTCTAAGATGAGGTAGGCGTATTCTTTTATATTTTAAATCTATAAACATAAAAGCACCCAAAAGATGCCAGATGCTATCTACTAATATTATAAAGAGGTAGTTGGTTTGTGTGGCGGGTGTCACCAACCGATAATAAGTGGACTGTATAAAATAAAACACCTATGCCAGGAAATCCGTCAGGGCATTAGGGAACCCAGGCTCGGTCCGCGGTCGGGCAGAGCTTCGCCTTGCGAACAGAAATTTGAGTGAATCGTAACTGCTTTTACACCAAAATGTGTAAATGCTTATAGCTCTTTCCGACTGGCCAGCCTATGTTCGCTAATCAATCGCCATTTTATTATAATCCAATACTTAAGTATAGCTATCTCTATCTGATACAACTTTCTTTGTCTATCTTTCTTATAGCTATCTCTACTTTCTATCTTTATCTTTGTCTAACCTTTTGTTAACAAAATATCACCTCATGCAAAAGAGGCGTGGCTTAGAGTCCTTGACCTATTTGCTTACACGTGCCACCCCGAAGTACATACCAAGGCGTACGTGACTAGTTGCACGTCACGCACAACCCTCTCAACCCTGTGAGGATACCTTACTTCATACCTGGTGGCAACTCTTATAGTGCAGCCTTTACCTGTCCTACCTAATACCACACCTATTTGCAGGGATTAAATGATACTACCGACCATACTAAGTTTTATTTGTCAATACCTACCTATCTTATTTCCTTATCTAATTCCCTACCTCTGCCTACCTTTCCACCCAAAACGCTACGTTAAGTTGATAATACAAAGGCAATGAAGTTAAATTTCAAAGGACTCGAACGGTGGAAAGATAGGCCCTACAAGAGGATTTACATTTACTTGCTTATATCTAAGTTGGCCTTGCCTCTGCCTACCTCTCTGTCCAAAACTCTACTCAATGTTATTCTTTACTACTGCAATGACTCTAAGTTAACAAATGACTCGAACGACAGAGAGGCGGGCGGCAAGACCCTAAAACTAGCTTAACCTAGGTGACTCGAAAGGTGAAGTTAGGCACTAGATCCTAGTCCTAACACTTTTACATTCACAAAAGTCCGTGGTCGCCCGCTGATGACGTTGGTCGTGCACATTCTCCCGCCGTCGCCGTCTCGCGATCCACCGGAAGCACGATGATCTTCTTCGTTGGTCGCCGCCATGTGTGTCCTGCGCTGGTGATCAGGTCCACCACGCGAACCTCGCCATCTTCTCCCGGGTACACCGCCGTCACCTTCCCTCGGGGCCATGTGTTGCGGGGCAAGTTGTTGTCGCAGACGATGACAAGGTCGCCGACCTCGGGCGGCTTGCCCGATGTTCGGGGCTCCCGCCGGTGTTGGAGAGTGGGGAGATACTCTCTTAGCCACCGCCGCCAGAAGTTGTCAGCCAGGCGCTGCGCGCGCCTCCAGTGCTGTCGTGCGTGCTCATCGTCTTCGGAGAATGCCCCCGGGCTCGGGACACGACTGTTGGGACCCAACAGTAGGTGGTTTGGGGTCAACGCCTCGGGGTCGTCGGGGTTCACGGCCACATGGGTCAGTGGCCGCGAGTTCACCGTCGCCTCGACCTCGGCGAGCAGTGTGGCCAGAGTCTCGTCGCTCGGGCTCTTCTCGTGGAGTGTCACACGTAGCGCTTCTTTGACGGAGCGCACCATCCGCTCCCACGCGCCTCCCATGAAGGGCGCGGCAGGAGGTATGTACCGCCAGATGATTTGGCGGTTCGTGGCATCCTCTTCTACGGCCTCTACCCAGGCCGCCTTGAGCTCGCGGTCTGCGGCTTTGAAGCACGTTGCGTTGTCCGAGTGTATCTCGCGCGGGCATCCGCGCCGTGCGATGAAGCGGCGGAGCGCCGACACTGCGGAGTCTGCACTGAGAGATGCGACGATCTCGAGGTGGATGGCTCTGGTGGTCATACATGTGAATAACGCCACGTACCTTTTCTCATTACGCCGGCCCACTGTCACTTGAAGTGGTCCGAAGTAGTCTAAACCGACGTAAGTAAAGGCTCGCATGCTGTGCGCGAGTCTCGGGAGAGGCAGGTCACCAGTAGATGGCGTGCCTGGTTTTGCTTTTCTTAAACGACAGTACATACAGCTCTTGATCGTCGACTTGACGGTGGGTCTGATCTTGATTACCCACGCCCGCTGGCGTAGCTCGTTGACTACCGTCTCGACGCCTCCGTGATGTAGTTTCTCGTGCACGTGTTGGATGTAAAGTCTTGTATAGGCGTGCTTGCCATCCAGGATGACGGGGCTCGCCGCCTCTTCCGATATCTCAGGTGTTCTGCTTACGCGCCCGCGTAATCTTAACGTTCCGTCGGCGCCTTTGACGACACTCAACGCGTCCAGTCTTCCTCCGCGCAGCGGGGGTGCGGTCGGTGACCTATCGATCTCGTCCGGGAAGCTCTCTCGCTGGCTGTTCAGCACCCACAGCCGCTCAGCCTCAATGAGATAGTGAGCCTCCAGACCGATGTATCTCACCTTTGCGACCTCCGTCTTAGGTAGACTGATCGTTTGTCGTCCTTTCGATGTTTTCTTTCGCCAGTCGCCGTCGCGCTCCGGGTTCCGAAGCGTTCGCTTTCGGACTGCGGCTAGCTTCTCTATTCGTCGATGACGTTTCTCGCGACATAGCGATATGAACTGGAGAACGCGTGCCGTTGCTCGTATCAGTTTCAGCCACTTTGAAAATCTACTTATATCGGGTAGATGACCTTTGGGGTGACTGACCTTTTCCGTGATGGTAGCTAGGCACCTCTCCTCGCCGGTCGTCATCGGTGTTTGGTTCGGCGCCTCCTGCGGCCACGTTGACTCGATATCTCGTAGGAACGCTGGTCCTACGAACCATCGGTGGCTAGCGTCGAAGTTCTCGGGCGTCGCGCGTGTCGCGTCGTCCGCCACGTTCTCTTTAGTGGGCACCCATCGCCACTCCGATTGTTTGGTCGTTTCCTCGATTTCTGCTAGCCTGTGCGCGACGAAGGTTTTGAACGTGCGCGGCTCGGCCCTTATCCAAGCTAAGGCTGTGCGCGAGTCGCTCCAATAAACTTTGCTTAGTACCTTGAAGTCGTGCTCCTGCAGAACGGTCTCGGCTAGGCGCGTTCCCAACAGCGCCGCTTGAAGCTCGAGTCTCGGGATGGAAATCGGTTTCAATGGAGTAACGCGGCTCTTCCCGGCCGCGAGTGCTACGCACACGCTGCCGTCGGCGCGCGTCATGCGCCAGTACACGGCGGCGGCGTAGGCCTCCTCGCTCGCGTCAACGAAGGTATGTAGTTGATACGCTGCGGCCGGCTCGTAGTCATAGCAACGCGGGATGCGTAGCGATGCTAAGTTGTTCAGACTCGTGATCCAATCTCGCCATCTCACCTGTAGCTCAGCCGGCAGCGGATCGTCCCAACTGATCCCGTGCCGCCAGGTGTCCTGCATCAGCCTCTTCGCCGGCGTCGTGACGGGTGATATTAACCCGAGCGGGTCGAAGAGCGACATGATGATGCTCAGAGCTTCTCTCTTCGTGGGTGTCTCTCCCTCGAGGATGGCTGTTGGAGTTCTTAACGTATTTACCTTGAACTGTATGTGATCTTCGTGTACATTCCACAGCAGTCCGAGCGCCTTCTCGGTCGCGCTCCCGCCGATGACGATAGTGCGGTCGCCTGAGTGCGCCGCCAACTCGTTGATCGTCCTCGGGTCATTGGAAGCCCAGCCTCGCAGCTCGAAATGCGCCTGCCGGTGCACGAAGTCTACTTCTCGGTTTATTCTCACAGCTTCTTCTAGAGTAAGAAAGCTTGATATGTAATCATCCATGTAATGATTTCTCTCTATTGCTAACGCCGCGTCCGGGTATCTGTCCGCGAACTCTCGGGCGTTCCTGTTCTTGATGTATAATGCTGTGCACGGCGACGATGAAGCCCCGAAGATGACTGATGTCATCCTGTACTCTTCGGGGGCCGCTTCACCTCTCCGGTCTCCGCGCCAGAGGAACCTCAGAGCGTCTCTATCGTCTGGCTGTATCCTCACCTGCATAAACATCTCCTTTATGTCGGCTGTCACGGCGTAGGGGTATTGACGGAAGCGCATCACCACTCCGGGTAACGATTGAAGAAGGTCAGGACCTGTCAATAGCATGTCGTTCAGACTCTTGCCGGCCGACTTGGCCGCAGCATCATGAACCATCCTGATCTTCGGTTTAGCGGGATTCACAACAGCGAAATGCGGTAGGTACCACGTCCGCCCCTCAGTCGGCGGCATCTCGCAGCGTTCGGCATAGCCCGACACGAGTAAATTATCAACACGTTCACTGTACTTAGCTTTGAGGTCCTCGTTGCGATCTAGTTTTCGTTCCAGTGAGACTAACCTCTTCAAAGCGTCGTGGCGATTGTTGTGTAGATTTACTGAGTCGTCGCGCCACAGAAGCCCCGTCTCGAAGCGTCCGTCGGGAAGTCGTCGGCTCTTTTCATCGAGCATCCGCACGGCTCTGTCCTCCGGATCGCTCTTCGGGTTGCGCGCTTGTATGCCTAGCGATTCCAGTCTAAAAAAGTTCTTCATAGCTTCGTCTATGTCGTCCGTCGGGCGCGCCGCACTTACATATCCACAGAAGTCGGATGTCGCGTCGCCGTCGGAGTATCCACATCCGTGTAACACCCAGCCGAGCCGAGTGAGTGAAGCGACGGGTTGATCGGCCCGTCCTTGCTTTACCTCAGAGTTCACCAGCAGGTCCCAGTTGTTCTGTCCGATCACAACTTTCGGTTGAGCGTGTTCATAGGTGATGTCGTTTATTATAGATCTTAAGTGTGGATAACCACGTAGCTCTCGCGCTGGGACAGCCTGCGTAATGAAGTCTAACCTTTTGATTGTTTGAGCGTCGCGTAGAACGTGCTCCTTCGTCTGATTCCTCCCACGTATCGTGAGGTTCACCGTTCTGCTATTTTCATGTTTTGTCTCTCCACCATTTGCGTCACGGATCCACAGCGTATCTCGGGGCCCTTCCACGCCCAATAACTCGGCGATCGACTCTTCTATGAAGGTGCAAGTACTTCCGTCATCCAATAACGCGAACGTACTTACAACCGCGTTCTTACTTACAAGTTCGATCGGTGCTATTTTGAGATATGCTCGCCGGTGTCTGATCCCTCGCTCCGGCCCTTCTGGCGCGGACGCGCACGCGGATATCTCGGCTTTTCTATGCGGACTTCTCTCTGGTGACTTACTGTGTAATAGAGTGTGGTGTGACTTACTGCATCGTTCTCGTGAGCACCTCTTCGCGCCGCACGAGTCCCGGCGATGCTTCTCAGCGAGACACTTATAACAGATGTGATATTTCCGTGCTAGAGACCACCGTTTAGGTATATCAGCTTGTAAGAACTCGGAACACTCCACCAACCTGTGAGGCTTGTCGCAGTGGGGACATCTTCGCTCAACGGGGTTCTCCACGGCGGCGTAGCTTCTCTCGGGCTCCCTTCGTTTGCTCGGCTTGTAGCCTTGCGGCTTATCTTCGGCAACCTCGGGGAGCGCGTACGCCCCGCACTTGTCAGCTTCTAAGTTCAAAAAAAGCGATACCTTTTTCAATTCTGGTGTGGACTCGGTTTTCACGGCTGCGAAATCATACCATTTGTTTCTTAAGATGGGCGACAGTTTATCTAACACGTTGCGCACCATCTCCGGGCTGTGAAGGTAGGCCTCCCTCTCGAGGGCCTCGACCGTGGCCACTATGTTGGCTACCTTCCCTGCGAATATACATAAGTCGCGTGCGTTTTCGTTTACCTTAGGTATGTTCCTGAGTTTTTCCATCTCCGCCATCACCAGCGCCTCCGGCCTTCCAAATCGTCTTTCCAAAGCCTCTAGCACGGCTTTGGGGTCGGGCTGGCCGATGAGGAGACTGCTCACTGCCTCCAACGCGGCACCCTTGAGGCATCTCCTGATGCGGGCCACGTTCTCCAACTTGGAGAAAGATTCCTCCGTACCCTTATATGCTGCAATAAACGCCAACCACCCACTGACCTGACCATTAAAGATGGGTAGTTCTTGCATGTACTTGGGCGGGTCCCTCCGTGTCGCTATGCGCGACAGCGCCGCCGTCAACGCCTCCAGGTTGACGACAGGTCCCTGCGCCGCGGCGGGTGCGTCACCCGCGCCAGGTCGGTCCGTGACCTGGGCGTCCTGCGCGCAGAGGTCCTCCTTGGGCGCGCTCGGGCCCTCCTTGAGCGCTTGAGGCGGCTGCGGCGGCTCTGTGATGGGCCGCCGCGCCAACCACTCGCTGACGCGGCCAGACGAGAGTCTGGCCTGCTCCCGCTCCTCCTCTTCGTCGCCCTCCGACTCGTCGGACGACTCTTCTGCTCGCCGGACTTGCTCCTCGGCGAGCTCTCTCGCAGCCTTGGCTGCGGCCGCCTGCGCCTGCGCTTCTGCGGCCAGCAGCTCGGCTAGCCTGGTCTTCGCAGCGGACACTTTCCGCTTCTTTGATACCGCCGTCCTGTGTGAGCGGGCCAGCGCAAGCCCGGGGTCTTCCTTCGCCGGCGCCTTGTCTGCGCCGACAGTCACCCGGGGTGCCGTGACCTCCGTCTCCTCCGTGGCGGTAGTCTCCTCGGTTGAGGTTGTTCGTTCAGTACTTGATTCCTCTTCTGTACTGGCTGCCGGGGTCTCCTCCCGACCCTGTCGGGTCCTTGTGACGGGCATAGTGAATGTGAAGATTTCTGGTGGTAATCCGGCTTCGTAAGGACCAAAATGTGGCGGGTGTCACCAACCGATAATAAGTGGACTGTATAAAATAAAACACCTATGCCAGGAAATCCGTCAGGGCATTAGGGAACCCAGGCTCGGTCCGCGGTCGGGCAGAGCTTCGCCTTGCGAACAGAAATTTGAGTGAATCGTAACTGCTTTTACACCAAAATGTGTAAATGCTTATAGCTCTTTCCGACTGGCCAGCCTATGTTCGCTAATCAATCGCCATTTTATTATAATCCAATACTTAAGTATAGCTATCTCTATCTGATACAACTTTCTTTGTCTATCTTTCTTATAGCTATCTCTACTTTCTATCTTTATCTTTGTCTAACCTTTTGTTAACAAAATATCACCTCATGCAAAAGAGGCGTGGCTTAGAGTCCTTGACCTATTTGCTTACACGTGCCACCCCGAAGTACATACCAAGGCGTACGTGACTAGTTGCACGTCACGCACAACCCTCTCAACCCTGTGAGGATACCTTACTTCATACCTGGTGGCAACTCTTATAGTGCAGCCTTTACCTGTCCTACCTAATACCACACCTATTTGCAGGGATTAAATGATACTACCGACCATACTAAGTTTTATTTGTCAATACCTACCTATCTTATTTCCTTATCTAATTCCCTACCTCTGCCTACCTTTCCACCCAAAACGCTACGTTAAGTTGATAATACAAAGGCAATGAAGTTAAATTTCAAAGGACTCGAACGGTGGAAAGATAGGCCCTACAAGAGGATTTACATTTACTTGCTTATATCTAAGTTGGCCTTGCCTCTGCCTACCTCTCTGTCCAAAACTCTACTCAATGTTATTCTTTACTACTGCAATGACTCTAAGTTAACAAATGACTCGAACGACAGAGAGGCGGGCGGCAAGACCCTAAAACTAGCTTAACCTAGGTGACTCGAAAGGTGAAGTTAGGCACTAGATCCTAGTCCTAACACTTTTACATTCACAAAAGTCCGTGGTCGCCCGCTGATGACGTTGGTCGTGCACAGTTTGTTTGTTTGTTGCTTTGATAAATTAAAAATGAAATATTATCACGACTGTTATGTATCCCAGCTGTAGACATTTCTTTCAGATCTTTGTGTAATTTTTGAGATGATGATGATGATGATTATTTATTCATGCGAGAGATAATAAAGCTGCGTTGACTCCTCCATTTTAAACGAAAGCCTTGTTTTAATGAAAAATTCTTGTCATAAAGGAAATTACGAAGCCGCGTGTACGGTCAAGGCAAGGTATAAAATAGTAAATATATAAATCTTTTTAATAAATTACATAAAAAAAATTAAAGAAATGTCTACCGCTCCCTGGGGTACAGTCGTGATCATATTTTTTTTCATATTTATTTAGATTCTTTGAAGATGCTATTTTTCAAGCTATTCTTGCTTGTATAGTCGACAAAGAAATTGGTTTACCACTCATTATCGCAATATCATTTGCACGTACAAAACATCAAGGGCTATTTTCGCTTGACAGATTGACCTGCTACGTCAGAATCTGTCATTCAGTAATCCTAAGCGAATAATTATGTTACTGGGAGATGTCATCAAAAGTGGTAAACCAATTTCTTTATCGACTATACTTACCCAGTAGAAATGACTGAGACTCGTTAGAATTTCACTAGAGAGGTTCAAACGACATGACATACCTACTTTACATTTTCATATTCAAACTTCTAGTGGAGTCATATTTCAATGAATAAGTTAACTCCTTTATGCATATTCGACCAGTAAACCTATATTAGCTAAAACGCATTTAAATCTGTTGCTTTTCGTTGCCATATGAGTAACAAAAAAACAAGAAAAACAAATTCTAAATTAAATTGTCAAGTTATTATGAATAAGACCATACGAATGTAGGTAATCGAATGTAGGTCTGTCTGTTTGTTATGATTTTTAGGTGGTGATAATTCAAGGGATGGAGAGTGACATAGGCTATTTTTTATCCCGATATTTCCGCGGGAACGGGACTTACTCGGGTGAAACCGCGGGGCGCAGCTAGTGTACATATAAAATTCACATAACATTTAATTTATTTTTAAACTTCAAAACTTCAAAGTTTTCCTGGCATGTTTACATTACAACCTCTATCACGAATATCTAGAAATCATTGCAACTATTGCCTTTCGCTACGGAAATAAATTCTTCTATTTCCACAAAGGAATTCTATCTCAAACATTCCATATTTCCTTTCAATATTTCGCTCTAATGTTTGGCAATGCGAGTTGCAGTCTTGCTTTCTGGGTAAATGCTGGCTTATGTACGTCGTAATGTTTCGTAAAATATGCTACACTCTCAGTCACAGCACAGAATAATAAAACAGAAGAATTTTATGAAAATTTACCAAGCATAGCGACCGGTAAAAGTTTTTATATATTTATTACTGTGTTAAACCAATAATATGACCTGTAATTTTCTTAGAAACCTGTGATTTCAGAAAAAAAAGCTAGGTAGATAACGTGCAATCTTCCGCGTCATGTTTTGAAAGATGTTGAGAATCGACATTCTGTGTTCGAGAAATCGTCTGTAAGTCAATTATGTTTTAGCTGACGGCTACTTAAACCTCCTCTATACTTGCAATGTCTAAAGTCTAAGCTATATTACCTCAACAAAAAGTCCTTTTTGAAGTAAAACTTTCATGAATTTTAAGTTAATACTTGTGAAACCTCTTGGTTACACAAACTTAACATCCCAAAAGCTAGACTACTTGTTTATTCATTTGTTTCGTGTGGCTTTAAATTAAAGTAAGAAGTAAGGTTTATACGAAAATTACATTATAAAAACTCAGACCTCAGAAATATTGTACTATCAGCACGTCCCGGCTTTGCACGGGTGTACTAATGAAACTACCGGGAGAAAATATAGCTTTTAGCTATCCCGACAGTACATTCTACATTTTGGTAAAAGAATTTTGGAAATCATCTAAATACACTAAGTTTGTACAGTTAATAAACTTAATGATTACCAAAAAGAACATAAATACATAACATTTAAATAAATAAAATATCCTTGGACATTTCACACAGCGTCATCTAGTCCCAAGCTAAGCAACGTAATGCTTGTGTGGTAACCAGATGACTGTTATAATACTTAGATACATTTTTTTTTGTAAATTCATACATTATAGATATAAAACATGCATCTATGTTCATCTAATAAACGAGGCTAGAGATAGATCGGTCATGTTCCCTGAGTGATCCGTTTGAAACAGTATAAAATGGTTATTTTTCACAAGAGATTTGGGTCGACGCACATCACTTCGAGCGATGGGCGTAAAAATAGAACGGTTTGAACGTCAATAGTTTTTTTTATCTTTTATAGAACTCAAAAACCCCGTGAGCCCTTGTATAGCATTTATGCAGCGTTTTATTTGATTGAACTAATGGAATTCAAGGTTTTTATACATAAAACTTGAAATGGAACGTAATTAGGTAATAATCAAGCAACTTTTTTTTTAAATGATTTTTTTGGAAAAAATTCCAGATAGCTTTCAACCTATCGCAAGTAGTGACTAGGAGTGAGGCGTATATATCGGAACAGGTAAAAATAACAGGTTTCACTTTAGAACAGTATGGAACTGTTGTCTAGACATAAGAGAAACTGTTCCAGTTCCACAACAGCCCAAATCTGCAGAAACATGCTTTTCTTTATTCTAGCGTATGGAGTTTACTTTTGTTAGAAAGAGATAACGCCACGGAACATGCTCTTCTCTATTCTAGCTTACACAGCTTACCTTTGTTGGAACGAGATAGCAGCTGTTATGCCTGTCTGTTACTGTTACAAGCAGAGAACAGGTGTTGCATTCGTTCGGAAATGTTGGGCTCATTTTTTTTACAGAAAAAAATACTGTTGTATACATTTCATTCATAATAATGCAAAAAATAGTTGCATTGTAAAACTTAAGTAGTACATTACAGTAAAAATATTTATTTGTTCGTGTTTGTCTTATCATACTGTTGTAGTGAAGAAAACTAACTTGTCATGTCATAAATGTTATGTATCTTGTTGAAATTTCTAAAATTCAAATGTCAAGCTGTCAGTCCTAAGCCTGTTAAGCATGAAGGATGGTTTTCATTTCAGGAACATGCACTGAAACTGTTCCTCAGCACTGTTACCCTACCAAATGTTTAAATTTCTACACGAACTATGTTACAACACAACCACTGTTATTGCTGTTATTTTGGAACAGGTTTCTGGAACTGTTATTTTACTGGAACTGGAACAGGCGGAACAGGTTTCTTTTTTTACCTGTTATAGCCCACTCCTAGTAGTGACCGCTCAGAATGTACTTTGACGATCGATCAAGACCGTCTTAGCAAGCTTCGCCACGAGCGCATCGAAATGGTACCTCAATGTATAAATTCGTTTAACATTACCTACTTTGCTAAACACTTATTCACTGTAGTTTCCATCTTTATTCTGTGCTGTAGTATATAAACGTACTAGTAGTCATTTAGAAATAAAGGACGTCCAATTAATTAATTGGAAAACCTTGTTAGCGCGAGACACACACACAAACCGATACCTACTCCATCATGCATGTTTGCAAAAACTATAGCAAAATATTTTAGCGTTTTGGTATAATATACTCGTACTTTGTTTTGGCAGATTATAATAATGTAAATATTATAATGGTGTTAAAAAGTGTTACACTTGTGAAAAGTTGAAAAAAGTGTTACTTGTTAAAAGTGTTAAAGTGTTTGTTTTGTATGTATATTATAATATAATAATTGTAATACTAAAGTCAAAGTAGCCTATGTGTTAATCCAGGATATCAATAAAGTCGTTTGGATAAAAAAGAGTTACACAACAAACATTTACACATACTCACAAACTTTCATTATATTGTGATTTAATTTAAGAGCTAATTTTAAAAGAAAATTAGATATAAGAAGCCCTTAAAACACGTTAGATACTAGATCCAGTAGCAGCTTTTATGCATGACCTCGTTTCAGAACTCACGCTACATTTCGGAACAATGAAAACATACAAAACAAACTAAAGTAAATGCACTCTAGAATTTTAAGTTAGCAAATTAGCAGGAAATCTAAAACTACAAGATATTTTCGAAATAAAATGAAGCATTGAAATAAAAAAAGAGGTGTTATAGGTAAAAGTTGGCCTTTAGGCGACCTAAAAATTTTGTCACCAGAGTTTGCCGCTCGCTCAACCGAACGAGCTATAATTCATTTATTGAAACGAGCAAATAGGAAGACAAATAAATACACGTGATTGGTCGTCGAAAATAATTATCTTTCTCGTGATAGGCTAGATTGTCAAATCAGTTGTCAATTGTCAAATCTAGCCAATCCAATTATTTTCGACGACCAATCACGTGTGTTTATTTGTCTTCCTATTTGCTCGTTTCAATAAATGAAGTATAATGATTTAATATTTTTTCTCTACAATAAACATGTCTCATGTAGGATGATAATGTCATGAAAATATTTGTACTCTTAATTTTAGATGAACAAAGTAAGAGAAACCCCGGGCAATCTGCTAGTTGGAACTAAATAGTATGTTCACGTGAGCGTCTGAATGTTTTAAAAGCCGTACAACGTACAAAGCAATTTCACCCCGTGCAACAACCACGCTGATATTATGGCATAGTACATATATGAAATGGTACTACAAGTCTATACTTTTAGAATTGTATATTCACTCGACTCACTCAACAAGAACAATGGCAAATCGTCAATGGCCATACGTCTTTCCTTCTACTCGTATAAAAATTAGTGCCCCATGTAAAAAAAATACTAATAAAGTTTTTTTTTAAACATTGGACAATGTCATTTAATTAGAGCACTAAAAACACCTTGCGACAATAAATAACCATCGTTTATTATAATTCCTGGATAGTTCAAAATATTTAATAAATATTTTAGATATTTCTGAGTCTACTGAGAATTGTATTGAAACAGGCAATAGAAATCCCCCAGCATGCAAGACGATGCCTTGAGGTCTTACCGCAATAAATTTTTATTTTTGTTTCTTTCTTCCTTAAGTAGGTACCTACCTATTTGTTCTAAATGCTTGTTATTATTATGCGCATAATGTTTACTGTGGTCGTCGACACGTGGTCGCGGTCGCCCGAGAAAGCGCTGGAGAGACGAGCTCGACTCTTTTGAGAGAGACTGGTACGAAGTCTCAAAGGACAGAGATGGTTGGAGAAAATTGGGGCAGACCTTTGCCCAGCAGTGGGACAACATAGGTTAGCAAAAAAAAAAAAAAAAATGTTTACTGTAGGTACTTACTTAAAATACAAACATTTCTAATTCTACGTCATCTGCAATACTCTTTTAATCGTTACTATATCCGTGCTTTTAGTTACATTGAACTATGTTGTTTAGACGTCACCGCAGCAGTAACAAGGTCGGTTGTATTGCAGCTTCTACACTATTTGATTAAATTTATACTAAACTAGCTGCGCCCCGCGGTTTCACCCGCGTAAGTCCCGTTCCCGTGAGAATATCGGGATAAAAAGTTATTCGATTTTTTCTCGCCGTAAAAACCATCCTTGAACTTCAACGAACATTTAAAAAAAAGAATTGGCCAAATTGGTCCAGGCGTTTTTGAGCGCTTACCAACACATTTTGCGATTCATTTTTATATTATAGACTAGCAGCACGTCCCGGCTTTGCACGGGGGTAATTATGAAACTACCGGAATAAAGTTTAATAAATAAGAATTTTTGAAATCGTATGAGTAGTTTTGTAGATTACCTCCGTCAAATAAACAAACAAACCAACATTACCTCTTCATAATATTAGTATACAAATCTAATTTACAAAGGCAAAACCTAACTTATTAAAATACACATAAGCCATTTATCTACACATCTTTGAAATATTATTAATTTTACAATCCTTGTTTATTCGTCGATGAGCTTGCAACCTGTCATGTATAGACTGACTCGTAACTACTATATAATATGAACGTATCAAACTCGGACCTACTCATACCTCTGACTAACCCCTTGTACTTTTAGAACAACTTAAATTACCTATTTAAAAAATAGTAAACTAAAATAATAAACTGTCTACTGCACCTAGGGAATACGCTTGTGATCATATTTTGTTTCCTTGATAACATTTCGCATTTCTTGAAATAAAAGTCTTGTGTCATCACAAAAAAAGGTTTACACAAAAATAAAATATTTAATTTGCAACCAAAAACCGAAGAAAACAACATTACTCTGCCATAAAATATGTACGAAAATGGCAATTTTGTGTTTGTATCACGTTATACACGAGAGAGGAAATCTAACAATGCTTTGTGTTTCTGCTTTTGCTACGAATTCTTTATTTTTTGACGACCACTGTGGCGCAGTTGGGTGAACGCCCGGCTGAGACGCGGAGGTCGCGGGTTCGATCCCCGCTACGGGACAAATGTTGTGTCTGGGTGTTTTCTATCTATAATATGTATGTATTTACAAAAAAAAAAAAGTGTATTTAAGTATTATAATTATTAGTCATCTGGTTACCATAACACAAGCATTAAGTTGCTTAGCTTGGGGCTAGATGACGCTGTGTGAAATGTCCCAGGATATTTATTTTTTCTAATAAAATTATCAAAATATTAAAGTGGGAAAAATTGTGTGATTCTATTCCAAATCAGAATTATGTCTATGTCAAGAAACCCGTATCATCTGATTGGATGTAATTAAGAAGTAGCAAAATACACCAAGAATGACAATTTAGAAGTCACCAAAACTAAAACTAATTAAATATATAACCCGGGCGCAACAACTAGACACCTGGCTCGAAACTCGACTCCCCTCCCGCTACCCCGCGCGAGGCCCCGCTCTCGTCCTTCAGTAGCGTTAGCATCACTAGCACAAGTTATGGAAGAAATTTTATATAAAATATGTAAATCTAAGAAACAAATAATAGCGTTAAATTTGATAGAAAGTTACTCCTTAAATACTAGATTAACTAGTTTATTTAAATCATTTAATCTAGAACCTTCTTTTATGGAGCCAACACGGATTACAGCTACTTCTGCTACTTGTATTGACAATATTTAAACAAATGTACATGTAAAATGTAAAAACATGATAAGTAATATCAAATCTGATCATCTTGGTCAGTTCATTAAAATTAGAACAGTGCCAAGACAAAATATTAGGAGAAAAATTACTTATGTACCAATGACCACTAATCGATTAGAAAAATTTAAAGAAAAAATTACATATTAATATGTTTATTATATTATAGGGCGCTACATGTATGCATATGTTTACGTTTCTTTTTTGCACTCAGTACTTTATACAAACGTCATTTGAGTCAGGTGTCAAGTTATTGCGCCCGGGTTATAATAAATAATAATAATAAATATCCTTGGACACGAATGGAAGCACAACATGACCAGCGCTGCTACAGATTCTCTGATTTCTGTCGCAGCAACACGCTGAGTAGATGACCTTTTTTGTCAATATCTATTTTATTTTAATCTGTCTATGTGTATTGTGTTTGTGTATGTGTAATTTGATAAAATAAAGATTTTTCTATTTCTATTTCTATTTTACATCTTTAGTTAAAATAGTATCAATATAAGTTTAAACAGTATCTTTAGTTAGTTTACTTTCAGTTTTGGCGACATTGGAATACGAGTAGCAACAATATTATTATTTCAAATGATTTAGACTGCTAGTGCGTTGAGCATAAACACTCCATAACATTATACTGTGGTCATATTGCTTATATTCATGAGTTTTATGTCCAATATAAAAATAGATACAACACAGTCATATTTTGCCTAATCACCACCGTGCTCAGAGTTAGAATTGAACGCATTACCTCACGTACAAATGGCACGATGTACACGATACGTGTTATCGTGGTTTGAATTTTTATACTTAGATTTACATTTTAATAGTCAAATAGCGTAGCGTTTGTAAATAGTTGCAAAAAAACGTACAGAAATGGAGAAAAAGTACAGTTTTGTATAAATTTACCTAAACAACGAAATATGGGTGAACGCTACTTGAATACGATGTTCCGGGATGTAGACTTAGGGCTTGATATTTGGGCTCAATCTCGACAACTGGAGATCGATTCTTGAACACATTTAAAACATGACGCGGTAAGAGATTGCACGTTATCTAGCTTTTGTTTTCTGAAATCCATAGAACTTTCAAAATAAGAACGCCGAGACGTGCCGCGTTAAGACATGGTTATTTGGAGAATAAGGCGGCTGGTCTTGTACGCAAGTAATATTTTAGGCACCAGTCTAGAATGACAATTGTTTTGCTCAAAATAGAAAAAGGTATTCGCACAAAATATTTCATGCTAGCATTCACAAAATATTAATTTAGCCGGCTCCATTTGGGCGTAGATATGGCAGACCAGACTGGTAATTATGTCCCTTCTGGTCCCAATTATTTTTCACGATGCTCAATAAATAGGATTCAAAATGGTGTACAGATAAATAAAATATTATCAACGTCTAATATTTTTGGAGATTTTTTGAAATTAAAACACATTGGAATAGTTCTCCTGTGTGTTTTAATTTCAAAAAAATTCAGTAACCAACCTAGAAGGTATCTAGATAGAGTGATTCAAGAGGTAGGTTTATTATGTAAACATTAAACCCGTGCGAAGCCG
Organism: Xanthorhoe spadicearia; assembly: GCA_947086425.1. Lineage (NCBI taxonomy): Eukaryota > Metazoa > Arthropoda > Insecta > Lepidoptera > Geometridae > Xanthorhoe > Xanthorhoe spadicearia. Next base: position 744,521 of record OX352208.1, read on the forward strand.
GGGCGGGTCGCTAGTATACTAATAAACCTTGTAACAAACCAACAATTCGAATTCCCTACGCTAAAACATTTAGCGCGTATTTTTATATTTTACGCGCAAAAGCTTTTTCTGTTTAGTATTGGAGGTGTAAAAATGTTTTTTGTTGTTTATTACACCCCTGCAGCCTTCTGAGCCTTGAGTGCTGTAATTCAGGCGTTTTCAGCTATATTATTTGGTTTATGAATGTTGCGGTCAGTGACCTGTCTGCTTTTAAGATATTAAAAAAAATAGTTGAAACTTTGAAACCATATTTCAAGTTTAAAACTTTCTTGAGTTGTGCTAGACGTTGGTAACACGGGAATACCTCATGTAAAAATGTCATTGACTCGGTTTGATTGACGACCTCTGTGGCGCAGTTGGGCGAACGCCCGGCTGAGACGCGAGGGTTGCGGGTTCGATCCCCGCTACGGGACAAATGTTTGTATGTTCTGCAGATATTTTTTGTTCCGTGTCTGGGTGTTTTCTATTATGTATGTATTTACAAAATAAAAATGTATCTATGTATTATATCAGTCATCTGGTTACCATAACAAAAGCATTAAGTTGCTTAGCTTGGGACCAGATGACGCTGTGTGGAATGTCCAAGGATATTTATTTATTTTTTTATTATTTATTTATTGTTGAGAAATCACTGCAAAAAAGCTACGCCCACACCACGAGGTTCTTGCCTGATTCTTTCCCTGGTGTAGGAAGTTGCGTTGGAACAGGCAATAGACTTCCCTTCAATGAATATTTTCGTTGAGTTTAACTTCTGTACTTGTCCTGTTCATCATCATCATCATTCCCCTGCCCTTGTCCCACACTAGGTGGGGTCGGCACAAGATATTTTCTTCTTCCATTCATCTCCATCATTCGTCAATTCCGTATTCACTCCTCTCACATTCATATCCTCTTTCACACAATCCATCCACTTCTTCCTCGGCCTTCCTCTACTTGTATATCCATCCACACTCATGCTCATAACTTTTTTAGTTATATGACTTTCATCCCTCCTCATTACATGACCATACCATGCTAATCTGGCACTCCTCACCTTTTCAGTCTGTACTTGTCCTGTTATTCTGTTCTAATACCGCATAAGTCACGACTTCATAAAGCATGTTTAGCTACATTAGTATGTAGCAGAGTAAAAGTTCGCAGCCCTAAAGCACCGAAGTTCGTTATAACTGTCGGCTAACACCTGGGACTCGATACTAGAGATGTAACGGATATCCGGTAACTATCCGGTATCCGGCCTATCCGGCCTTTTTTCACTATCCGGCCGGATACCGGATAGTAATACAGTATCCGGCCGGATACCGGATAGTAAAATTTTAAAAAATCTCATTATTTTACACAACGCAAATCATACGCCAATAGGTTATGGACACCGTTTATTTTTATAAAATATTGCCATCGTGTTTTGATGATGACATTTCTATCAGAATTCAAACATAAAATCATAGGCAATGCACAAAGTGAGTACACCTACTTATACTATCTTACTTTTATTTATTTAGAGTTGAGCGATCAACCAAATTTTGTTTACCTAATATTTTTATTTTAAGTGTTCTCATGAAGTGACAGTGTCTTTTATGAGAATAAATATTTTTAAACCTAAACCTAAAATCACGACGACAAGTGATATTAAACAATGAAATAAACAACAATCGAACCGAAAAACAAACACAAACTGACACGCGCAATAACACTCGAACGCCCCCGAGTCGACCTGATCTCCGCTTACGTGCGACCCGAATGCGCCCGAATCTTTCCGATCGCGTTCACCGCGCCAATATTCAAATCAAACTGATCGCGTCAACGCAATAAAGGGCCGGATATCCGGCAGCCGGATATCCGGCGCTCCGGCCTAGTAGCTTGCCGGATATCCGGTATCCGGTATCCGGCCAAACTACTATCCGTTACATCTCTACTCGATACATTACCAGTCTGGCATTATTACTGGGTGTAAAAGACTCACTCTATTGATTTGTCTGTTATTGTTTACCGTAAATCAGATTTAAGTCTCTTTGTAGGGTATATTGCTCATCCCTACATTTGATTTGAAAATTGCTATGTGTACGAGCCAGCTCACACAAATTACAAAAATCTTTATAATATCTTTACTCATATGCAATCCGATGCAAAACAAGTTTAAAAAAAAAAAACTATTCATTGTTAAACTAGAATAACTTGATTTAGCACCGATATAGTTTTTAACTAGTTTTATTACACCCAGTAAGTTTGCCGGCCACAAAATGACTGAGTTAAGGACATCACACACAGCAGCTATAATATATATTACGGTATATTACATCCCGGGATATATAGCTGTATATTATCGTAAGCTATCACACACACAACAGATACTGTAATATATCTTTCGGTTCATTTCATTGACATACGTCACGATTGTCGCACTCTCCAACTGCTGAAGTGTTGTAAAGGCTGTTCTTATTTTTTCATTTTTTCATACACGGAAAGTACGTATATATATAAATATATATCTATATATAATATGTTTTATTGAGATAAGGCACAAATTAAAAAAACAGACAGAAACAAAAAATCTAAAATGGATCAACATTATAAGAATTACTTACATAAACATTTCTAAGAAATGTCTACCGCTCTCTGTGATACAGCCGTGATCATAAAAATACCTACACTACTTAAAAACTAATTTAATAAAAATGCACACTGTATTCTAAACTATGTATATAATATTTATATTTTTTCATTACTCATACACGGAAAGTACGTATAAATATATAATTTTGTGATTATTTCCGGAAGCCAAGATCAACCTTTTCCGAACTTCATTAAAAAAGATATTAAGAAAAATAATACCCACATGCGAAAGAGTATATCTTCCGAAGAACGATTTGCTGTATGCATAAGGTAAGAATGAAATGAAAGTATAAAATAATCATCAAATTTTCGAACATCCTTTACGAAGCGAAATATACGAAAATATATCGAGATATACTGAGATATGTCGAGCTATATCGAGCTATAAATATATATTTTCGTATCGCTCGGTATCTTAAGATACAAAGATATGAAAATATATATTATAGCTGCTGTGTGTGGTCTCCTGTCAATTTCTATAGAAAGATGTAATGAGATATATCGTGCTATAAGATATATCTTCATATTATAGCTGCTGTGTGTGAAGTCCTAAATGACTAACTTATAATGAAAAGACTTTTTTGTCCCCCAGGAACGTGTTTCATGACTATAAACTACTAGCTCGTGGTGTTACTTAATGCCTCCGTGGGATATACAAACCAAGGTACGAATAAAGATGGCAGAATTTAGTTTAAATATGTTTTTAGTCAAATCCAAATACTAAATATGACCCTAATTTCAATAAGTTCTACATACGCAATTGACAAATATTTTACGATTCTAATTTTACATAATTAAAAATTTTAAATGTAAAAACTTTTATTTGAACGTGCATTCGACTTTTCTCTGGTGCCTATAAGTATGAGTAGACTTCTACTTATGATTGTAATTATAGATAAACCTTTGTGTCTTCCCATTCATACAAGTCACAATATAACCTATAAATCATCACACATTGAAAAAGGTACACAATTTCTACCTCTTATTTTATTTTACCTTTTACCAACCCTTACAAAATGGTTGGTCAATCGAGTTGCCAGCCCACACTTCGTTTTAGTCCCATTCAAGAATTTGATTCCCCAAAGGTAATCATTTCTAAAGGCTATAAAAACTTCAGCGTCGGTTAAAATGTTGCTATAAAGTCCTTTACACGAGGCAAGATTCTTGCCTGTTGCAGACTTACAAATTGTAGCAATATTTGACTTCCATGGTTTAAGCAATGCTAAGAGCTAAGAGCCACTTTAAGATTGTTTTTAATTGTACCTACCTGAGTCTTACAAGTGGGTATCTAAGAACGGACGGACGGACAGACAGAAACTGCAAGGGTTCCTTGTTTACTTAACCCTAAAAATAAAGAAGCATAAATTTTAGCATTTTTTTTAGTGGATGGATTGTGTGAAAGAGGATATGAATGTGAGAGGAGTGAGTACGGAATTAACGAGTGATAGAGATGAATTTAAGAAGAAGACATGTTGTGCCGACCCCACCTAGTGTGGGACAAGGGCAGGGGAATGATGACAATTTTAATGTAAAAACGGTAGATAGACAATACCACCAGTCAACACATTACTTAAGACAAAAGCTCTTAAACTAATTGTTGTAAGGCTGTTTTGTATCCACTATTTAATTTAATTATCTTAACCGGTCGTTAAATCGGTCGTTTCAAGCAGTTGTTTTATTGCCGTGTAATCGTAGATTAGTTATAGGACTGTAACCTTTAACCATCCTTCTAATAAACCTTGAACTTAAGATCTCGTCGCGATAATCCAAGTGCTTTCAGGTCAGTGAATGAATTAAATAGTAGTCCTTTCTATATTTTTAAAATGATATGAAATAGTTTTAAAAATTTAATAAATATATAATGCGTTGTAAGTAGGTACCATTTTATCGTGCCGTGTGCCGTATCGGTGCCGCGAGAGTGTTAATATAAATAGTTTTAAATAAAACAATGAACAAGCAATTTAATTAAAAATAAAGACATTGAATTATTTAGTTGATTAACTTCTAAAACACACCGCAAGTCATAAAGAAAGCAACTGTAAAAATAAGTACAATACTTACAATACAAAAATAAGTACATTCATACACAAACCCAAATAACATAATCCTCCGTCTGATGCAATCGGTTAAAAATAGAATGTACATCTATTTTTAATAATTCAAAAAGCATTTCTAAATTTAAGAGCACGTAAACTTTGTCAGTTAAAAAGTTTATTACTCATCAAACCCGTAAACTTATTAATTGAATAATGAAACCGTAAAATCCTTTTATTCTCACACAAAAACGAAAAGTTTGTTAATTTGTGAAACTGGCGTGAAATATTAAAAATTCCAGTTACATTGTTTGAGTGGAAATATTTTAATCCTCTTGTATGCTAACCGAATTATTGTGAGAGAAACATTGACACGTTGGAAATATTGAAAAAAAAGCGCTGTGTTGTTTTTTGACCAATAAAAGCCTGGACACAGAACATTTATGCGCAATTTTGTACAGCGCGTTACCAGCTAGTTTACAGCGCTTTTTACAGGCAAGTATTTTTTGTACATTCTTGCTTGCTGCCTGCATCTTGTTTGCGTATGTATCGCGTTATGCCCGAATTATACAATCAACGTATCTACGGATGTCCGTAGATCACGTTGATTGTAGGGCATCCGTAAATTATAGGAACCTTCAGTTAGTATCGATACAAAAGCACAGTGACTTTCGAAAAATATATTGTGTTGACACTAGAGAAGAATTAACTACATAATTAAGTAATATTTGTAAATGTGACTTTTGAATTACCATATTGTGGTCCATAAAGTTTTGTCTAAGTCTATGTCAGTATAGTCGTGTCTTATTCGTCAACGCAAATTAAACTTTATCGCAGAACTTTTGATATTTTAAATCCTTTATAATATTATTTTCTAGTAAAATAAACCGAACAAGTCTTAAAAGCCGTTGGCACAGCCTGTGTTTCTTACGTAGCTTCCGTTTTCCGTAAAAAGTCTAAATGTTGTTTTGGGTCGTAATCTACACCCATTCGTTTTTAATCGGCACATCTGTTACAGTGATACAGACCAGGGATGTTACGGAGCTTCGACTTCGGTTCCGTTAAGTCGGAACTTCCGATTATTATTACACATTCGGTTCCGACTTCGGCTCCGACACTTTTAAATCGAAGGTTTTAATCGGAGGTCATAACATAGCGGCAGTGCGCCGGCCTGTGTCGACTGTTATGAACAGGTTCATACATGTCGCGCGGGGCACCCCCGAAACCCACTACGTCACACACCACACACTCTTTCTTATCGTCCGTTATTTTTTCACTTGTTAATTTGTTCACACGACACATTCATAGGTTATAGATATTTGTTTTGATTGATGTGGCATATTTCATCAATAAAAGTGATCTGTTTTTGTGTTGGACAATGAAACCTAAATCAAGTTGTGTTTGGAACTACTTCATTGAAGTTAATTCAGATTCGGCAAAGTGTAAACTGTGTATGAAGAAGACGTATTCAAGAAAGGGAGGTACGACAACGTCAAAAATTTACTAAATAATGTTTTAATTTGTCCTTAAATAAAAATTCTCTCTCATGCCACCACTTCTAACCCTGCCTCCGACTCCGATTCCGATTCCGACTCCGACTCCGATAAAACAAATTTGAAAACTCCGACTCCGCCTTCGGTTCCGATAAACTACCTCCGTTACATCCCTGATACAGACCCCCAAGCATTAGAAGAGAAAAATGGGTCAAAAACTCGACTACGAGTAGATATGCAAAATTTTGTTGTTATGGTTGTTTTGTTGTTATACTTATTAAATTTATTTTAAATAAATAAATAATAAAATTTTCTATTCTATTCTATTCTATTCTAAACACATAGTTTGATCTCTGCAAAGGGTCAAATGTTTGTACAATCTGCAAATATTTGCATTTATTTCATTTATTTTTGGCTACCTATATGAATTAAAAATTCTAAAAGACAAATTACATTTAATATTCAGCTTAGTCAGAAGATACATACTAAATCCCGGATAACACGGACAAGTTGTAAGGGGTAATGTCAGCGTGCTTGCATCTCATTAGGCAGGTAGCCTAGACGCTAAATTACCATATTAATTTAACGCGTAAACATCAAACGAACCTTGAACCACTTACACAGAGGCACGAGACTTTAACCGGCCGTTAAAGAACAATTATTAATCGGTGATGTCAATTTGACATGCCAGAATACTATTATTAAGACTCACGAAGGTTTGACGGAAGTCATCACGGTTATTATATACTTAAGATTCGTGATAATAAAATTGGAATTAAGCAAAAAATTTTTAATTTAGAGTCTAGTTCGTATCTATGTAGTGTACCTTGTACCTACAAGTTTAAGAAAAAGTTATAAAGTTAAGTTCTTAGTAAAGTTTGCCACGAGCACATCATCGAGGTTAGTGAAATACTCAGGCATTACCTCTTTTACTAATTGATTTATACAGCGTCAGGAAGCAATCTTTGCCCACATTTAGCGGGACACTGTAGTGTTTGGAACATTAAGATGAAATAGGCTTGCCCAGCACCTAAACCATCCCCTCGGCGGCTTAGAGACAATAGTGAAACAAGGTCTTATATAAGTTTGACTATTATCGTTTAGGTGAACTTAGCATTTCTGTATCAAAATAAATAATTCTGGGCTGTTACATACTGTTACATACTCGTACATTATTTCTGTGTAAAGTCCCAAATGTATTCGTGGAAAGCCGAGAATTTCCATTAAGTAATTTACTTACATGTTATCTAATATTACCGCCGAATGTGTTGAAATTTATTTATTTTATTTTATTTTATTTTATTCGGGAAAACAAACAGTTGTACAATATAATATATGGTAATTTAGTATACATAAATAGATAATGAGTAAATGTACAACCAACTACGTTATCCACAGATTACTAGAAAGAATAGCATGAGAAGAAGTTGTTGTTGTGTCAGTTAATGAAGTTGGTGTGGTAAAGATTGATTTGTACGTTTAGTCATCTAACAAAATTTCTTTAAGTTTATTCTTAAATTTTTTTTCGGGCAAAAGGAAAAGATCGACATCTATGAATCTGGTGTTATATGTGTCAACAATACGGTGCAGCGGCGAACGCACACCAGCATTGGTTCGGCATATGCGAGTGTAGAACAAACAGCGCACGCGCACATTTCGCCGATGCACCGTGCGTGGCACTATGTAGGAAAGTCTGTTAACTAATTGTGGACAGTCTATTTTGTTGTGGCATAATCCATACACTAACATGGCCTGAAGGAGCAGGCGTCTAGATTTCAATGTTATCACTTTGTGTTTACTGAGCAGTTCTTTATATGATAATTTGATATGCCTACACCTGTAGTTTTTTTTTTTTTTTCATTTAATTTACTTACATAAATTATTTTATATATTTAATTCTGTAAAACACATATTTATTGTGTGTGTATACACACAATAAATATGTGTAGTTTTTTTTTTTTTTTCATTTAATTTACTTACATAAATTATTTTATATATTTAATTCTGTAAAACACATATTTATTGTGTGTACATACACATTAATATTAAAATCATCAATCTAAATCATCGGGCTTATTCATAAAGCTTTGTAAATTTAATAAAATAAATAAAATAAAATAAAAAATCATTTATGCTAAGAAGTAAGAATAGCCATAGGCACGAGAAGAGATACAAAAAAAAACTAAATTAAACTATTCTTAAACTATTAATATAATACAGGTTTATGATTATGAGATTATGAGATTAATGTTTAGTCGCTTTTTTTGTAACTACGTTGACATTTTTGAACATACACTCATGAATACCTACATCTGAATGAAAAACACTAAAAAACATTCATAAAAAACATTTGAGTGAAACAAAACTCAGAACTCTCAGTAAATTTTCAAATCACACTTGTGAACAATCTCAGAACTTGAATGGAAAATAAATTGTGCCGCAAAAGGGACGAGATGGGATCAATAACGCATTTCACGCTGCTACCCTCCGATAGAACTTATGATGTGGATCGAGAACTTTCCACTTACTTCTGGGAAATTCGAAATTCGAATCGACAATGATTTCTTTGTTTTCGATTCTTTTTTTTCTTTTTGACAGAAACTAGTCTTAAGCGGTCTACACACCAAAGCCGCCGGCCCGGCCCGGCACGAACCCGGCGGGTTTTTTTTTGGCTTTGGTTGTTCAAAATCAGGCCGCCGGCCTTGCCGCCGGGTTCGTGCCGCCGGGCCGGCGGCTTTGGTGTGTAGATAGCTTAAGGTAAAAAGGCCGAAGCTAAGTAATTCATGATATTCTTTTTAAATCGTAACTTATTTACGATTTAAAAATAGAATATTTCGTGGTTTGTGCGTTCGTTTTTAACATTACTTAATTAGCATCAATTTAAATGAAAAGCATTGTTTTGTTTATTTCATACAAACTTCTCGATGACAACTCCATTATAACAGACCCTCCTTTTGCATTCAATAGCTATTAATATAAAATTCAAATCATTCTTCACGGAAATATTCCATTATGATGATGGAAAACAAACAGAAGAGCTCTAAAGGAGCAGTCATACTGAATAAAATATTCTTGAATATTTTACACAGCGCCACCTAGTCCCAATCTAAGCAACTATTAAGTTGCTTAGCTTGGTAGTAGATGGCGCTGTTTATGTTATATTATTAACCAGATGATTAGTAGAACACTTAGTTTTTTTTTTTATTAAAAACATAGTAACTATTATAGATAAAAAAAACCACCCAGAGCCCCATGTCTGCAGAACATACAAACATTTGTTCCGTGGCGGGGATCGAACCCGTAACCTCAAGCGTAGCGTCTCAGGTGGGCCTTCATTCACTGCGCCACTAAGGTGACGACCTTAAATACAAGTTTAAATACCTTAAATGTTAATGTCACATCTATTTAAGAACGTATCACGTACTTTTCAACCCAAGATTTTTCAACTCAGTAGGCTCCTTTCAACCCAAAACATTACGCTCCGTTCAACCCATTAAATAATGGCCTCATCGATATTCTAAATGCCTATAGGTAAGTAAAATTTTGCAGCACATACATACATACATACAATACATAACAGAGCAAACTTAGGAGTAAAACTTGCACTTGAGCAGTTTTTGCTCAAGTGTGTCCGAGCCCTATAGAGTCTTTAAATGGAAAACTATAAAAGTTTGCAAAATTTTATAGGAAACTTCCACACTATATACACTAAAATTGTGGTTCGCTTTCAGGATTTATTCGTTAGATTAAATAATGATCAATTTTTAATCTATTAATTCAACTATCTCTCACTGAGTTTATGTTTGTATTATATTTTTCTTTATTACTTTTAGTTTTTTCACACGACCAGGTTTTGAGTCTTTAGTTTAGTGTTTTTTTTTATTAATATTTAAAGCCTGTTGTGTCCCACTGTAGGTCAAAGGCCTCCTCTCCTTCCACTCCTCTCTATCTTCAGCGATAAGGGCCCATTCCTTATTAAAATCGTCAAGCTCGTTTCATTTACGCCTGTGGCCGTCTATCTGGGACCCAGTCTGTATGTCTGTCTGTGTGTGTCTGTGCGTTTTAATGAAATACAGTTAAATATTATGGTAGGTACCTAATCATAATATTTGAGATGTCCCCATAAGCCCAATCGTCATAAAATGGACGGTAAAGATGCCAAAATATTTATTATGTTCGTGTATGAGGTTAATCGGTCTAAGAAATTACGATCCCACTTCGGCGAAACTACTTTTCTAATGGGTGTAAAAAAGTTTTGAAGGAAAAAAAAATGTGTTTATTTCTGTCGAACAACATAAAGATTAAGGATCACTTATAAATGCTCAGTCTTGTAAGATAGGTCCCTCCTCGGTTTCAACTCAAAAACTGTATGATCCAAAAAATTATCAACTTTATGTACCAAAAATTGTCATAATAAATTTGTATGTAAATATGTAGACTCTCTCATTATAAGTGAACCATTGTGTTTCAATGAGAATAAAGTTCTTTAAACCTTAGACTTGTTTTAATATTGTTTAAAAAAATATTGAGAATCTTCATCAAATATTAATTGAACATTTTATACAAATTGTAGCAAAACAAGTCTAACTTTATTGACAGCCATAAAACGGACACAAGATAGAAGCAATTTGAAAGAAATCAAATCAATTTAATTATGGGTTTTTCTATTCAGAAATACAGGTTGCTATTTTTAATTGCCTCGTTAACCTCACTGTAACTTAGCTTTTGTTTTTTTAATTGGAAACGAAATATGCTAGTTAAGTTTTTGAGAGTTTTTTTAACACCCTATATTCTAGTACCTAGGCAAAGTATACCAGCTCAATTAGAATTCGCAATTACTCGTATCCACCGATCTTCACTATGCTCCACTTCATCTAGGCAATCTAGCTTAATCTTTGAATCTAGACTTTCACAAGCTTCGATAGGTTCCAAGTTTCGAAGTCTAGCGTGATCACGTACTCGTAGATATCTTAATTACTTATCTTGGTTCTAAGAATACGTTGATTAAGTAACTTTTCAAATTATAAGAGGCGGTTTTAATTTGATTTAAGTTTTTTTTAATCTATTTTGATTAAAAGTGATAAAATCTTTTAATTATAACACGGCACTATTGAACAATAAAATAAGATCGTATTAGGCTGCAGATCCCAACATTACGTGTAGCCCAACTCGCACTTGGCCGTTTTATGATTTCGTTTTGCTAATATCGATTTTTTGGAGCAGAAACCCCCGCGGGCGTCCCTGAGGAGACCTTCCAAATTTTCAACACCATATGATCAATGGTTATGGAACACATCGGGTACAAACATAGAAACTTTGATTTTAAATATTTTAGACTTTTTTAAGCTATTGCATAGCTTCTATCGCGGGCCTTGAGCGTGAAGACCGAATCCAGAAATTCCGTAACGAAAACACCTGACGCTGTCACTTTAGTTCAGCAACTCGCCTCTAGGTGGTATGCAATAGCTTTATCACGGCAGTCCCCGAGTGACACACGTCTTTTTTTAGCCTATAGGTATCGTCCCACTGCAGGGCAAAGGCCTTCCTTCCTTCCTACCTTTTCTATCCTTGGCCGCAGTCAGTGGGCCAATTTGAAATTTTTTAAGAGATAATCTTATTTTTTTATTCATCCAACCCTGAATTCAGCCTCGACCAATTATTATGTATGAGTAAACAAAGGACTGTACCCCGAGGCCACTGAATAACCTTTTTAAACATTAACAGAGGTCGTCAACACGCTCCTTGTGGTTCTACGACCAGGATAAATCTTTGTGACTGAGGAACTTTCAATCTGGAAAAAGGAATATGATCCTTAGACATATTGCTTAGGTACTAGCTGTCCCGGAGTACATTATGTACTACTAAACCCTTATGCTTAAAGGACCAGTAATAAGGGATTGCTTTAAAAAAAAGCTATGCCCAGACCACCAGGTTCTTGCCTGATTATTTCCTGGTGTAGGGAGTTGTTTTGGAACAGTCAATAGAGTCACCTAGTTTTTAAGACTGTACGTTTTTGAGCGATCCTTGAGGTCCTACGAAATAAACACATTTTTCTTTCTTTCTCTTTCTTTCAATCCTAAAAAGAGATAGCGACAAATTTAATATCCGTATTAGCTATACAGATCTCTTTTTGTTGCCATAGGAGAGATAAGAAGAAAATTTATTTAAACCTATATTAAATTCACAAATCTTTGTAAATAAGACCCTTTAGGCGTTCATGAAGATTCACTCCTATGGCAACAAAAAGAGATAGCAACAGATTTAAAATCAGTAAAAGTTAATATAGGTTTACTGTTCCAATATGCATAAAGGGATTAAACCTCAATAATTTGAGTTCAAAGTTACGTCGTTCCGAACACATGTTTGAAAACAACGTGCTCAAATCATCGGACAATTTTCGCAATAAAACCACCATAAAACGATATTAAATCAAGTTTAAGATGGTCGTACTGCCGTAAATAGGGATGGCACACATCCGGACTTCTTTATGTGGAGTTTTATTTGGCCGCATTTACATATTAATCAGGCAATCACGTTTACCTCTTTATTTATACTGGAGACCTTCCCCAAATTAAATAAGTACCAATTGAAGTTTGACTATCGTGGCCTGTAGCAGCGCAAATCGCAAAGAGTAGAAATACGGAAAGAACACAGCGGTAGAGTTGAAAAATGAATAAATTAAAAAAAAATAGGAATTGACGTAGAGATCGCTTTTTAGCGATAGGACCGCCGATTGTTTATCATCAATTATCTTACAGTGTTATGTTTATAATTTCTTTGTTTTATGGTGTGTAATCTAATTAACTTTCTAATCTATACTAATATTAAAAAGAGGTAATGTTTGTTTGTTTGACGGAGGTAATCTCCGAAATTACCCAGCCGGTTCCAAAAATTCTTGCACCGATGTTGAATGGACTGTCGGGATGGTTATAGGCTTTATTTTATACCGGTAATTTCATTAGTACACCCATGCAAAGCCGGGACGTGCTGCTAAGTACCTACTAAACTATAAATACTATGTTTGCGACGCGTGATCCGAGGGCTGGCTCCTATTTGGCTCAACGAATCAGCATTGCTATTCAGCGTGGCAATGCGGCCAGTGTCTTAGGCACGCTTCCGTCTGGCAGTGGTTTGGATCAGTTGAGCTACCTATAGACCGTTTGCAACGGTCCTTAGATGGCTCAACTGGTTCTATTTGTATTTTGTACAGTTATGTAAGTAAATATAATAATTATAGATAAATATAATAAGGTCCTACTAAATATTTGCTTTCTGTATAAATTCAGCCTGCGTTTGGAGTATACTGCCTCACTGGCTGACTCCCTGATCAATAAGTTCTGCTTCTTGAATGCAAAGAGACTTCAATTCACGGTGAATCGAATTTGAACTTTTTTTATTACTTTTCTACAAGAACTATTTCTACGGAGACATCTTTATGAAATTCTTCTGTTATTGTCTAAAACGATGTATGGAATGAGCTGTCTGGATGGTTATAGGCTATATTTAATCCCGGTAGTTTCATTATTTCAATCTGCTTCAGCTCATAATGATGGGCAAAATATCTGGCAAAAGAGGGGTTGGAAGACGCAGAACATCATGGCTTCGAAACATTAGAGAGTGGACAGGAGTAAAGAAAGTTGAAGACCTGTTTAGGCTAGCACTAGACAAAGAAAAATTTAGCAAAATGACAGCTAACCTTCAGTAATGGAGAAGCACTAGAAGAAGAAGAGTTTCATTATTAAACCAGTGCCAAATCCGGGACGTGCTGCTAGTGTTTTACGAAAAAGTCTAGGTATCAAAACCTAAACCTGTGAAATCCTGTTGTGTGTTGTGTTGTGTGTGTGACGACCTCTGTGGCGCAGTTGTGTTAACGCCCGGCTGAGATGCGGAGGTTGCGGGTTCGATCCCCGCTACGGGACAAATGTTTGTATGTTCTGCAGATATTTGTTCCGTGTCTGGGTGTTTTCTATCTATAACATGTACCTATGTATTTACAAAAAAAAAAAAAAAGTATCTATGTATTATATCAGTCATCTGGTTACCATAACACAAGCATTAAGTTGCTTAGCTTGGGACTAGATGACGCTGTGTGAAATGTCCAAAGATATTTATTTATTTCATTTATTTATATCGTTTTGCTATGCGGAAATTCTTGTAGAAACCTGTGACCCCGACAAAAGCGCAAAAACCATGCGGTACACAATAAGTCCATTACAAAGGGTCTGCCTTTTCGCGGTTCCAAGAGAACGATTTTCAAGAACTATTGTATTCTTATCTCCACCTCACGAGTGGCTTTATTATGAACACATAAAGGTGTTTTTGGAAAATCAAGGCGGGCTATTAAAAACTTGGAAGCTTTAAGTTATCGTTTTGTATTGTATCGTTTTGTAGATAAAGGTTCTTTAAAATGAACTTTTTTGTAAAAAAAAACTTGTCATTATCATATTTAAACGCATTATAGGTTCGATCACACGCGCGTCAGTAACGCTTAAAACGGGACGCTTTTATAATTATGTAATTATAATTATAATGACATAATTAAAACATGATTACAAAAAAACTACTGCAAATCAAAAACTTTAATGTTATTTTATTGTTTAATCATTAAAACATAAACCTACAGTACATACAAAACACATACAGATATATAGTCACGTAAATAAATTTTGCAGTCTTTCAGTTCTGATAAGTTACCTTTGAATTGACTGTATACCAATATTTGCTCTACTTCTCAACACTCGGATTATCGTTTTCAATGGTCCAACTCACGTTTTGTAGAGTACGAATAGAGGCTCAGGTACTTGCGACTGACAGCCAATCAGATTAAAGAACTGGGACAAACAACTTGGACGTGCTGATAACTGGTAGCTGAGAAAAGAACGAACGGCTTTGTCAAAAGTTGAATCCAGATGAATGAAAATAAAAATGTATAGGAGAGATGTGTTGTTGCATTGTCTACTATTTGAATAGTGAAAACAAAGGTACTGCGGTATCACCAATGCACGGTAGACATTTTAAAGCTTGAAAATAAGTAAAACGTATTTGGTTAACACTTTGACTCAACGAACTATGTGTCTATTCAGTTCAGATAAACCGTGGTCTAACGCTAAACCAACAACGCCTAGTTAAGCGGTGGTTTAAATCACAATACAACTGCGCGGGACCATAAAGATAAAACAAATTGGATCTGTCAACGTAATTAAATCGGATAATAGGGAAATTTTAGACCATGATTTTGATAAACCAGATTTTTTGTATAGTTTATTGTATTAAGATCGAGGGTATTCTAAAAATAAAATACGTCAATAAATATATTTAGCACGCTAATGATATGGCCTTTCCATAATGCACTTTCACCATTAAACGTAGATTGAGTCAATTATGGTACCAATATTTGAAGGTTAATATTTATTGAACATGACTTAAACTGGTTATTACTGGTTATATGTTCTGTATTCAATTAATGCCTAATAATGGATCAGTTGAGCTACCTATAGACCGTTTGCAACGGTCCTTAGATGGCTCAACTGGTTCTATTTGTATTTTGTACAGTTATGTATTAGTTTAGTTTCTGTAAATAAAAGATAATTATCAATCATTACCACGACAAAAAAATTAATGCCTGTAATATTATAGTGATTATCATGTTGTTTTATAATTTTGTCTATATCTATCTATACTAATATTATAAAGAGGTAAAGTTTGTCAGTTTGACGGAGGTAATCTCCGACACTACTCAGCAGATTACAAAAATTCTTTCACCGATGTGTAGAATGGACTGTAGGGATAGTTATAGGCTATATTTTATCCCGGTAGTTTCATTAGCACACCCGTGCATAGCCGGGACGTGCTGCTAGTTTTATAAAAATTGTAATTTTATTAACACACTCATGACGGTGTGTTCTAACACATAAAACTCGAAAACGGTTGGACCGATTTTCATGGTTTTTGATTTGTTGGAGAATAATAATAATAATAAATAAATATCCTTGGAATTGGACACACAGTGTGAAATATAACTATGAAAACAATGGAAGTTATTCAAAAAATAAACCAAATTAAAAAAAGTTAAGTTTAGAAATACAATTATTACAGAAATACAATCACATACTCGCAGCTTCAATTATAGCCGAATAACAAAATCTTAGAGAACCAAAGACTGCAAACTGCAACGTGCAACTAAGAAATTCTTTACCGAGGTTTTCTTCCGCTAAAACAGAAGGATCCCCAAACTAATTGAACCTTCGCATAGTTCATGCAAAATACAGCTCATGCGAAGCATTCAGGAATTTATGCTCAAAAAGTAGCGAACTCAAGGTGAACTCTAAACTATCCGGTGCATTGTGGAAAGTTGCAGGGAGTTTTCAAACTTTTTAAATGGTTCTGGCAGCTTCAAAAAAAGTCGTATGAAAACAGAGTACTGCCAGCCGGGCTAGTCTCCGTTGGCATATAGTTAAAAGTATAGCGTACTAGCCCCGCAGTTTTCAGTCATGTAATAAAAATAATAATGTTAAATAATGTGACAATGTAATCCATACCTTCCTGTATGTAATTGTATTTATATTTAGACTTGTAACTATGGTGTTATTAATAAATTTTTGTATTTGTATTTGTATTTGTTTCACCCGCGTAAGTTCCGTTTCCGTCGGAATATAGGGATAAAAAGTAGCAATGTGTTATTCCAAGTCTTTAGCTACCTGTACTCCAAATTTCATCGCAATCGGTTTAAATGAGTGGTCATTGCGAAAACGCGTTTTTTTTTCCTTTAGGAATAAATGAATAATTAATGAATCAGATTAATTATTGATGATTAATGATTAATGAATCAGTATCTCAAATTAGCAATTTTAATAAATTAGCTATTTTAATAGCTAATTTAAGATTAATTGTGACCCTATTTTCTATTAGCAGAAATTGATGTCCAAAACCTGGTTTGTCGCTTTAAAAGCAACATCGCACTTATTGCATTACATTACGTTGCAAGCACTTCAGACGAGCGACACTGCAGTATTCAGCGCGCAATGGAACTACTTCTCTTTACTTCTATATTCATTTCAGTTGGGTTGTTGGTTCACTATAAATACATTGTGATAAATTACATTGTGATTTGCAAGTATCTATGTATTTCTAATCTATACTAATATTATAAAGAGGTAAAGTTTGTTTGTTTGTTTGTATGTTTGATGGAGGTAATCTCCGAAACTACTCAGCCGATTTCAAAATTTTGTTCAATGTAGAATGGACTGTCTGGATGGTTATAGGTTATATTTTATCCCGGTAGCTCCATTAGTACACCCGTGCAAAGCCGGGACGTGCTGCTAGTAAGTTATAGATTGCCAACTAATTATAAAAGGTGTTCAAAATTTACTCTGGGCGTACAATTTACTTTTAGGTAAATAACTACAGGGTGTCGATAAACTTCAATCGAGCACAAAGTTTAAAACTATTTAATCAGCAACTAATTATCTGAAGTTTCCTTCGCCTGGCACCAGTCCAGGGGGTCGATGCCACAGGCTCTTGAACATGACGATGGCATTTTGCGTTATGCCGCATACTAATTAATGACTGAGGTATGAGTATTATTTTGTGAATTAATAACAATAAGATGAAAAACTACTTATGAAGTTTCTAAAAAGACTTTTAAAAAAAAGTGAAACGTTTTGAAATCATACGGCCAAACATTTTATAGATTGTGCAATCTTAATTCATTATCTTTATCATAAAAAAAATACTTATCTTAATAATTAAACTAGGTAATACAAAATAAATACTTCAATAAATAATTAGGTATACAGTCCATATCATTTTAAAAAACAATTAAATTAGCATAGATACGTTTAATTATTTTATCATTCTCTTCATCCCTATTTTTAATTTTGTTAGAAATTGTTTCACTGTTTCTGTGTAATTATAAACTTTGTTTTCAAATTATTCTACTAGTGCCTCGTTTCACAACCTTTGTAATGTCTTTTTAATTCGTGATGAAAATTGCGTGCTATTAAAGTCCGTTTAGTTTGAGTTATTCAGACCCTCATAACTTGTTCACTTTAAAAACTTTAAGTGTGAACAATACTACCACTAGACACTAAAATGTATCATTTTACCAAATGTTATGATAAATTTACCACAGAAAAAGATAAAAATACATTTTCAAAATATAAACTTTGCTAAGCGCAATCCGTGACGCTTTACAACAATTTGTAAAATTCCTAAAACAAACCATCAAAAACTTTTGACAAGTACTTTGGCTTACGCATGAGTGTGACACGTGATGTCAGTTCGCAAAGCTCCGTGCGAAAGCGCCTGAAAGTAGGTCAAAGCGATGAGGTTTGATTGATACGCCTAACAGACTAATTTACCAACAGTTTCACTTCCACATCTTTATTACTTTGTACGCCTAACATACTTTAATTTACCAACAACAGTTTCACTACTCTATCTTTTTCACTATAAATCTTCTTCACTGTATATATTTATTACTGTGTATACCATGTACATACACCTGCATTATGGTATACATCCAAACACTAAAATATGTGACCATTAACTTGTGCCATTATCATCTATACTTCATTTCTTGAAGCGAGCTAATAGGAAGAAAAAAAACGCACGTGATTGGTCGTCCAAAATTTTTCTTTCTTCTTATTAGCTCATTTCAATAAATGAAGTAAGCATAGATACATTTTCAATTCATAATTTAAACAGTTTCACTTCTGCCAAATTCTAAACATACTTACGAATATCCAAGGATATTTATTTATAATATTAGTATAGACTATATCAAAGCTTTCACAACATATCAAAGTCTTCACAACATCAAGCAATCCAATGTTTATCTTCAACAAAACCCTTTTCAACCCCAGACCTGTCATCCAGAATCCACCCGCTTCTGAGGTAAAATTCTTTCTTAGAATTTTTATC
Organism: Xanthorhoe spadicearia; assembly: GCA_947086425.1. Lineage (NCBI taxonomy): Eukaryota > Metazoa > Arthropoda > Insecta > Lepidoptera > Geometridae > Xanthorhoe > Xanthorhoe spadicearia. Next base: position 763,617 of record OX352208.1, read on the forward strand.
CGAACATTACTGTACATAATTGGTTTTTATTGTCGCCTTTCAAGATGAGAAAAAGGAATTAATCACATTTTGTTCACCGCTGATGGAAAATGGTAAAAGTACAGTTGGTTACAAAACATTTACAACGTTAAAGCCAGTTTACTAGACTAATATGAATAAGAACGCAAAAGAAAAAAGAAAAACGCGTTACTTACCTACTACATACTGTCCCCATTATGCATATTCGACCTAAAACCTGTATTAAACCTGTATTAGCTAAAACGCATATTAAATCTGTTGCTATCTCTTTTCGTTGACATATGGGTGACAAGAAAAAAACGTTCTTATGATCTGTATTAAATTGTCAAGTTTTTATGAATAAGACCCTAAATGTTTAGAAAGTTTCATAAACACGCTAAAATAAACATTATATTAATACAACGGGACATTACTCACGTAAATTACTGTCGATTTAGATACCGACAATGTTTCGATTCTTCCGGAGAATCTTCATCTGGGTATGAGTGTGGTCACTCCTCGCGGGCGCGTCGGTTTGAAAGTGAAACGCTAAAATAAATTAAATTAAATTTACTTAACATTATAATACTCTCACTGCGTTCTTCAAAAAAAGCTTTTTATTAAAACAGATAAAATTCTTCTCGTAGATATGAAACAAATTTTCATCAGATGCCAAGATTTTATTTAGTTTTATTGGACATTCCGAGTGCGATAGATTGAGATTGGCGTGTTCGAGTGGAAATACTTGCATCGTTGGAGTTTTTAGAATTCTGTCAAGAAAATATATCACTCCTAAAATTACAAGATAAGTATAAGGCAATAGATTCCCCTAGTTTTAAGAACGTGACGTGTCAAAGTGGTCTTTATTAAGATTTTATTGAATAAATATATTTTGACTTTGACTTTGACTTTGACACTCGCAGAACGAAAAGGTAAACCAGCCTTATTCTCCAAATAACCATGTCTTGACTTGGCACGACACGGCGTGGTTTTGTTGAATAATGAGATGGATATAAGAAAACAAAAGCTTGATAAATGAACTAGAAAAATGCAATCTGTTTTGAAATCCCTTCGTTTGTTTCCATCAAACGAAGTGATTGCACATGTTACTTTTTTAAACTGTTACTAGACTAGAGTGTTGTGTCAAATGGTTATCAAACTAATACCTAGCAAGCAATAACAGATCTTAAGGTGGTCCAAATTTTCATTCCGCGACTGTACCTACTATTAAATGTAATTTTCGGTTGAGTTTTTTTATTATTTGAACTCACAAATACCTATAAGAAGAGGTTCTATCTCCAACTTTATTTTTCTATTTTTTTTGTTTCCTACCAAACTTTTATTTTATACTCTTGCAACTAAATCTAAAACTAGAAAGTTAAACTAAGAAGTCTTAAGTACTGTAAATTAAGTTTTTCAACTTCGAAAAACATGCAGAAGCATTTTTTGAAGTTTATGTACTTAGGGGGTTATGCATAAAAACTTGACAATTTAATATAGGTTTTAAGTACGTTTTAGAACGTTTTTTCCTTGTCACTCATATGTCAACGAAAAGAGATAGCAACAGATTTAATATGCGTTTTAACTAATACAGGTTTTAGGTCGAATATGCATAATGGGGTACGAGTTTAAATTAATTTTATGTTCTTTAGTCGCAAAATTAAGAAAAACTTGTTACAAATATACTGGAAAGTCTGCTGCACCTGCAGGCGACAGTTCTGATAAAACTTTTTTGTTTTTCTACAAGATTGTTTTTGTAGATCTTTTGTCAATTATGCAACTGTAGTCCCCGCGAATTCCGTGGCCGAGTTGTTTAAGTTATAAATCCATACAATGCATTCCGAATTGCAGTAAAAAATGAACGAAAACGGCTTCTTTTTACAGACTATTATTTAATTTGTTATTTTTTTGTTTAGCCCCAGTGGGGCTAACCATGACGTATTGATTTTAACTGTCCAAACTAACGTTTGAATTCACGTTGTCTTGGCATCCTTGACCGGTCACAAAAGGTTTGATTTAGCTCAATATCGTAGAAACGCGAGACGGATGGAGCGATCGTATTGCGATCTAATCAAAGCCCGCGATGGGGTCTTTCTACAAACGCTTTACTAGATTGAATGCTATAGCTTCTCCAATGGGTTTATCTGTTTTTACGGCATTTTTTGATTATTACCTAGCGACCCGCCCCAGCTTCGCACGAGTCTAATAACTATACATATAAACCTACCTCTTGAATCACTCTATCTATTAAAGAAAACCGCATCAAAATCCGTTGCGTTGTTTTAAAGATTAAAGCATACATATAGGGATATAGGGACAGAGAAAAAGACTTTGTTTTATACTATGTAGTGATAGTGAAGAATTATAATTTATTATACACTATTAAAATTACAACCAAACAAACAATGTTTCTCCCGAAATTTAATGAAAATTGTATTTTGTTTCAGGTAATAAATCCATCCAAGTGCTCAGTCAACACCCGGGTCGTTTCTGATTTATCGCCTCAATTACCCACGGACCTTCCTGCAAGGTTAGAAGTTCCGAAGCCATGTGGGCTGAGTGGACAGCCACAACTTTCAAAAAGCATGGAACAAATCACATGCTTTTCAAACATTACACATTTTCATAAAAGTTAAAAGCACATGTTGCACCTCCGGATTAATTGGATTTCAGATCGAATTTTGATTTACTATTCGACCAACGTTCTATAGAACATTTTAACCACTAGGAGGTAAAAATCAATTGAAATCGCTATAAACTAACAAGGTTGGCCTTCAAGTAATTTCATGCAAATCAGGGGGCAATATACATTAATATTACAATGCGTTCAAGTACACGAGGGGTACACCAAGGGCACTTTAATTTATACAAAGTGGATTTGAGTCAAAGTCAAGGTAATAATCGGTATTCAATAGGATCCGTTATATGAACGTGATAATTATGTGGTGGGCCAATTAAGATAGTAGATGACATCCGTAAGGCAGCAGCACGTGGCTAAGGCTGGCGCAGGATCGAGGCGAATGGCAGTCGCGAAGGGAGGCCTATGCCCAGCAGTGGGCTGATAAAAAGGGCTGATGATGATGATGATGATGATGATGGGCCAATTAAGATCTAAAACAAGGAAGTTATTAACTTAAAAAATCTCTTTGACAATAAATTTAAAAATTAATGTATGGTAACAATAGCAACAGATTTAATATCGGTTACAGCTAAATTAAGTTTACTGGTCCAATGTGCATAAAGGGGTAAGTGAGTATTTACCACCATATTCTAGTAACTACCTATTAGTTTGCTATCTAGGCACTATTATGTGTATTGTAAGAATATAGTATTGTACTAATTGAAATTACTTTTTACCGAATTAGTAGAGTAAAAATAAGATCACACGAGTAAGTTAATAACAGAATCTTCCTCAGCAATACTCACCATCAATCCTAAAACGAACTTCCAATTTTACGGTCGCTCTCTAGCAATTACGGGTTTTACCGGTTTTACCGATAATTTACGGTTTCTCTCCCTTTTAAACATTCAAATTGCGATGCCGAGAGGAACGAATTGCAAAAAGAAGACTATTCCTGAATGGACGGAACTAACAGAGGCGGAAAGTATTGTATTTAATCAATAAATAAAAATTATGATCTAGACTGTATCCCAAGGAACGGTAGACATTTTCTTCAGATCTTCATGTAATTCTTTAGATCCTTTGAATATGTCTAATGGTAGTGTAAGTAAACCCCACCCCAGCCTAAACATGAAGTACTTCTGAAGCTAAAGAAATCTATCTGCTAAGCAGTTACTCTAATTTAATCGACTAAAATAATATTCCTAAAGTTGTGTGAAAGTCGAGGAGGTGAAATAAAATATAATTTAAGAGCACATACATTTAATCTGAATTCTAAAGGAATGTTACATGAGAGGTCTTTACTTTGAAATACTTAAATTACGTTACAAAACAAGGCAAGTTCTAAAGGTATTTAAAATCGACATTTAAAGAATATAAAATAAGGATCTTAGTCTAAGTCTTCTTGTAGCACGGCGTAGCTGAAAGGGAAACAAATTGTTTGCATTAGTGAATTATCAAGGTAATACATGCATGCGATTCACCTAAAATCAATCAGTATCAACCAACAATGATCATCATTGTAATGGCTATATATCATCATGATTAGGCTAGATTAGTCTCTAACCAAAAACTGGCGCGACCCAGTGTTACGCCTACCGCAGGCTCTGAAAAGGAAGGAAAGGGAAAGGCATGCCTAGGCCCTACTTCACAACTCGTTTGGATTCCTAAATGGTCCAAACTACATTGTTTAAAATCCAAATGACTTTAAACGGATTAAAACTACTCTAGGTACTATAATAATGCTCAATAACCCCGCTATGCGCATAGAAGAGCGGACACTCTCCTACACCCACAACAAGTCATAGAACACCATCAGAATACCTTAAAAAAATCCTCTTCGGTCCCCATAAAAAATCATGTCCGGAATTTCTCAACGCGCGAGGCGAGGGTCAACCGTGTCTCGATTTCTAGTATTTGGTTTCCGAACAGTATAACACAAACTTTAATATAGGTAATTACAAGTCATAAAAATAGAGTTGTGGATAACATTAAGTGTTTGTTAAGTCTATTTGTTACACATAAAGTCATCTTAATTCGCTCAAATGCAATACAAGAATGCTCTAATTTACTGACGTTTATCGAATCATGTTGTTACGTCAATTTTGTTAGAGGTCAGATAGGCAAGGATGGTAAGGGGGTAAAGACAAAGCTAACTCGTACTCAGCTTCTCTGTGGATGATTACAGAAAATAACATGCACATGCACTAACTAAACTTGATAGTGTCTGGATCACTGCAACCACTTAATTTACGCGGAATCTAAAATTACACACATGCACACAGATCTGGAAATAATAGGTATTAAAACAACATACAAAACGAAGAATAACCAATACAATTTCATCTGTGAGGTTCTACTCTGCATTCGTAAAGTAAAATAATTACATTATATTAAATATCCCTAACAGTCTTATTTCTAAAATACGTTACCAAAGCAGCACACTGAATTTAACATAATTAGATAGAATAAGGATTAACTCCAGATAATGAATATGATCAATAACACTGACTCTAAATTAGCTACTTTTACTACTAACTGGCTCAATTCGTCAACTCTCTCACTGTCTAAAATCTAGCTAAACTCTCCCTTCAGAACTCTCTAACTCCGCCTCTCTGCCCTGACTGTCTGTCCTATCCCGTCTGCCCGACTAGCCCCGAATTTTCTGTGTCATCTCGTTTTGTTGCCTTCATCCCTTCCTCTAAATGAGGTGTGGTTACTAACAAACTTGTGTAGGTTTAAGCCAATCACGTTAAAACATTGAAAGTTGTAAAAAATATAGGTTTATACCCGAGTTCATTCCTTTCGTTCCAGACGTACAAAAAATAACTAGCCCATAAATTATGTGAATTTGTTAAAAGAAGTCGTCGCCTAGCAGCACTCCAATACTAATAAATATGGTAATTTATTAGCATGTGAAATCTTAAAACTTTTCAAGAGCTCTTTCTCAAGTACACTCAATAATCAATGTTTATAAAGGAGAAGTGATGAAAAAAATAAATTCCTGTAGCTAAAATTTAAGGTCTCAAAATAGAAATCGTTACAGTCGCCCCTTGAATTTATTGATATTTTTAAGGTGCAAACCGAGAAAATGGAAAGAAATTCACATTACAGAAATAAAATACTGAATTATGAAACGATTTCAGAAATAGATTAAAGGTAAAATTTTTTTAGCTTATTTACTCCCTTTTAATAACGATTGTATTTACCTAGTTTGGATTGTGTTTACCTCCACATCAACATTGTTCTATTATCTTATTTATTTTAAATACATAATTGGGAATCGAACCCAAATAACGTTTCATGAAATGAACTCAACCACCTCCAAAAGAGTATGTATCATGCTATGATAATAACACAGGAATCGACCTAAACGTTTGTCATTGAATGCTCTATCTGGGAATCGAACCCAGATCAAATTGCTAACTAACGAATAACTATTAATGATAAGTGTCTAGGAATCGAACCCAGATCAACTGTTAATTAATGAATACTCATAAATGATATCTATCTACGATGCCTTAAAATAGTAGTACCTAAGTTTAATAATAAATAAAAAAATAAATAAATCTGGGAATCGAACCCAGATCACATTGCTAACTAATGTATAACTATTCATGATAAGTATCTAGGAATCGAACCCAGATCAACTGTTAACTAATGAATACTTATAAATGATATCTAACTACGATGCCTTAAAAATAATAAGTTAATAATAAATAAATTAATTAATTAATCTTGGAATCGAACCCAGATCAAATTGCCATTTGTCCTTTTATTACTTTACATCTAAGCATAAAATACAACCTATGTAAACTTAATAAAACTCTATTACTACTCGAGAATCAAACTCAGATCAGAATATTTTAGTTTTAAATTGATATTAGGAATCGAACCTAATGTTCGCTAATAAATAATACTTCCTCTTTTCTTCGGAAGTCGAAGACGCTCTCAAATACTGATAAATAATGCGTAAAAATAGAACCTAGGAGTAAAACCAAAATGTTAGCATTATATTTACTAGAATCAATTTCAGTTTGAAATAATGACTAGCATGATATACCTTTCCTAAACATTCGCCTTTCAATGGTATATTTACTAAATTGGTAATAATAGTTAATATTTAAGACAACGCCTTTATCTAGAACTGCAAACTCTAACTGAAAAAATAACTTACTTATCTCTAAAGCAATAACTAAGTTCATTAATGAATCGTAATTGTTAATAATAAACTACTTAGCTCAGGATATTGTCTTGATGCTGATCCACTCTAGCTCCACCCACGATGCTCAACGCGCCCTAAGACACTCTGATGTCCTGACTCTACCGACCGATGTTTTACAGGAAATGCACGATGCCTCTACGGTCCTCGCGATGTTCGTACGGTCCTCACGTTGTTTCCGTATTTTGGATCAGATAACAAAGCTCTGAAATTGATAAATTTACGAGTCAATATAAATAATAACAAAATCTAGAAAACATTAATGTACTAAATACTAAATCGATCAATACTTCCAAAACTTTCTAGAATACTTCTCTCTAAAGATAGTTTTAACTATAATGATCCTAAATCTACACAGATATACACACAAAATAGAAAAACCATTTCGTAATAAATTCGTTTGTAAACTTAGATAAGTTGTAGATCTTAGGATGTCTGTGCACTTCGAGTACCTACTTAAATGTTCATGTTAATTATCACCAAAAAGGACGTAAATATATCTAAATGTTAAAGTAAATCTAAGCATTCTCAAATGCTGTTAAACTAACAACCTTTGTAAGTTTTATCTAAAATCTGCCTCCAAAGTTTTATGAAAATTATGTACCTAGATCAAAACAGATAACATACAAACAAGTTATTTTAAAATTAGCTTTGTAATTTTTTTAAGTAAGTACAAATCTACTTAGCTCAGGACATTGTTTCCGAGTAGCTTTGCTCAGCTGTACTCGCACCACACGGTGACAACCTGGACCCTCGAAACGAGACGGCTCTCACGATGTTTTCACCAAAGGTTCCTCACGATGTTCTCAAGCAGGCGGCCCTCACGATGCTCTCAGCATTTTCGCCATAAGTGCTGAAATTGAAAATGTCCGGATGTGAATATCCATGAAGCATAGAACTGTAGTACCTAACAACATACGCCCCTACGACTTTAGTCAAGTTAAAACAACTCGAGTCTCTTCTTCGGTTACAAACGTCTACATAAATACGCCCCTACGACTTTAAGTTAAATCTAATTAAATTAAAAATCTCAACCTGAAAACAACCTGGAATATAAACTCGCCCCTATAACTTCTAGTAAAGCATAAATTAAAAATGAGTAGAAACGCTATCAGAAATCTTGATTATAAGCCATTGGCTCTTAACTTCACAGTTAAACTATTTAGTATTTTACCAAAGTAAATAACAACAAAACTATGACCATAAACCGAAATAAACATTTGTAACAACAATCTTCAATGAAGACAACTACATATTAAGTACGAGTACCTACCGTATTTAAAAACAAAACAACTAAACCCCAAAACCTTTACTTCGCTTGCAATAATAACTTTTTATTGCATCTCTGGCAAGTCTCTATTCTTTTACAATAAACTATCGTTTCCCAGATTTGCACGTGTGGCACATTTGCCTTGAAACTATACGACCCAACCTTTTGTTAATTTGCCTGGCTTTGTTTTAAGAATACAAAAAAAAGAACATCTGCAGATAGTGCAGTTAACAAAAAATATACCCAACACTGACGCAATAGTTTTATGGCTTGCCCTGTCTCGTTATTTTTATTTCACCCTCTTGACTTTCACACTTTAAGTTTGGCACATGATTTCGTCTATTTTTACTCTACGTTGTGTTTTAAGATTGTAGTAACTCAAATTCTTTCATATAGGTTATTGAATTAAGCAAATAATTCAATATTTAATGACCTATATCCTGGTCACGGCACCACTGTAAGTAAACCCCACCCCAGCCTAAACATGAAGTACTTCTGAAGCTAAAGAAATCTATCTGCTAAGCAGTTACTCTAATTTAATCGACTAAAATAATATTCCTAAAGTTGTGTGAAAGTCGAGGAGGTGAAATAAAATATAATTTAAGAGCACATACATTTAATCTGAATTCTAAAGGAATGTTACATGAGAGGTCTTTACTTTGAAATACTTAAATTACGTTACAAAACAAGGCAAGTTCTAAAGGTATTTAAAATCGACATTTAAAGAATATAAAATAAGGATCTTAGTCTAAGTCTTCTTGTAGCACGGCGTAGCTGAAAGGGAAACAAATTGTTTGCATTAGTGAATTATCAAGGTAATACATGCATGCGATTCACCTAAAATCAATCAGTATCAACCAACAATGATCATCATTGTAATGGCTATATATCATCATGATTAGGCTAGATTAGTCTCTAACCAAAAACTGGCGCGACCCAGTGTTACGCCTACCGCAGGCTCTGAAAAGGAAGGAAAGGGAAAGGCATGCCTAGGCCCTACTTCACAACTCGTTTGGATTCCTAAATGGTCCAAACTACATTGTTTAAAATCCAAATGACTTTAAACGGATTAAAACTACTCTAGGTACTATAATAATGCTCAATAACCCCGCTATGCGCATAGAAGAGCGGACACTCTCCTACACCCACAACAAGTCATAGAACACCATCAGAATACCTTAAAAAAATCCTCTTCGGTCCCCATAAAAAATCATGTCCGGAATTTCTCAACGCGCGAGGCGAGGGTCAACCGTGTCTCGATTTCTAGTATTTGGTTTCCGAACAGTATAACACAAACTTTAATATAGGTAATTACAAGTCATAAAAATAGAGTTGTGGATAACATTAAGTGTTTGTTAAGTCTATTTGTTACACATAAAGTCATCTTAATTCGCTCAAATGCAATACAAGAATGCTCTAATTTACTGACGTTTATCGAATCATGTTGTTACGTCAATTTTGTTAGAGGTCAGATAGGCAAGGATGGTAAGGGGGTAAAGACAAAGCTAACTCGTACTCAGCTTCTCTGTGGATGATTACAGAAAATAACATGCACATGCACTAACTAAACTTGATAGTGTCTGGATCACTGCAACCACTTAATTTACGCGGAATCTAAAATTACACACATGCACACAGATCTGGAAATAATAGGTATTAAAACAACATACAAAACGAAGAATAACCAATACAATTTCATCTGTGAGGTTCTACTCTGCATTCGTAAAGTAAAATAATTACATTATATTAAATATCCCTAACAGTCTTATTTCTAAAATACGTTACCAAAGCAGCACACTGAATTTAACATAATTAGATAGAATAAGGATTAACTCCAGATAATGAATATGATCAATAACACTGACTCTAAATTAGCTACTTTTACTACTAACTGGCTCAATTCGTCAACTCTCTCACTGTCTAAAATCTAGCTAAACTCTCCCTTCAGAACTCTCTAACTCCGCCTCTCTGCCCTGACTGTCTGTCCTATCCCGTCTGCCCGACTAGCCCCGAATTTTCTGTGTCATCTCGTTTTGTTGCCTTCATCCCTTCCTCTAAATGAGGTGTGGTTACTAACAAACTTGTGTAGGTTTAAGCCAATCACGTTAAAACATTGAAAGTTGTAAAAAATATAGGTTTATACCCGAGTTCATTCCTTTCGTTCCAGACGTACAAAAAATAACTAGCCCATAAATTATGTGAATTTGTTAAAAGAAGTCGTCGCCTAGCAGCACTCCAATACTAATAAATATGGTAATTTATTAGCATGTGAAATCTTAAAACTTTTCAAGAGCTCTTTCTCAAGTACACTCAATAATCAATGTTTATAAAGGAGAAGTGATGAAAAAAATAAATTCCTGTAGCTAAAATTTAAGGTCTCAAAATAGAAATCGTTACAGTAGTCAAAGGTATGTCCAAATACATATTAAGTACATGCCCAGTAGTGTAAAATAGTTGAATTATTGCAAAACTTGATGTTTTTTTTTAGGTATTTTCTCACTTTACCATTATAGACTTCAGTTTAACTCAAAGTATGTACTTGTAAATTCTATACTTCATTTATTGAAACGAGCAAATAGGAAGAGAAATAAACACACGTGATTGGGGCCCATAGGTAGGTCCTCATGTGAAAAGTCATATAAAAAAAAAAGACGGCTCGTGTTTATGTAATAAATTAAATCAAGCTCTTGATAAATCGCAAAGTTAGATTTCGCCACATGGCTAACAGAAAATGTATTTAATTATTTGAAACGTGCTCCAATCACGCGATAGCCGTAATTTACAGGCAAATACGCGAGCCTGGTCACGGTCAGGGGACTTAGCACTAGTTTTTACCGTTAAACTTATAAATAAATAAATATCTTATTGGATCTATATATTGGACATTTCACACAACGTCATGTAGTCCCAAGCTAAGCAACTTAATTCTTACCGGTAACAGATGATAAATAATACATAGATATATATATTTTTTTTGTAAATACATAATTATAGATTCCTACCTACATATGATTTTTTTTCATACATAAATCATAACGTATTTTTAACAACACAACGTACTACTGTTGTAGATGTTTTTACGTACCCACGTATTTTTACCAAAAACGTTACAACCCTTTTATTTGTGGCTTGTTTACACCGAAACTTAACCAATTTTGATCATATTTTGTACATTCCTCCACCCGGAAGACATTTTGTGTCACAAGAGATACTACGAGAGACATCCGAAGTGAATAGAACTTTTTTTATTATTGCCTGAATAAGTTTTACATCTCTCATTTTTATATGAATGTCTTACTGAAATAAATGTTTTTTTCTTTCTTTCCTTTTCTTCAGCTATAAGATTATAGTTTGTTTACACTACACAAAATCATTCACTAACGAGAATTTACTACTACAGACTAAGGGGTTTATTCATAAAAACTTGACAATTTAATACAGGTTTTAAGAACGTTTTTTTCTTGTCACCCATATGTCAACGAAAAGAGATAGCAACAGATTTAATATGCGTTTTAGCTAATACAGGTTTAATACAGGTTTTAGGTCGAATATGCATAATGGGGTAAGTTTTTATGAACAATGTTTACAAATCACCAAGTTTTATCTGTGACTCAACTGGGAATCAAACCGGAAACTTTTGTGCTATCGCAAAACTTGCCAGACTTGTAGACAGTTGACTCATTTGTTACAATGTGAGTGAATAAAGTATGGTGATTGGTGACGTATTTCGATTTTAGATTATTCACTTTTTTATTCAGTGTAACAATCGATATGTAAACAGATTACCATAAAAAAATACATAGTATAAATATACCAATAAAAACTAATATACAAAGAAAAACACAGAAATCCTTGACATATTACATCTGTAGCACACGAACATATTTGTCCTGCAGCGGAGACCGAACCCAAAATCTTTACATTTTAGCTTAACTCTCACTGCGCCAAAGAGGTCGACAATTGACTTTGTCGAAAGTCCGATATTGGTCCATCAATAAGTCACATAAATCAACCCCAAAACATAGTAGCCGCACATTTACTTCCACTAACATACATTTGTAAACATCCCCTATTCCCTACTATGCTGTGTCACTTGGTGTCAGTTTTCAAAGGAACTTTTGCTTAGAGGCGTTGATGTAAGGTTGATTATGGCATAAATAACTTTATGATTGTTTTTCATTGTAAAAAACGAAAACTTTATTTACTACATTTACCTATTTATTGGTTTCAAATTCCTTTGAAGACGTCAAATGTGCGTACCAAAGAGCAAAGTGGCCATATCTGTTGACGGATTTTTTTTCTAAAGGCCTTCGTTATGGCTTAAAGACTTATAAAGCCGGAACAATTTAACGTGCCCTCCCAAACGCAAAATCTCTTAGGTGTTCATGCCACTTTCCGTCACCCATCCAAATGTATGACTGCTCAGAACGTAGCAAGCTTCGCCACGAGCGCTTCATCTATACTATATCTATACTTTTAGACTATAATAATAATAATAATAATATAGAGAGGTAAAATTTGTTTGTTTGTTTGTTTATGTTTGTTTGTTTGTTTGACGGAGGTAATCTCCGAAACTACTGGACCGATTTCAAAAATTCTTTCACGGGTGTGTAGAATGGACTGTCCGGGAGGTTATAGGCTATATTTTATCCCGGTAGCTCCATTAGTACACCCGTGCGAAGCCGGAACGTGCTACTAGTCTTGTATATTGTTTTCCACGAGTGAAACTTCATCAAACTCCAGCAGTATTGTCTGTGTGACGCTTCCCAGAAATTGGATAACACAAGCCATTATTCAAACCCGAGGCAGGTGGATTTATCAGCTCCATTTGCGCGTATTTCCTCATCAGTATCACATCAGTCGCTAATGTATTGATGTTTTTGTGAGAATGTTGCTTTTTGTTTACTCGCTTATCTTGTCAGTGGAATTCTATGGATTAAGTGGCTGATAAATGTGTAGCCGTCCCTTTTTATTGACATGAGAGTGACAGTAATAGAAACAAAGACATTAATGTATTCCCACAACGTGAGAGCTTTCATTTTATAAATCTTTCAAGTCTTCAATCACAGTATCAATAAAGAAGATAAAATATTTTAGGATTATTTTTGAATTATTAATAGCTTTCTACCAATTTCATTTAAATGTAACAAACATTCATCAATCCCCATCAGCCATCCATCCATCATTCATTCATAGTTACAAATTATCGCATTAATAATATTAGAATTATTTGCAATCAGCAATAATTTTATATACTTTCCGCACGACCAATTGTTAGACGGTAAAAATCTGTATTCACGAGACAGTTGGATCAATGATAAGTATTTCTTAAACTTATCTAAATAAGGCAAATAACGCTATAAAAACCTGTGTGTGTATATATATAAAAATCAGTTGGAGTGGTTGGACAAGTATCTTTATTACAGCCGTTATACGAGTATAACAGTGACCGTATCCAAAAGACTCGGAGTTTTAGATATTCTGATGAATTTCAATTTCTGCGTTCCAATATTAATGTATCATCCCAAAGTATTTCTCTTCGGAAATGCAATATCTATTAGAGCAGGGATTTTCTCAAAGCAAATTTAGTGAAGCAGCTGGAAATGCTAGCGGTTTTGCCTAAAAATGTAATATTTCAGTGGAATTTAGAGATTGGTCTTTATTAATTTTGATTTTGAACTCTGTAGAGAGAAAAAAAAAGAAAGGAATACAAAATCCGTGGTTTTAATAAAAAATAATAACCTATATGGCAAATGCACAAAGAGTGCGAAGCCAAAAAAAAAATTAAGAGTGAGTACTTAATAAAAATAAATAATAAGCGTCCATTTTAGTCCCACAACGGTCCAGGTATGACAGTTGTTTTAGAAAACTATTATACATTTAAATACTATTTACCTAAACCACCTAACCGTGTTCCGTGTTGTGGTTTCATTCAGGGTTTCAATTTATGCGATGCAATAAATGTGGTCCACACATTTCCCCAGCGAACACACGTTTAATATCTTGTACGGATTGCTTTGTATACGACTGTAGGTATTATGTGTTTTCAAATTATACTTTGTACATTTATAATATGTATTTAATAAGATATTATAGGTATTAGAAAAGAAGGTAGGTTATTGGCGCCTAAAAAGTGGCACCACAAAACTAGGCCATTAGCGCACTTCAACTCAATTTGATTTCAGAAAAGTGTACGTTTACTACATAGGGCAGTTCTTGACTTCGCTTTTAGTACCTACTGACATACCCAATCTATTTGTATTTATTATCATTGTGGATGGATATATCTACCTACAAAGTACTTAATCACATTTTATAACGAAAAGTTTTAGCCCCTTATGCATATTCGACCAGTAAACCTGTATTAGCTAAAACGCATATTAAATCTGTTGCTATCTCTTCTCGTTGACATAATGAGTGACAAGAAAAAAACGTTCTTTAAACCTGTATTAAATTGTCAAGTTTTTATGAATAAGACCCTTAGTTTTTAAACATTGATTTCTAAACAAGAGGACAGTTTACAAATCAAGCAACATGACAAAGCAATTTCCTAAATTAACAAACGTCAAATGACGACGTTTGACAATGACAAACTGACAGCTGTCACTGTCCCCCAATATCCGTGGTAATGGCGGGAAATAATGAAATGTCGCTGGATTTCATTATTGGTTTAATTAAGTCCAGATTATAGAAATTAATTAGACTAAAGCCAAGGTCAAGCCGTATACTAAAAAGTGCGCCAGCATTTTTTCACATTTTTTAATTTTAAACCTCTCTACTTTCAAAGTGAGAGCAAAGTGCTACCTCAAACGCTTTTGCTGAGGACCATTTTAAATACGTTTTAACCAAAGGTTATGTTAATTAGTAAGATCGGTGAAATAATATCTTAAAATGGAATCCAAATTAGCTATTGAATTTACGAGAAGGTTATTAGGTTCTGTTATTAACTCTGAGAATAAAGATAAGTTTCTTCTTACTGCTTAATGACTACAGGTAGGTACTTTCTTTCCTGTTCGTTGTCTATTCGATTCTTTATCAGAACTAGGTAGGAAAGTATTTTTTTGTTTGTTTTCCAATCTGCAATCAGTTTTGTTTCTTTTAAAGTAAGGAAGGAGAGTAAAATAATGTATCTGATACTGTATCCTATGTACGTAGGTGATACAGTATCAAATACAAGACATAATTTATTACTACACGACTCTGCTTATGTATTTAGTAAGGATTCTGGAAGTTGGTGATTTCGTTGGTCAAAAGCAACATAGTCCTAAAACATTCACCAAACAATGTAAAATCATTCTCGTATTTTTATAATAAAGAATATAAATGCACATGCATTTAGCAATTTACGAGGCAGTCTGGTAAACACAAGGAACAAGCCGTGTCGGTTGCTTTTGGGTCAACACACGTATAAATTACAACGCAAGGACCCAACGCAATTCATGTACCGATACCAAAACATTTGTGTTACTCAGACAATTTAAGATGACTAATCACTGCTCGAAAGAAGTCCCGTAGAATTTTGTGGAAGCAGCACGTCCCGGCTTTGCACGGGTGTACTAATGAAACTACCGAGATAAAATTATAGCCCATAACCATCCCGACAGTCCATTCTACACATCTGTTAAATATTTTATTAAACTGGCTGAGTAGTTTTGGAGATTACGTCCGTCAAACAAACAAACCAACATTACCTCTTTATAATATTAAGTATAGATATAGATGTCTAAGGAAGGAGACTGAAAATCAACAGTGCTTTGAACCTGCAAACTCCAACAATCAAAGTCTGTTCTGCTAACCCTCCAGATTCGTATTCCTAGCTCTATTAGCGCATTTCCTAATTCAATTCCGAGACCTCCAAGCACTGTCTATGTCTAGTCTTGTCTCGCGTCCCCTTGCATCTACATTGTAGTGACTATAGTCATGTGAAGTACTTTTAATTGTAGAGTGATTCTGTGTTTGCGAGAGGTTAGATTACGGCCGGAAAAAGCCGATATGGCCGAGTAGGTCAGTGCCTCATTCTTCATTCTCTGTTTGAAGATCGTGGGTTCGAATTCGTCCATGCACCATTGAATTTGGAAAGAAAACATCGTGAGGAGAGTAGTAAATTCTCACGTATGGAATTTTAACTTCTGCAGATTGTGAGCATGTATTATGTATACCTCTGACTACCTCTTCGAAAAAATTTAGACAATTTTTTCTCGCACCTTGGAAATACAGTCGAGCTCATTTTCATTATTGTTATGGAAATTTCAACACGTCAACAAAATATTTTTTTTTTTATTTGATCATAAACACATCATGAAAATCAGTTCAGCCATTCGAGTTGTATAATAAGTGTTGTAACTAACACGACTTTGTTATAATACACAAGATTGAAATCAAGTAGAATGCTTGGTATCTCAAGTCGAGAACGGAAGACTTCAATTTATAGCCATCACGTCTCCACTTCATCTTACCTCAAGGAGACAGTAAGTAGGTGTTTCCTACTCCACATTTTCATGTCACTGTCATCATTCAATTTTGTGTCAATTTCCTGGGTTTGTTAGATTTTATTAGTATCGGAAGAGTTCAATGTAATCCTTGAAAATGTGGAACTTTTTCAAGAAGAACTAAACGGCTATAATATCGCTGTGCTTTTATCAAATGTAGGTAATAGAGATTTTAATCTAATCATCAATTTAATGTGACGAAACTCAATAATAGTTAAAACTAGCATTGGCGAAACCAAAGAGTTTGTTTTATGTCATTCTGGCTAAAAATAAACCTAATGGTTTTGTTTTATGCCATTCTGGCTACGGAGCCCTAAAAAAACATTATCCTTCTCCACAATTGTAAAAAAAACAGTGAATAAGAAACAAATCTAAGTTTACTGGTCAGAAGTTTGTTCAAAACCTCATTTACACAATAATTATGTATTTGAGTTCAATTTTCCGCATTATCTCCCAAAAACCGCCATTTTTCATTAAACTTCGCAAAAGAAACAGCCAACATCAATCAAAACTTAAGTCAATAAAGTATTTTTCTATTCTCTCTTTTATTTATCTGCCTGTTTGAGTTTGTATCAAATTGGTTCTTCTGTCTTTGTGATAAAGTGGGTTATACCCGGCACGCTTTGACCCGCTGACAAAGCGCTAATATGAGGTTTTTAAAACGCAGAAAACCATTTTATGAATTATATGACCGGGTATAAAAAATGTGGGCAGAAAACCATGTTTCTGAGATTAGCCTCAAACGATTAGCATCAAAGAGCTCTCATTAGAGAATTTTTGCTTTGAAAACATACTCATTTTAAAACTGAGGCCAGTACAGTCTCTTTGAATGTATGTACTGGCAGCTAAAAGGCTCGCAGTTTATATTTTAGAATAAAAATGCATGTAGCATGATACATTTCTAAGTTACAATTATTTGGTGGCTGATCGAAAAATATCAGAAAATATTTATACCGTTGTGAACCTATGTATGCCATTTTAAGGACATAACGGCTAATTTCAAGTTAAACCTGTTATTTATTGAAATTCTCATTATTTCTAGATAGTTTATTTAGGTACTTATAACGTCAAAATTCAATATGGCAAATAAAAAAAGGTTCAAGATCATTAACAAATTACAATATAAAGGATTATAATTACATAATAACACACCGTTCAAAAAGGATCTCTTAAAAATACCGTTAAGTTAATTGTCCTAAAAGTGAAATTACGGACCATTTTACAAAGGGTCTCAAGTGAAAACAAAAGCTGGTACCTACTTAAGTATTTATATCTTGCACAGTGAACAGAATTACCAAGTACCTTACACGGTACAGGAGTCAAAACAATTAAATTACAAGATTCAGGTCAAAACAAACAAAACAAATTGTAATAAGATATAGTGAAATATATTAATTTAAATTTAGTCAGGTTTTTGGAGAAACCTTCCATGACTGAGCGTGAAAGACGTAAAAATGACACTAAAATGTTTGAAATTTGAAATAACTAGTCCTCGACCCACTACTGAATAGTGGGTCGAGGACTAGAAATGGATCTAGATTTTGTTTTTATGTTTTCAAAACGATTTAGTAATATCTTCTCTAATCATCTCATGGATGACGGCGCTCATTATTTATTTAAATGTTATTTTTAGATTCATTTATAACAAACAAATTTAATTGGATGACACTTGAATGAAGATGTCTTGAAATGTCCCCTTCCCATTATTGTTCGGGAATGTTCATGAATAAGTAGGTATCCCTATTTTCTGCTTTTTAAGTCTATTATGGTTTTTGCTATGAAATTAATTCCCAAATGTCCGACAATTTTACTTACTGTCATAAATAAAAAAAAAAAAAATTTCATTTGCCCTGCGAAGCACGGAAGCGCAGAGTTTATTAGTGGCCAACTCTGGTAATGGTTATTATAATCATTATGGCTTTGTATAAAACTAGCAGCACGTCCCGGCTTCGCACGGGTGTACTAATGAGAATTTTTGAAATCGGTCCTGTAGTGGCAGTAGTTTCGGAGATTACCTTCGTCAAATAAACAAACAAACCAACATTACCTCTTTATAATATTAAGTATAGATAGATAGGTTAACCAGATATATATTATTATCCCGGATGAATCAGATTTGTAAAGCAGATTTATGAAGCTTTACCCTAAAATACCGGAAAATTATCGCAATTTTGCGTCATAATGGAAGAAAATATGGAAACCCGGTGAAGCCATAATTTACCTCAAAGTAGAAAGTAATGGACGTAATATTTTTAGGGATTTTGTAAATCTATCTGTAAATCCAGGTACCTTACACACATTTTTACCATTTAGTAGAAATATGATAAACTAAAGGATCAAAGAATCTTCAGAATTACATAAAGATCCCTGGATGAGGCAGACGTATTTTATGCCTACATTAAAGTACATGCCTAAATTTTGCAGAAGTTAACATTCCATACGTGACAGGTTGCAAGCCCTTAGTTGCTGCTAGAAAGCATACCTACTGTTTCATGATGGTTTCCTCCACCGTTTATCGTAATGCACATACAAATTTTCCGAATCGCAAAATCCATTGATGCTGGTCGTATTCGATCGAACCAGGCACTACAACCTAAATATTCGGTTACCTAAAAACTTAAAAAAAAATCATTTGTTTCAGACACAATGAACGAGAGGGACACAGGACCACAAATCACAACTGTCAGATGATGGAAATACAATAATGGAAACGTTACCTTGTCAGCAATGTCGAAACGCAACGAAAACTTTCCAATTAAACCCCAACACTACTATAAACGATACAAACTTCAGAAACCTCATAGAGTTTTCTTTCAACGAGACGTTTTTTAATTGTACCGGAAATGGAACGTGTAGTGATGTGCATAGTTATAACTATTGGGCGATATCGTTATTGGTGTTTCCGTTGTTAACGCTTTTCGGGAATGTGTTAGTTATTATGAGTGTGTCTAGGGAGAGAAGTCTTCAGACTGCTACGAATTATTTTATTGTGAGTTTGGCGGTCGCTGATTTACTGGTGGCTGTTGTGGTGATGCCGTTCGGAGTTTATTATTTGGTAAGTGACTTTGTTGTAAATAACATACTTAATAAGTATTATGTAACTCTAGTTATTATAATTAATGTAAAGCGTATTAAATATAATTTGAAACGAGTTAGACAATCTGGGGGCTGATAAATAAATAAATAAATAAATATAAATATCCTCGGACATTCCACACAGCGTCATCCAGTCCCAAGCTAAGCAACTTAATGCTTGTGTTATGGTAACCAGATGACTGATATAATACTTAAATACATTTTTTTTTTTTTTTGTAAATACATACATATCATAGATAGAAAACACCCAGACACGGAACAAATATCTGCAGAACATACAAACATTTGTCCCGTAGCGGGGATCGAACCCGCTACGGATGATCAAGTCCGTTTGTATCCTAATAAGAGAAAATTCAACTTTTCAAATGTATATGAGCCTTAACAGTGCTATTCTACCTTTCGTGTGTTATCAGAAAAACTGTGTTTCACTAACATTTAAATATGATACCAAAAATATTTGCTTCAATGCTCCACTGCTATGTCCATTCATTTGATCTGTGGTTGCCAACATACTGCCTAATGTCCACAGATTATGCCAGGTCCAAGTTTAAATGAGTTTCTTTATTACGGCCCCCGACGTTTAGCAATAGGTGCTTACATTTTGCGATTAGCCTTTAGATTAGTTCTGTAGACCGGTATTTTAATATCAACTTTTTTTACTAAAAAACGGAATGAATTGTAAAATTCATAGATTTTCGCAGTTTGATTTTTTTTAGGACTGATTTCGATTTTATAGTGTCAGTCGTAATTTATCATTAATTTTTATTAAATCAAATCTTAATTGAATTATTCTGTAAATAATCGAAATCGAATCTTGTCACTAGTCAAAAAGTTAATTCGTGGTTTTAATATTAGATATCTTGAGCATTGCCATTATTTGAATAGTCACATCACAAACGCTATTGAATTCTACATAGTACGTTAGAGTTTGCGAGATATTTCGTTACTCGTTAGTCGTCTTGACACGTGCCACATGTCAGATGTCAGGCAGGCCTACAGGGCGCATTAGAAATTCTCACATATACCTCATATATGTAGGAATGACATAATACGTACATGACATGACGTACTTGGCCTTTTTGGCCAAGTGGATTGGTACTTCGACTTTCGTTCCGAAGGTCGTGGGATCGAATCCGTGCATCAATGGACTTTACGTGTCGAAAAGTTTATATGAGCTTTAACACGAGCTCGGTAAAGGGAAACATCGTGAGAAAACCCGCGGCTTATGTCAGCCACATACATATTGACCATTGTCGTTCCTGTGTTTATAGCCGGCTAAGCTGAGAGAATGGTTTGTGGTTGATGTGCTGGGCCAGCCTATTCCATCTCAACAATGTATATCTCTTTAGGTGTAGGCAAAGATTGCCTCCTGATGCTGTATAGATCATGTAGTCAAGATGTTAAAGGCCTGAGTTTTATGAATGATATTATCTTCCAAATTGAAAAACGAGTTTTACTTTTAATACCAGTGTAGTCTTTTGATATTCAGTTTCAGCCCTAATGCTCAGGATACACGACGACACCAGACACTAGACACTCAGTGTATACATCGACTGTCTGCGTGTGTCCACCGCCGCGACACTTAGTTGACACAAAAAATTGCTTACCGTGTGGACGCAATCGACACTAGTGTCGACATTTGTGTCGAGTGTCAGTGTCGTCGTGTATCGTGACCATAAAGTTCACTTTACCCAGCCAATAAAATCGAGCTTTTACTGAGCATCAATTGAAAATAGCTCCATAAAATACCGTAATTCTAATTTGTCACGTTTCAGTGTTAAGCAGATCAAGTTTCGATCACTAGGTTTATTTGAATATCCAATATTGAGCGGGAATCTTCTAGAAATACGCTGTTACTTTGAAACTGAGTTATAAAACTCAGGACGCCTGTCTGTCCCTCATGGAAAGTATGAACAGCAAGGGATGATTTATGCTAGAGATGTTTGAGATAAGCCAAGTTTTAAATGTTATCCGATGTTCTAGTACTAGGTGAAAGAAAAACGCGAAGCGACGCGACGCGAAAATCAAAAGTCGCATGTATTTGTGGCCTACGTTGTCAATCACTGTGCAACAAAATATTAATGTACTTTTGGTAAACATATGATATCAAAAACGGAACTATTTTTTTTCAATTTATTTGTTTGACGTATTAAGAAGATAAAATAGGTGGCGGCGCTACTTTAACGTGTACAACCTTAAGGTTCGATTTCCTTTGTACGGCGTTCACGTAATTACATAATCAGTAGGATGTTCATTACCTATGATTTGAATCAATAAGCTCCTTTGAAGATATCTATTGGAGCGTATTTGAACGCATAAACGTACCTATCTGTTTTGATCTATATCTTTATTACAAGAGGTAATGTTGGTTTGTTTGTTTGACGGAGGTAATCTCCGAAACTACTCAGCCGAATTCAAAAATTCTTTCACCGATGTGTAGATTGGACTGTTGGGATGGTTATAGGCTATATTTTATCCCGGAAATTTCATTAGTACACCTGAGCAAAGCCGGGACGCGCTGCTAGTTATATACAAATGCATTAACATACGCAGAACAAACAAACATACACACACACCTACCCGATATATAGTTTGAGTCGATATCTATTAATTTGTTTAGAAGTTGGAAAAATAAAAAAAGAAATTGGAATGTCGGCCATACATTTTTGACCAGAAAAGCGCATTTAAAAGCTCTTAAATGGAGAAAAACATTGTCAAGAAATCCCAACCTCAATATTTTGTAATAAAAGTGAGTAATCCAACATCTTCTGTATTTATTTTATGATCTAGATATTAATCTCTTAGGTAACTCGGAGTTAATAAAGCTGAGGTACAGTCGGAGACAAGTTGCAGGCAATTCCTGGCTTGGAACAGTTGGCATATTCCCGACGTTCGTCCGTGTTACAACAACTTACTAACAAATTACAACAAAAGGTATATTACACGACAAAATCATGTTTTTAGTTATGTATACGTCTGATTACAAAAGGGTTAAATTTGCCATCACACTTAAATAACTATACTTCTTTCCCTGGTGTAGGGAGTTGTTTTAGAACAGGCAATAGAGTCACCTAGCTTTTAAGACTGTACGTTTTCGAGCGATCCTTGAGGTCCTACGAAATAAACATATTTTTCTTTCTTTCTTATATAAATCAATTAGTTAGTCAACTTTATGTGGTTGACTGTCCCGTACCTACGACTACGACCTCCCCGCGTTACTCCGTGAAGTGCTCCTCGAATGCATAATTTACCACATGATATGAATAAACTTTATGACATACGAGGAGTAAGGCATTCAAGGCATTAGTTTATTATGTAACTAGCTGAATCACACGGTTTCAGCTGCACTAAATTCCCACAGAAACTAATAACCATATACATTTTTACTAGATGATTTTTACTAGTTACTACTAGGCTACTTTCTTATACGAATTAACTAGATTTACAGTGTCAGTAAAATTCAAACAGACTTTAAAACACTTAGTCCTATATATTATATTTACTCGATGATTTATCAAAGATAATAGTCGTGTAGAGCCGCGAGTTTCTTTGCTCTGTTATCATCATAATAGAGTCACTAAGCTTATAAGACTGTATAATTTTAAGTGATTCTTATTCCTACAGAAATATACTCATTTTTTTTTCCTTCTCACACACGACTCAATTATTAAGTACCGTGGTCGTTACATAAGTTTCTGTCTTGATTGGAAAAGGTCACTAAAACACAATTTAATAATAAACAATTCACTTATAGTTTGTGTATTTAGGTTTGTTGATTTCCTCTTCTTTAATTGGAAAGATAATTTGACCTTACACTGTTGTCTTTAGACCTAGGCAAGACGATTTAAATTCTTTCATTAACAATTTTTCAGCGTAATTCACAATTTAGTTAGAACTACAAAACTTGGCATCAAGGGTCTCATTCAAAAAAACTAGACAATTTAATATAGACATTTGTCGGTATCTAAATTGACAATATTTTTACGTGAGTAATTTCCCGTTGTATTATATAATTTAATAAAGGTTTAAAGCATGTTTTTTTCTTGATAAATGGCAACGAAAAGAGATAGCAACAGATTTAATATGCGTTTTAGCTAATATAGGTTTACTGGTCGAATATGCATAAGGGGGCAAGTGTTTAGGCAAGTCTAACAAGTGTTTGCGGTTAGTGTGGATGGTTGTGGTGATGTGATAACCTAAATAAACACACTTGTACCAAATTGATAACATTTTGGAAAAGATTCAGGTCAAAGTTAACCGCGCCGGTTTGCAGAGAGCTTGTATGAATTTGATGAAAATATGAAAATTTATCGCATGATTTTTTTTTTATAAAAAGTAGGTATTTTCGCATTATATAAAGATAGAGATAATTCCAATAGAATACAGATTCAAATATAAAAGACATCAGATATCTACAATCTAAACTAATAAATAAAATAAATAATAAATATAGAAAATATTAAATCTTGATCTTGTCCCACTCTTGTTTACAAAATATACAGTCATTCCAGAATTACATGGAAACTACTAGAATAAGGTAACTACTATAAAAAATGCTCGATAAAGTTGCCGACGGCAAATTTTTGATTTCTCACGCTAAAGCTTTGATACCGAGGATCAAAACAAAAAGGTCAAAGTTATCAAAGAAAGTTTTGAAACGTGCCAGTACTAAGCTGAGATTGCGAGTACTCATATTTTTTTAGTAAATCTGTTCTAACTTTAGTCAATATTGAGCTCCACAATTTTACTTTAGAGATCAAATGCTCCGTCCCTCAACATTCTTCGAATAGCCAGTCGGTCCTTTAAGGCGGAGTTCCGAGAAACGCGACATACGATTCGCCTGACAAATTGAAAGTA
The DNA here is from genome assembly GCA_947086425.1 of Xanthorhoe spadicearia. Classification (NCBI taxonomy): domain Eukaryota; kingdom Metazoa; phylum Arthropoda; class Insecta; order Lepidoptera; family Geometridae; genus Xanthorhoe; species Xanthorhoe spadicearia. Next base: position 788,168 of record OX352208.1, read on the forward strand.
AAAAGGGACCTAAAAATATTCTTGTAATATGTATCGTAGGTAATTAAAATGTATTGCGGTACTCAAATACCCCAATAATTGAAAAAAAAATACAAAAATAAACATGAACACCCCCAGTATATTCGCTAATATTTTAATCATTTTAAATTACAAATTAATATTATTAATAACAGCCCTCAATGTCCCACTGCTGGGCAAGGCCTCCCCCATTCCCTCCACCTATCCCTATTCCGTGCCAGAATGTCCAGTCTGCACGGAATTCGGAAATTACAAAATCCTAAAAAAATGTTTGTAGACCGGACTTTTAAAGTACTGTTAGATTTTACTTTAAATAAGATTAATTATGTGTGAATAAACTCACGTTTGAGTCTAATTAATATTCATTTTCCCGACGCACAACTTTCGCTTTTGTTACAAAGTTATTTTCCAATACTAGTGACGGAAGTAAGTATCTCCTCTCTGTGACCTCCGTCACATGAAATATATTACTTATCGAAAGCGCTTCATTGATATTAATTTACCACTAGTAACTAAAACGTCGATTAACTTCAACAACTTGTCAAGATTGGCTGAGCAAGCTTCACGCGCTTTCAAGCGCTTATAACAACATGCCAAGATCAGCTGAACAAGTTGCACGCGCTTCAAGCGCTTGAAGCCTTTGTAAGAACTATACCTTGAAATCTAAACTTAGTAGTGGAAATCACGTCGTGAATTCACGAGAATCCAAGCCGCTTTGAACAGAATATGTTGAATAGCCGACAGCATTCTGCGCTCAGTCAGCCGTTTGCGGCCACGTTCCTTTAGCACACGAGTCTAATCATAATTTTCAATGTAGATTCTATAGTTGTGTTGGTCGAGTGGAATGGTAGTATAAACTTAAAAAAATCCATGAATATACTTGAGAATAGAACACACACGCTTCCTGCGAATCAAAGAAGTGTGCACCATGTTGAACCACCGGACGGTTCAACATGGTGCACACATCCGGTGGTGTGTTCCGGTGGACACACAAGACACACAAAGTAAACAATTAGGTATGTACCTACAAAAATACACACTAAGTACAACTAACATCCATCTTTTTCTTGTTAGAATAAGTAATTACATTAAAACTCTCTATTTTCCTCCATCACTGAATAATGCTAGCCTTTTCACAAACGCGTTTACACAGAGCACAAACAAATAAACATCGCGGCACGCATTCCTCTGTGATCGTTTGTTGTTTCGTTACTGGGCCTTTTTCAACCACATTCTGAAAGGTCAATGACCGGAACTTCACTACATTAGCTTATTTTATTAAAAGACTTCTTACTAAATACTACTTCTAAAAATAAAACTACTACAAATAATAGTCTAATACTCTTTGTTGTGGATTTCTGAAAACAAAACTACCAGGCAAGCATAACTCCAAAGGAGATACACCTCACTTCAAACCAGTGCTAGATGTTCCTCGTTTGAATAACAAGACATGGCAAGGCCTACGACACACAATAATATGACGTGTGCTATTTCCAGACCGTAGGGTCAACGCTGTGTATCATCCGAGTGTGTTCCGTCCATCACTCTTCATATAACGGCCCTCGGGATCCTTAACTTGATTAAATGTAAGCCCTTCTATCAGATATTAGACTGTCCCGACTTCGCTCGGGTTATCATTAATCAACCTTTGATTAATGATTAATAGAATAATTAATTTAACTACTAGCTAGGTACCTTAATCCTTTTTAAAAAATAATTCTTACCTTTGATCAGTGATTTCATAGGTTGCTATGGGTAAAAGAGTTTTTGAAATTGGTCCAGTAGTTTGAGTTTTCATATAATTTTGTATGCCATCGTCATTCCCAGTTACTTTTTATCCGGTCCATCCAAAAAGAGAACCGGAGTATTTGCCTCAAAAAGGACAAGAAACTCGCTTACCTAATTTCAAAGGTCTCAAAAGCATTTCGAAGATTAGATTTTGTTTACCTTTACTTTGACTAATTTGTAAAGGTTCGATCACACTGACGCAGGCAAATGCTTTAAATCAATAAATAAACAAACTTGAATTAAAAACTGCGAAGCGGGCGATAGAAAGAACCAATCAGATTACGAGTACTTCGTATCGAATCGAGTGGTGTTTGAAATTCGAACAAACATTCTAAACGTTTTGTTTGTTTTAGAGTTCTATTGTTCTATTCTGCGCTTCGGTTTGGAAGTAGTTTTATCTAAATTAAAACAATGAAAGTGACTTTGACAGAGTTTTTCAGACTCGCAAATCGCAAGAGGCCTTTATTCTTTAGTTAGATTTTTTAGCCTCCAAAACAAAACGTGTCTGTCAGTGAAATCGAGTGGAAAAAACCTATGAACATAACATAAAAAATACATACAGTTTAACATAGAACATCCTCATATTTTTAAGTCGGTTAAAAATATCAAAACCCTTCAGAGAAATTTCAAACCATGAAACCTGAGAGTTTAAAAACTAATTTACAGAATAGTCGTTTTGTTTGAGTTAGTGGGTTAGTTAGTCAATTTTGAGTCATGTCGAGGTCAAACTGACTAAGTTGAACTGAACCGTCGTGCTGATAAAGCTGTTCCGGGAGCTTTTGATACTTCAGCAGTTACTAGCAGGGATGTACTAAGGATGGGGAAAGGGGCAACTTTTGTTATTACCAAAGGCTATTTGCCCCGCCAACATAAAAGACGGTAGCGGTCTTTATATTTCAAATCTTTAAACACTACACATAAATAGTCCCGTCTCAAACTAAATAAAAAATGATTAACCACATTCCAAAAAAAAATCTAAGCGACGTTAAAATTAGTAATACTAGGTATCTCAAGTAAGTAAGATTTGCGTTTTTTTTTGGGAATGTTATTACTCGTTATCATCAGTAATCAATAATATCGTGAGTAAAATTATATGCATTGGCTCAGTTCGAGCAAGTAGGGGCAAATAAATGAATTCAATTGAACACTGCCCCTGTCCATCCTGACTACATCCCTGGTTAAGTTAGAGATCAGTTAACAGTTACTACGGAAGTTTAAGCTATTAGGGGATGGAGTTTAAGGTTGTTATGGTGCTCTACTCCATTTTGAGATTTGCAGCATTTAAGCAGTTTAGTTGGTTTTGATATAGCAATTATGGACCATTGAAGCTACGAAATATTTCACTTTTAAGTAACAATAACCATATGGAAAATACTTATGTGTGATTTCGTCGATTGAGATTTTGATGATGTTTCGACTATTCTGTGATTTTGATTCATCCTGAATCTTTATATGAGATGACTCGTGAGGGCGTTAGTTAGATGTTATAGACCATGTATCATTTTTCCTCTTGTTAGTCTAAATCATGAAACGAGTTACTATTGTCCCCGTGACCTTAAATTGAAACAGTTACTTCGTCCAATGACTCGTGAAGAAAGTAAAGGCGAGTTCATTCTGTTACGGACGGGCGCACACCTAAGGATCCTTATTTAGCATAATAGAATCCGTCAATATTGTGGACCCTTCGTTGTAGAGAGAGCAACGTATAGAATACTAGACATTTTGTTTCAGTCGCACAAACAAGGAATTAATGAAATATGAAACATAGAACCAATCTATTATTTAATTGCCGATTTGGTGAAATAGTATTGTTTTGGCATTCTTAAAATGAACTACAGGATGGCTCAAATTGATCCGTTTTACCAAATTTTGGTGAAAATGCTAAACAATCCATGAAATTAATGCACTTTATGAATTGCTAGCAGAAATGCTCGAAGCGGCCATTTTAACCCCCCAGAACACGTGTGAAAAAGGACAAAACATATTACTTTTCTTGTTACCCTTCTTTAGTTCGTACCTAACTTCTTAATCGTCCATGGTACTGCCAAGGGCGATCTCGTAGTAGTACTACGTATTACGAAACTGTGAACTCACTGCTTTCAAAGTTACTTTGCTCTTATGTGTAGTAGGTACATTCGAACTTAAAATGAGTTCCTTATGTAACTTGAGTTGTTTGTCCGGTCGGCAGTCTAGAGCATCCTAGGTCTATGACAGAATGCGTCAATAACGTAGACCCTTCGTCTTGAGGCCGTTGAGGCGTTATTGCCCGTTGCTGGGTTGCTCGAGAAATGTCAAGTGGAGCTCTTTAAATCTTCTCGTCTAATTTAGAATATTTTTTGCAAGATTTTCAACTTTATTGTTTTGAGAAAGGGTTTAAGAGCGATATCAATCGGCGAACTGGGTCATGTTTATCATGATCGATGAAGAGGTTTTTTCAATAGTTTTTAATTTTTTAACCGATTTTCTATTTTTTTATAAAAAGAATTCCAAAGTATTAAAAATATTAAAATAATAACTTTGATAAGATTTTGCAAAGAGTCAGCAAATAAGTGTTTGACCATTTTCCAATTGAAACTTCAAGTTGAAATTTCAAGTTTTAAAACTTAATATGTCATATTTATTTAACACTACATTCACTACCCTACTCAAGTTTCCGTTTTCATATTTTCTTGGTATCTTATAGGTACCTACTTATAAAATTTATAGAAGAATATGGTAATAACGAACACCAGCCAGTACCTAAGATGAGTAAATAGTGATGGAAAAAATTAACAATTACCAAACACTTACCAAACCTTTTTTACAGCCCGTACGATTTTCACACTTGTTTATTCCTAATCTTGTTATCCTTTATCCGATAGGCCTAAATTAATCTCAGTATAAGCACCTTGGAATTGAAATGTGGCCCGCATCCCGTTAGGGTTGCCACAATCACAAAAATAGACTCAGAAGTGAAAAAAGCTCAAAAGTACTAACTTAAAATGACAGATCAAATTATGGATCTGACATAATGCATTTTAAGTGAAAAGAAAACATATTAAAGTATATTTACTATCGTGTTTACTATGATATTATCATTGCAATCATCAAAATCTAAATAATTTATTCATATAGTTTTAGGTTAGATAATTAGGTCTTGAAAGTTAATTAAGTAAATTGTTCAACCAAAACCTATTACTTTATACATAGTATGAATGTCAAATTTTTTGTACTTTAAGTATATAAATGTCAAAAGATTCATGTAAAGGAGTATCAACATCAAAATTGAGTGTTGAGATCATTGTGACAACCCTAACGCACCCGCGAATCGGATGCAAAGTGTTTTCCGATGCCTCAGCTATTATCCCGCTCTTTGCCGCGATTTATTTCCTCGACTGTACCTTGACGGAAATGAAGAGCTGAGAGTACTTGGATATCCATTAAATTCTGTTTTGTTACTGTGCTCATTTATTTTGAAGACGTCTGTGGTGCGATCTCGGAGACGAAAGTTTGTATGTTCGGCAAATATTTGTACCTGCTCTGGGTGTTTTGCTATCTTTGTATACATAATTATAAACAATCTTAAATATAAAATATGCAGACTCGAGACAAATATTTGCAAATCATAAAAAAACATATATCCCGCAGCGGAGATCAAACCCATAACCTCTGCGACTCAGGCAGACTTTCACCCTCTGCACCACAGAGGTCGTCAAAAGGTGCGTCTCACGTTCCTTGTAACCAGATGACGGGATGAATATATCCATATTAATTATAATTAGAGTGACGAACAACGCAACACCGGGAACTTTGATCTCATTAGCAAGTTCGCAGAACTCTTAGCACAACTTTGAACTGTTTGGGACACAAACGAGTTACATAGTTTTGGGAGAAAATGCACCAGTTAGCACCAGTTTCTAATCTGTGAGAAAGAAAGAAAAGAAAGAAAAATGTGTTTATGTCTGTGGGACCTCAAGAATTACCTAAATGTAGTCTTATAAGACTTTACATATTAATATTATTTCATACTACTATAATATGATTGTTTGTACCTACCTAGTCTATAATTTCCGTAAGTTGGGTGTCTGCTACTACTTTTAGGTAGGTACCTACTCAAACAAATGAGTAGCTAATGAGTTTTTACCTAGTATACCTACCTACATACATACCTGAAACTCGGTTAGTATGTAAGAAGATAAATATCAACCTAGTTATTAAATTGTTTTTAGCTTTAGTCTATTCTTATTGTTTATCTTTTTCTTTTTTTTTTTTTTTATCTTGCCTCTTCTTGGCCTAGGAACTTTTTTTTTTTAATGTGTTATTCCCATAAAATAATTACGTCTGCCATGCAAACCTACTTGACAACAACTTGAGAAACACAAAAAATACAAGGATGCGCCTATAGCTTCTCTGGCCGCAAACATTTGTAAATCCTACAGGGGGATCACCGATATCCCAAATACAGGGTAACCTAGTTGGGAGTCTGAGATCAGCCATGTACACCTTTAAGCATAATCGTACCTATGTATAAAACACCCTAATGTATCTACCTGTTGTATAAGCCAAGTTTTCACCACCTATTATACGTACCTAAATGTAAGAACATTGTACCTAGTGTGACATGGAATGTAAGGACTACTTTTAAGGTTTCTAAATAAAGTTATTATTATTATTATAAGCTGGTAAACAATATTGCCTGTTCCAACTCAACTGCACCAGGGAAAGGTATACTAATTCGAAGTTAATTGTTGGTAGAGGGTAATCTCCGAAAAATTTCATCCGATTTCAAAAAGTCTTTCACTGATGTGTAGAAAGGACTTTCCCAAAGAATCTTCTAAATCAAAGAAAGAGAAAAGAAACAAGGTCTATATTTTATCGCGGTAAAATCCTGAGTTTCATTAGTAGGTACACGTGTGCAATGCCGCTGCTAGTAAATAGATAAATTAAACATACTATCAGAAACTTGTGCCCATTCCTTAGCGGATAATTAAAACGTATTCTAATGATTACAAATCTGCTTGGAACTTGAAACTTAGCAAATTACGTCCGAAGGATAATGCCCTGTTTTGTTATAACAGCGTCCATAGTCATTTTATTGTAAACCCGGGTAAGCTTGCTTGTATATTTTTTTTCTTTATAATTAAAAAAAATATATGTTTGTTGGTCTTTTTTAAACTTGAATATGACCGGATTGATTCGGATAATTTTGATCTTGGTGAGAGAAAAAAATATGGTCGGCTAAGCTGAGAGAATGGTTTAGGTGCTGGGCAAGCCTATTCCATCTCAACAATGTCCCAGGCACTAGAGTGTCTCGTTAATTGTTAGGCAAAGATTGCCTTCTGACTCTCCATAAATCATCTAATAAAACCTAAGTTTTTTTTTTATAACGGTTAGGTTTTTTTGTGGTAATTCAAATGTACTATGGTTTTCGTATTTTAATCTAAAAGTTTTTTGTTTCATTTGAAATTTAAATTGTCTGAGTTATGAACCACTAATGGATAAAGTCGTAACTCACTTCAGTTTGAGAGTAATTTACTATTCAAAGCAAGCTTTTATTTTAAAACCAGTTGAATTTGCTCTTTTACAATATTTTTTAATTTATTTCAGTCACGCGTGCGATAATGGATTGTAAATAAAATAATCCAGCCATTTGTAAATATCAAATAGCAAAGTGGTTTTAATTTAGATAATTATCGTTTGAGTCTTCGGGCATAACACTTCAACAACACTTGTGTGGCGTCACACGCTATTTGGATAACATAAGTTGAAGGAGATGGATTTTTGCTCAGCAGTTGTATTTTCTTATTTCTATGAAGCTATTGCATAGCTTCTATCGCCGGCCTTGGCGGGGCGACCGAATCCCGAAATTCCGTAACGAAAAAATTCCGACCGGCGCGTTTGACGTTTTATTCGCCTCTAGGTGGCATGCAATAGCTTTACCGCCGCAGTCCTCGAGTGACGTCTTTCTGTTTATTGATGGAAGGTAGTCTTCACTCTTCTCTCATCTTCTCATCTGTTCTTCTATTCCAGTTCAACGGAGTGTGGGGTCTTCCAGCTGTGGTCTGCGACTGCTACATCGCGATGGACGTCACCTGTTCCACCTCCAGCATATTCAACCTAGTCGCTATATCTGTAGACAGGTATGTAACTCTTAACAAACTTAGACAGGTATGTATCTCTTAACAAACGAAGCGCTCGTGGCAAAGCTTGCTAACCCCCGGTTCCTATAACCAACTTACGGATGGTCGTAGCACTTTAGGAATAGCAACGTTGTTATCTGTCAAAAAGTTTCATACATTTTGTGTTGTAAAAACAATGTTGCTATGGTTATGGACCTACGGACATCCGTACGTTGATTATAGAAATCGAGTATAAGACATTTTAAATAGATCGTCGAAGTTAACCAACGTTCTGAGCGGTCACTTCTTGGATGGGTGACCACAATTGCCATTAACAACTGAGCGCTTCCGTGTTTCGGAGGGTACGTTAAATTTTCGGTCCCGGCTTTTAAAATCGTTAAGCCATTACAGAGCCCTTAAGGCGGCCTAAAAACTTGGCCACTTGCTCGAACGAACAAACGAACTCTAAACGGTTCAGAAAAACGTCGTGAGTAAACCCGCTGCTAAATAAAATAGCAATGAATAACTTAATCAGAGATGAGAAATCCTAAAATGGTTTATTATGTAGATGGTTTACACATGAAAGCTCAGGATAATGACAAACCACAATTTGGTCCTCCGTCAACTGGACACAACGTGCCCCAGTTAGCCTGGGGTTAACATGTTCACAAAAAGTAGACACCGCTATATTATGACGACCTCTGTGGCGCAGTGGGCGAACGCTCGGCTGAGACGCGGAGGTTGCGGGTTCGATCCCCGCTACGGGACAAATGTTTGTATTTTCTGCAGATATTTTTTCCGTGTCTGGGTGTTTTCTATCTTTAATATGTATGTACTAGCATTAACTCGGCCAGGCAGCATTTGAGCAGCACTTTCTTTTCCGCGGATGCTTAATCTAGTTGATTGATAGAAATCTGTTATAATGTTTATTTTTATTAGTTTTTTAGTATTATCCTACCTTTGATTTTGTGTACGATAGGCCATAACTTTCGACTGCTTCCAGTCCACATCTTGTTCACCTTTTCATGTTATTTATATACGTGAAAACCTATAATTGGCTTTTTGTGTCTTAATAAGTTTACCTATTTGTTATTATAAGCTGTTGGTTTTCCAATAAATCTATAAATCTATAAATCTAAAATGTATTTACAAAAAAATGTATCTAACTATGTAATATTAGTCATTTGGTTACCATAACACAAGCATTAAATTGCTTAGCTTGGGACTAGATGACGCTGTGTGGAATGTCCTTTTTTATTATCATTATTATTATTATTATGTACCTAAATCTCATAGTTTGGGAAAAAACGAAGCAGAGGCCCTACTAAAAACACAGCGCTTTTCACCTGGCACCGCCATCTTGATGTTAATCTGAGTCCAATCCTGTTGACTTGCCTTGACTACTCCTAATAGTCAAAACTAACTTTATTTGGTCCCTGGGCTATCTTGGTACTTATTTAGTTATGATTTTGTTTTAATTTTGTTACTTTAAACTCTGTCTTTTGGATTTTGTTTTGTATTATTTTAAGTGTTGTCAATATATTTTCTAGACATCTACAAGTATAAAGAATCAAGAAATGCCTTAAAAAGATCTGAAAGAATAAACAATAATCTTGGAAATACACTCGTGTACATATTTATTTTACAAGAACCTGTCGTGTAGCTAATTTGCGTTACACCGCAACTGTTACACAAGATCACAAACGAGAATAGCGTTCGTTACTCAAGTGACATTACCAATTCTGCGAACTGGAAACTTTACCCAAGACTGCTTCTAAGGGCGTTATCATACTAGCGGATTGCGAACGTCTTTAAAGCGGAGCGGGCGCGCAACGAATTCGTTACCGACACACAACGAACACGTCGCGCATGCGCAGCGAATTCGTTGCGGACGCGCAACGGGATTCGTTTACGGGGGGTTTTCGTTTTCGTCTCCGGCGTCTTCGAAGTAATAAAATCAACAGCAGTGTCATCAATCCATTGTCATCAATCAATCCATTTTGTAACTGAGTGTATTGTACGGCGATAATTTGCTACAAACGCGCGACGAAAACGGCCATGCGTCCGCGACGTCCTCGCTGCGCAGCCGCGGCGTGTTCGCGACGCATTCGCTGCGCGTCCGCTCCGCCCCGCAGCCGCTTCCAAACCGCTAGTATGATAACGCCCTAAAAATATATTTTCTCTACTCAATGACAACAAAGGTTTACAAAGTAAAATAACTAAACATAAGGCTTAGGTTACATTGGGCTGCGCAGCGATGTGCAATACATGAGCGATTAAGACACATGAATGTTTACATATTATATAGTTACACTTTGAATTCAAAAAAATTCAAATTCAAATGTTAAATATTGAAGTATTTTACGCTCTACCAGTCGCATCTGCCAGTCATTTGTCAAAATTCTTTGGTCAAAATATCTACCCCCAAAAAACCAAAAAAATAAAAAATAAATGAATAGGCAGTCTCAAGATTATTAGGACTGGCCATTAGTGAAACAATAAAGAGGTAAGGAACACAGAACCTTCTTCTTTTCTGAAGTCGGTTCAAACCTCATAACATTTACATTTTAACCTTGTGAAAACCAAGCTATGTAAGGAAACAAAGGGATATTACTTTATCTATGTCCTCGTTATAAATCTGTTTCATATTGTTGACATTGAATATAATGTTCCAGAATGATCGTGACAGTAACCCATACACAGAAGCTATTTACATAAATATTTACGTTATTTTAAGTACCAGATTTTTATTCTGTGGTATCAGTACCAACCCATTTTAATACTAGTCTCTGATTCGAACGGCCGTTCGCTGACGGCCGTTGGGTTGACATTTTTCGTTTCAAAGGACGCTGGCTCTGTGAAGGACCGTGTTGATTGAATAGGATAGTATCTCGAGTTCTCGACCGAATTGGTTCCAGAAACAGGTTTAATATTTTATTTATTTCTCAAAAGAATTTACAAATTCACTTATTATAAGAAAACTAAGTTAACTTACATAACGTACCTAACTTTACGTCAGCGCCTTAGTTTACGTCAAAAGTAATTCGTAGTAGGACCTAAACTGAATCGCTATAAACGGTCATGGTACGGCCCGCTGAGCTTATTGAAACGCTGACGGCCGTACACGGACGGCCGTGACCTAACGTCCGTCAATATTAAAACCGATATTTTGATACAAGTTTCCTGTGCGGAAGGTTAAACGAAGCGCAACAAATCGCTGCCGCATCACTGGCTGTAAAGGTTGTACCTGTAAATAGTACTTTGTTCTTGTGTAGATTATTTTTATCTTCATGTAACCACAAGTTATGTACTGATATTCAAGTGACTGTTATTAAAACTTTTTAAACTATCATGGTTATAAACATTATAAACACCTTAAACATAATATTTACCATGATTCGTAGATTTATTAGTTTCCCGATGCTTTCATCATTTCCCTGCCCTTATCCCACACTAGGTGGGGTCGGCCCAACATGTTTTCTTCTTCCATTCATCTCTATCACTCGTCAACTCAGAATTCACTCCTCTCACACTCATGTCCTCTTTCACACAATCCATCCACTTCTTCCTCGGCCTTCCTCTACTTGTATGTCCATCCACACTCATACTCATAACTTTCTTAGTTATATGACTTAGTTAGTTAGTTTCCCGATGCTTTGAGGGGGGTAAAGGGTACATACCTACAACTTTTATACTATGTTACCATAACACAAGCATTAAGTTGCTTAGCTTGGGACTAGATGACGCTGTGTGGAATGTCCAAGGATATTTATTTATTTATTTATATTCGACGATTTACTTGTATATATAGGAACTTATGCTATAAATGCTAACCGATAATCATAGGGTATGGTAATGTTTTATCTATTCTGTAGGACTAATTACAGGTTTATGTAACATGGAAGTTTATTACATGCCAGTGTCAGTCTAATGATTTAAAACTTGAATTATTTATTGCGTAAATATACTAAGATATGAAAATACGTTTTTTATTTAAATCACAGCTTAATACTGATTACGTATACCTTTTTTGGTGGAACGACGAACGATTTTTAAGTGATCCTTGAGGTCCTGGAGGTATAGTCGACAAAGAAATAGGTTTACCACTCTAAGGATGAATATCATTTGCACGTACAAAACATCAAGGGCTATTTTCGATTGACAGATTGACCTGCTACGTCAGAATCTGTCATTCAGTAATCCTTAGCGAATAATTATGTTACTGGGAGATGTCATCAAAAGTGATAAACCAATTTCTTTGTCGACTATACATAAAAACACATTTTTCTGTACCTCGTCTTCTTTCACACATAATTTGTTGTATCCACAGATACATAGCAGTAACGCAGCCTATAAAATACGCGAAGCACAAAAGCAACGGGCGTGTGTGGTCGATGATCGGCGTGGCCTGGCTGGTGTCCGGGGCGATCGGCTCCCCCGCGGTGCTCGGCCTCAACGACTCCCCGGAACGGAACCCGGACCAGTGCCTCTTCAACAACACCGACTATGTTATATACTCCTCGCTGGGATCCTTCTGCATACCCTGCGTTGTTATGATGTTCTTGTACTATAGTATTTTTAAGGTGAGCTTATTTTTCTATGCGTACTGCTTAGTCGATTCTTGACGACTTTCAAAATTTAACGCGGTAAGAGATTGCACGTTATCCAGCTTTTGTTTTCTGAAATCCATAGCATTATTCAAAATAACCACGCGCCGTGTCGTGCCACGTTAAGACATGGTTATTTGGAGAATAAGGCGGCTGATGAAAGATTTTGAATGAATGCACGCCAGGCTAGAGATTTTTCTTAAGTACTACTAAAAGTTAATTTCGCTTAAATTCCACCTAAAGGTATCGTTGCTATCGGATCACTTCCAATTCCAATCCAGGCAGTACCCTCCAAAGCAGGGGTGGAGGGTACTGCCTGGATTGGAAGTGAAAGCGTTAGACATCCCATAGTAATCTGTGAAATACAATGAATAACCTGAATTCATCTTCCAGGCCATAAGACAAAGAGCAAAGAAGCAGCGTTCTGCGAAGAAGACCGCATCAGCAATAGGATCAGCCGTGTCCAGTGGAACAGCTGCCGTCATCATAGAGAACATAGCGCACACTCACCGGGTCGAGCCTCAAGAGCCTACTAATACAGCTTCGGGCAGTAATGAGGATGAGGATGATGAGAAGTAAGTAGAATAGATAGATAGATCTATACTTAATATTATAAAAAGGTAAAACTTGTTTGTTTAATTGTTTGTTTGTTTGATGGAGGTAGACTCCGAAACTACTCAACCGATTTCAAAAATTCTTTCACGGGTGTGTAGAATGGACTGCCCGGGAAAGTTGAGCTGACTTGAGCTTGGCTCTTTTGTTTTCCTGACCGTCTGCCTGAATATGGCTGGCAAAACCTTAAAACATTGAGTAGAACTAACTTTTGCAGTTTCAGGTCAGAAATGGGTGTGTACGCGGAAGAGCTGGCTACCACCAGGTCGGCGCGGTTCATGCTGGCGGCAGTGGTCGAGGAGACAGGACTGTGAGTAACAGGGTCTAGGATTTTGATATGTAAAGAATGAGAATTTTAGTAGTAAATATTTTAGAGTTCACTAAATTGTTCCATAAATAAAAAAACCATTAGTGCTTAAAGAACCCACGCTCGTATTGAAAGTCAAGAGACTCTAAGAAGTTTATTATGATGGTCAAATAAAAATCATGTGCAAAGTCATGAAATCGCCTTTGTTCCGTTTTAATTTTGTTCCAAGTTTTATAACCGCAAATGAAGTTTACAACGTATTTTTGGCGTAGGAATATATTTTACTGCTTACTTGGCATCTTGGCACACTGACAGTTCGTTAACAAAATTCGGTTTACGGTGGCAATTTAACAAGAAAGTTGCCACGAATGTTATTACTCGGATAATTTGGTGGCCACCTAGTGCAACTTCTCTACCATAAGATAAAGTAGGTGGCTCTAGTTTGAGACGTACAACCACCTTCAAAGATTCGTTAGATGATTATGTACACCGTCAGGACACTGTTACACTGTTGTGTCTGAGACTTGTTCAGATGGAATATGCTTTCCCTACACCTAAACCTCTCAGCTTAGCCAGGTGGGCGTTTATTGTGTCTCTGAGTATATAACTAGTTATATTTCCCCCAGAATAATGGCGAACCTAGCATCTCCGATCCCCATGATGGATCCGAACACCAACAACGACTCCGGCTACGCGCCGTCCAACATCGACGGGGAGACGAAGGACCACTCCCCGCCCCCCTCGCCGGTGAAGGAAGGACAGGAGAAGGAGAAAAACGAACTGCCAAAGAAACCTGAACTTAAGTAAGTGAACATAACGTTTTAAACTTTCACGATCAGTATACCTATATTAAATGATTTCAAACGGGAGGACATAAAGACATAGACATAGGTACATTTATTATTTACTGACATAGCAGACATAGTTACACAATAGAGTTTATAGAAAACAGAAGACAAATCCCATGTAAAGCGCATTGTGCAATTGCGTTATTACTAATGAGTTTACTGCAATCGCATTGCAAGTCTTTTGAAATAATAAAAAAAGGTATCTACACTACACCATACAAATGGTTGACCGGCACAAAAACGTCTTCCTTTACCCTAAAAATACAATTCGAGAAACGAAGGTAAAATCGGGTTGCCCAAACAGCAATTGTTTGCTTTGAACTCTCAGCTTGGTACCCTCATCCTGATTAATCCGCTGACCGCGGACCAACGGACGCAATACCGACTCACCCTGTCTCTAATCTGGGGAGCAATCGAACTGGAGCAACCGAAATGATTTTCAAAATGTAAATTGAATGGTAGGAACGTTAAAGCTGCAGCTTGCATTTTTAATGATTATAGGTACCATAAGAATTAACAAATTAGAATAATTCAAATAGAATAAATATTATTATTCATCTATGGTTATACATTACTGGATCTGAAAGTAACGATTAGGTCCAACGTAATTAACTTTTTATCCTGATATTCCCGCGGGAACGGGAAATATGCGGGTGAAACCGCGGGGCGCAGCTAGTGGTATATATTTTTAAAATATATAGACACAAGTTTTTATCGCGGTATTTACCTTATTTATTTCCCAACGTTTCGGCTATGCTACAATATTCTCGTACTTTCGTATGGTTTAATTTCACATTGTTATTTCATAATGCACTTACATCTCACGTACAATACTATAAAATATGAGTTTATGCCAAAACTTTACTGCCTTCAACAACTAATGTTCTAAGATGCTAGAGTATCCTCAAGTGTATTGTGCCTGTTTCATTTTAAATTTGAAAGGTAGTAGACAACGAGCTTTACACTGCATAAACTGTGATAAAATCTTGTAAAGCCACGACATTTTCAACAGGCCTTTGAGCCGCTTAGTACAGTCAACCACATAATATGTACCAGCTCAATAAACTTCTCTTATAGAATAGTCACTTCACTTCTTAAATGTGGCTACTGTGACTTGTGTTGTCATAACTCTGTCAGTGTCCGTTTCATGCTAAATTGAATAATCCGTTTTTAATTATTTTAATTTTGATTAGATCGTCAAAGTAAAATGACGTTTCATGCTATACAAATGGCAAAATTGTATAAAACAAAATTAAATAAAGCCCACTTCGATTTCGAAAGGAGAGATAAATTACCTGTACTCTCGATTAAGTAGTATTTTTGTTAATAACTCCAAAGACCCTGCTTAGCAACATAACCTAAAAAACCTAAAAACCAGTTTTACAGTGCCTCAGATGCTACTGGAAATAATGTCACTGTCAGAAATTAATGAGCAATGTACCTACGTATAGGTACCTAATAATAATTATGTATTTTGAAAAAAAAAGATAGTTTTTATTAGTTTTTTTTTTTCATAAATGTGATCAATAATATAAAAATAGATCCTGAGAGCATTTTTTTTTTTTGTAATAACAAAATACGGGTGTATTCATCACTATTTCTGGCTGACTGTATCCTATTTCGCGACAGCCTATTTCCCGGGTCGTGGAGCAAAGCAAAACCTCCCTGTGACACGGTAATGGAACACCGCGGAAACAATATGGACAAATTGTTTTTATGAAGGCTTCAAGATGAGCTTCCTAAGCTTGGGGCACGTCTCTTATCAAAATGGATTCATTAGATTAGAGCTTATCATTTTTGATCATAAAAATCTGAAAAGCGTAGTCTTTTGTTTCTTAATCAGAAGTAATAAGTTGTTACGCTGGTTACTTTGTGGCTATAAACTTAAAATGTATATGTACTCAAATAAGCGTACCCCAAGAGGTGCGCTGTTGTAGAATAGCTTTACAGGTGATCTTCAATTGGTGCGCTTCTAATGGGTGCGCTAGGAGGATACCTCTGATTTTAACTCAATTTCCAATGAAGCGAACAACAACAAACAAACAATTACAGCACCAAAATGTTGATCAGCTTAGGGTTCCGTACTCAAAGGCTGAAAATGGGACCTATTTCTAAAATATCTGTCTGTCCGTCTTAATTACTCAGATGAAAAATAACCGATTCAATCGAAACTTTGTCCATATCAAAATTGATGGTTTATTTAGTAACTCCCGTATTTAATCCAAAATGTACAACTCAAGAAAAGTTTAAAAGTAAAATATTTACAAAATGTTAATTAAGAACAGTTTAATTTAATTTGATTAAACGTTGAGTAAATCGCTTTTGATTAAGTAATTAATCAGCTTGTCCTTATTTTTACCAAATTTTTGGAATTGACATCAGAAAATGATACTTTTCCAGAAAATAGTTTAAAAATGTACTGGCTCACTGCCGTATTCCGAACTGTAGATATCTGATTTATTCTTTAAAAACTAATTAAACTTGATAATTGGTATTCCCATTCGAAGATAACAAACTAATCTTCTCGTTTAAAAATAATTACTGTTCGTTTGTCTCGCTATAACTTGAAAAACAAAATTACGCGAATCGGTCCATCCACCGATTCGCCTAGTTTAGATCTTGAAATTTTGTAGAAGTTTAGGAAAGGTATAAAATGTGAGAAAAAATTGAAAAATTCCAAAATCAAACGACAAAAAAATTGACACTCTTCATACTTAATTAATTGATACACGGCCGGATTAGAGCCCACGACTTTCGGATCGAAAGCAACTTACTCGGTCATGATGGCTCTCTTTGATGATATTTATCCGAAGTTTTCAGCTAAATGGAGCTTCACATGATTAAATTTACATTTGAATAACATCAATTTGAATTTGTTTACATAATTAAACATTGCGGTTCAACAGATAATTATTTATTGAACAGTTTATTTAACAGTAACCCCGTTATTCATAAACATTTGTTAATTTAATAAGGGTTTTAAGGATGTTTTTTTTGTTACTCTTACGGCAAAAGATAGCAAGGACAAAGATTTTTAAATATATAGATTTTATAGATGTATATAGTGTTACATAGAGTTTTAGCAAATTTTAGCTAAAATAAGTTTACTAGTCTCTATCTATACCAAACTATATTAATATTATAAAAAGGTAAGTAATGTTTGTTTGTTTGATTGTTTGTTTGACGGACTCTAATCTACGAAACTTTTCAGCCGATTTCAAAAATTCTTTTGAAATATACAAACCCACTGTCAAACAAACAAACCACCATTACCTCTTTATAATATTTGTATTGAAAGATTATTTTAAAAAACACCCTTCAAAGTACTCTCTTTTCAAAAGTCTTTATTTTAACAACTCTACCTATTTTTGGGAAAACCCAAGCGGAACTCTTACCTTAAAATTATAAGTTCATTTACTCGCTATCTCCACGAATCCAAGATCTTAGTTTCCGAAGATCTCATTTAGATTGCGCAAGTTATTTGGGACGTGCATGCGGTAACTTTGTCTGCAGATGCTTAGCTTAAGATGAAGTTAAGATGTAGGTACATGGCTAGATCTGAATTTGAATTAGAAGCACGACTGTGCGATGATAGATACATGCATGTAGGTAAGTAACTGGAATTATCTACATGCGGCCCCTTTTCGTATTTTATTCATCATCATCTCCCTGCCCTTATCTCACTAAGTGGGGTCGGCACAACACGTTTATAATTTCCATTTTCCTCTATCGCTCGCTAAATACTCACTCCTTTCACACACATAGTCCATGCATAGCATATTTGTGTATTTTATCATATGAACAAATGACACTAAGTATATTTAAATCACCTTTCACCTAAAGTTGTAGATAAAGGCCTGACTTACACTTACTAGATGATTATACAACGTCAAGAGACGAACTTTTGCCTGTAAACGGGACCACTGTTGTACACGAGACATCATTGAGGTGGAACAGTATTGCCCAGTACAAAGAATCATCTCAGCTTAGCCATACCCACAGGAAAGACAATGGTCATACGTTTTGGGCTGACTAGCCGCGGGTTTCCTCACGATGTTTTCCTTCACCATTTAAAGCTCGTGTTAAAGAGCATTATAAACTTTTCGATACGAAAAGTCCATTTATGCACGGCCGGATTCGATTCCACGACCTTCGGAATGAAAGTCGCAGAAGGGCCAACACTTCTTTTTTTGGGACATATGTCCTATCTAGTAAAGATTATATTTCTTCAACTCCAGAAAGAAGATCAGTCGCCTCAGCAGCAGCTCGCTGATCTCCACCCCCCGGCGGAGGTTCAGGAGCGCGGCGTCCGCTGCCAGGTTCACCATCTTCAGAGCGAACCGAGCTGGGAAGCTGCGGGCGAAGAGCTTCGCGAAGAAAGAGAAGAAGGCCACGCAGACCCTGGCTATTGTTCTAGGTTAGCTGGTGAAAACCCTTTTTTTTCGTTTACCTATTGTTCCACTAATAGGCAAATTATTTTCAAAACGCTTCGAAAAGACAGGCGATTGGGACCGCAAGAAAAATTGACTGCGATCTCAATCGCCTGATTGCATTTATTGGTCAGCCATTTAAGACCACAACCAAGTAATTGTAAAGTCGCTATAATTAATTTATATTAATTGTTTATTGTTCGCTTCGTTCACGTACGTAATTCATATGTTATTACTTACGTACTTATATAATTTTGAGTTTGAGTTTCAATCTTATTTCCAGGTGTATTCCTCGTCTGCTGGGCGCCATTCTTCACCTGCTCCGTGGTGGACGCTCTCTGCTCAAAATTCAACCTTCCCTTCTCACCAGGAGTGACAGTCTTCATCCTCACCACCTGGCTGGGCTACATCAACTCGTTCCTCAACCCTGTTATATACACCATCTTCAACCCTGAGTTCCGCAAGGCGTTTCGGAAGATACTCCGTTGTGGTACCTAGCAGAAGGATATATGTTTGTTTTACGATTCAAAGAAATCGTCAAAACGAACATAAATATCTGTTAAGTGTGAACTTATAGTGATGTTAAACACACGTGATAGTGAATGACAGTGTTGGATAAAAAGTGATAGTGAATAATAGTGATGTGATGGACAAAAGTTAATAGTGGGAATATAAATGTAGTAGGTATTTATGAGTATGATCATGAACTTAAAAGCAATATGATCTTAAACCCTAACAAGAAATAATAGTGATAATTAAGATTTAACCAATTAATATGACAAGTGTTAAAGTTTTCCTTTTTTATTATATTATACTTACCTGGATATTAGTAGCTTTGTGGATTTGTTTCTGTACGAAGAATAAAATATTCGAAGCATGGAAGTGTATAAAAGTAGAAATACTAACCCATCGAAGATGAATTTTGTAGCATTATGAACATGTAAAAACTATAAATTGCTTTGTGTAAATAAGTCATAGCAAAAATTGTCGCATAAATACTCATTAAGTAGTGGATATTTTGTAAAATTGAAATCGCTCAAACCTACTATTAAATGCATTCCGATTAATCGATAGTGCCACGAACCGAAAAGTCGTAGGTACCTATATTCGCACGGGCGGTGCAATCCGTCTCGAAACGTCGGGATAAATAATTAAAAAGGTAACGTGATAAATACCCGGTCATATAATTTATAAAACCTATATTCGCAGTTCATTTTACATCAGTGAATCTTCCAAATTTAGTGTCTAATCACACCTGTGACCTGTGATCTGAGTTTTCTGTTGTGTGTGATGTAGAGTAGGTCCTTCTGTACCTACTCTATAAAGCCTCTGTAAATAGCTGTAAATCTCCAATTACACTGGTTTTTTCTGGGTTACCCAGTAGGTCATCGACCCATATTAATGTAAAGTTCTGTAACTATCGCTTAAAGGTTTCCCTGTGGTTGTGAGTTTAGTATATTCTTACTGTAAAGCAATGAAGAAACATTTTTACTAATTGTAGAAAGTTATTAACTTAAATTTATACTATTTTTATGTACCTATCAAACCATTTCTATAAATAAATATGTAATTTCTTTGAAAACTGGAATTACGCAAGTTGAAAGTTTTTAAAAATATTTATTTTAAGTATATTTTAAAACATAATATACTGATTTAAATATAACTGTCAATATCTAGTCAAAAAACGTTCGTAGAACCTTGCCTGTACGTACTGTGTAAATAAATGTAAAAATATTATTAGAAAAGCGAATATCTGTAAAAATCGATGTTAATATAAAGTGTTTATTATTCAACTGTTGTATAATTTATAATTTAATTTTGCTTACTTTTTTACTTGACATCCTGTAACGCTAAGTTAATAAAAACTATAGAGCGACATGAATCATTCTTCCTCTTCTATTTTCAATTGTGTTCATCAAACGCCTTTTCTCTTAAACCCTTGTTAGTACTTCTTTATTAGTCACCCTCTCTGTCGATACCTTGTAGTGACGATACATACATACATAAAATCACGCCTCTTTCCCATGGGGGTAGGCAGAGACCACGGATCTCCATTTGCTACGATCCTGACATACCTCTTTCGCCTCACTCACTCTCATTACATTCTTCATACATGTAGTGACGATACTTAATCAAATTCAATACTTGGAGTTATACAAGTTCAGGTGTACAATTAGAACTTCGATTTGTCCATACAAAACCTCCGTCAACCCTTCAGAAGCTATCTACAATCCGGACAGACAGACATTGTGATGATAATCCACATTAATAGGATGGGCACAAGTCGTACAACAAACTAATCCAAATGGATTAGCGGCCCCTTGTTGATGGCAAACAGGAAATTGAGCACCATAGAAGGCATACAAAAATGTAGGGTTTGTGCTACGGTGCTACGAAAGTGCTACGAAAGTGCTACGAAATATGGTTCCTTTTATTATGCTCTACAGCGATCGTAGTTTTCACCACCGGTGCTACGAAAGAGCTACGAAACTTGTTTCTTTTTAATATTAGCTCTATCTGTCTAAAACGTTCTTGTTTACTGATATCCAGTTTCAACATTATTCTGTGATATTACTTACTGTATTTTGATATTGGACGTTCATACTAAAAACGACAAAAAAAGAATAATTACATTAAACTATACAAAAATTATGATATTTAAACAAGTCGTTAGAACTTAGATGTTCTTGATCATTGAATCTAAGCTACCTTCTGATTGTTCGCAATAACATCTTAGCGCTTCGAAAAGTATTGGCAGATGACCCGGTTGTGGCCATACGTAAAATTCGCGATGGGTGTGACAACCGTTCTTCCTAAAACTATATCCAACAGCAACTTTATGATGATCATGAAATTAAATCCTAAAGTCAGTTCTATCTTCACTTAATTTCTGTATTTCAACCCTTAACTTCACATGGCGATATTACATCGCATTGAATTTAGTTTGGGCGTTGATTCGCATAAATTCCTAATCCTAATCCTAATAATCCATACTTAAAAGCGAAAGTGTGTGTGTGTGTGTGTGTGTGTCTGTTTGTTTGTCCGTCTTTCACGGCAAAACGGGGCGACGGATTGACGTGATTTTTTGTGTGGTGATAGTTGAAGGGATGGAGAGTGACATAGGGTACTTTTTATCCCGATATTCCCGCGGGAACGGGACTTACGCGGGTGAAACCGCGGGGCGCAGCTAGTAATTAATAAAGTGATGTGATAGTGGCGGTCTAAATAGAAGCGCAAAGTTATAAAGATAAATGCAATTTAAAAGGGTAGTGTGAAATTATGGTAAAAGCCCATGCGAAGTTTCATAGCGAATTTCACTTTAATTGCGGTGATGGTATCCTTCTCTAGGCAGTCATGGGAAGGTGTAAGTTAATCCATGGTTATAACTATAGCCTTTCTAAATTTTAGCCTTATTTAATATTCATTGCTCTTTAATTATAATTATTTCCGTAAAATTTAAGTGCAACATTAGCAGCCTGAGACCTGCAATAAGTATCTACTACTGGACTAATTAATAAAGTACCTACCGTTTGTTTGTCCGTCTTTCACGGCAAAACGGGGCGACGGATTGACGTGATTTTTTTGTGTGGTGATAGTTGAAGGGATGGAGAGTGTATAGGCTACCTTTGATCCCGATATTCCCGCGGGAACGGGACTTACGCGGGTGAAACCGCGGGGCGCAGCTAGTAACTCATAATCGTGTAACGGACCACACACAACTAATTAAAGTTCTCAATCGAAAACTATCAGAAATAAGATATTTACACACGTAATTTTACTTCAATTGTTTTCAAGAAACAAAGGAATGACCTTCAACTCCCATCACACAACGTCGTAAACTCAAAATGTGTTTATTTATGCAAAACTTGAGGTAACTTTGTGACTGTTGTTGGATTTAACAGGTGCTAAAGCCTCTTGGCCTGAGCCTTCATTAACTTCAGGGATACTATACATGCGGAAACTATCGTTGTTAGTCATTACCTTCGAATTTATGAAGTGCTCGTGGCGATGCTTGCTAAGACGTCGAATAAAGGCAACGTTCTGAGTGGTCACAACTTAGTTGGGTGACCGTAAGCATTAACAGCTGAACGCTTTTGCAGCTGTCAACTTTTTATATTATCTATTATACAAAATCAATCAAAGCAATCCGTCTCGAAACGTCGGGATAAAATATAATAAAATGGTAACGTGATAAATACCCGGTCATATAATTTATAAAATCTATTATATAGGTACTTCTACTATGTATCAATAGACAATTTTTAAATTTTTTGAGCCGGAAGCGTTAAAAAAAGTGTAGGTAAAGGTAAATAACCTACATTTAACATTACTAGATCGCAAAGTCAAACAACTTAAAAAACAGAAAAGAATTCTTTAACTCTTCTAAATTAAAATTCGGTTAGATTACAAAATCCACCTACCTATTTGAAGAGTTTCGGTGGAGCTCAAAGTTAATTGAAAATCGTTCTTCACTAAATTGATTGGTTGAATTCGTAGCCGATTATCCTCTTCAATATGGAGCGTGTAGATATTTGTGGGAACTAGTAATTAGCCTTCGCGTTTTATGTTGTCCTGGCTACATAATACTTACATATTTTAATACCTAGCTGTTAGTTTCCCTAAGACTGTGAAAATAAAATAAAAATAAAATTATTTAGAATAGATTATATTAAACTTGGTGATTAAAACGTATAAGTATCGAATTCATCATCAAAAATCCATCAATGAATCAATCAATGAACAATAGAAAGTCTAAGAAAGATGGCTTTTCATATTACTAGTTCATAGGTTACCTACCTACCTATTTGGAATATGTGGGCACTTACATGTCATTATAAACTCACACAGACTTCAACACGCAAACGGAATCCCTAATACACCCCTAATATCCGAAATAACTTCTCAAGTCTGCCCTATATGGGACAGACAGACAGACAGCCGTAAATCCAATGAATGAAGTTTCAAACTTCCCTCGCACGGCCTATAAAATTTATGAGTCTTGTGTAGTGCCTATCATCATCATCATAGCACAATCTGTGGTACCTACCTACCTAGAAAATCAAATTATGTAGGTTCTGTCTGTAATCGTTTGATATTTCTCTATGGAAGGTGTGTCGAAGGTGGGCAGGTTACTTACATTTATACCTAAGTTTATACATTAGACCAATAAAAAAATGCTAGGGCCGCACCACCAGGTTCTTGCCTGGTGTCGACGCGTTGGAATCTTTTATCTATAATTTTTTGAGGTTTTTAATTATTCTCTTCATTCTTTATTTTACTACTACAGCCATCTAGTGACAAGAGTCAGAAATACCTTAAAAACCTATTTAATTGCGCTAAATGCTATCAAGTGAATTAAAATCTGATTTTTTTGAGTTAAACTTGCAAAAAAATCTGTATTGTATATTTTTATCTGTTTAACGTTACGATTTGATAGTATTATGTGTATACATTTAGGATAATAAATTAAAAATGGCCTTGAGAAGTTACTTCTACTCATCCAAAGATGGCGTTACTAGTCCAAAAACGTAACAATGTTACGCCTAAATACTCTCTATTTTCCGATGATTGCATGTTGTTGTGAAATAGAATCTTGTTTTCATGCATCCCTTGCACCATTTCAAGTCATAGCTATGAACAAATAGTTTTATTTGCGACTTTTCCTTTGCAATAATAATGCAACAAGAAAATGACGTTTGCTAATATTTCATTCTTTTCATTGCGCGTGTCAGATCGCCTGTCTCTTTCGGTGGTCGACATGAACGTGCCGTGTGCGAAAGAGCGCGCAGATGCGTCTGCTGCGCTTGAAGTAGAACGGGTTTTCGTATCAGCTGACAACCAAAGCAAAACAGTCGGTGCGCGACCATCTTGTCAAAACTCGGAGTCAGTGACAACAAATAAATATTGTAAAATGTCCTAATTCGCGTGTAATGAATTAACATTCAACTTCTATCTAATAAAGTACAGTGTATATTTCGTTCTGGTGTTATTTTCGGGGCGTTTACTATACATTTTGCTCAATATTTCGGGTTCGTGTTGCGTCAAATGACGTCATGTATGTGATTACACACGTATCGCGAGTGGCGAGTTTGTAAGTATTTTCATTTATTTCTGTGTTAATTTTATAATATTGAGGCTTGTGATCAGTAGTTTTCCATCACTAATCGGTGCAGGTTTCATTCATGGTTCGTTTTCGGTATTATTGGGGCTTGCGAGCTGGCAAACGTTGTCGCGTCGCGTCTTTTCAAGTAGGTTTTCGATGCCCTTGAAAATTATGCAGCAAAAATCATGACTTTCTTGTGTTGATGGTGTGTGTGAAGTTAATCCAGTGGAAAAGTGCTTTCCTGTCCATTCATAATTAGGGCTATTGCGGTCGGCTTGGCCAGTTTATATTTCGCATAGCAACATAACTTGTCTGCGCGCAATATGATACTAAAATTGGAATGCTCCCGACTCCTACCTACTTAGTTTTGTAGGTAGATATCGTTCCGTTGGAAAAATTACTCGTAAGTAGGTGTACTAACCAACCGTTGTTGTAAGTAGGTACCTATTGTAAACATCGAAATTGCCGTGATCAAGTCCGCGATTCTATATGAAAATGGCCGTCGCTTCGTCCTATCGATGAATTTACAAGTTTTTTTTCCGCTGCCCACAACTTTCGAGTTTGTTGGCATGCGATCATCGCCCGCCCGACACAAATACATATGATTTTAATCGCTGTGCGTTTATTTTGTGTTCCTTTTGTAAATAAAATAAGTCCTAATTAAAGACAGACGTACCTATAAGTAAGTACCTACCTACCTATTTACCTAAGTATGTAATAAGAAAGAATGATGGTACCTAGGTATCTATTTACTAAGCTTGGTAGGTAGGTAGGTACCTAGTGAGCACTCAACTGCTGTACCTATCTCTAGGTACCTAGGTACGTAAATAGGTAAGAACCTAGGTACCTAGAAGGTATTATCTACACGTCTGCTGTGCAGGAAGTAAAGTAGGTACCTACCTAGGTATTCTACCTACACCTAAGTACCTACCTTACCGAGGACGCACTCCCTCTAGTAGGTACCTAGGTACCTACCAGCAGCGCGGCCGCGGTCCTCTACGGAGTCACGGAGACGACCGCGGGGAGATGGGCCTTGAATGTGTTAATCAGTTTGGTGTTAGGTGGATCGTGCTTGTTGGTTACCTACCTGTACCTATTTTCGTAAAATTTTAACTGTTATTATGTATAGAACATAATAGGTATTTAATTGGTAACACAAAACCAAGATAAGTGTTGCAAATGGATTCTTTCACAATCTGAATTATGATGTTTTTGTTGGCGTATGCACTTGAAAATGAGAAGTAGATACCTACTTACATAATGCACTTCCCATTTTTATCTTACTCAAAAAAGGAGAAGTTATTCAAACTCGTCTGAATGTTTTTAATGTTACCTATCTCTACTCTACTATTGGAAAGATAGTGCTGACAGCTTACAGCCTCTCCTTTTCCTTCACTATAGTTTTAAGTTTTTATGTTTTCTTAGAAAGACACCTTAACTCTGTTTTCCAAGGCATAGGGTCATGGCATGGGCCCTTATCCCACGCTATATGGGATAAGAGCTTTATGATGATGCTGATGCTCATTACAACACCTCCGTCCTCCGTGAATCGTTGTCGTCAGTGCTGAGGGTCGTGATTTCACTAAGGATTACATTCTCCTGAGTTGTGTTTTTCCAACTAATTCGACCTCTTGCGGTTTGGATGTCATCGTGGATCCGGATGGATAGAGACTTCCGAACCTGCTCCTCTACTCTACAAATCGAAAACGATGCATCGTGCATCGCAGGTCAGCTTATATGATGGTTAACTTCCGAATTCAGTTCCACCAACTTAAGCAGACCTGCGATTTGATGCTGAAATTTCGTTTTTCGCTGTGCAGAGTAGACCCCTGGTAGGACCATCGTTCGACCATCGACCATCGCTTCCCCTCCATAGAGCCAGTGACAATAAGTTTTTTGAGGTATCTCCAGTCTTCCTGTAGCCCTACCATGAGTTTTCGAGTTGTATAGTTAACTATCCTCGCTAACGAGTCAAGTATTTCAAATGTATGAAATTATTAGTTCATGCAAGTTACCGGGGGCGGCGCTGCGCTGGATTCTCATATATTTTGCGATACTTGACTCGGTATCGAGGATAGTATCAATACTACAGTAAACTGATGGTAGGGCCTCTGTTATCTCCTGTTTTACAACACAAAGTAATTTCAATCTTTGTTGTTAAAGGAATGCACTTGAACGGAAGATGCAATTATCACACAATTATCTGTCAATGCTGTCAAGTGGAGCCAATTTGTCGGATCCAGTAATGTTCCTGTTTCCGAGTATCAAGCTCATCTCGAAATAGAGTTCGATCGATACGTGAACAAGCTCAGATTTCTCAGAATCTTTGGAAAAACAAGTTACTTGTTTTATAAAAACAGTTTTTACGAAGATTATAATAGAAAGATATTTGTACATTTGTAGATATATATGTAACAAATACACTCAAAGACAACTGATTTAAAAACAAACTGTTAGAGCATTTCTACTGGATGGAAATCTGAAATACTGAACTCAGAGGCAAAATTCAAGTAAATGAGTGGAATCAAAACCCGGGAGATAACTGCATATCGATCTTGATTGTAATATTGTTGGCAACTGCATTGCGCCGATAGCTGTTAAGACCTACTTCGCATCCTAATGCAGCATGACAGAACCGTGGAACTAGAGAAGCTCTAGAAGGTCAAGGACTATAAAATAAAACCAATCAGCCGGAAAATCAATAAGTTTACTGCAACGAACTGGTTCTAAAACTTTGTAAGGACTGTGCAGCAATTATCAGTTTCGATGTTTTAGAATAACCTTGCGGATGGGATTATAGGTTTCAATCAATTTACATACACGCTTAAAATCCATAACATGTAAGAAAGAAAGAAAAACAATGTCTATTTCGTACTACGTCAAGTCAAGAGTTTTTTGGAAAACTGGATTTTCCTTAGAATCTATCGAATCCATGAACAGTGGATTATCAATGAAAAGAAAGAGGGTTGTTTTGTGTTAACTTACAACGTACATACTTCTGTTAAACCACTTGAAGGCAATGCAGTGGAATTAACGTTGTCTGTATGGAAAGTTGCCAAACTTGACAACCTCGCTGTACGAAACATGAATTTCATATTGAATTGGATGGTATTAAAACAGTTGCAATGCAGATTGTATATCTGCATTCTGCATACAGAAAATATCGAGGTAGGTTCTTAAATGACTTGGATTCAAAATGTTGCGCCTTGACTTTACGCGTATAGGCATATTGTAGACTTGTAAAGTAACCTGTCCAAAAGCCGTCTTTTTCAGAGAACTTACTGATATAAATCTGATAAAGATAGTTTTTATTTTATTATCAAATGAGTAAAGCATTCTATCGAAAGTATGTTTTACTAGCTGCGCACCGCGGTTTCACCCGCGTAAGTCCCTTTCCCGCGGCAATATCGGAATAAAGAGTAGCCTATGTGTTAATCCAGGGTATCACCTACCTAGGTACATATCAAATTTCAACCAAATCGGTCAAGCCGTTTTTGCGTGAAAGAATAACAAACATACATACATTCTCGGAAACTTTCACATTTATAATATTAGTAGGGGTAGGATAGTAGGAAGGATAGGATGTGTAAGTAAGTACAGTATATCCCCACGTGGATAACCAACTAACGGAAAGGATCTATTAGTAAAGATATATGGAATAAGGATAATCAATTCAGTCTAAAATGTAACGGCACAAACAGTTATTTTTATCAAAATAGTGTATGTAAATTAATAGACGCTTGAGTTCAATGATTTGGAAACGTTAAATGCGTGGGCAAACTGAATGATAAACAAAGAGTAGTCATTCTATAACATTCTCATTATTTGCGTGGGAAAGTGTTGATGCCGACGAAGCTTACCTGCAATTCGTCACGTACCTATTCTAAACTAGCTGCGCCCCGCGGTTTCACCCGCGTAAGTCCCGTTCCCGTGGGAATATCGGGATAAAAAGTAGCCTATGTGTTAATCCAGGGTATCACCTATCTACATACCAAATTTCAACCAAATCGGTCCAGCGGCTGGACCGATTTGGTTGAAATTTGGTATGTTGAATTGTTGAATGTAATATTGGCTCTAGCCGTTTTTGCGTGAAAGAATAACAAACATTCTCACAAACTTTCACATTTATAATATTAGTAGGATTACTAAACAGTGCAAAATAAGTACCAAAAGAGATTAAACAAGTAGGTATTTCAGAAAATAATAATTGTGACAATACGCGTCGCGTCGGTCGAGTACTAAAAACTGTTAAAATTACGTTACATTTTATTTTGCAACAATTTTGTAACAGTATCACCGCGATAACAATTATATATATGTTCGATACATATCGAACACTTTAGCTTATCTAGCAATTTTGGCGAAGTAGGTCGCACGAGGCAGCGCATCGAGCGATTTACTTCGACAGTGCATTTTCAGACAGCAATCAGTTCGCACTCATTCCCATCATTTAGCATTTACGGTAAATTAGTTCGCAGAAATAAACTCTATCTATCGTAAAACTATCTATCAATCAGCATCCTAATAACCTAGGTAACGGTACGGTCTTGTACATGGTCCTTCGAAGCTCGGTTTCGAAGACTTCGCGTTTAGTGAACAATAATCAAGTGAAGTGCTTCGGATCCACCAGCAACCCTGGTTCGCAATATCCTCTAGTTCAAAAGTGAGCTTGAAGGGGATTAGCAGCAGCAACGTACCGAAAGCTATTCGGTACACACAGCAACAGCACGGCCGTGGGAAGCAACCCACGTCTGGTCAGCAGCAGCAGCAGCGAGCAATCGTTCGCATCATCAGCGTTTCTCTGCAGTGGAGTGATCCACGCGAGGACAGCATCAGCATAGCACAGCGTACTGTGGATTATTCAGTGCGGCGCCGGGAAGCTACCCGCGCCAGATCAGCATCAGCGAGTCAGCGTCTCGCGCCAGCAGCATCAGTCCAGCATCAGCATCAGCATCAGCCGTAGGCCAAGCGGCTTACAAGTAAGAGCGCTCCAATTAATAAATTTAGTTTCAATCTTTAAACTAAATCGTTAATAAAAATGGATATGCTCTACGCAAATCAAACTGAGATAGGAGAGCAGATAGGAAAAATCCTCATTAATTACAAGAAGGAAGGTAGGGAGCGTAAGACTATTGACTCTTGTCAAAGAAAATTAGATCTGTTAGATTCGTATTGGAGAGAGTATGATAATAATCACCAAAAACTTATTTCGTTCGAAAAGACGAACCATAAATATTTTGTTAATTCTGAGTTTGAGCGTGTAAAAGATACTTACTTAGCAGCGAAGAAAACGATTAATGAGGGTTATGATGAGCTTTTATTAAGAGGTAAGCAGCCAGGAGTCTCGCAGCAAAGAGAGATTCCTCAGCCAGAAGCAGGTCCGTCAAGCGACGAATCACCGCCACGGACCAGAGCATCAGCAACTCCCGCTGTACAGGCGAGAGGAACAAACAGCAAGCTTGACGATATGCTACGTAAGCAGTCGGTCAATTTTAAAGCCTTCGTTCGTACAGTAGACAGCATCGATATCGAGTCGCTTCGTGATAAATGGGAGTTCGAAGACGCCCTGCGAGTCTTACAAACTCGCTGGACGGTAGCAGATAATTTGCATTGGGAAATTATCTCGGAGATAGAAGAAGATGAAGCTTACGAGTTCAATTTCAGTAAACATGAACGGACATACAACACCATTAGAAAAGAAATTAACTCCAAAATGTGGTCAACATCGTATCGCGAAAAAACCACACCACAAATGGACATCCCGGTGTTCACAGGTACCTTTCACCAGTGGGTATCATTTAAAGATCTGTTTAACGAAGCTATCCATAATAATCCATCGATGTCAAACGCTCAAAAGATGCAGTTTCTGAAGAGTAAAGTGAAGGGAGAAGCAGAGCGTTTGATCCAACATCTGCCGATTTCCACAGATAATTACAAAATCTGTTGGGAAATTTTAAATCATAGATTCGATAACAAGAAACAAATC
This sequence comes from Xanthorhoe spadicearia, assembly GCA_947086425.1. Lineage (NCBI taxonomy): Eukaryota > Metazoa > Arthropoda > Insecta > Lepidoptera > Geometridae > Xanthorhoe > Xanthorhoe spadicearia. The sequence goes on from OX352208.1 coordinate 818,965, forward strand.
TTTACTTCCCATGTAAGCACCTTTTTCAATCTATCAAATATTCAGCAGCAGTCGTTTACAGCAATTAAACGACTTCATGATGTCACGTTAGAGAGTCTCTACGCGATTAAGAACCTAGGCGTAGATATTAGCACTTGGGACCCGCTACTAGTTTACATCTTATCGCAAAAGCTGGATAGTGAGTCTTATTCCGAGTACATAGAGTCGTTGAAGAATTCACGGGAGCTACCGGTACTTCAAGATTTTTTGAACTTCTTAGAAAACAAGTTCACTACTCTGGAATCGTCTAGGAGGCGTCAAGACGTAACATCTAAACCTCAACAACAAAATCAATCGACATCATTTAATCAAAGTCGAATAAATTATTTAAAATCAAACAGCGATTGGAAAAGTAGCACAAAGTACGAAGTGACGAAACCGATACACGTGTCAGCAGCGTCAGCAAATAGATGCCCGCACTGCTTCGGAGCACATTGCTTAATTTATTGCAAGGAATTCCTCGAATCACCAAATGAAGTAAAGTTGAAAATCGTAAAGCAATTAAATTTCTGCGTAAATTGCATTTACGACCACAATGGAATAAAATGCTATTCGACAAAAAGATGTCACAAGTGCTCCGAAAATCATCATACTATTTTGCATGATTATTTTGCAGCGCAGCATAATAAGTCGAACGAGGTTTTGCAATATAGAAACAACAACAATCGGGAACAAAACGTTAGCACGGAGTCCGGAGTCGGAGTCTTTGCAGCATCGCAGCAAAATGGTTCAGAAATTTTACTGGAGACAGCTTTAGTGAAAGTAACAGCAGCGGATGGCACTCAGCATGTGATGAGAGCACTGATCGATCAGGGCTCGCAGGTATCTGTAATCAGCGAACGAGCAGCACAACAACTAGGTTTAAAGCGTGATCAATGTAAAGGCGTTATTTTCGGAGTAGGTGAGCAGGAAAATAAATGCAAGGGAAAGCTAAACATCACTTGTCAATCGACTTACACCGATTACAAGTTCACTGTTGATGTTTTAATTATGAACAATGTTATCAAGAACTTACCGAACAAAACATTCAGTAAACCATCTTGGCCGCACATAGCTCACATCTTTTTAGCGGATCCGGATTATAATATCAGTCGTCCTGTTGATCTTTTACTCGGGGCCGACGTGTACAGCATCATCATCCTAGAAGGACTAATCCGTGGTCAGGTTCAATCAGAGCCTTTAGCTCAGCATACACATTTGGGATGGTTGCTATGCGGTAGTGTCAAGACGTCTTATCAATGCAACGTCATCTTAAATAACATTGAAGATATTCAACAAGTTGGGAAAGTGGAAGACTTCAGCGAGCAAACCGAGTTATCAGTGGAAGATCAGGACTGTCTAGAGTTTTACAAAGCCACTACTAGACGTTTAGAAAATGGTCGTTATGGAGTGCGATTACCAATGAAGCAGCAAACGGAAGAGAAAGTAGGATCGTCAAAGCAAATAGCTATAGCAAAATTTAAAAATTTAGAGCATAAGTTTATAAAGCAGGACTATTTAGCGAAGCAATACAAGCAATTTATTAGCGAGTATGAGGAACTGAAGCATATTAAATCAGCACCGTTTTTAGCGCTCATAACACTTCGTCAGCTAGCAGAAGATGAGCACCAAAACTACTCCAGCGCAGCAAAAAGCATCAGAGAGCAATTTTACATGGACGACTGGGTGGCAGGGTCACACAGCATCCAAGAGGGAAAGAGAAACATTGAAGAAGTTAAAGCATTTCAGAGAAAGCAAAGCAGCGGAGGATTTACTCTGAGAAAGGGGTCCTCGAATAATAAGATATTATTAGAATATGTAAAACAATCAGAAAGTAAACAGCAAGCATTGTTTACAGTTGAAGCAGAAAACTCAGCGAAAACCTCGGGTTTACAATGGAACTCGACTGAGTACGAATTCACTTTTCAAAGCGACTTAACAAGCTCGGATCGGAAGGAAGAGTGGATTTTATTAAAACAAGATCAAAAGTCCATCAGTCAGTTCAAAAGCCCAAGATGGTTGCAAAGCAAACAGGGTGACGTCATTGAACGTCACGGGTTCGGTGACGCATCAAGCAAAGCATTCGCGTGTGTAGTATATGCGAGAATCCCAGCGAATGACGTCACGTCAGTAGGACTAGTCGCAGCAAAAACCCGATTAGTACCTAACAACAAGGTAGTATCGCTACCTAGGTTAGAACTTTGTGCAGCAGAGCTATTATCAAAGCTAAAGATAAAAATAATCATCAGCGGTTTCAGTATCGATGATTTATTAAATCGCTACAGCTCGTTTGTAAAAATAACGCGAATATTAGCATGGATACGTCGGGCATTGACTCCTATCAATAAACAAAGGCCAAAGTATCTCACATTACATGAGCTTAAACTTATTAAAATTAAAAATGTACAGCGCAATAATTGCAGTGAAGAAATTGACAGTTTATTGCATAACAACATTAACAACAAGTTAAAATCAAACAGCAAATTATTAAGCATAAATGCATTCATAAGCGCCGATATGAAATATCCAATATTTATTCCATACATCAGTAGGTTAACAGACCTACTTATCGAGAAAGCGCGCGAGCTCACCTTGCATGGGGGAGCTCGACTTACATTATTGGCGTCCGCAGCGCAGAGTTATTGGCGTCCAATCGTGAAGCTATCAATTTTACCTATAGAGCAAGAAAAGCGAAACGAAGAAGAAGAGAAGAAAAGCAATGAAGCAAAAGCAAAAAGCAGTAAGCAATTAGGATCGATCAAGTGTGCTAAATTCGTCAACGTAGCACTCTCATTACTATTTTTTATGAGCATCATATGTTCGAGCGAAGCATCTTATAACTCTACACAATGCTGTAGAAATCAATGTGAAAAGGTCAAAGAACCGAGTCACAGTCACATGATCTTACTGCAAATTCAGCATAACTACAGCGAGTTACAAGACTATAATCAGCTGTTACTACATCAGAACTATGACGCGCAGTCAAGAACCCGACGCGGCCTTATCAATGACGTGGGCTCCGTAGCTAATACATTGTTCGGAGAACTCGGTGAAAGCTTCGCAGAAAAGTATCAGCGTGACATTGAACTTGTAAACTTGAACCAGAAACACCTGACACAGCTCTGGAGAAACCAGACGTCAATTGTGAAGGCAGAATATAGCATATTAAAGCGTACAGAACAGGCAATCGAGATCCCGTATATACCGGTACCTGTTCAAATCAGAAGCAGCATCTTCAACATCAAGCCAATTACAGAGTATGTAGCAATAAACCTGCGAAGACATTCTTATCTATCAGCGAACACTAACGGCCTTCAGAACTGCGAAGACCAAAAAGAAACGTATATCTGTCACCTACAAGGCCCTATCAATCACTTGGATCCGGAAGAAAAGTTCTGTGATACCGATCAAAAGGACACCTGTAAATTATCAAAACAGTGTGTATCAAAAAGTAGCAAAAATAGGTGGGTACCGTTACATGACCCATCTGTCTATTTTTATTTCATTTATAATGCATACTCTTTGACAATCATAATATGTGACGAAGAAATCCGAGCCGACCGCGTCAGCAAGGCCGAGCTCATTCAACTCTATAAACAATGCATGGCGAAAGGCAGTGACCTAACTCTTTATTCTTATCAGCAACAAAATACGCTCACTCTCAATCTAAGTATTTTATCAACCAAAATAGCTCCTTTACGTCATCCTCTAGTCAATAATACGCTCCCTCATTTCGAGACAAATGAAGATAATGCTCTGCTAAATATCTCATTGAAACACCTCGATAAGCAAATCACCGCAATGAAGGAAGCCGCCCAGCAAGATGTGACCCTGACTACACATGATGTACATCAGTACGCCATATCGTATGGGCTACTAGCAGCAGCCATCGTAGCGTTCCTGTGGTTCCTGTGGAGGCGAGGCAGACGAGCCGTCAGCTCGCCCGCGCCCGCCCAGCCGCGGGAGGCGCCAGCGAGCAGCAGCGCGAGTGTGAGTGTAAGTGCGCGTAACTTGCCTGGGTGCGAGCCAGAGCTAAGTGTGAGTGCGCGGGAACAACCTTTGCCCGAGCAAAGAGACAGCGTACATATGACCAAACGATGGTCCAGTTTACGTACTAAAAAAGACAATTCGACGTCGCCTATCATAAGCAAAAAGGAATCGATTTTTACCATAGTTAGGGACTAAGTAGTTGTACGCAGCGATTAATTCATAATGATTACATTGTTTTAACATTCATTTAGCATATTAAGCAAAATACTGGTTCATCTATGTAACTACTAACCCCTATTATTGTAGCACCTCATATCATCCCATTCTCTCCCCTCGGGAGCATGTTCGATACATATCGAACACTTTAGCTTATCTAGCAATTTTGGCGAAGTAGGTCGCACGAGGCAGCGCATCGAGCGATTTACTTCGACAGTGCATTTTCAGACAGCAATCAGTTCGCACTCATTCCCATCATTTAGCATTTACGGTAAATTAGTTCGCAGAAATAAACTCTATCTATCGTAAAACTATCTATCAATCAGCATCCTAATAACCTAGGTAACGGTACGGTCTTGTACAATATAGCTGGACAATGCACAATACCAAGCTTTAATTAATTTGTTTACGCTTTCGTCGGCTTCCTATTACATTTTTAAGGCTCGTATTCAGACACTTCACTCAAACTTAAGTCTACGTTTAAGCATCGACTTTTGACAGTTCTCTATGAAAACTGAGTTAAGAATTACCGCTTAAGACACGATTTACGCTTGAGTATAGTCTCTGAATACAGGCCCAGATTACTAACTAGGGAATTCAAAGCCAATTTGAAATGAAAGTAAATCAACAATAATCATAATATTTTTTCTTTCTATCAATAAAAAATATACATTATTGTTGATTTAGGTATTGATGATGAAATAGTTTAAATAATTAATACTAAATGATTGAACGAAGCTTTATCATTTAATAGTTATGAATCACTTATGAAATGATAAGCTTTGTTCAATCATAAAATGGTAAACCAGTCCGAACATGACATTCACATTAGTGACCTAAAAACAAAACCCCAAGAGAATCCAAAGTTCATCTAAAATACACGTCCAAAATGGCGTGCGGAAACTAGTAGAAATTAAATTCAATTCTTTATTTCAAAAAATTAAGTATAACATAACAGAACAATTCCAAATCTTTATAGCTAACAAATAAAATGTACAGATAAGCAAATATCTATAAATGTAAGGCGATGATTAAATGTGTTGCAAATTGCCGCCAATTTTCCTATTAGTCTTGACTTCAAGTTTATAGAGATCGCATTTACTTAATTCTCACATTAGATGTCTTACTGCATCTTGAGTTAGGTATTACTCATCGACAGTAACGGCCAATCTCAATAACCTATCTATCTTTGAACTGTCTTATATTGAACAAAACAAGGAGGAATAACCTCCTTGATTCGTACTCCTCATTACTGAGGGAATACGGAAGAAGAGGAGGTATGGAATCCAATATCTACCAGCAGTAAGCTAAGCAAAGATGGATTGGTGATTAGTCAGTCCAAACTGTGGTTAAACAGTAGTAAACTCCCCTCATAAATCTGGTCTACCACTTGATTCATACACTGACGAATATCGCCCACATTCATTTACCACGGCACACCATTACAATATCTATAGCCATGGCTGTAAACTATATTATCGCGTAAAGTCTCAAATTCTATCGGTTTGTAATTTATGAATCAGTGTAGATTGCTCACTTTATAATGGCTTATTACATGAAAGGTTAAGATGAAATATAGTAATTATGTCATATCATTGTGCTGGTGCAGATGCGTTACATTACAGATAATCTTAACGTAGAATTCATCTGTACTTTTATTTTTAAGTAGCAGCAACTACGTGGGTTCAATGCTATTCCCGATTCTTAGAAGTTCTACCTTTATATTATCTTCAGGAAAAAATCTTTAATATTCTCGGAATGATCTTTATAGAGGAAAGTATTACTTCCAATAGTTCCAATACCCTATCAGGAATTCCCATTGAACGGCAGCCTCTGACGCTCATACTCTTTGTCAGTAATAAGCCAATTATCTCGTATTCAAGACGACCCGGTATTTTTATTGCGCGTCTGCATACATTTCCTAAGTTCCTGTGATGCTCTCGCTTTGTTTGTTGAAGAGTGTTGCATTGTTGAAAATTAAATATGATCACGACTGTATCCCAGGAACGGTAGTCGTGATCATATTTCATTTTTAAAGGAGTTAGTGATGAGCTCTAGAAATGTACATACATATTTGTATATCCTAGATCCATCTAAGCTTTTTGTTTAGTGGGTAAGTAGTTGTTTTGGAACTGTGGACATAGTTTGATCTCTTAATCACTGTCCCAGAAAATTCTTCTTTTTCGTTGAAGAATACCTGTGAATAGTATTTACAGAAAGGCTATTATAACCGACACCACTGTCATTCACATGTCTTATCGTGTGACGACGCCCGCGCCATCCATCGCCGAAACTTCTAATAATAGTTATTGACGTAAACATTGTTTGTCGCTTGCTTTTTGGGAAAACTGTCTACTTATACTTAGTTACTTACCTACTCAACTATCTAGGTTGTCTACAAAAAAAGATGGTTAGATTTATCGCTTACTTTTTAGGTGGTAATCATGTCTAAAAGAATTACGACTAAGATTGGTAGGTACTAGGTACATAGTATTATCAAACTAAGAACCCCAAAGGGTACCTTACCTACCTACATACCTTCCTTATTTATGTTTCATTTTCTTTTAAGTCTCCACATTTTGTTCGGAACCTGCTACCTTCTACTATGTTAGTCTACAACTAAGTATTTGTCACCACAATGCACAAAGAATCGCTTGTCTATTTGTGACATTTTTCTTATCATACCAATGATAGTGCATTCTTTGTGGTTTCCCATTGATTGTAGAATTATTAAGTACTTTAAATATAAATTGGTTTACATAAGTAGGTAAATTGTTGTGTCTGTATTTTTTGTGCTATTTATAATTTTTACTTGGATTTATTTATCCAGCATTCCAGCCCTTTGACAGTCAGATGTAAATTTTGTGAAATGGCCGGGATGATGATTACTCATTCAGTCTAATCCATCCAGGGAGTACACTATCCTAGGCTGGGTAATGGGTATAAATAAAATACCCATACATGCTAGAGCATACACAGGCCTCTTGTACTTAATTAAATTAAGGTTGTTTGTGAAAAAGATTTGTGACAACCTTGACAACATCGGAAGTATCCACTTAAACTAAAAACCGGTAATTTTCTGAAAAAATGGAATCAATTGAACTTACCACTACTAAGGTAGTGTACCTACTTACCACTCAACTTTTAAGTTTTATGAATACTTTCTTTGTAATGTTAAAACGTTTTTCATAAGTAATTATGTAAACGTATAAAGCGGTCTACACACCAAAGCCGCCGGCCCGGCCCGGCACGAACCCGGCGGGTTTTTTTTTGGCTTTGGTCGTACAAAATCAGGCCGCCGGCCTTGCCGCCGGGTTCGTGCCGCCGGGCCGGCGACTTTGGTGTGTAGATAGCTTTACAACCATGTAGGTAGGTACTTACCTATAACAAGTGAGAATCCATTTCGTCCCACCACATCTCATTCCCATTGGATTAAAAAGCTTTTTATACTAGCAAATACCATTAAATAACTAACTAATATAAATTTAGTTCACCTATGCGTTGGCGAGCGTCGAAATAGAACTTCCGAAATAAATGTGACAGAAATATTTCTAGCGAGATTTCGACCTTCTGCTGGCAACCCTGACCTTGCTCATCGTGCATTTTGACAAAACTGACCTTGGCTAGATGTGAACAGATTCCGCAACAAAGTGACCTTCATTTTTATAAGTGCTTTATTCTAAGTCGTGTACGGTATGTTGTTTTAATCGGAGTAGTAATGATTTTAAACTGTAGGCTTACTATGCGACCAACGATGCTTTACGAACTTGATTTCATTACTTACCTATTTACTTACTAACTTGAGAAAACATTCATCATCATCATCCACAGCCTGTAGTATATCCCACTGCTGGGTGTGGACCTTCCATAGTTTGCGGCATTCTTTACGATCCTGTTCTGAGCCTCACGCATCCAAAAACTTTGAATTGTTTTGATGTCGTCGTCTCATCTCTCTCTCAAGTCCTCGATATAACAAGTTTACCTATTTACAGCCAGTCTCAATAACCTATCCATCTCTGGTTTTGCTTACTGTCGGTAGATAGGTAATTGACACATTTTGTATGGAAACATTGTCAAATATAACTTACCACTAGTACACGCCGGGCAGCGTCACGGATCTGTGAAAACTAACAACTGACCCGGCAAGTTTACTGCTCGACGTTACGTTACCGTTCTTGTGTAACTGTTAAGGTTAATCTGTGTACCACCTGTGTGTTACATTCTATGCACATAAGTGAAGCTTTTAGAAACTGACGCAGCTTATGAAACTAAATTTGAAATATTTAAGTCCCATTAGCTGAACTGAAGTTATAAGATGATGTATCGATTTGGGTTTTGGGAGTGTTCGTTTTATGTTCCTTTTACATTATAGTGTTCTTTGAGCATATACCTATAACTAGTTGTGAACTTGTGATCCTGTTTGGTTAAATATCTTTTAGCTAGAATAATTAATGACATCCTTCCCCACTCATCAATATCAACTTCCAAAGAACTATAATCGCGTTGCCGTCATAGACATCGTTAGGTAGGTAGGTAGGTACTATGTACTCGTATTCACAGCTTATATTGTGGAATCTACCACTTAATATTCTACCCATACCTATTTAATACCTCTCTATAACTCTAGGTTTGCTTCAGGAAACCTCGTTTAGGGTTCAGCTTGCCTTTTTACATATTGTGATTTATGTTATTCTGTTTTACTTGTATAGGTACTTACCATAAATAATTTAAGAATTTTCTAACAATGTCGCTTTTCCCACGTTCAAGTGACATAACCCAAATACCAGTCGCAAGAGTCGAAGGCACCTGCGCACGAGTCGCGACCCGCCGCGGTCCCAAGTTTTCACTTTCACGGGCCATTGCCCCTCGGCCAGCCTCGGCCCACTTCGCCTGTGGGTCAAGGTTGGTCTGGGATGTAATGTTCAATGATACGGCACTGGAACAGTATAATTTGTCTGGGGTGATAAAGCTTGCATACTTGACGCGTTTCGTTTTGGCATGAATGTTGGCGCTCTTGATATTCAAAGGTTGACTGTACATTAGATTTTATAACTATAAATAACTCAACGGAAATAGTTGAAAAGGTTTGTCTGTTTTTAGTTTAATTAGTTTATTCCTCCAGTCTGAACATTGTGTTACTTGAAAGTAAATTTTGGAAAACGTTTGAACAATCAAGCATCCGTTACTCTAGAGTAACGGATGCTTGATTGTTCAAACGTTTTCCAAAATTTACTTTGATTCTTCTTTTACTTGTATTCCGTTTACAGAACTAGTTCTGTAAACGGAATACAAATACACGTTCGAGCATAATTAACACACATTCTTCACGATATCGCTTCACCCATTGCTTGATGAATCATTGATGTTTCGACCCAATACTGTTTTGAAATATTCAGTAAGGAGTGACTAGTTACTGACTAGTTTATAACTCCGTATAACGACCTCAGCCTGTTAGTTCATTAAACTAGCACATGATTTGCAAATTCTGTTATCTGACTTCTGATAAACTGTTACTGCTGTGTTTTTCAAGAGTTATTTGAGTGGATACAAGTTTTAAGTTAGACAATTGATTAGAAATACTACATTTAAATATAACCTTGCCTATTTAGATGGAAGTAATAGTTCTTCTAATAATATGTTGTGAAGGATGCGTTTGAAATTTGAATACATAAAGGTCTATGCTCAAGAATTTGTAAAACATAAAATATTAAAATCAATTGTACCTATGTGATTGCTAAGCCAGTTATAACTGTATTCAAAGTGAAAATAGTTTATTTTCATTACCGGCAAATGACTGAAATTACATTAGCGATCATCGACCTTTGTTATCGTATTTATCGCGAGAAAATATTGCTGCACTTGGCAAAGAAAGGGCGTTATCGTGCTATAGATAAACCAGATACAAATCTGAAAATAAATACATTCATTTTTTTTGGCGCAACACAAAAATCACACAGGCGGAAGACATTTTAAATCTGAACTACCAATAAAAATATGGCACTCAATTAATATGACCTCACGTTGTGAAATAGGTCTTACCTATGATTTACTTATTTCTAGTCAGCATGAGCATGTAATACCTATAGATATAATATAACAAACAACGTACGATCTACGAAGGACAAAAGCCCTATGTCATTGTCAATACCGACATCATTAGGGCATTGTTCAGTGTTGTCTGTTGTTTAATTGCCACCATCATTACAAGGCTGAAAACTGAAATAACATAACATGTTGAAAGAGAGCGAAAGAGATAGGTGCCGATACATTATTTACTAATTATGTTACATTTTATTCCTACAATTGCTTTAGGGAACTGTGGTTTAACCTGTCAATTCAAGGTTATTTTAGGGTTATTATGTTTTCTTAGTATTTTTTATCGCCATTCGACAACTTTCTCTTAACATATCCATTGTGTAATATGTAGTATTTTCCTTGTCGCAGATAGTAAATCATGCATGAGCAGGACGGAGAATGTGAGCCGGCGCATCACGCGCGCCGGCCAATGAACGCCTTCCTCATCTTCTGCAAACGTCACAGAAGCGTCGTGCGCGATAAATACCCCAATCTTGAAAACAGGTAAGCGATGACGCTATTTACATTTATAAGTTAGCTGCGCCCCGCGGTTCCACCCGCGATGATATTGGGATAGGAAGTAAAGCTTATTCCAGGTCTTTAGCTATATTCCAAATTTCATCGCAATCTGTTTTGTAGTTTTTTGTAAAAGAGGAATAAACATACATCCATACTTACGAACTTTTTCATTTACTTATAATAGCTATTAGATGCGACTAGCATTGGGTCTGGAAAAGTGACTTTAGAATAGGGAGGTCTTTGTTTTATGAACGTGGCTTTAGCTGCTTGATGTAGACTGATTAGGTAGATTATGTTTTGATATGCTAGGTTGTTGTTGTTGCCGTACCAGACGTACTCCGCTATAGCATAGTATTGTATCATTCGGATACGAAACAATAGCAATGCTTACATTAATTGAGTCTATAAACAAACCAACGTTACCTTTTTGTGTGTACGCAATCCAGCGAGCTAAATGCATTGATTGAACCAACGGTATCTTAGACCAAAGTGTCAACAACCTGACTATGCAGTGCATACTTGATTATTCAAGGATATCTAATGGTTATTGTGCTCTTTGCGGTTACAGATCTATTACGAAGATTCTCGGTGAGTGGTGGGCCAACTTGGATAAAGAAGAGAAAGCTTGCTACACAGGTCTTGCTAAACAGGTAAATACTCAAGGTATTTTGAAAGATACGAAAGTAATTCAGCAAAGTCAGGATGTTTCTTGATCTATATTTTCGTTTCAGTACAAAGACGCCTTCTTCAGTGCTCACCCTGACTTCAAATGGTACAAGTTGCCGGCACCGCCTCTTCGTACTCTCTCGTCTCGGCCTAGAGAACCTACTGAAAAGCTTGTCGAGTCCCCTATCAGTGAACACCATGAAACTGAACTGGAGAAAACAAACAATAACTCAACTAAAGTAGACTTCAACAAAAAGCCTAATGATGTCGCACTCGATAGCGAACCCAAAACGCTGTCAATGTTCACCCCCGGCAAGCTGGCTGACGAGGCCAACATGGGGGGTCTGAGCAGCCTCCTCTCAACCAAGACTGAAACACAAACCCTCAACCCATATTACTCACCTCCCTCGTTTAAATTCAACGCGATCTCAATTCCTAATGATTACCGATCTCAAAATATGACTAAAGGAGCCCCTAACGAAGACAATATACGGGAGCTACAGAACGCTCTCACTGAGACCACTAAGGTATTCGAAGAAGACTTTGAAGGAAAGGAAGGAGTATATCATTACGGTAACGTTCAGAACGATCAGTTCACGAACCAAGATGTTATAGACCAAATAGTTAATAAAAGATTTTCTAAGGATGAGGAGAGAAACTGGTCTGATGAGGAAAAGAACGCGAAATCGGGAAGGTCGTGTAAGGGCAAGCGTTACCAAGAGTTTATGTCCGTCGGGGGACTGATAGCGAATAAGAGGCAAAAGAAAGATTTCTCCGACAAGTTGTCAGACGACGGCTACAGTGCTGGCTGCGGCTGGGAGCCTGGCAGCTCGCGCGGCGACGAACAAGTCTCCACCGTCACTGACGAACCGACGCATGTCGTCTCAAACACTGAGATTACAACCGAAAACGATAAAGCCGAATGTATCGATGAACCCGAACCAGACAATAATGCAAACAAAACATTCAAGGCTGCCGACTTCGACCTAGATGCTAAAATTAGAGCTCTACCCTCTTTAAGTTTAGATAAATTTCAACAGAAGAAGCGTGAAAACAAACGCAAGAAGAAAACAGTAAATCCTAAGCCGAGAGCGCTCGAAAACCACTTCGTAAACACGGTGCCGCGACCGATGATGGACGAGCGCAGGCAGATGATCGAGAGCTGGCGGGAGACTGTCATCGGAAGCCAGAAGCGGAAACCCAGGAAGATAAGTATTACCAGATTGGAAATCAACAGCATGATTTCCAGCGTCGATATGAACAACGTGCATAAAATCAGTCCTGATATGAAGATAGCGACTGAAGCACCCTACACTGTCGCTCACGACATGGAGATTGGTAAGCAGAGTCAGCGCTGTGTGGACCTCCTCGGACTGGCGACCTTGGCCGAGGTCGCGGCCAACACCTCCAAGCTGGAAGATTCGTCGATGATCAACACATAACCCTTTACAACCGGTACTTTTTTTTTCAAATCCCAAGTATGAAAACTTGATGTGGTCTTTTTATTGGGTCCCTAGAGCCGTAAAAGTGCAGTTAAAAAAATCTAGATTTTTTAGTTATCCTAAAAATTCACCCACACGAGCGTGAGTCTCAGGTCGTACACAACGTAGTCACGATCGTGAGGGTAATGTAAATTTGTCCTATGTTTTGGTAGTTTTAAGAAAAACGATAAGTTATTTAACATAATCAGCCTCTTTATTCATGTACATTTACATCTTCAATAGTTTTTCCCATCTCTTGACGATTGAGGATGAAGAGGAGGCGGTACAGTGAGATGCCATTAAAATGGATTGCTTGTCCTTCCATTTGACGATGACAGTCGGTTTGCAGACGTACTGCTGCGATTCTTAGCGAGTCATCCTAGCGTCCAGGTTTAAATTTAATTGCAACACAATCAGGGATCCTGTTGAACATGATTTGGTCCCATACTGTGAAGATTCCGTCTTGTCATCTCTTCAATTAGCGGAACAGTGAGAAAATACCTGTCGTGGTAGATTATGCTTCCAGGTGGGACACTTTCCACCAAATGAAGTATCACAGAAGCTCCAAGTCTTAGAAATGTATCTTCAAACATGGTTTTAGATCCTTGATTTATGTTAAAGTCAAGCAGCATCAAGCCTTCACTTGTGGTAAGCACAAAGCTCTTCAGACCCACTGGGAGAGGTTTATTTAGGACAACCCAGCGAAGAATACATCTGCCAGTAAATGGTACCATTTGCCATCAATGGAGTTAACGCCAGGAACTCTTTCAAGTTTGTTACACGGTACTTTTACCTGGTCAATCATCGATTGCACTTTCCACAGTAGATTGTAACTATCAGTCTTTAGCATCTACCACATACAATGCATTGTGGACAGTCAAGAACCTGTCACCAGCCCTATGTTGAGCGTCTCAAGAGCCATCTCTACTCTTTATTTCACCCCTCCAATACATCGGGATTCGGGGATAGGGAATACGTCCTATGATTATGTGTACTGCAAAATCTTTGGCTACTTCAACCGACGTAAGTTTCAGTTTCAGGCCTGTTTTTCTGGGATAGCACATGTTTCTGAATCTTGCTATTGCACCAAAAAACTCCCTGTTAAAATAGGCTGAGAAATACCCCATTGCAGTTCTGACAAGAGTCACGGGTAAGGAACCATAGCCATGACTGCATCTTCGAAAAGTACCTGCTTCCAAACTCTCTTTCGAGGAGGTGGCCGCGAAGATCGAGGGTGCGGAGCTTGTTTTTATGGTCCAAAAGTATCTTGCATGGGTTCCGGCTGCGATGCTGCAGACGCCTGTGATTCAGGGTCTGGATTTTCCAAGTGGAGGTCTTCGAAAATGCTGGGTTGGATTTCGTCCTCAAATCTTCGATATCGGAGAAGTTCCCATCGCCCAGCACTTGTATAACGTGATAATGATTTAAACTTGCTCCTTAAAAGTAAAAAAAAGAAACCATTAGTTGTAAAATTAACATAAAAACAATCATCAATTACAGGTGTACTACCGAATAAAATGTCGGTAGTACAACCGAAGCCACACTATCGTAGCAGTCGAACTTTACAACGTAATTCTTACTAAACCGTCAATATCAGCACAAAATTAAAATAATCTAGGTATTGAAATATCTTTTAACTTTAAAATAACAATAAACCACAATCAAATACTTTGCAATTACTATTAAAAAAATAAACTTACCCGCGGCGCGGCGAGGTTCGAAAAACGCAGTCATCTTTCACCTCAACTCACAAGTGACAGACTGCTCCTACCGCGATCGTATGGTATCTAACGCGTGTGAAATACATCTCACTGACGATCGATGCCGGTTGCGTTCCCAAAAATTAAATCGTTTTGCTACAATATTTTTTTAAACTTAAACTCACGCTCGTATCACTCCGAGTGTAAAGGGCTATACCGCCAAAGCGAACGATGAATACGCTTCCAAGGTATGAGATACCAACTAGCCTTAAAAGATATTCCAAAAATTATTTACTTTGTAATAATCAGATAATATTTATACATAGATCTACTTTTACAATGTACGCATAAAGATTAATAATATTGTACACTTTTAATTGTAGTTTTTATATTATATTAGCTATAGAGTTATTTATATTGAGATAGAGAAGAAACTATGTATACCTTGTTTTAGTTGGATTATGTCGTTGTGTAGGCTGCTACATATTGCTTTTTAGTGTTAGTGAAAAAAAAATGGTGATAGATAGTTTATTAATTAAATCACATGAATAACACAGGCATAATGTATTTTACGTTAATATTATAGGGATTTACTTAAATCCGATTTGCAATAAGTATAACATGTTCATAGCATATTGTTTGATAAAATTATTGAATGCAAGTACCGAGTTTAGAACATGTTATATTGGATTGTCATCACAATAATATAAAGCGCCAAATGTCATATTATTGTTACTTTAAACCTCATTATGTGTAATGATAAATAGGTTATTTAAATCGCCTTATGTAGATAAATTAACAAAACTAAGACACCACGTGCATAGACTGCATTGCATTTTGAATGGTGATTTATTTTGTGTTTTAACGTTGCATATTGTGCAATTATTGATATTTTTATATTATACAACGTGACTAAGGTTAGTTACTCATTTTATACAAAGGGCGAATTTATCACAAAATTATATATTGATCTAGTGTTCAAAAGTTTTGCGAAAAAAATATCAAATCGTGTTTTAAACTTTTAATCGAAATAATTTTAAAAATTCATGGTTTTGTTTTTTTTTTGTTTTAAATACCATCAATGTGGCCAATTTTACCCTACCACTTGAAAAGTGAGTGAAACTCGCAATCATTTCTTTGTGATAAATTAACTAGTTTTAGTTTTACTATTTATCGATTTTATCATCAAGTTAATATCGATTTAGCTACATCTAAAAAAATATCTTATTGGCTAGATTTTATCTTATCCCTATTAGGTACCTGAAGAATCGAAAATCATCGTTAATCATTCTAAATTCTAGAATCATTATCATTCGGTCTAATAAGATAACTTTAAATAAATTATGTTAAATCATAAATTATTATATTCAGAACAGTGTTTCTCAAATTGTTGTTTTTTTTTTACGATGGATTTATAGGAGTTTCTGTGATTTTATTCTATCTCCTACGTTGGGATTTAGGGATTGTCGGTCGGTCTAGGCTTCTTTGCAGATCTAGTCTAAGTGTAGGGTTTAAAATGAAATCATCAAGTACGAAATTCGAAGTGCACTTATATTTTTTATAGTTACAATTACAAATGATGACACAAGCCATAATGTGACATGCTCATCCAAAGACCAAATAAATTAGAATAGTAAAGCTAGGCTGTAGATACTGTATTATGTAATGTATGTATAAGGGATATAAAATATTATATATTGTATATTATGATAATATTACATAAACATGTCAATATTTGTGTCATTCCAGAATGTCTAACTAAATAAATTGTCAAGTTACTGTTAACTACTTCACGTATTTGTTTGCATTTCGTTTTGTAAATCTTCACATAGCTTTTTTTTAAAGTGTAGGTATTTTAACCATGTTGTTTTTATGTAAAGTTTTATTGATTGTTAAGTTTTCTTTTAACGGTTGAGAGCTTCGTCGGTTCCTATGAGATTTATATCGTAGAGCTTTTACGGGGCAGTATGTGGACTCACACGATTCTGTCAACTAATCCGATTAAAAATATTTTGCCTTGTCACTAAAGTAAAAGCCTTATATTTGAATGTAGAATTTAAGGTAACAGAGTTGGGGCCAGTATGTGCAAGTACATGATAATAATCACAATTTTGTGATTTTGTAATATTTATGGGCCTTAGTGCAAGAATGATAAATTGGTAAAGTTAAGATCTTGAGGAATCTAATATCTTTGGATCCATTTAAATTGAAATATGGTGCTGGAAGATCTGTCTGTATTAGATTATTTTAAGGATCACAGTCCATTGCTAGGTTAACGTTTGTAGCGATGGGCTTATAGTCAGTATAGGTATTGATTGTTTTTAAGATGTTGCAATCCTTTTGTGCTAGTTACACTTTTTTAATTTTAAATGTAATTTAGCAGTTACACTTGTATAGCGCAAATTGATTACAATAGATTTACAGATGTAAAATTTTTGCGTTTGAGAAACACTGGTCTCACCGTAAGTAAGTTAGGGCATAATAAATCGGCACCCAAAGTGTTTACCTGTTTGGTTCCAAAGTATATTGTTGAATGTTTTGTTATTTGCGAGCGCGGTTCGAGATATATCCTTTTATGATAGAAATAAAGTTTATTCATATTAACAGTTGTTCGTTTTATTTACCTACCTCTATGGCCTATTCAAACTTGTGTGGTAACTATTCGCTGCCGCTGTGGGTAGAGAGAGATACTGTCGTATTTCGTTCAAATATTTTGTACGAAGTCCTCCCTGTACGCTGTGGGTAAGCAGAAGTAGCGAAATTCAAACTCGATTTGTTACCCCGTGTATTACTTTACTCTATGGTAGGTACCTACCAAAGAGAATATCACTAAGTTGGTACCTAACCTACCATAGAGAAAAAACCTACCCACCCCCCAAAGGATGGCCATACTCGCTTTGGTGTGAACAGTTGAGATCCCCACTGGGTTTTCTATACCCATAACGGCAGCGAGGTTCTGAAAAAGATGAGCTTTGGCTAGCAAGATACCTACAGTCAAGGATAGTTTTTTTGTTGTCTAATACCTACTTGGTTCTGTTGAAAATGACCTCTATTCATAACTCTTAAAAAAACCGGTAAATATCCGAAATAATTATTACACTTCGGCTACGTTGCGTCTGCACTACTGACACTTGCCTTGTCTGTCAATCAATGTCAAAATTGACAAAACGAATTTGTTGATCGGTTTGAAAAACTTATCTTTTGGAATTGGATGAAATTGTTTTAAATCTTGTGAGGCTAGTTGTATTCTTCAAGACAATACGATAATTACATAAGTGTGCCAGTTGTTATAAATATTGCTTCAAATCTGGATGAGGATACAATGATTGCCGCGTCTGAACCTCTGGTAAGATTTTGTTTTTATTATTTTGCCGGCAATAATTTTTTAGCTTTCAAAGCAAATAAAACCAAGAAACCATTGAGCCGTTAAAATATCTCATGTTTCGTTAAAATATAAAAGCATTTTGAAGACATTGATTGGTATAAGTTAGTCAACATCTTTTCTATTTCACCATAAAATTTCTTTAACACGTTGGATGCCCCGGACGCACTAGCTCGAGGAGTTGGGCCTTGAATGTGTTAACATTGCAGGAGTTTGTGCCACACGGTCGCACCGTGCTAGCGAAGCACCCGGGTCAGATCTACGGCAAACAAAACAACTCGGCGTCGGAAACGTCTTTGCTTTACAAACTCACCAACTTTGCTATCAAAGATGAGACATTGCTTGTTGACAAGGAAGAGGAGTGGTGGTGTATCAGAGAGGTCTTCTATCGGGAAAGTGATGGTAAGAAAATATAGACAGCTGGATCTTATATCTTTTATATTTTAGTTTTAGTCTGAGAATTTTTGTTAAAGAATGTTTACTATTTTAGTAAATTAATTTCCAAGAGATATGTGCATTACAAATACTTACATAATTATTCAATTTAATTTTGCCTCTAACTGTTGTTTGTTTAAATAAATTTCTATCCTTGCTAAACCAAATAAATCCTTACAGAATTTGAAGATGACCCAGTACCACCAAAAGACTCCAAGTTTGATTACAACTCGGAATCCTTCCGTCCTTCAAGCCGCCTTAAGAATGACTTCAATATTTCCATCAAGTCAGAACTCTTAAGCAGGAAGCTAGAAGCTGAGTGTAATTCCGCAGGAGGTTCACGAAGGGGGAGCGCTAATAGTTCCAGTAATATGTCTAAGAAGTTTAACTTAAACTCGGGAGGTGGGACGGCTTATAAAAAGCAATTGAATCCAAAAACCGATTGTTCTTATGAAGAAGAGTTGTATGTTAAAGGTTGTACTGCTGTTTGGTCTAAAGGTGAGATATTAATGCTGATTTTTAACCATTTAGAACAAAAATATCTATAAATTTTACTGCAATTACTTAATTTATTTACAGGTCTGATTTCTACACCAGCCACAAAAGTGTCCGGACCAGAACAGAGAGAAACAATATGTTGCTACACCATCGATTCTCCTATAAAACACGCATCTTTCGCCAACTTCCATATAGACATCAAAAACACCATGCTGATAGACGCATTGAACTCCCAAATCGGAGATGTGAAGAAAAACATCAAAATTGAGGACACTACTGAGCATATCAAAACTGAAATCATGCCTAGTATTGTGATACTTGACAGTAAATGTATAAGAGTTTATGCTGTCGATGGTAGAGAGTATATAACCAGCACACCATTTCAAGTAAAGAAAATCTGGCCAATGAAGTACGGCGTTTTGTTAGAAAAGGATGCAACACCAACTCAAATCCACCAATCAATGCATCCCGCGTCATTCTTTTCTTCTCTTCATAGATTCAACGACTCTCATAACAGTTCGTACAAATCAAACAGAACGAACATGAGCAGTAAACTACGAAGCGAATCTGTTTACGATCACGATGTTGCTCTACCAACTTGCTTCTCACTCACTCATCCATTGGATGAAGTCACACCGATACTTATAAAATCTCCGTCTCAAGGCCTCCAATATTACAATGATGGTGATCTTCAAATCATGTTTGTCAGCACAAATCCTAGTATTATACTAATATACGATTGGAAACTAGCTATACATTCTTTGTGGCGCATTCGACGAGCTACAAGAGACGAATGCCTATCAATGTGTCCGAATATGAACACTACAACGTTCAACCAAACCTGCGACTACATCGGCAGTCCTATGCAGAGTAATAGGAACGTTACTAGCTGGGCGACAGGATTGGGCAGTCCTTACCAGTCTAGGAAAACTTTGAATACACCTACAAAGTCGCGTTTGAACAGTCCAATGGCTAACGTGTTTCATCAACAAGGTCTTTCCCCCCACGCGTCTATAGGACAAGTTTCATCTGTCTCTATGATGCCTAATTCAGCTGGGATAACCCCACCATCTTTACCTTTATACCCAGATATCTGCCTAGATCACATATGGACAGACAACTTGACCATACGAAGAGACACAGTCGAATGCCCTAATGATATGAAAACATTCCTACACACAGATTTGGTTGGACATGATTATTTTTGTTTCATAGCTAAACAAAACTCTGTAAGTAAACTGCAGATTTTAAGGCTGCAGAAATCGCATTTTCGTGGAGGTTTGAAGACTAATTTGATAGTGGGTTCGGTGTCCACGGTGATGGCGAAAGATGCGGTGGTGTTGCCACATTTGAAGATGATTGCGTTGATCGATGAAGCGGGGAATATTATTTTGCAGTCTGGCAATAATGTGGTTGGGAAGGTAAGTTTAATAGCTTTTGAGTACATTACCATTATGTATAATACTAGTAGCACGTCCCGGCTTCGCACGGGTGTATTAATGAAGTTACCGGGATAAGATATAGCCTATAACCTCCCGGACAGGCCATTCTACACACCCGTGAAAGAATTTTTGAAATCGGTTGAGCAGTTTCGGAGATTAACTCCATCAAACAAACAAACAAACAAATTTTACCTCTTTATAATATTAGATTTAACCATAGCCTGTTAAAGTTATTATTACCAGATAATAATACCACTTGCGCTCATCCATCTAAGTTGTGACCGCTCAGAATGTTGCCTAACTTCGACAATCCATCAAAACCGTTAGCAACAGTCGACGCGAGCGCTTCGCTGTTTTAAAATGAAACTTGGTCAGCCACGTTTCAGCAAACCACAGCACCGTGCGCGAAATATAAGTTACTAGTAGCACGTCCCGGCTTCGCACGGGTGTACTTATGGAGCTACCGGGATAAAATATAGCCTATAACCTCCCGGACAGTACATTCTACACACCCGTGAAAGAATTTTTGAAATCGGTCCAGTAGTTTCGGAGATTACCTCCGTCAAACAAACAAACACATTTTACCTCTTTATAACATTAAGTATAGATTTTTCTACAAAGCACTTATCAAAACAATGTTCACCAGATTTAATCATAGCCAGTTTAAGAGCGCTCACCCATCTAAGTTGTGACCGCTCAGAAAGTTGCTTAACTACGACGATCTATCAAGAACGTCTTAGCAAGCTTCGCCACGGGCGCTTCGATACTTATATGATACTTTTCATCAAACAGCCCCCGCGCGAAATATAAGTATAAAAAACTAAATACATACTTAAGAAACTAAACTACTGTAAATTATAAATGTACATAACTCAATGGTGGCTCAATTGGTTCTAATTGTATTTTCTACAGTAATATTACTTCATCATCATCATCATCAGCCTTTCTCATCCCACTGGTGGGTATAGGCCTCTCTTCGTTTCCGCCACTCGCCCCTGTCCCGCGCCAATCTAACCCAAGTCCGACCTGCGGTCTTAACAATGTCGTCAACCCATCTTGTTGGCGGACGAATATTACTTATCCCATATAATTTCAGGTCCATGTAGGCGGTGTCCTAGCCAGACTAATAGACTCACCGTACACCAAACGTTCCACATTCCGTTCTCCGTTTCCTCGTCGAAGCAGCTTATTGCCCAGTCGGGTCAATGACACCACGTTTGATGACTCAGCGTTGCATTTACTGTCGCCTGTACCCCATACCTCTGCTGCGTCGAGGTTGGAGAAGAATGAGAGCTTGGGTGAGGGGTCTATTTATTTATTTATAACCAACAGCGATACACAAAGAACAATTTGTACAAATAGGTAACAATTAGATTGTCTAAGTCGCTACCTATTTTTAAAAACCTACTCCGTCGTCATTATTTAGCATTAAGTTCATCATAGTAACTTTTTCTGTAATAAATTCATAAGTAATAAAGCATTTATATAATTATTTATATTTATATATATATATATACATATGTATATGTCTATATTAGTTTATTATATTTTATATATATATTTTGTACCTTTTCTGTCTATAAGTAAATATTTAATAAATGTTTATTTTTATTTAACTTAGGATAAGTATATATTTTTTTTTTTTTATAATGTTTGAATGCCACCGTCTTTCCCAGTTAATTTGTATCCTGTCCATCCAAAGGTTACCTGGAAGAAATCGCTGTCAGCGATAAGGTCGCCCATTGCGTCACTATTTGTAATAAGGCCATGTACTTATTTGTGTTTCTTTTTTTTGGTGTGCAATAAAGTGATATTGTATTGTATTGTATTGTATTGTATAGGTATTACATTCTAATGGCCAATTACAGGTTTCCACATAAGATACAAAAGAATTTTAAGGGTAGTGGGTCAAAGTTTAAAGAAAAAAAGAAAGAGTTATAAGTACAAAAACAAATACGTAAGCACGTGCACGTGATAAGTTTTGAGGTAAAACTGCTAGTCGACGACGCAGCGACCGAAGCGTACAGGTATAGAGGAGTGAGTGAGGCGTGGGCGGAGGGTGCCGGATTATTGGACGTGCCGATCTATCGAAGTGCCGGATTAGTGAGATATACTGTACTTATAATATCTTATTTTTATTCTGTCATGGGAAACAGTCGTGATCATTTTTTTTTTTTTTCATATTTCTATTCCCTGTTTCTTTAGTTAGTCTGTTCCCACTGTTCTCCCACGAAATTGAGATGGATGTAATAAAATATAATTCTGATCTAATAAAATATAATTCTACCTTTTGTTTTAAACTGAAACCAGTGGTTTCTCAAGTAAATATTTAATTTTAATTTGTCAACAATATTTAATTTAGGTCTAAGCGGTCTCTGCGACGCGGCAGGTTCTAGATTGACGTTGCAGTTTGAAGCCGGCGCGATGTACAGAATATCGCTGCCAGAGCTCTCCTGCTCAGCGCTTGTCACTAGGTGCTGCAGCGCTTTAACCGCTATATTGCCAAAAGATATCACTATGCAGGTAAGTGAATGATTGATGTAAAAACCACTTGTAGTCTTATTCATAAGGATTTGTCAATTTAATATATGTAATGTACTTACGTTTCAAATATGTTTTTAAGCTATTGCATAGCTTCTATCGCGGGCCTTGAGCGTGGAGACCGAATTCAGAAATTCCGTAACGAAAACACCTGACGCTGTCACTTTAGTTCAGCAACTCACCTCTAGGTGGCATGCAATAGCTTTACCGCGGCAGTCCCCGAGTGCGTCATTTTTTCTCTTTACTACTATGGCAACTAAAAGAGACAACAGCACATTTAATATAGGTTTTCTGGTCCAATATGCATAAGGGGCGGATAAACCTTTAATGATTTTTACAGTGCAGTGTCAGGAGTGTTCCGATTTCCGATAAGTGTAGGCACTGTCCTGTGTATCATAACACTATATAAATTATAGTAATATAATTATGTTGAGACATGAGTTTTTTTCTATTAAAATTTACAGGTTATAATAAAATGGTACGGCGTTCGTAACGCGCCAGGCACGCAAGACCTAACACCCCTCCAAGAGTGGGGTATGTTTTCATCTGTCCTGCTCACTCTCATTGGATACGACGCGGACAAGTTGAGTAAGAACATCGATGATGAACACGCTGAGACGGTCACTAAGAAACAGAGGACGTCTAGTGACGGATCTGTCGAGGATTGGGAGTATCTGCTCAGTTCTAAGATGCATAAGACTATTGGTGAGTCACTATATATACCTACTAAACCGTACTAAGTATATAGGTACAATTGGCACACAAAATTAGTTTTTTTCGTTTATTAAAACAAAATAAGTTATTAAAATATTTATTCTAAAGAGATGAGCTAGCCTTAATTTGGACATTATCTGTGGAATCTAGACCATGTTAAAAGTAGTTATGTTCTGGTATTTTGGGAGACTTAAAAAAAAGTTAAATAGTTATAAAAAGTTGTTGCCTGAGTCTCTACAATAGTCGCGAGGCTCGTATTTTCTTAAAATCTCTAATTACGCCGTTTTCTCGAATGAATTTTTTTATTAACTTGATAAAACACATCTGAGTAATAATTATGGGTTTTCACAGGTAACCCGCTATCAACAATGCTGAAACTCCCAACCCTAACAACAGAAAGCAAGCACAAACACATCAAAACCGAAGACAAAAAACCGGGACAATTCAACCCAAACTGCATTTTATTCCCGTACACACTACAAATACTTTACTCCTTCCATTTGTTGTATGAAGAGATAAAACTAAACACGTTACTGTCTAATGATCTGAAGCCGCTATGTACGTTCTTGTATCAAATAGCAATAGATTTGAGGCTGGAGAAGTATGTCAATCATTATTGGCTGGATTTTCCGGTGGATTTCTGCTTGGATGCGGAGGTAATGTTTGTTTAGTTAAATTAAATTAAATTTTGCCCACATATGTTCCTATTTGGACATACCTCTGACGACCCCCTTAGATTATTAAAGGATCTAAAGAATTATATAAAAATCTGAAAGAAATGTCTACCGCTCCCTGAGATACAGTCGTGATCATATTTCTTTTTATTTCATTTTAAAATCAATTATAACGAAAATGAAATTTGCTTTTGCGTAGCCCACATAAATTAGTAAAAAAAATCACCTAGCTAAACTTAGCAATATTCTTTTTCCAGGTGGATTCTCAGATATCCGAAGAAACAGCATCGAAACTGATCGAGCCGAGCTATTTCAGCAAAGAACCACCGAGTGTATTCAGTTACATGAACAGCATGTTCAAAGATGTCGATGTGGGGTATTACCCGTATTTAGCGGATGTCAATACTATGTCTAAGGACCTTATTGAGGTTAGTGTTAACTATATGACTAGCTGCGCCCCGCGGTTAAACCCGCGTAAGTCCCGTTCCCGCGGGAATATAGGGATAAAAAGCCTATGTGTTCGGTTTTGTAGTTTTTTCGTGAAAATGGGAATGGTTTAGGGCTTCGTGGCCGAGTGGTAAGGCAGTCCGGCTTTAGGACGACCGCTTGTATATCGCAGGTTCGAATACCGTCGAAGTTCAAAACTTTTAGTAGGATTTTTCATTTGCTTGTTTGTATGTTCTGCAGATATTTGTTCCGTGTCTGGGTGTTTTCTATCTATAATTATGCATGTATTTACAAAAAAAAAGTATCTAAGTATTATATCAGTCATCTGGTTACCATAACACAAGCATTAAGTTGCTTAGCTTGGGACTAGATGACGCTAGTGGAATTTCCATGGATATTTATTATTATGGAGACCTTTAAATGGCCTCTAAGTAGTCTATGTTAGTTTCCTATTGTATTACTTTGTGCCGATGGACTTCCTAAAATAAACAAAATAAAGACGTCTGGCACTCGGGGACTGCCGCGGTAAAGCTATTGCATGCCACCTAGAGGCGAGTTGCTGAACTAAAGTGACAGCCTTAGGTGTTTTCGTTACGGAATTTCTGTATTCGGTCTCCACGCTCAAGGCCCGCGATAGAAGCTATGTAGCTTAATAAAAGTATAACTGTTTGTTTGGTTACAGATATTATCAATATGCGGTTGCGGTAGGTCCGCGGGTGTTCAAACTATAACGTCTCGTGACAACTTAGCTTCCAGCACGCCGCGCGCGCGCAGAGACAGCGGGCAAAGCAGCGTGCCCAACTACTGCCAGGCAGTCACTGCTATGTGCGAGAGAGGTATGTCTATACTATCTATACTAATATTATAAAGAGGTAAAATTTGTTTGTTTGTTTGACGGAGGTAATCTCCGAAACTACTCGGCGTGTAGAATAAATAAACGCGATTTTATCCCGATAGTTTCATTAGTACAACCGTGCGAAGCCGGGACGTGCTGCTAGTTTCATATAAATATGAACGCCGGGAAATAAAATAATAAGGTAAATACGTGATAAAGTTCCGTAATTTCATACAAATTAACTTTAGCACAGATTACAGTGTTCCAGTGTTTATAATATGTATGTATTTACAAAAAAAAAACAAAATGTATCTATGTATTATATCAGTCATCTGATAGATAGATAGATAGATAAGGTCTTTATTGACACACACACACACACACACACATTACAAACAGGTTCAAAGAAGAAAAAAAAAAATATAACAAGTTCATAACTAAACCTACACATGGGCAACATACAAAAGAACGATAAAAGAAACATCTGGTTACCATAACACAAGCATTAAATTGCTTACCTTGGGACTTGATGACGCTGTGTGGAATGTCCAAGGATATTTATTTATTTATTATTACATAAGTATTTTAGTAAGTCCTTTTGTATATTACCCAGGTCTCACCCCCCGTGACATAGACAACCTGCCCGCCGCCCTCGCGCTGTCGGCAGTGAGCGTGTTGTCCCGCTGGGCTGGCAGCGCGCACGCGGGCGCGGCACCGAACGTGTTCGCACTCGCTATGAGGGAGGAACTGGCTCTGCATCAGCAACTGCCATCAGATGAGGGGGTCGAAGGTAAGATATAAGCATTAGTCATGTCGTAAAATGTAGTTATAAATATTTAAGCCACTCGAAAACTACAGAAATATTGCCTAGCTTGTCGTAAAACAAAATAAATAAATAAATATTCTTGAACATACCACACAGCGTCATCTAGTCCCAAGCTAAGCAGCTTAATACTTGTGTTATGGTAACCAGATGACTGATATAATTCTTAGAAGCATTGTTTTTTTTGTAAATACATACATATTATTTATAGAAAATACCCAGACACGGAACAAATATCTGCAGAACATTTGTCTCGTAGCGGGGATCGAACCCGCAACCTCTACGTGTAAGGCGGCCCTTCAGTTACGTCTTTAAATTCATGATATAACAGCCATTAGAGGTTGAAACGGCCTTCATAACACATAAATTAATATACCCATCTCTTTCCAGCGATAGGTCTCGAGGTAATAGAGAAAGAGACAGCGTATTCTCTCAACTCCGAGCCTGAGGAGGATCATACTTGCAAGTCTGAGGAGAATGACTCCACAACGGGAATGGAACATCTTAATACTAAGCTGTTGTCGCTTTTGTATCCAAGGGATCATAGGTGAGTTTTAAAATAACATTCAGGCCTTATATCTTGACTAGATGTTTTATACAGCGACCGGAGGCTTTTCTTTGCCTACACTTAACGGGACATTGTTGAGATGGAATAGGCTTGCCCAGTACCTAAACAATCCTCTCAGCATAGCCGGCCATATCCACAGGAAAGACATGGTCAATACGTGGGGCTGACTAGCTGTGGGTTTCCTCACGATGATTTCCATCACCATTTAAAGCTATATATAACTTGATTTAGAATAGAATATATTTGATTTAGACACACACATAGTACCTACACAGATGGATCAGGAAGTTAGGATTTGCAGGGCGGAATTCTGTACAACATTTTTTGAATTACACTGTTTTAGGCTCGTATTCAGGGACTTCACTCAAACTTGAGTCTACGTTTAAGCATCGATTTTTGACATTTCTCTATGAAAACTGAGTTGTGAATCACCGCTTGAGACACGATTTACGCTTGAGTATAGTCTCTGAATACGGGCCTTAGTTATGTATGTATATCTATGAGATAAAATGCAAAAAAAGCCTTACGTCTTGAATCGGTTATAAAGCGGTCTACACACCAAAGCCGCCGGCCCGGCCCGGCACGAACCCGGCGGGTTTTTTTTTGGCTTTGGTCGTACAAAATCAGGCCGCCGGCCTTGCCGCCGGGTTCGTGCCGCCGGGCCGGCGGCTTTGGTGTGTAGATAGCTTTAGAGGTACCTAACCTATATATAAATCTTCTCTTCTATCTGTTGTCGGTGTAATGATGCAGTTTCCTCCAAACTTCTCTCCAATACAATTTCCTCTACTTCCTGATACGACATGACAGCGACCTTCTGTTATAAGAGGTAGTTCTGTATTTTCTTATTATGTGACTAGATGGCGCTTACCACATCATAATTCACATAAACATATACGGGGCATTTTTTGGGGTAAACTGGACGTCTGGACTTACGTCTTACTGAATGTCTTTTTAAAGAATGTATACAATGTATATTTTATTACAGAATGACAGAAGTGTTCAACATGCTCCAATCGTCTCAGCCGGTGCTCATCAGCCTGACTCAGCGGGCCGAGGTCTCGGACCACGACTTTATAGAGGAGCAGGAGAAGTATCTAATCGCTCTTAGTACGAGGACGATGGCGCTGCCTGTCGCTAGGTAAGATATTACAAACTTCATAGTATAAAACAAAGTCGCTTTCTCTGTCCCTATATCCCTATGTCCCTATGTATGCTAAACTAAGCAACGGATTATGATGCGGTTTTTAAGCTATTGCATAGCTTCTATCGCGGGCCTTGAGCGTGGAGACCGAATCCAGAAATTCCGTAACGAAAACACCTAACGCTGTCACTTTAGTTCAGCAACTCCCCTCTATACTTCATTTCTTGAAGCGAGCTAATAGGAAGAAAAAAATCCCACGTGATTGGTCATCGAAAATCATTGGATTGTCTAGATTTGAGAATTGACAATTGATTTGACAATTTAGCCAATCACGAGATATACAATAGGCTAGTTGACTCTATTTTTATGTAGCTCTTATATGATAAATAATTGTTCTTTTAGACCAAAAAAAATACTACCATATTTTTTTGGACCTAAGAAACCGCAAAATTTTATTTTAAAAGTTCTACTTTTCAAAAACAGGTGAAAACGCTACCGCCATATTGGTCTATGGATTTATCTGTGCTGTGACGTCATTCGTATTCAAAACAATAATTTTCGTGATTTACGTCTAGGGAACATGCACATTTTGAAAAGTTGGCATTACTGTAAATTGGTTTTAGTTATGTGACATTTGTATAATTCCGATAATAATGACGTCACCAAAATGGCCGTAGCGTTTTCAGCGTTCCAATGAAAAAAAAAAAAGAAACCGTTTTTTAAATTGAAATTATGCAAGCATCATGGACTTTGATTAACTGAAATTATTATATTTTGGTTTTGCAAGGAAAGTACTTCAGGAAATACTAATTTATTGGGTCAAATTTGATATGAGTCAAGTAGCCTATTATTTTGGACGACTAATCACGTGCGTTTGTTTTTGTTCCTATTAGCTCGCTTCAAGAAATGAAATATAGGTGGCATGCAATAGCTTTACCGCGGCAGTCCCCGAGTGCCACACGTCTTTTTATAGCTCGTTTCATTAATCTCCAACCTTTTCAGGGGCATGCTAACCCTCCGCACCCTTGCCAGTTCCCCCACGGAGACGGCCGTGGTGCCCCGCGTGTGCGTGTGGGGCCGCGCCGCGGGGGGCGGGGGGGCTGGGGGGAGCGGCGGCGCGGGGGGCAGGGCCGCTATTGCCCCCCCGGGGGGGGAGCTGTCCGCGCAGGCGCTAGCCTGGCCCTCCTTCCATTCAGGAGTGGCCGCGGGGCTGGCGTTGCTACCTACGTCGGGATCTACGCTGGATTCTACTTGGCTGCTCTTTAACAAGCCCAAGGTATGTATGATAAAGGGGTTGTATATGACAGGAGGAAAGGGGAGGGTTGCTATTGCCCCCGAGCCCAAGGTACGTTTGATATGAGGGTTTGTATATGACAGGAGATAAGGGGTAAGGCTGCTATTGTCCACCCCCTAACCCCCGCTGGGCAATGGACAGAAATATAAGAGGCTGTTGACATTGCTCTTTTGTTTGACATGAAGTTAACAAAATATGCACTGACCTCAAAATATGCAGCTTATTTGACAAGATTATCAACAAATGAATCCTGAAAAATGTAATGAAATATGATCACGACTGTATCCTAGGGAGAGAGACACATTTCTTTCAGATCTTTATGTAACTATTAATTATCAAAAAAAAAAAAAAAAAAAAAACTTTTAGATCCTTTGAATATGTCTAATGAGGTAGTCAGAGGTATGTCCAAATACATATTTGGAACACGCCCACATTTTGCAGTTGTTAACTTTTCATACGTGGCAGGTTGCAAGCCCATCGACGACTCCTGACAAGATAATCAAAAACGCATCCTAACGTTTTTTTTTAATCAACCTATTTCGTCCCACTGCTGGGCCCCAAACTTCTCCAACCGTCCCGATCCCTGGCGGAGTCCCACCATTCCTCGTCGAAGGTGACGAGATCGTCCCGCCAACGCTTTCTCTGCCGACCCCGACGCCGCCTTAATATCATCCTAACTTAAAACATTTAATTCTGCTGAGACCGATCCTTTTTTGGGGACACACCTGCGCAGGCGTAGATTAACTCTTTTTAGCCTATAAGCCTTTTTTGTGTTACCTGCTTCTATTCTTATGTATTTCTTGTGTACTTACTTCATTTATTGTGTTCGTCTGTGCTGTGTTTTCAAAATAAATTCATATTATTTATTATTATTTATTATTATAATTCCAGGGCGCAACAGAAATGTCACCCGAGCACGCCGGCTTCCTAATGGCGCTCGGCTTGAACGGACATCTGCGTGACATGCCCTTCATGAACATGTATGAATATCTCGTCAAGTGTAATGAGATGCTGAGTGTCGGCTTGTTGCTGGGACTAGCGGCCACTTATAGAGGTAATTACATACATCCATCCATCCATACTAATGTCACCCGAGCACGCCGGTTTCCTAATGGCGCTCGGCTTAAACGGACATCTGCGTGACATGCCCTTCATGAACATGTATGAATACCTCGTCAAGTGTAATGAGATGCTGAGTGTCGGCTTGTTGCTTGGACTAGCCGCTACTTATAGAGGTTATTACATACATCCATCCATCCATATACTAATATAAATAGAAAAGTGTGTCTGTCTGTCTGTTTGTCCCGTCTTTCACGGCAAAACGGAGCGAGGAATTGACGTGATATTTTTGTGTGGTGATAGTTGAAGGGATGGCGAGTGACATAGGCTACTTTTTATTCTGATATTCCCGTGGGAACGAGACTTACGCGGGTGAAACCGCGGGGCGCAGCTAATAAATACATAAAATCACGCCTCTTTCTCGTCTCTCAGAGCAATTAAAATTTATTCCTTACAGCAGATTATTTACTCCTTACACATACATTTAAAAATAACCATAACAATTATTCCAGGCACAATGGACATCCAAGCCACTAAGCTAATGTCCATCCACTTAGAACCACTATTACCCCCCACGTCCATAGAGCTGGATATCCAGCAGAATATCCTGGTGGCTGCGTTACTGGGGGTGGGCCTTCTCTATCAAGGCTCGGGACACCAGCATTATGCGCAAGCGTTGCTGCATGAAATAGGTATTTATACCTGCCCTCATTTTTCAAAGATTCTTTGTTGCAATTGATCACATTATACAATCAACAGTAAACCGATTTAAAAAAAAAATATTTGTAAAAAAGCATACCCTGAGTCCCATAAATTGAGGATCTAATAGGTAATTTAGAGTTAGAAGTTGATGAGTTACAATTTTTTCAAAACAGTTTTTTTTGGGTAATAAATACAGAATTCGAAGAAAACCACAGAGTGGACCCCACTCAACGCGACACGACGACGTGGACGACCCAGGATGAGATGGCGCGACGAACTTGACTCCTACCTTAGCACATGGCCTGTGGTCGCGCTGAGTCGCGAAGAGTGGAAGAAGGGAAGGGAGGCCTTTGCCCTGCAGTGGGACGATTTTGGCTGAATAATAATAATAATAATAAATACAGACAATAAAGTCACCTAGCTTATAAGACTGTAGATTTCTAGGTGATCCTTGAGGTCCTACAGAAATAAACACATTTTTCCATCTTTATTTAAATAAAGGCGCGTAAATAAGACAGCGACACGTGATCCTGTTATCCTGTTTAGTTTGTTCTACCCTTCCAGGGCATACAGTTTTCTAGACTTAACAGTTTTGAGTTTGGTTTCAATCATTTATTTAGATAGATAGATAGATAAAGGTCTTTATTGACACACACACACATTACAAACAGGTTCAAAGAAGGAAAAAAAAAATATAACAAGTTCATAACTAAACCTACACATGGGCAACATAAAAAAAAAACGATAAAAGAAACTTTACTAGGAAGTGTAGGTACCTCCGAGTAAAAAGGAACTGAGTGCCAATAGGTCTGTGCTGTGGTGGGTGAGTCAGAAGGGACAGTCTCAGCTTTTTGTGTTTTAAAAATAAAATGTTAATAAAACTGTAGGTCGCGTACGAGTATGGAGCGCTGAGCGTTGCGTTGAGCGGGAAGGCTATGCTCTCGCCGCCGGCTTGGCTCTCGGCATGTTACTGGCTGGGACCGGTAATAGCGCGCCGACACAAGTGGTCCACTCGTTGAGGACTTATATGCTGGGAGGGGAATTACCTGGTAAGTTTTCTAGGAGACATTTTAGAATTGTTTTCAGAAAAAAATTTTAGCACACGGAATATTACTCATGTAAAAATATGGTCGATTTTAGTAATGTTTCGATTCTTCAGGAGAATCTTCATCTGGGTATGAGTATGGTCACTCCTTCGCACTTCTCGCCTAGGAGTGGAATCGAAACATTGTCGGTATTTAAATCGACATTGGCACACTTCCCATGTGCAAAATGGCTGTTACAACTCACGATAGTTTTAAAAGTGAAATGTGTCAATCACAGACTAACTATAAATAGACTCCTAATAAAGGGCGAACACCTTAGAACCCACTTTGGTGCTGGGTAGCCTATATCAATCCACGCCCCCTATACGTTTGACCAGTAACGACCAGATCAGTGACCCGTGAACATTTTGCGCTCGGATGAAAAAATAAATTTTAAAAATTGGAGTTATGGGTCATTGTACCATAAAATTGTGTGGAAAAACCAGCAGGACATCAAGTTCTAAAAAAGATGGAATTAAATTTTCACAGGTTAGCTATTTTCTTTCATAAATACAAACAAAAAAATGTTTTGGAAGAGTTCAACTTCGTTTGGTTGGTCGGTCCACGTCACCAACTATGCATCCCTTTCTTTTATAACCAATTTTATATTTGCTTCTCTTTCTTCTCTCCTATGCGAGTAAAACTAGTGATGTGCCGTGCCTGGCTGGGTAGTACGGGTAGTAGGTAGTGATCAGAATATCGATAATATGGCTTTATTAAATAACAGAAGTAATAAATATTAAGTAGTATTAGGGTGTTAGAGTAGATTCGGAAAGCAATCTTTTATGACGTAGTTTTGACACTGTCTTGTTACTCTCGTTTCCATGGTTACCCGTTGTACAAGCTTACTATAATGCAACAGGTAACCATGAAAACGAGAGTAACAACGCAATCTTGCGTTTATAATTTCTCCCAGTTTTTCCATTTACCACAACCAGCAAAAATCGTTTTAAATAATTTTATTTAATCTTTTCTCCGTCCGTAATTATTAAATTACCACTGACTGAAATGTTACAATTTAAGGACTGAATTGAATTTTTTAGATGACGCAATTTTATTTGTGTTTTATTTATCTCATTTTATAGGTAAGTCTAAGTACCGATTAATTAGGTAATAACTGTCATATTTAATACTTCTTTAGGAAATAGATACCTAAGTATTTTGCGAGGGTTTTTCACAGTTGGGAAAAAGTACCGGTACAAACTTATCTTAGTAAAATACTTTGTTACAAGATATCGATAACAGTTTTCGTAGTTAAACTAAGTCCTACCGTCCTACCGTCCTACCCCAATACCCCATCCCTAATTTTGTCAATGATTTGACGTGACGTTTGAACGGACCAATCAGCGCTCACTTTCCCGCTCCCGCACACCTCAGTTGGTTGTCTAACGTGTTTGTATTGAGAATTAGTAATAAGCGGTGTCTATTAAGTCTGTGGTGTCAATAGACTTTAGGTGTTTGACTTGAGCTATCGAATGGCTCGAGTTATCTGTACCTGACAGGTACGAAACCTGTGAATATTTTATCAAGTTATATTAAGAGTTATAACACTTTTACAATCAACATAATTCTTCCCAACAGACTCGCAGAAGAGCAAGAACCCCGAAGGCACAATAAACCTGGACGTGACCGCCCCGGGCGCCACGCTAGCCCTAGGCCTCCTCTACATGAGAAGCAACGCCCCCGCCCCCGCGCGCTGGCTGCAGCCCCCCGCGACCCCCTACCAGCTGGACTGTGTGAGACCAGACCTGCTCATGCTGAGGGTCATAGCTAGAGGTATGTCTGTCTCGCTCCCTCTCGCTGGTATCTCCTCTACATGAGAAGCAACGCCCCCGCCCCCGCGCGCTGGCTGCAGCCCCCCGCGACCCCCTACCAGCTGGACTGTGTGAGACCAGACCTGCTCATGCTGAGGGTCATAGCTAGAGGTATGTCTGTCTCGCTCCCTCTCGCTGGTATCTCCTCTACATGAGAAGCAACGCCCCCGCCCCCGCGCGCTGGCTGCAGCCCCCCGCGACCCCCTACCAGCTGGACTGTGTGAGACCAGACCTGCTCATGCTGAGGGTCATAGCTAGAGGTATGTCTGTCTCGCTCCCTCTCGCTGGTATCTCCTCTACATGAGAAGCAACGCCCCCGCCCCCGCGCGCTGGCTGCAGCCCCCCGCGACCCCCTACCAGCTGGACTGTGTGAGACCAGACCTGCTCATGCTGAGGGTCATAGCTAGAGGTATGTCTGTCTCGCTCCCTCTCGCTGGTATCTCCTCTACATGAGAAGCAACGCCCCCGCCCCCGCGCGCTGGCTGCAGCCCCCCGCGACCCCCTACCAGCTGGACTGTGTGAGGCCAGACCTGCTCATGCTGAGGGTCATAGCTAGAGGTATGTCTGTCTCGCTCCCTCTCGCTGGTATCTCCTCTACATGAGAAGCAACGCCCCCGCCCCCGCGCGCTGGCTGCAGCCCCCCGCGACCCCCTACCAGCTGGACTGTGTGAGACCAGACCTGCTCATGCTGAGGGTCATAGCTAGAGGTATGTCTGTCTCGCTCCCTCTCGCTGGTATCTCCTCTACATGAGAAGCAACGCCCCCGCCCCCGCGCGCTGGCTGCAGCCCCCCGCGACCCCCTACCAGCTGGACTGTGTGAGACCAGACCTGCTCATGCTGAGGGTCATAGCTAGAGGTATGTCTGTCTCGCTCCCTCTCGCTGGTATCTCCTCTACATGAGAAGCAACGCCCCCGCCCCCGCGCGCTGGCTGCAGCCCCCCGCGACCCCCTACCAGCTGGACTGTGTGAGACCAGACCTGCTCATGCTGAGGGTCATAGCTAGAGGTATGTCTGTCTCGCTCCCTCTCCCTGATCTCGTATCTTCCATCGCGCCGCCAACACTCATGCTAGTTACGAAGCCCATCGGTTCGTCGTCATGCTGATAGTATCACACGTCGCGGCTCCAAGACTGACCATACTGTCTGAGAGCCGATGACTTGCTGTTTCGCTCCCTCTCGTTGGTTCTGTATCTTCTGTTCCGCTCGTCGACATGATGGTTATAGCTAGAGGTGCGTCTATCTCGCTCTCTCTCACTGATGTCTACGTATCTGCTATCGCTCGTTGTCATGCTGAGACCTGCTCATACTGAGGGTCATATATCTAGACTCTAGAGGTATTTATTTAGAAACTACAATGTTTCTCGGTAAGATAGCATTTTTTTTTTTCATTTTATAAACCTAAATGACCAAAAAGCTTCCCATTCTTTCTCTCAACGTTGTTTAACATATTTTTCTGAAAATGTTTATTTGTAGGTCTGATTCTGTGGGACGACATCGAAGCGAGTGAGGAGTGGATAGAGAGCCAAGTACCGGACACGATCAGACCTTACTGCTTCGTCAAACCTACTGAAGACAACATCGACTATGAGGCAATGAAGTGAGTTCTTTCAAACCAATTAGAATATACTTATGATATCTCGCTCTATCGCGCTCTAAAGCGTGGAGACGGAACGCGCTTATTTTTAGGGCTTCGTGGCTGAGTTGGTCTAAGGCAAGTCAAGGACGATCGCTGTATCATCGCAGGTTCGAATCCTGCCGAAGTCGTAACTTTTATTGAGATTTTTGATAATGTATGAAAATGAAGAAAGTTATTCTAAATAAGGAAAAAAAGAAGAGTGTGTAAATGAAGGAATGTTTATTACAATCAATCAAATCAAAATATCTTTATTGAGGACACAGTTGATACAAACACAAATAAAATATACATAGTATTATTTTATCTGTGATACAAATATACTATGGGCCTTATATAGGTGCAGTATCCTAAAACCGGAGGTCTTATCGCTCATGGCGATTTCTTCCAGACAACCGTAAAACTAAAACTAAGGAGAAATGCCAAACACCAGTCAACTATTTTAGCACTTTAGGTATTCACTAGCCCCCGAACTAGTAAGGATACTGTAGCTCGATGTGTAATAAATTGTATCTTCCAGCCAAGCGTACTGCAATATAATAGCTGGCGCGTGTTTCGCGATGGGCATACGTTTCGCCGGCTCCGGGGATGAAGACGCAAGGGACGCCGCGCTAGCCATCGCTAAACAGTAAATATACAATAATAGTTTATTACCTTTAAACAATATTCATTAACTGTACAATTTAAACTTTCGCGATCTTTAGACATAATTTATATGAAAATTACGGGACTTTATCACGTATTTACCTTATTATTTTATATTTCCAGGCAACCATGAACCAAGAAGAAGAGTGGGAGATTCTGTTTGTAACAAATATAATATTTCCAGGTTACTAAGTCTCGCGGGCAGATCGCGCGCCGAGCTCGCCGGTCGCGCGACTCTAGAGTGCTGTCTGTGTGTCTGTCTGCTCGCTGCTTCTATGGTGAGCTCATTCAAACATTCGAAGGCAACAATATCAAAGATTTTCTAGAAAAGTTTTTTGTTATTTGATCAGGTTTCCCAAGGCGCGATCGGTACTGCCCCTCTACTACACAAATCTTAAACGATGCATCGTGCCAATTTTCGCAGGTCAGCTTATGTTGGTTAATCTTCCGAATTCAGTTTTTACCTACTCCAGCTGACCTGCGATTCGATGCCGAAAAATTTCGTTTTTCGCTGTCGGGGGTAGACCCCCTGATTAGGATCTTCGAACTTATGAACAGAAATGCACCTCGAGTGTCGAAGCATTTAGTTGCTTAGCTAGGGACTAGATGACGCTTTGTGAAATGTCCCTGGGATGTATATTTATTTCCCACGAAATGTAACTCGGTTTAATAAATAATTTAATAAAGTCAGTTGTTATATGTGTGTTTAGATAATGTCAGGTCGCGGTGACATCGAAGTGCTGAGACTGTGTCGTCGACTTCGCGCCAGAGTGCCGCCCGCGGCGCGACATGCCCCGCTGACGCATGGGGGACAGGTATCATCATCATCATCATCTCAGCCCATTTCCACCCACTGATGGGTATAGGCCTCCTCTCTATTACGCCAATCTCTTCGATCCCGGGGGGACAGGTATGGAAGAAATAAATAAAGATAATTTTGAATCTGTGCTAAATAATGTCCTGACATCTGACTGTATTATTTATGATTCACAAACAATAAATTATTATGATTATTAATTATTTATTATTGAATATTTCTGAGCTGAGTAAACATATCGATCTAGATCTCTTCTGCACCAGCAGCTCTCAGGCGAGGCGGCAACTGAGCAAGGAATTCTTCCTTTCAAACGATTTAGTTCATTAGTTTTTTAGTATTATATATAGTCTTCTCAATGTGCTTTTTCAGTTACGTAGCTACTCATGTACCTACCTAATTATATTGTATAATTTCACCGTTTTCACTGTTAATGTTAGTCCATAGTATATTCGTGAGAACCTATAATTGGCTTTCTATAGCTAAATCATTGTCAACTCCGTTAAATTTAAGCTGTTGGATCTCCGTTAAATAAATAAATAAATAAATAAATTTCGGTAGAAACTCAAGAAAAGAAAGAGAAAGAAAGAAAAATATGTTGTCTGTCTAATAGCCTCTCATTGAAGCCAGTCATGCTTTACTTTTTTTGACTGGCTAGTTAAACAAAATAAATGTCATAGCTAGACATGTCAACAAAACATCGACTTATTAGCCAGTAGACTTCTAATACTTACATACTCACAATACAAAAAAATTGTCAAACAACTGAGGTGTGCGGGAGTGAGTAAGTGAGCGCTTATTGGTTCGTTCAAGGTCACGGACAAATCATACCAAATCAGAAATGTTCACGGGTCACTAATCTGGTTGCAATTCGTCGTAAGGGGGCGTGTACTGTTATAAGATCTATTTATCTAATGTGTTATCAGAAAGCGTTCTCCCATTATTAACTGTCTTCTAACTGCAACAATATTCGGTTTCGGTTTAAAGATCTTTATTCCCACAAGAACAAGTTACAGTTCACTTATATGAGAAATATATTAAGTTTAAATTAGAAATATTGTAAGGCTAGTGGCAAAGCATGCAGAACTTAAAATTAAACTTATGTACTAATAATATAACAGATGGCGATCCACATGTGCGTGGGCTTGTTGTTCCTGATGGGCGGGCGCGGCACGCTGGGCACGTCGCGCGCGGCCGTGGCGGCCATGTTGGCTGCATTCTTCCCCAAGTTCCCAACGCATACGGAGGATAACAGGTTCATAATAATGTCCAGTCTCAATAATCTACAATCTTTGTTTAAAAAAAAAAAGATTTTGCTAGGTAAGACGTCAATGATTATTATAAACTAGCTGCGCCCTGCGGTTTCACCAGCGTAAGTCCCGTTTCCGCGGGAATATCGGGATAAAAAGTAGACTATGTGTTAATCCAGGGTATCACCTATCTACATACCAAATTTCAATCCGTCCAGCAGTTTTTGCGTGAAAGAATAACAAACATACGTACATTCTCACAAACTTTCACATTTATAATATTAGTAGGAGTAGGAAGTAGGATTATAAGCAAATAAGAAATAATAAGTAAAGTATAAGTATATAAGTAGGAAGGATAGGATAAGTAGGATAGTAGGAAGTAGGATTATATACTAATTAATTTGTTTCATTATATAGATATCACTTGCAAGCGTTCCGTCATCTTTACGTGCTGGCGGTGGAACCGAGACTGCTACTGCCGCGAGATCTGACCACGGGCAAGCTATGCTACGCTCATATTCAGGTAGTAATATAAACTTTTACGATCGTATGAAATTAAGGAATTTTGTCACGTATTTACCTGAAAAGGGGAGGAGTGCCAGATTAGCATGGTATGGTCATGTAATGAGGAGGGATGAGAGTCATATAACTAAGAAAGTTATGAGTATGAGTGTGGATGGATATACAAGTAGAGGAAGGCCGAGGAAGAAGTGGATGGATTGTGTGAAAGAGGATATGAGTGTGAGAGGAGTGAATTCGGAGTTGACGAGTGATAGAGATGAATGGAAGAAGAAAACATGTTGGGCCGACCCCACCTGTGTGGGATAAGGGCAGGGAAATGATGATGTCACGTATTTACCTTATTATTTTATATCCCGACGTTTCGAGTGCGTTACAGCTCTCGTAATCACGGCCAAATACTTGATAAAGTCCCAGAATCATTACATAGTATAAAACAGTCCCTATATCTCTATGTATGCTTAAATCTTTAAAACTACAGTAGTTTGCTGCGGTTTTTTTAATAGATAGAGTGATTAAAGAGGTAGGTTTACCTATGTATACTTAGTTATTGGACCCGTGCGAAACCGGGGCGGGTCGCTAGTTCTGCGAATAAATGATTGATTTGATTTGATATTTGTTTTTTTACCCACATTTAACCCTCAGGTGATAGACCTAAAAGGTATCGCCACGGAGCTCAAAGCTCCCTGCATGATCCCGGAACTGAGTACATTGCAGGAAGTAAAGATCAACGACCCGAGGTACTGGCCCGTTTCCTTCCATAGAGACAACAACTGGGACCTGCTCAAGTGAGTATTTCATCATCATCATCCACAGCCCAAAGGAAACCTCCCTTCGTAAACGCGTATTTAGTCTATCTATACTAATATTATAAAGAGGTAAAGTTTGTTTGTTTGACGGAGGTAATCTCCGAAACTACTGGACCGATTTCAAAAATTCTTTCACTGGTGTGTAGAATGGACTGTCCGGGTGGTTATAGGCTATATTTTATCCCGGTAGCTTCATTAGTACACCCGTGCGAAGCCGGGACGTGCTACTAGTTATAGTAGTTTAGAGATAGAATATACCCAGAGTCCCAGACACGGAACAAATATCGGCAGAACATACAAACATTTGTCCCGTAGCATTTCATCGCATTATTCAAATAACCACGCCGTGTCGTGCCACGTCAAGGCATGGTTATTAGGAAAATAAGGCCGCTGGTAATAAATTCGGGGATCGAACCCGCAACCTCCGCGTCTCAGGCGCTCTCCACTGCGCCACAGAGGTAATAATATAATCCGTTTCCAGAAAGTTCCTCGACCACACATTCTGCATCGACGTGAAGCAACGCGCGGGTTGTCTATCCTACCTCGACGACCCTCAAGGCTTCCTCACGATCCTAGCTCAGACCCTCACTCTAGACAAGTCCAACATATGGTCAGACAAGCCAGACTACATACAACTGTTTACAAACGATGAGAAAATAAGGAACTTTGTGAAGCATTATCTACATAAGGGTGTAGTGAGCGGGGTTTGTGCGGACTGTCTGGTTGTTACTAAGAAGAGGAAGGGGGTGAAGAGTGAGGTTTTGAATAGGGAGTGCACTTGTCGAAGGTGAGATGCTATTTTTTATTATAATGCTCGATTTCTATAATTAACGTACGGATGTCCATAGGTCCATCACCACAGCAACTTTGTTAATAGAACAGAATATGTATGAAACTTTTTGACAGATAACAGCGTTGCTATGGCGAAATTCCTACGGACATCCGTTAGTTGATTATAGGAACCGGCCCCTATACAACTTCAAAAACAAAGAGGCAAAAGAGGTGTGTCAGAATTGTAGGTCTGTGGTCTCAGCCCCTATGGGAAAGAAGCGTGATTATGTGTATGTATGTATGTATGTATATTCAAAAACAAGAGATAAAATTCTCAGACCCTCACTCTAGACAAGTCTAACATATGGTCAGAC
Source organism: Xanthorhoe spadicearia (assembly GCA_947086425.1). Classification (NCBI taxonomy): domain Eukaryota; kingdom Metazoa; phylum Arthropoda; class Insecta; order Lepidoptera; family Geometridae; genus Xanthorhoe; species Xanthorhoe spadicearia. The sequence goes on from OX352208.1 coordinate 859,898, forward strand.
AAGCCAGACTACATACAACTGTTTACAAACGATGAGAAAATAAGGAACTTTGTGAAGCATTATCTACATAAGGGTGTAGTGAGCGGGGTTTGTGCGGACTGTCTGGTTGTTACTAAGAAGAGGAAGGGGGTGAAGAGTGAGGTTTTGAATAGGGAGTGCACTTGTCGAAGGTGAGATGCTATTTTTTATTATAATGCTCGATTTCTATAATTAACGTAAGGATGTCCGTAGGTCCATCACCACAGCAACTTTGTTAATAGAACAGAATATGTATGAAACTTTTTGACAGATAACAGCGTTGCTATGGCGAAAGTCCTACGGACATCCGTTAGTTGATTATAGGAACCGGCCCCTATACAACTTCAAAAACAAAGAGGCAAAAGAGGTGTGTCAGAATTGTAGTAAATGTAGGTCTGTGGTCTCAGCCCCTATGGGAAAGAAGCGTGATTATGTGTATGTATGTATGTATGTATATTCAAAAACAAGAGATAAAATTCTCAGACCCTCACTCTAGACAAGTCTAACATATGGTCAGACAAGCCAGACTACATACAACTGTTTACAAACGATGAGAAAATACGGAACTTTGTGAAGCATTATCTACATAAGGGTGTAGTGAGCGGGATTTGTGCGGACTGTCTGGTTGTTACTAAGAAGAGGAAGGGGGTGAAGAGTGAGGTTTTGAATAGGGAGTGCACTTGTCGAAGGTGAGTTGCTATTTTAAATCGACCTAAAAAAAAAGACGTATGGCACTCGGGGACTGCCGCGGTAAAGCTATTGCGTGCCACCTAGAGGCGAGTTGCTGAACTAAAGTGACAGCGGTCATGTGATTTTGTTACGGAATTTCTGGATTCGGTCTCCACGCCAAGGCCTGCGATAGAAGCTATGCAATAGCTTAAAGAGGAGGTTCTATGTGTTACTGTATGTATTTATTTTTTAAAACAGCCTTATAAAACAAGTGACAAAATTAAAAAGCTTTAAAGTAACCGATATGGAGGCCTAAGCCACAAATTTTACTTATTTTTTTCTTATTACAAAGTCCGTTTCCGACTTTTAATCCGACTTTTAAACCGATTTTTAACCAAGTTTTTTTTTAACAGGTACAGCTTGGAAGAACAAGATTACGTGCAAGGGCTAAGCATGGTCACATACGAGTGTTTGGTCAAAGACATGATGTGCGCGCTGCCTATATGGACGGCGTTTTTGAAGGTACACTATGAATAAGTTTTATTATAATAGGCTAGTTGACTCTATTTTTAAGTAGCTCTTATATGATAAATAATTGTTCTTTTAGACCAAAAAATATACTACCATATTTTTTTGGACCTAAGAAACCGCAAAATTTTATTTTAAAAGTTCTACTTTTCAAAAACAGGTGAAAACGCTACCGCCATATTGGTCTATGGATTTATCTGTGCTGTGACGTCATTCGTATCCAAGACAATAATTTTCGTGATTTACGTCTAGGGAACATGCACATTTTGAAAAGTTGGCATTACTGTAAATTGGTTTTAGTTATGTGACATTTGTTTATTTCCGATACTAATGACGTCACCATAATGGCCGTAGCGTTTTCAGCGTTCCAAATAAAAAAAAAAAAAACGTTTTTTAAATTGAAATTATGCAAGCATCATGGACTTTGATTAACTGAAATTATTATATTTTGGTTTTGCAAGGAAAGTACTTCAGGAAATACTAATTTATTGGGTCAAATTTGATATGAGTCAAGTAGCCTATTAATGTATACTAAAATTGTAAATACTATTATGTATGCTCAAGTAGCAGAATCTGTGCTAAATAATGTCCTGAAATCTGACTGTATTATTCATGATTCACAAACAATAAATTAGGTACTATGATTATGATTATGAACAAATCGTTGAATCGTTACGTTTCAATCTGAATAGGTAAAGATTTGTATTCTTTAATTTAAAAGGATCAATTCGATTACTATGTTTTAATCCAGTAAATTATTCGCTTTTTTGTCCCTTTCGGCAGCACTCTTAAGAAAGTACCTAGTCTATTTGTTCGCAATACTATGTGACTTATTTCAGTTTTCTCTTCTGAAATCTTCCCTAGAGTGTAAAAAATGGATTTATACAAAACGCCCCTTAAGAAAGGGTCATTTCTGGACATAATTTGTTATATATGATATAAATATCCATTATAATCCACAGATAATAAGAACAATGAAAACGGAGCCAACATCAAACAACATCTGGCAGATAAAACTGCTTCTCTCGCAAATCGAGCAACACAACCGAACCACGCACGATCAGATGACCATAGACGAGAATGAACCGAACGAACCATTAATTTCCAGGTACGTCACCACAGATTACATAAAATAATAATAAAAAAACGAACGAAGACCTAACCTCACCTAGGTTACCTGGAAGAAATCTTTTTAAGCGATAAGGTCGCCCATTGTGATACTGATTGATGTTTTTGTTTCATTGTATTTTATTTATATTTTATTTTTTGGTAACGTGATAACCTACAGAAATAAACACATTTCTCTTTCTTTCCAGCGAATACACTCTGGCCATCAAGCAGAAAGTCTGCCACATATTCGACAGCTGGGAACTAAAACTCACTCCATTCCTACGCAAATACCTCGGCCTACCCAGCAGTAGGAAACTAAACAACTGCGATGACGCGTCACAACGTTACCTATCCGCGTTTATAATCTACCACGATCTCCAAAGGAATGTGTTAAGCGACTCAGTGAGTGATAGTGAGCTGTCAGTGATGATGAACAAGTCACTCAGTGCTGAAGCGTTGAGTAAGATCGAGACGCTGGTGAGATGATCGCGGTCCCTGGGCTGTGGTTACGTAACCAGGTCCAGATGTTTGGGAGTCGACTGTGTTCATGACTGGTGTTGAATAATGACTGTTGTGTATTAGACAGATTACCTACATAAGACAGATACCTCATCTCGAACATTGTTCATTTTTCTTCGGGCTATTTTTGTGTTTGATTTTTGCGGCGCCCCGAGTGTCGTTTAGGTCTTGCCTGCAATCAAAAATATGTAACTCCACCTAGTGCTAAGTAGCATGCAGTCGGATGCCTAAACGCCGCTACGTGACGCCGCAAAAATCAAACACCAAAAAATAGCCGAAGAAAAACGGAGTGAAATCAATGTTCGTGATGAGGTACCAGTGATTAGGATGTACTGATTAGTTCATTTTGATGTATAGTCGACAAAGAAATTGGTTTACCACTCTAAGGCTGAATATCATTTGCACGTACAAAACATCAAGGGCTATTTTCGCTTGACAGATAAATAACTGCTACGTCAGAATCTGTCATTCAGTAATCCTTAGCGATTAGCGAATAATTTTGTTACTGGGAGATGTCATCAAAAGTGGTAAACCAATTTCTTTGTCGACTATACCTGCACTTAGATACACGTCCAAAGGTCTATCTACAGAGGGTCTACTTTGCAAATTGAAAAACTAAATTTCGGCATCAAACCGTAGGTCAGCTTATGTTGGTTTTAACCGTAATGTTGTGTAAAGTAAATTATAAATTATCCGTTTTTATAAGAATAATTCAATATTATACTGTTACATTAAATATTATAATAGATTAAATTTCCATTTGCTACACGTAGCGACATCTCGTGGTTTAAAAAAAACTATTTGATTCTCGCCAAAAACTATAGAGTTTGCTAGTTTGTATTCTGGTTTAAGCAGTACTTATCAAGATACATAATCTTTCATATCTTTGTATTTATAAATGAGGAAGTCGTTATCATATTTAATTGAAAAATGTTTGATTGAAAATCAGTAATTCAATTCTAGCTAAGCATGATTAAGGTTTTAAAGATTCCTACTTAAAGTTACTTAATAGCAATAATGATGTTGAATGAAATTTGTAAATACATACTTGAAATACATATATTATCAGTAAAGATGCTATTTTTTTCCCAGTCTTTTTAAAACAGTAAATAGTATTTTCACCCCAATAAATATCTGTTGGAATGAAACTACAACAAAGGTTGACGTTTGTGTATACAAATTTGACAAATAAGCACGTCCTAAATTAATAAGCTCCCAAATATTTAAGTAGCGCCCAAACACTGAACGCTAATCCTACTAATATTTTAAAAGCGAAAGTTTGTTTGAAAGTTTGTAAGTGTAACAAATGTTTGTGTAACATTTACGCTCAAACGGCCAGACGGATTTGTATGGAATTTGGCACTAGAATAGCGTATATCCTAGGTTAACACATAGGCTACTTTTGATCCCGGTATTCCCAAGGGAACGAAAAATGTTCACCGCGGGGCACAGCTAGTTCAGACTAAGGACGTTAGAATAAAATAATGTAATTTTTTAAACTATCAATAAGTACCTACTGGCAATTTTGATGTCGCATTTATATACTTAAACTAAACTAATAGAACAGGCAATAGAATCCCCTAGTTTTAAGAACGAGACGTTTCAAAGTGGTCTGTAATAAGATTTTATTGAATAAATATACCTATATTGACTTTTGATTTTTTATTAAAAAGATGCCGTCCTTCGTCATGAAAGAGACGGCAACATCTTGAGCTAGTTTAGTTTTCGTTTTAGAGACATCACAATCGCCACTGTTAAGTGATTATTTTTAATCCTAATGTGTGATTGTAAATCATTATCATTAATAATGAATGATAGTCTGATGAATGCTGATTTACGTTATCTTATCTGCCAAAAAACGTTTTACAATGACGCTGTTTTTTATTTAATTGATTTGGCATTACCCATTACATTCTAGCAATTACATTGAAATTAAATAAATGGTTGACTATTTACCAGGGGTGCCTCGGGTAAACGCCGCTCGGGGCGCCGCAAAAATCAAACACCAAAAAATAGCACGAAGAAAAATAGAGTGATTTCAATGTTCGAGATGAGGTACTATCTGTACTTATGTAATCTGTGCTATGTACTTACCTAAAATGTTGTAATTTTTTATTTTATTGGAATTAATGGGTCTAAAAACCTTCATCTAAAATCAAAATAGATTAAGATAGACAAAGATAATTATTCTTAAAGCTTATAAATGAAAACCATTTAATCCACGTAAAATACATTTTCCTTATCAATACATTTTTGTAAACAAAATTTATGGAAAGTACATCTATCTTATCAAGGTAGGTATGTTCTGAAAGATATTGAAAATTTAAATTGTATTTACGAACAGTAAATATAATTGTCAATTATCAGTGGATTATAACAAATTATTTCTGTTATCTGTAGTAAATTCTGATTTATCAATAGATTTAAATGTAATCTCAGATACTATGAGGGATATAAAAACAGCTATGTTATTTTATACGTCAAATATACTCGGGTGTTGGTAAAATGGCCGTGAAATATGTGATTTTGTTTGTCACTCTCCTAGCAGGGAGTTTGGGTAAGTAAAGTAATTTAAATCTATATACGTAACAAATGCATAGATAGATCTATACCTAATCTAGACTGTAGTGCCTAGTGCCTGGGACATTGTTGAGATGGAATAAGCTTGCCCAGCAGCTAAACTATCCTGAAATCTTGATAACTTTACAATTAGGTACTTTTAATTTCTCTGACATGCCTTACTTTGTTGACTGGCTTCTCACTGAAGTTTACATATAGATTTCCTCTCAGCTTTGTGTTTAGTGTAAACCTAGGTATTTTATATTAAACAAACCTAGATCACAAGGAATTGTGTATGATAGTAGTACTTGCTTATTTTAGGTGTTCCAATCAATACTTAGTTACGATAAATAAATCCATACTAATATCATAAAAGGGAAAGTGTGTGTGCCTGTTTGTTCGTCCTTCACGGCAAAACGGGGCGACGATTTGACGTGATTTTTTGTGTGGTGATAGTCGAAGAGATGGCGAGTGACATAGGCTATTTTTTATCTCGATATTCCCGCGGGAACGGGACTTACGTGGGTGAAACCGCGGGGCGCAGCTAGTAATCCTATAAATATATTGTTTGGACATGCTTTGACTACACCAGGAGGTAGCAGACGTCATTAGTAATCAAGCAAGTAGGTAGGTAAGGTAATTACATTTATTGAAACTTATCAGTACCACAGATAAAATAATCAGTACCTACTTACCTAAATCAAAATAATTCAGCTTTCTTATCTAATCTAGGCCTCTGACTGGGATTAAAAATAATCAAAACTTTCGCATTAAATAGGTATGACCATTAGACTGATATAGTAAAACGTAGTTATTGTTTAGGTAGGTACTTCTGTAGATAATAGCCTCAATAGGTACCTATACCTACTCTGTTCACCGAGTCGATCGAAAAATAAACCAAATAAATGTGTTGTCTATAAATTTTGGTACATAGGTACTTACCTACTACGTGTTTTGCTATAGCAAGAAACCATTATAGAAGAATAGGTAGGTACATTACATAAGGCAATGTGACCTAGAACAACACAGGCTACTCTTTATCCCGATATTCCCGGGCTAACGGGACTTACGCGGGTGAAACCGCGGGGCGCAGCTAGTCTAGATGTAAAAGCCTGTCTTTATCTGACTTACTGATTAAATTCTTGTGTTCACCAGCCGTGCCCGCACCCGAAGTTCAGGATGACATGTCCCGTTTCTTCGAGACCTCCGACCCCAACTCGCGCATCGTAGGCGGCACGGTCGCGGCTATCGGCAGTCACCCACACATGGCCACTTTGACCAGCGGCACTCTCTTCCGCAGCCACTTTTGCGGAGCTTCGCTGATCTCCACGCGAACCGTGCTAACCGCCGCTCATTGCATCGACGCTGTTTATAGCTGGGGATCTCTCACAAAGTATGTAGACTACTAGTAGCACGTCCTGGCTTTGTGTACTAATTGCTACCGGGACAAAAAACAGCCTTAAAGTTTAAGGGTGTTATTCATAAAAACTTGAAAATATAATACAGGTTTTAAGAACGTTTTAGAACGTTTTTTTCTTGTCACTCGTATGTCAACGAAAAGAGATAGCAACAGATTTAATATGCGTTTTAGCTAATACAGGTTTTAGGTCGAATATGCATAATGGGGTAAGGGTGTTATTCATAAAAACTTGACAATTTAATACAAGTTTTAAGAACGTTTTTTTCTTGTCACATATATGTCAACGAAAAGAGATAGCAACATATTTAATATGCGTTTTAGCTAATACAGGTTATATACAGGTTTTAGGTCGAATATGCATAATGGGGTAAGTCTATGGTTTAAGACTTAAACCGTAGACGAAATAATCTCTCTATTGTCTTTTGTATAACGATCCCGACATCCACTACATAAACCTTTTTCCGTGAAGGACAACATCGTGAGGAAACCAGTTAGCTTTCTAGCAGCATCGATGGGCTTGCAACCTGTCACGTGAACATAGATAAACTATTATTACTGGTATGGAAGGTTAACTTCTGAAAAAGGTGGGTATGTACCAAATATGTATTTGGACATACCTCTGACTACCCCATTGGACATCTTCAAAGGATCTAAAGGATAATATAGATCTTAAAGAAATGTCTACCGCTCCCTGGGATACAGGCGTGATCTAATGTACCTACCATACATGAGAGCAAATAAACTTTGAACTTGAACTTTTTTCTTCCGTGTCAGCTCCCTGCGTGTAACCGTTGGCACCAACCGTTGGAACTCTGGTGGTTTGACATACTCCATCTCTCGGAACGTGACCCACCCCAACTACGTGTCTTCTACCATAAAGAACGACATCGGTATCCTCATCACGACCATCAACGTGGCGCTGTCGAACCTGGTGTCTCCTGTACCTCTGGCCTTCGAAGCGGTTCCTGGTGGTGTGGCCGCTAGGGTCGCTGGGTGGGGAAGCACTCGCGTAAGTTACTATATCTAACTAGTATAAAACACTTTTTAAATCGTGACTTTGAAACATATATTTATTTATATTACGTAACGTAATCGAAACGTCATCGAAACGTGTCGAGATAAATAAAGTGATTTCAATACGATATACACTATACATTAAGTCCCGATAATACTTATAAATTTATTAATTAGTAGTACGTATAGTATTTTGTATATCTATATCTACAGTATTCTCAGTAAACGCCTAAACTGACGCGATAGCACCGAATAAAGGTGGAAAATAGTAACATAAATTGGACTTTTTGAGTTGTCTGTATAAATACTATTTTTTTATTGTTTTTAATACATTTTTTGTTAATCTCCCAGGTAACCGGCGGTGGTAGCACCCCAGCCAACCTGAACGAGCTAGTAGTGGCCACCATCAGCGGTCCCGCCTGCGTGGAAGCAGTGGACATCGCCAGGCAAGAACTGGACGCCCGCGCGCCCCCTGTGGAACCCCATATCGAGATCTGTACATACCACTCTCCTGGATACGGAACTTGCAGGGTGAGGATAGATAAATAATAATTAAATACCCAAATTGATGGATGCATCTTGCGTAGGACCGTAGTGGATGGCACAAACTGAGGGAGCCCTATGCCTATTCCTCTTTAATATGTACCGTTACCACTACAAACTGATAGGTATATTGACACCACAAATTCCAGAGTGTAATGAAATAGGTAGGTATAAGTCGCATCGCACGCATCACGTTAAAAGAACGATGAAGGGAACGGGAGGGAGGGGGTATGCTTGCGTACGGGTCACTCCACAGAGTACATTTGTTTAAACTGAAAGGTCACTCGCTCACGATTTCACGAACTACTAGCACGCGCTACATCAATGGTGTGAAGTGCGCCTCGTCACCCCTCCATCAATCCCATCTAAGATTCCTTAAAATCGTCTACTGCGCAGCTTTTCCCCTCAGCGTTCTTTTTACGTGGCGCGACCTCTATAAATTACTGTTACTAAACCACATATTATTCGTTTACCAATTGCAGGGTGACTCCGGCTCGGCCCTCACTCGCATAGTGGACGGCCATCAGATCGGAGTAGTGTCCTGGGGCTTCGTGTGCGCCCGCGGCGCGCCCGATATGTTCGCTAGGATCAGCGGCTTCTCTGATTGGCTGCAGGAAAATATTGTCTAAACATTGTCATCTGAAATTATAATTACTTGTTTACATTGCTTTTTATTATTTACTAGCTGCTCCCCGCGGTTTCACCCGCGTAAGTCCCGTTCCCGCGGGAATATCGGGATAAAAAGTAGCCTATGTTACTCGTGGATAATGTAGCTTTCGAATGGTGAAAGAATTTTTAAAATCGGTCCAGTAGTTTTTGAGCCTATTCATTACAACCAAACAAACAAACAAACAAAGTTTTCCTCTTTATAATATTAGTGTAGACTAGCTGCTCCCCGCGGTTTCACCCGCGTAAGTCCCGTTCCCGCGGGAATATCGGGATAAAAAGTAGCCTATGTTACTCGTGGATAATGTAGCTTTCGAATGGTGAAAGAATTTTTAAAATCGGTCCAGTAGTTTTTGAGCCTATTCATTACAACCAAACAAACAAACAAAGTTTTCCTCTTTATAATATTAGTGTAGAAGTGTAGATAGTGTAGAAGTGTAGACTAGACGGCTTCACACGGGTCTAATACATAAAAACCACAGATTACATTGTGATACTACCGGGGATAAAATATAGCCTTTAGCTAACCATCCCCAGATTATGTTTACGGATATTATGTAGGCATATTTTTGCTATCACGTAAAGAAAAAATGGTAAAAATATACAAAATGAGGTCGAGTTAGGCAGTGCCTATGGTGTCCACTTCCGTAGGTAGAGGTTACTTTATCATTGCTACGAGTTTCTACTTATGTGCCATTTTCATCAATGTAAGATTACTAATTTCATCTGAATGGTAGCCAAATTAGACCAGCTTGGCTGAACTGGTTTCCCTCGGACGGACTGACCCCGACAGAATATAAATATTGGTTATTACTATACGTATTGAGTTTGAAAATATCGTTTGCGCGATGCAGAACCCTTCCATAGAATAACAAATAGCTTTTAAGGGACACGAATGTGCTTTTATTTAAAATTAAAAAAATACTATTATGTACAAGAGCTTAGTTCACTTTTGAAAAAACATTGACTGAAATATAAATCTAATATAATAATCCTAAATGAGCGTCATTCCTGAGGATGAATTAATTACGCAAATTTTGATAATTTTATAATTATAGCGATGACTAATAAGTAGGTACTTAAAAACTAGCCTGTAACCGAACCTGTAGTAGAGGTAGGTATATCGAAGTGGGTGGGCTTTAGAAAGATAGATTCTGCATATTCCAAAACATTGCTGCAGTTAAAAGGCCGTAAAATTATTCAATGCATTACCGACTGACTGAATTAATTGTCAATCCTATAGTTCTAAGAAAATTTCAAACACAATTACTTCGATTGGTAATGAATAATTAAAAATGAAATTTGCATATTTTTGCCATCACGTGAACAAAAAAATGGTTAAGAAAAATGAAGCGCAAACAAAATGAGGTCTAGTTAGGCAGTGCCTATGGGTGCCCAGTTCGTAGGTTAATTAACATATCATTCCTTCCTATACGGTTACACGCATATATGCTGCCATTTTAATCAATGTACTATGTGCTTCGATTCATCTGAAAGGTAGCCAAATTTGACCAGCTTAGCTGAACTGGTTTCCCTCGAACGGACTGACCCCATCAGAGTTTGTCTTTTGATTATTATTATACGTTTTAAGTTTGAAAATATCGTTTGCGCGATGCAGAACCCTTCTATAGAATAGCAAATAGCTATAAGGGGTTTTTAAAAGTAGGTATAGGTACCTAACATGTTAATTATGATGAGGTAGGTACTTCAGTTAGTTTGATACGATCTTCGTGGCGAAGCTTGCCATGACGGTTTTGATCGTTAACGATAAAGCAACGTTCTGAGCGGTCACCACTTGGATGGGTGACCGCAATTGGCATTATGATAAATTGAGTGCTTCCGTGCTTCGGAAGGCACGTTGTACGAACGACCGGGCGACCGTGGATAACTTAAGTACCTAATATACTTATATATCTATCTATCTATCCATCAAAGTAGAAAAAAAGAAGTTACCTACTTTGTATTTAAATTGTTTGATTGTACCTACCACAGACCAAACCACGATAACTGTAGATGCTAGGTCATAGGTACCTACCTCTTCTTTGATAAAATAATGTGGTTTGCTTTATGTGCAACCTGGTGTTCGTTGGCATAAAAAAACATAAAATATATTATTTCAATGCCTTTTCACATGCAAAGTAGTACCTAGGTACTACCTACCTATTTGTTTGGATATGAAGACTAATTACATCTTTATTCTTATGTAATCTGTCATCTGTGCAATAACTAAATAGGTACCTAATCAAAACAAATAATTAAGGCCGTATTTACCAATAGGACTTTTTTGGACAAATGTCAATTTTGTCAATAAGCACCACTTACAACGAGCCGGAAGTCGTTTTTAAACACTGTTCTCAAAATTTCAACCACGAAAAGGCTGCCGAGTGCATGTGAAAGATGCTATTATGTAGTTTTGCTTACAATGTAAGGAATATAATATAAAACGCGTTATATTGTATTGTAATTCATAGTGCAAATAACTGTGTTCTACTACGTTTGTGGCGTAGGTTTTTATACCTACTTGAAGTTATTGTTATTATTTACCTTCTTCTCAACCCAAGTAAAATGACTGACGCTGATATAAAAAGGATCTATAATGAGTCACGCGATAGTTACATGAAGGAAATGCAGCAGATCTGTAGTCCAGAAGCTCCAAGCGCGACTCAAGAGAGCATTCGGAGTTTTCACACAAGAGAGGTGAAAACTGCTGTTTCCAGCTTCTCAACGAAAGCCAAGGCACTCGGAGTCAATTCCAAAGTCATCGACAAAAACAAAAAACAACTGACTGAGGAGTTGAATAAACATGACGACGAATTCTTTGATCTCAACACGAAGAAGACTGAGAGAGCCATCGCTCTAGGGAAAGAGGCGTTCTTTAAAGGAATAGACAATATCGCGCACGGTAAGCTTTGTGTGAACAACATAGACGTAGACAACGTTTACGCAGAGGGCATTGAGGCTATGAATAAGGTTTTTAACGCGCATCGGAGGAAGGATTTCTTCGGCCCGGACTGGGACGAGCATTACCTCCTAGATTACTGTTTAGCGAAAAATAAAGAACTTCGCCTATTGAATACTTTTAACAACAACCTGTTCGGCTTCGAAGCCGCTATGGGTTACTTCCAGGATATGATTTCTAAATGCACAGGGATCGCCATAGAAGAGTTTAACAGAGAACATGAGAAGTGTAGAGTGAAAGCTTTGGAGAGGTTCGCATCAAAGAGGAATCGACCTAACCGTTTCGCCAACGACATTCTCAAGTTTAAAGTGGAGCAGTACATCATGATACAATACAGTGACTTGAAACAGTACAACACCATTAAGAACAAAGTCTTAGTTATACAGTCCATTGCTGTGTATGAACAGACTGCATTGTCGGTTTCTGTTCTCTGGCAGTACTGCCTTCATCCAGAGGATCTGAAGAAATTGCATCAAGACGCCCTTTGCCGGGCGCTCCAAACCTTCCGTCCCAAACGCGCGTGTACCAACGGCTTTGATGACTTTGCAAAAGAAGAGCTAGATCTTCATCTGTTACTTGAAAACCGCTACAGAGGGCTGATTGTGAACCGTTTTTTTGACAATGCCTGCTTTCAGTTTCCGTCAAATTTGACAGATTTACTATAGGAAATCTGTCAAATTTGACTGAAACTGCTTTCAGTTTCCGTCAAAAAAACGGTTCACAATCAGCCCTCTGAGCTGTAGCTGATATCAACACGCTGTCTAATGAGATCGCAGGAGAAGCTGGTTTTATAGAATTCAGGCATAATTTCAATACGCTGGCTAATCGCAATGGGAACAAGTGGTACAGCATGTCGCAAGCCAAACGACGAGAATGCTATGATAAGGCAATCGTGGTGGGTGTGGATACCTTCTACAAGAAACGACGGGATAGGAAAAATCACGCTACTGATTCCTACAAGGATGCAATGATACAAAAATGTATTGGTTATTCCCAAGTACAACTCTAAAAATTTCGACAGTAGGTAGGTTCATCTAGTAGGTATTATCGGTCTAAGGTACCAACCACAGTGGGTAAGTAGGTACAACCTGTAGGTACCGTACCTACCTGGTATTAATTAATTTGAAGTAGGTAGGTAGGTACGTACTATCTGATAAAATATTCGTAATTATTAACCAATCATATTTAATCACAATTAAATTAACTATAATTTCAATCTGATGTGCTTTTATTTTTTAGGCTCAATTATTTATTATCTGTGGGTGAATAGTTTTTGTGCTAAGGTAATGCATTGAAACTGACAGCTACGCAAACAAAAATAAACTTTAAACTATTGGCTTAGAGTTTATGTTTGAATAATTTCTATCTAACTAACTGTTGCTTGACTGAAAGTGAAAAATCAAAACAAAACAAAACTTTTACAAAACAAAGTGATGAGCCTGACTGAATTGGATTCTAAATTTTAGTTAATAAATGTTTTCAAAAGTTAGACAACAAGTGAATTCAAAACATTGAAATGAAAAGTTTGGAAAGAAGTTTCAGTGTGTAACTATCTGGATGCCGTAGGTACAAAAAAATCCACGAAAATGGCAAAACTGAGGGTAGCTACGAAAACATTTGCAGTTTTATTCAAATCATACCTTCCAGTTCCTTTTTCTCACCACACCACCCTCAACGCACGTGGTAAGTTTATTTTTGCCATTATTTCCGTAAGAATCTATTTTACCTACATTTTTACTGACACACGAAAAAAGAACCAGCTGATAATCATGTTCCCTCGCGTTTTTCCAGGATTATACGGTCAAAATGAACTCTGGAAATGTCGTTATCGACTCCGACATGGCCTATCCTATCCTGTTTATCCCGAAGAAGTGTACAACACTTGAAACAAACTGTGAATTGACGGACAACGTGTATATAGACGTGAACATTACCTCTCCTGATTCTGAAGGCAACAACGCAAGTATTTACAACGGATTTTGTAATATAAAGTTGGTGGAGTCGTACGAGGTCAACCTGAACCAGGAATCCTCTGAGAGTTCAACCGGAGAGCCGGATTTATATCAAATGCCGGTTATTCTCTCCGAGCCGAATACTTTACCTTACAACCAGTCTCATGTCTGGATAGATCCTTCGCGAAGTCCGTATGTGTACAATCACTACGACCCGGCTTTGCAGGAGCAATACTCTGTTCGTGAATCAGGAGGTCTGATAACTGTGGAACAGCATAACACATACATCACTCAGAATGTCTACAACTGCAATGAATCAAATGTGTATAATTACATAGAGGCACCACAGTCTCCGGTGAAAGATTATGAGTGCAAGCGGGTGATAAAAGTGCAGGAGGTAGTAGCAAGTCAGTTGGACACCAACATAGGATATTATGAGGAGGATGAGTTTGAGTGCGGAGTGTTTCTGTCTCAGTTGCCCGAGGAGATCTTGAATGAGGAGCAGACAAGAGCTAGGTAAGTTCTTTTGTTGAATGTAAACACTGTGTGATATAGACATACCAGCAGTAGCTGCTCGTCTATCATCGTTAAATAAATAAACAGGCTCTAACTATAGGTAGGTATCCTATCCGTTCTACTCACTGATATAACAATCTTTCATGATATTTATGGGTTATCAAAGTAGTAAAAATAATTAGTTAAGTATATGTATACCTAATAAGTAATGCTAAAAGATAAGTATGTAAAAGATGTGCCTCCATCACAATAACATCAAATTTGTCAAAAGGGCCGCTGTATGTTGGCTTCGGCTCCATGCATGCCTAATGCCTATCAAAGGTCCGGGACTCCATAGTCCCGAGATGTGAAAACATGACATACATAATAATATTAATAAGTATAGTAGGTAGATACCTACTTCTGTATCTAAAATATTGCAAGAAAATATCATAATTAATTTAAAAAAACAAATGAATGCAACAGTATTCCTTTCTTTTTTATTTTCACACTACCAACAAATAAGTATACAATACAAACAATCAAAATATCTACTTCCAGGGATCAGAAAAAACCTCCAGGGCAGGAGAACAGTGCACTGAAACAGCTGATGTCCTCCGATATCCAGTCCACATCCAAGCAGCGGAAGACGATCCTGTTCCTCGGCCACGACTCCCACTCGGGGCAGACCATACAGAACATATCATACAACGATCCGTTGGTGTGCTGCGCTGAGATGGAAGTTGATAATGAAGTTGTTATCGGTATGTATAAATATAAAGATAAAGATTTTCATTTGTAAAGGCACACGTACATTATGGAAATATGTAGTTTTACCACTTTTCTAGATACATATATATATATATAATGCCTAAAAAACATCCATTTATAATAAAAAATGTTTCTAAGTGGTGGTATATCAGCCATCTGGTTAGGTACCAGTACCAGCCCACAAGTACTAATATTATTATAAGTTGCTTAGATTATAATAATATGTGTGTAAAAAAAAATAGAGTCAGGAGGATTTTTTTCCTAGACTTTAACAGAACTCTGGTTGGATAATGTGAGATGAAAAGACTTCATCCTAAAGCATACTGATTTCCTTTGGTACAATCCTACTATGTAATATTATAAATGTGAAAGTTTGTGAGAATGTTTGTTATTCTTTCACGCAAAAACGGCTAAGCCGATTTGGTTGAAATTTGGTATGTAGATAGGTGATACCTTGGATTAACACATAGGATACTTTTATCCTGATATTCCCGCGGGAACGGGACTTACGCGGGTGAAACCGCGGGGCACAGCTATTATAAAATATTATTTATAAAAATTCTTACAGATGCCTCACCAGAACCAAAGAAGAAGAAATACCAGTGTGATAAATGCAAGCAGATCTTCGATCACATTTCATCGTTCCGCCAGCACATGGTGGGGAAACACACCAACTACAAGCACACAAGCCAAACAGACAACGAGCTAAGCTTCATGTGCACTGATTGTGGAAAAAACCTCAAAAATCAAAAGAAATTTGAAATACACCGCCTCAGACACGGTAACCCTGATCTAGAATGTTCATTGTGCAAGAAAGTGTTCGCATCAAAATGTTCCCTCCGAATCCACATTCAAATCCACAACAGAAAATATCCTTGCAAATACTGCCTAAAATCCTATGACAATTTTAATGAACTCAAAATACATTTAAAGAAGCTACATTTCCTATTTGTATGTACCGATGAGAGCTGCTCATTCATTACAAGTAAATCGTCAGATTTGGACAGTCACCTGCATTGGCATTCAACACAGATCAACGAAGAAATTACAGAACTCAAATCCGAAGTTGATAGACTTGGGCAAGACTTGTTGTCAAACCAAGATTTAGGGTCAAACCAAGATTTGTCAAGGTCCAACCAAGATTTGTCAAGGTCGAACCAAAATCTATCATCGTTACTGAGCAACCAAAATCAGGATTTGTCAAGGTCAAACCAAGATTTTTCAAGGTCAAATCAAGATTTGTCAAAGTCTGACCAGGAGATAAAGTCGAATTTGGAAGATAAGTGTGATTTAACGGCTTCTTTGGAAGATAATGAGGGAGAGAGAATAAGGAAGGCTGATTCTGTGATCGCTAAAGTGATGTCCAACAAGATATTTCTGATAAGTTCAAAGAAAGCAAGAAGGCATCGGTGTCGCAAGGTATAGTTCTTGTTTATAAGTACTGCTTTTTCTTTTCTTTTCGAGTAGTATCTGCGATCAGTTTTTCAACTATAAGCAAATTTTTTGTGGGTATTGTGTCGGGTAGAGTTCACTCAGGTTTTTCTCTTCAGAAGTCACACTCCATTGCATTATTCAGTCACACTCAATTAGAGATTTACTTATGCTTTTAAAAACGTTAAAACGAAACGAAAAACATTGTAGTACTAATCACTTGAAGTACCTACCTACCCATGAATTTCATTTCATTTCATTTATTCATGGTTTGATAAACTGAAACATGATGATGAATACTGAAACGCTATTAAAGTAATTGGTGCTAAATGCAATAATTTGACATTTGTCCATACAAATCTGTCAGAAAATAACTCGGGCATTAATTTAGTAAAGTTAAGCTGTGTTGGCCGAGTGGGTTGTTGCCGGGACTTTCAATGGAGTTGCGAAAACCGGCTGATTGAATGATTTGGAAGCGAAGGCGATGTTGTAGTTAATTGTGTAAATAAATAATTTTATTTAAAGTCAAAGTCAAAGTATCTTTATTGCGAGAAATAGGTACATTCCTGGCTTGGCATGGCACGGTACCGAGTATTGTGGCGTTTGCGAAGGGAGGCCTATACCCAGCAGTGGGTGCCTATGGGCTGTGGATGATGATGAGGATGATGTGTAGGGATGTTCCTTAACATTACGTGTATCAATGCATTCTGCCTAATAAAAGCCTAATTAAATTTGAAATTCTGCAAAATTTGGACATGTTCTACCCAATATCTATTTGCAACCTCTGCCCCTTAATAAATACGCTCTTTCATATCTGAAGTTTGCTGCAACTTTTTTGGTAATATTTTTTTCAGACATGTGAAGTGTGCCTAAAATCGTTCGACAGGATCGACGATCTCAAAAGGCACCTTATAGAACACGTCATAAGGTCCACGTTGGCGAAGACACCGGTTACCTGCACTGGCAGCTTGAACATAACTTGCGAGGTATGTATTTGGACTTGGCACTGACTATCTTCTTAGACATTTTCAAAGTTGCGTTGGAATAGGCAGTAGAGTCACCTAGATTATAAGACTATACATACATTTTTAAGTAATCCTTGAGGTCCTATACAAATAAACACATTTTTCTTTCTTTTTTACTTTCAAAACGAATGAAATTACTGGAATGAATGAAAGGAATAAATAAATATCCTTGGACGTTCCAGACTGATATACTAGATAAGTATACAGATAGGTAGGTATAATAGTTTAGGTACCTTCTTAATATACATAGAACGACACGAATGAAACTATTAATTAATTGCTGGTTTCATGTAACTTTTGGGAATTGCGGAGTAGGTACATAATGAATAACTTTTTCCAGGTATGCCAAATAGTAACCTTCAGCCAAGTAGACAAATACAAGGCACATCTACGCGAGCACGCCAAACTAACAATATACAAATGCACATTCTGCGACAAATCCTTCAGCGATTCCAGCAACTTCTCAAAACACAAGAAAATCCACGGCGTTTCGTACCTACAGTGCGATCTTTGTCAACGCAAGTTTAACTCAAAAAAGATGATAGCACAACACATGGATTACCACAACAAAACATCACCAGTTCAATGCAAGTATTGCAGTAGAATGTTTCATTTCGAATCAATGCTTAACAAACATATTCGATGCGCACACAGAAAGGAGACTTCGAAGTTCCGTTGCCGATTTTGCGAAGATTTCTTCCGGTCTTTGAAGGAGAAATGGGAGCACGAATGGGCGGCACATAATTTTAGGAAGATGATTGTGGACTGTATAATATGCGGGTCGCAGTATAGAAAGTATTCGGAGTTGAAAAGGCACTGTCTTGATGAGCATGGCATGGAAATACCGCCGGCTAGAAAGTTTTTAAAGAAGCGGTTTTCGAGAAAGGCTTCGTTGGATTGAGACATCTTAAACGGTAACAAATAACAGTGGGGTACAGGGGGGTTAAAAAGACCGCTTCGAGCATTTCTGCTAGCTATTCATAAAGTGCATTAATTTCATGGATTGTTTAGCATTTTCACAAAAATTTGGTAAAACGGATCAATATGAGCCATTCTATCATATTTTGGTGAAAACGCTAAACAATTCATGAAATAATTATGCACTTTATGAATTGCTAGCAGAAATGCTTGAACGGCCATTTTAACCCCCCTGTTTATAGTAATATCTTTACATGTTTGGTAGATTATTTAAAATAAATCAGGATAAGTACCTTTCACTTTTCATCCAATGTCGTAGGTAAATTGGTTAAAAATAAAACAATTGATGGTGTTAAAATACCATAACTATCATTCGATTTGTGATAAGTAGATTCAAAAGAATAAAATACATTATGTTTATTTATTTATTTGTACCTGGTGTTATATAGTTGTAAGAGCATATATTTTTTTGTTATTTTTTTACACTTTGATACACCAGGTGGTGTTTTTTTTATTTTGTTTAACAGGTTTGAAACCTTGTATGTAATACGTGTATAGTTTATTTTTACAGTTGATAAATCAAGATTTAGATAAAAATCATGATTATTTTAAGATCTACATAGTCTAAAGTATTTCGGTTAAAAACAGACTGAATTATTGTAATATAAAGGCTGATTTTAGATGAAAATTAATTGTGTGGTCAAGGTATATAAGAAAAACTATATTTATTACAGATAAGTAAATGAAATTAATACTAATAAGCTTAATAATATTTTTTTAAGCTCTAAAGCTCAAATTAGGATATCGTTTATCATTTTATTTTTTTGCAGAAATCGACAACATTTTTAGGAACAATGCGATCGCAAGATTTTTTTAAAGAGGGATGAAAGTAGATCTATTATTGCCATTAAAAAATTTAAACAATATGTTTTAAAAAGAGCAAAGAAAATTCTAAACAGTCTCTTTTTTGTTTTTATATTATTTGATACTAGTTTTACTTATTTTAAGTTGATAGTTTGCATAATATTAATTTTTCTACCTCATTATGCGTAAAATATAATTAAGGAAATAGAATATTTTTAGAACATTTGTATGGTTACGGGTTTTTTGATGTTAGTTTATATGAGATTTTATGTGTTTTTTTCTAAACTACATGATTTAAGTGTGTAACACTAGACAGTATTTTTGGTAATTAAATTAAGATAGAAGCTAAATCATGAGACTGCCACTTTGAGGCCATATTATTTATAGTAACTGGATGATTTTTAAAGCTAAAATCTATTTATCTGTATGCATTTTTATACTTAATGCACTTCTTCTTGCTACAATGTCCTACTACTTATTTGTTTGTTAAATAAAACTTAGTTTTTGTTACTCTCTTTATTTTATTTTTATATCTAAAAATAAGGGTTATAATTTTCTAGATAATTTATAGGTAGGTAGGTACATACCTACTTAATCTAATCCTGTTTTAGAAAAAAAAATTGTAGAAGTATTATTTCCATATTGGTAAGACATAAGATCATTTCAGATGGATTTTATAGTTATAGGAGGACATAATATAGGGTAGGTAGGTAAGGTACCTACCTACTAGTCAATAACGATGATTGGGGATCTACCAATTGATCTTAGTAGCTGTTGTCTCCATAGAGGTTGTTCCTTTCCTAGTGTCATGTCCTGCAGCATTGACTGCTCTTATATCGGAGGCTTCTAGCTAACAGTTAGCCTATTTGCTATTCTATTATGATAGTGTAGGTACCTATCTGAGTAGGTTAGGTATCTCTATAATAAGGTAGGTAGGTACGTACCTACGTTAACAAAGCTAAGTAAGTGAGTGTTATTATCTGAGAATTCTGAGATGATCGTAGAATCTATGCATATTTACAGTTAGTCATGCAGGCACCTGTGTGTACTCAAAGTGGTCTACAATCGGCCACTTTTGTAAACAGAAATTGTGTACACAAGATTGGCGTGGCTTGTTCGCGCATGACCTTGTGTTGGCGCATGCGCGCGGGGCTCGCTTGACGCCTCGCGCCGCGCTTCAGCCACAGTCCGCGAGAGCGCGCCGCGGCGGTCACACCTCGCGCGGGTTCTAACTGCGGCCGCGTGCAAAAAAACACCAAAAATCAATTGTTCATCAATAAAATCTCCCATCTAACTATTCATCAGCCTTGTTCCCGACCGCGTTGTGCTCTTTCAGTTCGCCGGCGAGACGACGCGCTTCTTTTATTGTAGGTAAGTGATCACAATAATCCATCGCTGTCACGTTTCGACAATTCAATACGCTGATAATCGCACAAATCCATACAGGATTGTTTGTCTGAATGTTTGTTTATGTAGTAGTGATACTGTGCTCGTTATATTTTATTGCTCTAAAGAACCTAGGTAGGTACCTACCTACCTAGGCAATCGGATAATGGATTGGGTTTTACGATGTCTGGGACCGACGCAGATTTACCTACACTTAAAATTCCAATGACTGAAAGAGTTTTATTTTCAGCAACCTACCTAGCCTAGCGTAGGTACCTACATTACTTAAATAGGTAGGTAAGTATCTTTATGAAACCTAATGTGTCCGAAACATCAACTTTTATAAGTAAAAAAAACTACCTACCTACCTACCATGCTAACTTATTATAAAAAATAAATCACTTCTTCACTATGGCTACTGTGACTAGTGTTGTAAAAAATTATCTTAAAAGGTTGGAGACCTCTGCATAGGTAGTACACTAGTACAAGGTTTTCAAATAGTTAATTACTCACTCAAGTTCTCAACCTACCTATGAATATTTATACTTAAATCTTTGCTTTAGGACAAAAATAACAAAACAATAGTGGATAGCTAGGAATTTCCTTTAATTGTCATTTAGAAGGACCTGTCAAGGAAAATAAAATTTATTTTCAATTGTTAATGTAAGTAGGTACCTACCTACCTAATTGAGATGCTAATGAAATAGGTACCTATAATCACGATTCTGTGTAAGTACCAAGGTGCAGAGAAGAAGGTATTCTTTCTAGATTATCTTTAGGAATTTTTATCCTATGAAGATAGCAAAGGGAGTAGGTAGTCAGAGTCAGACGTCTAATATCTATGTACACTACACCAGACAGACACACCTACTCTACATAGGTAGGTACCTAGGTACCTATTAGCAGAAGTTAATGGGTACATTCACCTCGGTATCACCACACCACCGAACTAATGATAATTTCAATGTAAATTGTATTTATCGTGATCACTAACCAAATAGCTAATAGGCAACTTATACCTACCTCAGCCAAATTCGACGTTCCATCTACCTACCTAATGTTGTACCTACTTAACTTACCTAAAAGATAGCAATCTCTACTTAGGTACTAATATTATAAAGAGGTAAGTAAGTACCTAGGTAATGTTGGTTTGTTTGTTTGTTTGACGGAGGTAATCTCCGAAACTACTCAGGCGATTTCAAAAATTCTTTAACCATTGTGTAGAATGGACTGTCGGGATGGAAATAAAATTATGCTATATTTTATCCCGGTAGCTTCATTAGTACACCCGCCGAACCTCATTCTTCATTAGTACACCTGCAGAAGCCGGGACGTTCTACTAGTTGTTTACAAAATTGGTAGGTACGGCCAATTTGGCTGAAGTAGTAGCACGTAATCTATAAAACAATTGAGATAACAATGCAACCGCTTTATGAAATCCTTATTTATACTGAGATCAGTAGCAGAACGCTAAATTAATTCGGTCTTCACAATCTGCACAAATATTAGCATTTAACCGCAAAATAAATAAGATAATAGAACAAATAACTGTGATTTATTTATAAATATCCGTAGGAATAGTGGGATCCGAAGGTCGTGGGATCGAATCCCAGTAATTATTAATTATTGGATTGTTCGTTACGAATTAATTAAATTGCGTAAAACTACAAGCGGTGGAGGAAAACATCGCTAGGAAACTTAGTACCTAAGGCTTGCAACTTGTTACTTTAGTAGGTAGGTTAGGCATAATGAAAAACTAACTTCTGCAAAATTTGGACATGTCTTTGACTATCCCTATAATCATCATCGAGGTAGGCTCCGAAAATCGGGATATTCAGCGCAAAAACCAGCCTGGCAACACAAGTACCTACCTAAATAGAATTCATAGAATCAGAATCATTATAGATTATGCAATTCATGATCTGGTAAATAATTCAAGGTAGAAGACCGGATGCTGTCTCGTAATTTATTAAATGGTCTCAGCTTCTGCGGTGACCTTTCTCACCAATATTTTCTCACATTCTGGCTACATTTTTAATGAGTATTTTTGAATGTACATAGATTATTTTATTGAAGTGTCCAACACTTCAAAGGAATTTTAACGACGGAAGATTTCCAATGAAAACGTCTTTAATCTGTCATGCATGGGTTTTTATATTGTTACTAGCAGCACGTTTTTTAAAAAAGTTTTAGCACCACCAGAATCGTACCTGATTCTTTCTCTAGTGAAGGGAGTTGTGTTGGAAGTGTTGGAACCTTGGATCAGGCAATAGAATCACCTAGCTTAGGTATATGACTGTACATTTAAAGTGATCCTTGAGTTCCTACAGAACAAATCCATTTTTATTTCTTAACAAGTCCCTTTCAACTCTAATCTTATTGAGTTTTTGTAGAATGTTTCTCAATTCAGGGAAGAGCGAAGCGCGAAGTTACGGGCACCTTGTTAACTTAAATTCTCCATTTAGTAGCGAAATTTGATTAGACGTTGGACAATTTTGAAGTCTGCTACTTGCAGACTAATTGTAGGTATTTATAACTTGTCGCTAAATGAAATTCCTGAAACCTTTTCATCGCCATCACGATTATGACAGCAAACCGTGAAAAATAAAGTGTGATTTGATGGTAAAACCATTTTCATTCATGTTCTATTGTGTCTATAGTAAAACCATTTTTACAGTCAAATCTGACAGTTTTTTCTAATAATAATACCTAAGGATAGAAAAAAAACAAACAAACCTGTTACTTGGGTGGTAACCTACCAGTTAAATTTAAAAACATGTCTGCAGTAGATAGCTTTTTTATTAATCTTGAGGAAGTTTTTATGACTAAAAATGGCGGGTGAAACCTACGTGGCGGGTAATCCCATAACCCCGCACCTACAAAATCGATAAGTAACGAAGACCTAAGAATGTAAAACCTGGGTACTTACGAAATAAAGTAATAGGATGACCTATATACCTGTATCTATATACTATATCACATACGAGTAGGTGCCCCGTGACCCGTCTCGCTGTAGGCGGCTTGTAAATACTCCAAATGACCACTGACCCAAGTGAAAACATTTAATGTACCGTGTCCTGCCTGAACTGCCCCTCCTAGTATTTATAGCGGCCTGCGACAAATTAAATATGAATCTGTGGTCTTTTATCCTGGGGTTCTTAGTAGCGGAGATCTATCCAGAAGTGGGAGTTTAACTACGTTTTGAGCATGCTTGAGCAGCTCTTTTGCAAGTTCCAGTGGGTCTGTAAAGAGATGCATATTGGACCAGTTAACATTATATTAGCTAAAACCGATTTTAAATCTGTTATTTCTTTTTATAGCCATAGGAGTAACAAGAAAAAACATAATTAAGACGTAAGTATATTAAATTGACAATATTAATGTACTGACCTCTGACTATACCCTTAGACATCTTTATTCAAAGATCTAAAACGGCTAAAGAACTGAAAAAACATGTCCACCGTTAAAACATTGAAAAATCATTGCGAATAAACTCGTGGACATTATTTTATTTCCAAAAAAAGCTCTGTAGAAAATAATAAAGTTGTAATTTCCTCTGATTACGTCACGAGTCACACAGATGACGTCATAGAGTAGAGAGTGACGTAGCGGAACTAGCGGACCAGGCCTACAAGTGATCGTAAAAGTTACTTGTTGAACTTCAAATTTTACTTCAAAGTAGATACGGCCTTTACGATATTTTCCATCGTTTTGTGTTGTTTTTAATCAACAAATTAGGATACTTACCTATCATCCTTGATTTGATGATTGGGAAGGACCAGGTCAAAGATGTATGTATGTATTACTTACCTACCTTAATGATCACGTATCGAATCGTACACGCGATTGTCCATAGGTAGGTAGGTACCTTCACCCCGGGAAAAGAACACAACAGGCCTAAAACCCGTTATTCATAAAGCTTTGTCGATTTAGACCCTGTTCACACGGCATTGTTTGCACGTTTTTTCACGTATTGATTGCACTGCAAAAAAACGTGTACTGCTTATACGTTTAAACGTTTACGTTAAAAAATCGAATGAACTTTGACGTATTCGGTTTTTTCCTTCACTTTTCTGCGGCTATTCGTTTTTTACACGAATGATAATTTACCGTGTGAAGACCTGGGTGATTGTACGTTAAAAAACGAATACGTGAAAAAACGTGCAAACAATGCCGTGTGAACAGGGTCTTAATGTTATTTTTCTTGTTACTCTTATATCAAGGAAATGAGATAGCAACAGATTTAAAAAACGAGTTTCCTTGACCAATTTGGAATAAGTACCATATTTTACTGTGATCACATAACCATCATAATTTGTTTATCAAACAAGCGATTTACGCATGTATGCTGATTGCACAAAAGGTACATAATGTGAGGTCGGTTGTGTCATCTCTAGCTAGAATACCAATCAAGATGAACTTGAAGACTTGGATGCTTTGCATTGCAAACTCACCAAGATTTAGCAAAAGATAAAATCCTGCTGTTTTAACTGTTAGTCTCAATAATCTATCTATGGTTTTGGTGGTAGCTATATACATTACTACCAAAAAAAACTACAAATAACTAGCGACATTCAGCAAAACCTGTATTATTGCTTTTCCTGGTAGATAATGACCGGTTAAGCTCAGATGGTGCTTTCGGTTCTAGGCAAGCCCATTCATCTCAACAATATGCCAGCCACTACAGTGTCTATTACGTGTAGGTAATTCTACTCCTCAAAATGTTCTCCTTACGCTGTATAAATCTGTAGGTTTATTTACCTGAGGTAGACATTAACAAACCACCAATATATTAGATCAGATTGTATTAATATGGTTTTCCCCATCATTTCTTAAGTAGGGCGTGTCCACTATAGTCCAATTACGTAAATGGCAGCATGCAATGTAATTTGCGACGAAGCTATCATTTCTGACTTGATGGGCTATTTAGTATGGGGCATTTGGTGGTCACGATCGTGCATCGTGACGTGATGGGAGGATAACATTGTTAGTAATTGTTCAGAAAATCACATAACAATGAGGGGTTTTTGATTTGCATTTTTGAAAAAAGAAGAATTGGTTCCATAAATCGCGTTAGATGGCGGGGTGTGTCGGTTGGTTGGTAGGTACCTACTAACGGTATGTCGATGTGAAATGCAAGAAAACAACCGGTGTCTATGATTTACTTAAGAAAACATACTTATGTAAATACAGTTAGAAATTGAAAAAAAAATAGCTCAATTGTTTGTCATGATGAGATTTTTCTGCTCTAATTGCAGGAATATCTATTGTTCTTTAAGGAAAACTTGATTATAATCTTATAATCTGATTAAGTACTTACTAAGTATTGCCTATTATGACTATCAGTATCTATGCACATTGTCAGTAGCACTTACAAGTTACAATATAAGGCAGAAATTCAGAATAGCCTAAGGTAGCCTCCAGGAGTCTTTGTAGCCATCAGCGAAACTCTTGCCAAGCGTATGATAGCAATAAAAATGGAACCCTTACATAGCAAAGCTCTTCTGATGCTGACTGTACTTTTATTAAGTACTTGATTTGTCAAGCTACACCGGAATTTCGGTTCGTTGAAACTGATCAAACTTTAGCTATTTCTATAATGTGTTGTGTTCCAAACTAATCGAATTGGTTTCGGTATTCTATCACGCTACACATCAATGCTGTGACTAAATATAGTGATCAAGCTGATTTAATATAAAATCATTGTATTATGGTAATTAAGTACAAATAAGCAGTGGCCAGTGTGGATGGAGTTTTAAGGCCGCCTGAAGGTCGTACTATAGAAGGCGATTAAAGTGATTAGCTAAATGAGAAATTATATTGTCGAATTAGGTATTCAATACCAAGAGCGTAGGCTTCAAGCCTTATCCAATCCACATCACCATCAATGACTTGATGATTGAAGGATGTTTATATTAGACCTCTTAAAAGATGATAAAAGGTGTGCGTAAGGCTGAGGCTACATTAGGCCACGACGCGACTTGCGACACATAAGCGATTGAGACAAATAAATGAATGCTTACGTATATGGTTACACTGTACATCAAATATTACTATACTTCATTTATTGAAACGAGCAAATAGGAAGAGAAATAAACACACGTGATTGGTCGTCGAAAATAATTATCTTTCTCGTGGTTGGCTAGATTGTCAAATCAACTGTCAATTGTCAAATCTAGCTAATCCAATTATTTTCGACGACCAATCACGTGTGTTTATTTCTCTTCCTATTTGCTCGTTTCAATAAATGAAGTATAGCTTTTTAATTCGTGTCGTTTCGCTCTTCCAGTGACATCGCAAATCGCTGCGTGCCTTAACTTTAAAGCACCTGAAAGTCCCGTGAAGTTATAAAAGTCTCTTGAAAGTCGATCAAAAATATAATTAAAAATAACCCGGTGTGTGTTGGTTCTTCACTCGAACTCCTTAGGCCTTAGGCTTCCTCGTCTTCAGCTTGCCACGGCGTGATACCGCCGGCCACCACTAGTCTAGTTTATTTTTTTCTTATAGAATAGAATAGAATAGAATAGAATGAATTTATTTTGACGTAAACAGGAACCGCAAGGTGTGGTAAACATTGGTACCAAACTATGATTATGTAAACATTTACGCAGATTACGTTATAGTATTTAAGCATGCGTTCTGATTCATACAATGTTATTATAAATAACAAGCGATTGGAATGTCTACATATTTCTGCTTTGCGGTAACTAAAATTTGATTTACACCAATAGTTAAAAATAATTACGGTCTGATAGCACTTCGGAATTTTGTTTACCTACCAATATTGGTTACTTATCTGCGCCCCGAGGTGACTAGTTCGAACCCGTGTGAATATCGTTATCAAAAGTAGCGTATGGTGTTCTAGGAAAGCTATACTGGTACCAAATTTCATTAAAATCCGTTCAACTGTTTGAGCGTGAAGAAGTAACAAACAGTCAAGAAATACACATTTACACATTTTCATATTATTTTATTATCCATAAAATATTATAAGATTCTTATGTGGCTCTAGGGATCGTATAAATGATCTTTAAGTAGCTCAAGTGATTAAAGAAACTGCCGGACGGAAGTGTGCGAAGGACTGGCAGAACAAAATTTAAATTATTTTATTTTTCAACGAGTAATTGGCTAATGAACTCACAAGATAAGTCCCAGCAAGGCAAAATTCTAAGGGCCCCCGCAGACGGCCGACTTTTTGTAGGTCGAAAAATCGGTCATACCTACGAAAAATTTTGTCACCGACTCTCTTGTCGGTGCTAGTGAGGGGACAGTACGCATACTCGCATACTCACTTCTACCTACGGGATGACCGTAGGTAAGAGTGAGTACGTATGCGAGTAATTCCTCTAAACAATTTTCCATTTATTTATTTAGTTACCTACTTACGTATGTAAGTTCCATAATAATTTTGCCTGGCTAATTGAAAAATCGCGGTCAAATCAAAAACTCTGAAATAAAAATCGTAATTTTATAAAAGGTTGTAGTAAATTACTTATTGAATGTACGTAATTAACAAAAAGTAAGTAGATAGGTACCTATCTATCCAATTAAAAGTCTTATTTTTATGACTTAGTTGTAGGTATTCACTTTAGAATGATCTTTGTTTCCATTTACTCAAAAAGCATAATTGAGTAGGTAGGTAGGTACCTATGCAGAAAATACGTCAATGTCAAAAATACTTTTAAAAAAATAAGGTCCATCTCAAAAATACTATTAAAGAATTAAAACCCCTCTTATTATCATAATTGTGTGCTTTGCAGAAAAAACTTTTTTGCTAAAAATACTTCAAGCCAAAAATACTTTTGAAGAATAATAATCTCTTTGTTCATCCAAATAAAAAGCATTACGGCGTAATACGCCGTAATATACGTGAATTGATATTTCCAGGTAAAATACTATGTAGAAAAAGACTTTTTGGCGCACTCGCGCTCGCTCCGAATGAAGAAGAAAGTCGGACCCTTAAAATACTTTGAAGGTATTGAGCCCTGGTTTTTAAACGCACTTGCAAGCCCTGGTACTCGATTTTACAAGTATGAC
Source organism: Xanthorhoe spadicearia (assembly GCA_947086425.1). Lineage (NCBI taxonomy): Eukaryota > Metazoa > Arthropoda > Insecta > Lepidoptera > Geometridae > Xanthorhoe > Xanthorhoe spadicearia. The sequence goes on from OX352208.1 coordinate 888,782, forward strand.
CCATCCCTAGTCGGAATGCACCGATTTTATTTCTCACCGACTTTTTTGGCGCCTACAAGGAAAATCATTGTAACCCATTTTTCACTACTTTTTAGGGGAGCGTGTTAAAGTTTCAAAAAATTCATTTAAGTCTAATAATGACTGTAAATTATGTTGCAATTTTGTTACTGTTATCTTATTATGAATGGGCTAGATTATTTTTCGTAACTTTACATAATAGTTCATTGAAATGTTACTACCATGAGCTTTGCATTTGTAAGAGGACGCAATTTTATTTTTAGGACATGTGTGGGGGGTCAATAAAAGCTTAACCTCAAGTTTGTGGGGTCGCCACTCTTGTTCCCCGGCCGCCATTTTGAAAAAAAGGGATGAAAACTCTTATTTTGCGAAATCTCTTAAACTTTGCGTCTTACAAAAAAAATGACAAGACATAATTTGTAGCAAATTGTTTTACCTACCAATATGTTGCTATAACTTTTTGCCATAAATCAACTAAAAAAGAAGTTATAAGCAACAACGTTAGAAAATATTTATAAAAATAATACTTTTTGCTCTTTATCTTGTTTTTATTCGTTTAACAATAAAGAGATACGAAAGTCACATTTAAAAATTGAGCTCAGATACGCTCAGCACGAATATGATTCTAACTCAATTTGGCCAAAATGTGAGTTACAATATTTTTCCTTGCAGTAGTCGTTTTGTCAGTAGGTATGACCGATTTTTCGACCTACAAAAAGTCTGCCGTCTGCGGGGGCCCTTAACCGTACAAATTGCCAGTTAAACTTGTTTGTTATCAATCCCCCCCTCGCCCCTCAATCCCTCCCCCTCTCCGCTGTAGACGACCTTGTCGTTATCAATCGGTTCACGGTAGTTCAGCTGTCAATTTTTTTACGATGTTATTACAACATTGTAAATAACATGAACAAAAACATTTAATGATGTGTCTGTAATCTGCATCCGCGTAGGCCTTTTTACAGGTCTTGGAGCAATACCTAATCTAATAGTCTAGGTAATGCTCAAAAGACTATTATAATGCCTGAATACTCAAACAATAATTAAATAGTACTATTTAAAGCCGTATTAACCGTTAAGGAAGTTATTTTCTGACAACCAGATGACTGATATAATGCATAAATACATTTTTTTTTGTAAATACATACATATTATAGATAGAAAACACCCAGACCTTATTTAATTAATTACCTATTTAGACAGTTAAAATTATTGAATGGTCAAAGATCTCAGATAACCATCACGCCTTGGGTGTCATTAACTACATACATACACCTACAGATGTGTTTCCTATGTAGTTAATGACTAACTAGCATTTAGAGAAGACGAGTAGATGTGATCCTTGAGCTCCTACCGAAATAAATGTTTTTTTATTTCTTTCTACATGTTATAAAACATCGCTTCCCGGTTTACGCGTCTGTTCGTTTAATTAAACGTCGCAAACAGATTAAAAATAAATATAATGATTTAAGAGGAAGGTTTTAAATAATCATATTAGTTTAGAGAAAACACAAGTTATTATTATTATTTATTTAAGTGATTAACTATTTAATTTGCGATTGATACAATTGACGCGCAACAAAGTCAAAATATCTTTATTCAATAAGACCTTACAACAGACACTTACAATAGTCACATTCTTAAAACTAGGAGATTCTATTGCCTGTTCCAACGCGACTCCCTACACCAGGGAAAGAAACAGACAAGAACCTGGTGATGCGGGCCTAACTTTTTTAAAGTGATCCTTTAATAATCTAAATAGTCAGGCTTGAGTCAGAAGCCAGTCAAACAAAGTAAGGCAGAACAATCACTTAAGTATTTATAAGTACAACAAAGATTATATATCATCATCATTCCCCTGCCCTTGTCCCACACTAGGTGGGGTCGGTCAACATGTCTTCTTCTTCCATTCATCTCTATCACTCGTCAATTCAGTACTCACTCCTCTCACATTCATATCCACAAAGATTATATATAGGAAGTGTTATTATTATAAAAAATTGGATATGTTTTTTATTATTTCACGCCCCGATAGTCGTTTTTGTAAATAATGAAATACGCCTGTGCAGATTAAAATAGTTTTCTGGGTCAAGTGGTGAATGCCTCTGTACAAAGGATGATCAATGTAAATGGACGCCTACAGAAAATTAATTCTGTACTGATTTATTTAACAGCTGACCTGACAAATTTTGTTCTCATGTTTTTACAAAATTTCCATTTAGCTTTTATTTTAGAAAGAAAGTTAGGGTTGGGAATTCATGTTTTTGCTCATGACTGAGAGAAATGGTCGTCGAAATAACATACATACATACATATAACCACGCCTCTTTCCCACGGGGGTAGGCGACAAAGAAGCTCCACTTGCTATGATCCTGACACACCTCTTTCGCCTCATTCACTCTCATTACATGCTCGCCGGCTTAGGGTACTGCTTTTCTTCAAAATGTCACCAATTATTTTAATATTAGTAGGTATAGATTGAACATAACACCTATGTATCAAACTGTGTAGTATCATATATCTATCTATTGAACCCGTTCAGTCGAATCTCGTTAGCGCCGACCTCGCAGTAATGCGATGGAACGACTTCACTAATGCGATTGTGGATGCTTATTCCATTGTACTCACGTTTCACAGTTAAGTACCTGTATATATGTGGACTACCGCTGTGGCGCAGTGGGCGAAGGCCCGCCTGAGACGCGGAGGTTGCGGGTTCGCTCCCCGCTACGGGACAAATGTTTGTATGTTCTGCAAATATTTGTTCCGTGTCTGGGATGTTTTCTATATACATATATCTAATAATGTATGTATTCACAAAAAAATGTATTTATAAGTATTATATCAGTCATCTGGTTACCATAACACAAGCATTAAATTGTTTAGCTTGGGACTAGATGACGCTGTGTGGAATGTCTAAGGATATTTATTTATTTACTTGTACGGCCTGTTAACAAATCCAGAGTGCGTAGTTAAGTAAACACGTGTAAGTGTTGCATGTGTATATTGTGTATCCCAGTTCTAGAACTGTCAGGAAAGCACTAAACACGGCCACGTGCTCGCCATGTGACCTGCTTAGGTCTTCGCACGAGCAGCCTTTGTTGTGTAAACACACGTGCTTATTATATTTAGTCACTTCAAGTGGAAATCGGTACAATGTAAATATTTATTACTTATACATGTAACGTTTTTAATAATATTTGTTAAATGTCCACATTCTGTAGATCGTCATCACTATTTAGAATTAGAAAAATAACTAATTATTTATAATATAAAATGATCAAAATTATCAGTTTTATTCTTCAAACGAAACTATAATTACTTATTAAAACGATTTAATCATGGTCAAAGGTAATTTAACATTCTATATTTTGCGGTTTAATATAAATCGAATTGATAGATCAAACAAAGCAATTAATATCACACAACCACAAATCCCACAGGACTAAAACCTAATTAACAACAAAATTATTATCTAATTAACAAATAGTGTGCAATTTTAGTTAACTTTATGTTTCTTGTGACATTTGAATTATTCGTAGACAGTCTACGGCGTAGAGGGCGTAGACTATTCCGGCATTTGATCTTTACTTTGTTTAGGACCCTAATATTAGTAACCCGTGCAAAGACAAGACGTGCTGCTGCTAGTCTACATACATTATAATCACGACTCTTTCCCATGGGGGTAGGCAGAGACCACGGATCTTCACTTGCTACGATCCTGACATACCTCTTTCGCCTCACTCACTCACTCGCTGCTAGTCTAGGTATAAATAATACACGAGCTCCATTAGTATCTCCGCATCTTTACCACAGCAGCTCCCATCACATTATTCGCGGTCAAACGCATTAGCCAGACTGGCTATTATTCTATGCCACCTACAACTTCACGACTTCTTACTTCTGTGAAAGTACTACCGTTATATGACGGCCGTTGTCTTGCCGGTTCCTATAACCAACTTACGGATGGCCGAAAAAACCTTAGTGTCCGTCCATGGAGTCACACACTAAGTTTTGTACTCACGCATTGATAATATAATTAAATTAATATGTATTATATTCCAGTCAAAAGACAAACAGAAGATACAGCAAATTAGGATTAGATACTAAAAGTGAACTAGATTTAAGTTATATTTTCTGAATAAAAGGCTTTTATTATTATTATTTATTATTATATTCCTGCCAAATTATAGTGTTCTAATATCAATAGCCTCAGAAAAAAGCTGTGGACGGACAGGACAGACGAACAGACCGAAACTATAAGGGTTCCCTGTTTACTTCGGAACCCTAAAAACAGAAGAGAATGTATCACCGTCATTTAACTTACACAATATTTTAGAAAAGTTTTCGTGAGCTAAAGTTACTTCGCGTGGACCCAAACTTCTAACAGTCGCAACTTAAACTTTCAAAAGACCTAAGTGGGCTCAGGCTTAAGAAAGAAGCTACGTCTATTATTACTGTGACCTACTTTTTAAAACATGTGATAATCACTAAAATTACGGTTAACGTTGGATAAACTTTCAAATATTTTTTGGATTTTTTTCAATTTTAAATTAAAACAATTCCAAAACGTTGCATATTATGGATCAGAAAAACTTACTTTAGCTAAAACAGAAAACAATCTGTTACTCTATCATTTTGTGGTGTGTCTGTTTGAAATAACAACGGATGAACCGATTTTGCCATTTTTTTCATCTTGAGAAGGAAAATCTCATTGTTTCAATTATAATAGACCTTAACCTATAAACTATTCGTACAGTAGATTAAAGTTTTTATATTTCTGTGAACTCGCTTTTATAATGAAGTCGTATATCTCTCTATAAACTCTGTCTAGCGTAACCTTGTTGTTAAACAATTGGATTCTATCTCGTGTAAATAGACACGTGTCAGGACAGATCAATAGAGTAGGGTAACCATGCTATGAGAAATATATTAGAACAAAAATATCAGTTTTAGCTGATTTTTTTGTTCTAATATTACGGTTCAATATAGTGTATTAGAATTACGGTTCAATATAGTGGCCAAGACAGGGATTTAAAAGTGTTTGTCGTTCGCCAGCGCGATGGACAGACGATATATGTAAAGCCGCGGGCAAACGATAGATCGGATTGGCGCAGGATCGTGGCGGATGGCACAAACTAAGGGAGGCCTATTACCCAGCAGTGGGTGAAGTCGGGCTGTGAATGATGAATGATAATGTTAGTACCACGCGAGCGATGTCGCCGGCGGAAGCTTATAAACAGTCAATCGAACAAAGTGAATCTATTATCCCATAAACCTCACAATCACAGTCACACTATCAGTTGACCCCAGGTCAATGGCCTCTGATAGAACCAAGCGGTAGATCCGATCTAATTGATTCTAAGGTGTGCCTGATTTATATGATCCCAATAGATAAGACCGTGCTTTAGTGCGGTAGACTTAATGGGGTCAACTTTATTGATATTGAAAAAATATGTATTTACAAAAAAAAAAAGTAATTAAGTATTATATCAGTCATCTGGTTACCATAACACAAGCATTAAGTTGCTTAGCTTGGGACTGGATGACGCTGTGTGGAATGTCCAAGGATATTTATTTATTTATTTATTTATTGAATAATATACTATAACTACGACTACTCAAGGTGCAATGGTAGGTACTTTTTCGGATCTTCTAGTAGAAATTTAATATCCTATGAAAGTGTCAAGGAAGTAGGTAGTTAGGGCAAACATAAACAACAAAATCAATTACATAAAGTACAGGGGTAAGTATAAAAATAATATTTGGTGCATGTAGATTGCACCCAAAGCACAATGTCTTCCGCATAAAACACGATGAACGTAAATATATTACAAGTCCTATTTATTTTAGGAATATTCTGAATTGAACCTACGAATAAGTCTTGATCAGAAGCCTAGAAACGTTAAAATGAAACGTCTCTAGGCTACTGATCATATTATTCGCAATGCGAGCCATAAATACAATTCTTAAAGACCTATAAATCCAGTACTTATCTCGAAATCGTCTCGGTTACGGCTACGTCTACTTGTAAAGCGTCTGCAGTTTGAAGTTGCGCGCAGCTTAGTTCCGATGCTTGACTGCTGAGAAGTTATGAGTAGTTACTTGCTACTCATAGTCAAAGAGTATGGAACAGTCGGTCATAACTTGAAACTTTTCTCTTTGAAGCGCAACAACCAGCGCCGCCTTATTCTCCAAATAACCATGTCTTGACGTGGCACGACACGGCGTGGTTATTTTGAATGATCCGAGGATTATTCAAAATAACCACGCTCTTAACAGAACCAAGAAATTATTACGAAATTGCAGTCGGTTTTATTATAATAATTTTAATTTTGTAATTCTTGATATTGTGTTAAAACTGTGTTTACTTAAAAGCTCGGTAAGGAAAACGGTCTTCAGAATCCCTGAATCTTTCATGAAACATCTTAAGACTGTTTATGTTAAAACAATAAGGATTTCTAAACTTCGTGCTTTCATTGTTATTCAACACGGAAGCCATTTTGCATAAGCAATTTATCTTTTTAATTTTTAGAATTACGTATTTTTATTACAGCTAGGCACAAAAACAATTCAGTTTCGCTTTATTAGCTAGTACCGAATAAAGCGAAATTGAATTGTTTTAGTGATGAATATAGATACAATTTCATTAGGTACCTACAATGATTCATACTCTTTATTCATCTTTTTAGGTACACAAGGTTTTATCAAAGAGATAAAATGCGGTTTAAAAGTTAATACTTATTTCTGACAAAAGTAACCTTATTTTCTCAAGCTAAAGTGTATTTTCTTTGTCAACAGGGCTTCGTATAATGGGCGTGTGCTGAAGCGAGTTTAGTGCTGTGCAAAAAGTGACCTTACACCATGACGAAAAGGTTCGATTTCATCTGGCAGATCCCGGTACCAGAACCATTACTTCAGGTAATTTAAAACCTTTTATTTCCTCTCTTTGAAGTGGATGGGTGACGGCTAATGGCACCTAACTTGGCTTTTAGATGGTGTCCTACTTTCTCTTTCAAAAATAATACTTTTTCTCACGGTTCTTACAAAGACAAACAAATAAATATTCGTACCTGCTGGAAGGTTTACCTCGGTCATTGGATGGGTGGCCGCTATTGTCTTAAGAGAGCCCTAGGCGCCTGTGTCTATGTATTTTTAAACATGAATTGTGATCGCGAAAGTTTAAGAAAGACTAAATAAAACTCTACGCTTGTGCGAAGACTTGAGTGCAGGCGCTGAATACGAGCCTCGTTTCAATTTCAGGATAGCTTACCCAGATAGAAAATCGATAATATCTTATTTTCCTATCAAAAGCTAAGCCGAGACAGCTAAAACATAAGCTCAGGAAATATATTGAAAAGAGTACCTATTTGAGAGGAAATCAGATTTTCTGCATAAAAAATACTGAAATAGGAAGATTTATGTATTATAAGCAAAATTGTTACAAACCCAACTTTAAGTAGAAGTAATGGAAAATAGTCGGGACAAAAATAAATAACAAATGTACACGGCGGGGTTATTTTGAATAATGCGATGGATTTCAGAAAACAAAAGCTAGATAACATGCAATCTCTTACCGCTTCATGTTTTGAAAGTCGTCGAGAATCGCCACCCAGAATAGACTAAGACTAAACTCGGTGTGTTTTACTTTTATAGCTATTTAACTGCAATAGTGTTTTATATCGAATGTGCGTCTCAGATCTATTCTCACAGGCAAATGTAAATAAATGTAAGAAATCCAGAACTCGCCTGAAATAGACGTTTCTATAGGCCGAGTGTTTTAAGCAGGTCGTAAATCAAAGCTTGATCGGTGTTGGGCGTGGTCATGGTAATGGCGGACGATTGACTTGAAATTATGATGCCTCTTTAATAATCGAGGATAGAGGAAGATGGTAGTTAGAAGTATTCTTTTAGATATTTTAGGAATTTTTAGATTTTAATGGCCAAAGGTGCCGCATACGAGCTACCAATTCACCGAACTAAAATGTTAACAGAAATCACTGGTTGTGGAAACTCCGTGTTTAAGGGTATTTAAGTGCTATGTTCATTGCAGTGACGACTCTTGTCGTCACTGCAATGAACATAGCACGACACGACGTGCAAGACACAGTGATAGTATAGGATAGGAGGAAAAAGAACGAATGCACAACAAACTTGGTAACCCTAACAACCGACAGTGCTTAAATCATTTGGTTGCATTAAAAATAATAATCTCGGCAACCTAATCCATCTTTGATATTTACAACGTGAATCTTTAAATATCATAATAGCATTGGACTAGATGACGCTGTGTGGAATGTCCACGGATATTATAATTATTTATAATTATCTTCTTCGACGTCTAAAACGCTACTACATCCACCGATCGCTTCCCCCTATCACTGCAACCACATCCCGCCGTAGAAGGCCGAACACTCGACTTGGTAATCTTTATCCGTTCATCGCACACGACGCTACGCCAATATTGACTCCTAATCCGATTATTCAGGTACAAGGAAACGATATCGATGACAAGATTGGCAAGCGAGAGGTGATCAGTGAATGGAGCAAATCACGTGTGATTGGCGCCATGATGATTGTAAATAAAAGAAATTAAAAAAAATGTCATTGGATTTCACACAGCCATATAGAGAAAAAAAGACGTGGCGTGTGTCACTCGGGGACTGCCGCGGTTAAGTTATTGCATGCCACCTAGAGGCGAGCTGCTGAACTAAAGTGACAAGCGTTAGGTTTTTTCGTTACGGAATTTCTAGATTCGGTCTCCACGCTCAAGGCCCGCGATAGAAGCTATGCAATAGCTAAAAAATAAATTGTGATGACGCTGTGATTGACTGGTCCAACTGTATTTGGTAAATATAGTTCTGCTACGTCACACGTAAGAAAACCTAATTTCTCGGTTTTTATCGCCGAAGAATAGAGCTTCCAAAATTGCTTCTAATATTGCGGTAACTTCTATAGAAACTATTCTGCATAGTAATCCTACTATCCTTCCTACTATATCCTATCCTACTATCCTACTTCCTCCTCCTACTAATCCTACTAATATAATAAATGTGAAAGTTTGTGAGAATGTTTGTTATTCTTTCACGCAAAAACGGCTGGACCGATTTGGTTCAAATTTAGTATGTAGATAGGTGATACCCTGGATTAACACATAGGCTACTTTTTATCCCGATATTCCAGCGGGAATGGGACTTACGCGGGTGAAACCGCGGGGCGCAGCTAGTGCTCTATGAAGCGTAGTAATCTATTCACGAAAGAGACGTTGTTTGAAACTTCAGAATAGGTATGATTAAACTTTGATTATTTATATTACACTCATTGAAATACAAACATATACACATCGTTCTGGGGGGTTAAAATGGCCGTTCGAGCATTTCTGCTAGCAATTCATAAACTGCATTAATTTCATGGACTGTTTAGCATTTTCACCAAAATTTGGTAAAACGGATCAATTTGAGCCTATCTATTGTATTGAGCCTATAAATTCTATCATATTTTGGTAAAAATGCTAAACAATTCATGAAATAAATGCACTTTATGAATTGCTAGCAGAAATGCTAGAACGGCCATTTTATTAAACCCCCTGATCACGACCACCGGCATCATGATTTTCTTCTACATCGTAGGAGTTTAGCGAGTTAAGCCCGAATTAAATATTTGGGACGCGATTTACTTTTAGGAACCGGTCGTAAGTAAGACTGTATTGTTCACAGGGTGCTACCTTCGACCGATGGACCGAAGAGAAGGACAACACGGAGTTGGAGCAGAACTGCCTCTTTAAAGTCGACGAGTATGGCTTCTTCATCTACTGGAAGAGTGATGGCAAGGTACTTTTATACACAAGAGTCAAAGTCAGACAGACATTTTTATAAAATAGCAGCAATCTTCGAAAAAAATGATTCAAAAGACATTTTATTTTACTGCTCTCCAATAAATATAATAGAATAGAAAAATCTTTATTTATAAAAAGCATATTTTCAGATATTTTTCAAAATTAAAAAAAGAATTGGATGAGGTGTAAATTTTACAGTCTATGGAGAAAAGAAAGAAAGAAAATGTGTTTTGAAAATGTACTTATTACGAAAATAATGTTTTAATTCGGACCTTTCAGTATCCCCTAGGGCATTTGTATATCTACATATTATGGCCTTACTTACACCATGTTTAAAAATATGTAGAATGTAGGCTCTTTTAATGATATTATCGACAATAGACGTAAAAGGCTTACAGGCACGTGTTTCGATCGAATAAAATGAACGTTTACAAATCATTTACAATTTTATGGGCAATTCCATCAGTTTTGCGAGCACCTCGCCGTTTCATGGCCTTTTATATTGTTACGACGTTTTGAAGTGAAAATTACTTGTCAGATATAAAAGTAGCTATATACATATGTATAATGGTTTAGAGAAGAGTGATTTTACGCAACAAAAAGATAAAGTCAACAAACAGTGGACTGTATTTAAACCAAGGTAGATGTGCCGACTCCACTTACGGCTAGCCTTAACCATTTTCAATATGAAAGTAATGTCGAAAACCTACCAGCAGTAAGCAAAATCAAAGATATTATAGGTTATTGCAACCGACCAAACAGGGCTCAACAATAACTTTGGCAGCGAAAACAAATAAAATATCTATAACAAGCTACGTATACTTTCACAATATATATCAATCCTATAATTCTGAGAATTTTCTGTTGAAGATTTTGCCTATTGTTGATTCAAGCAAAAGTACATTGATTCAACATCATACCTGTTGCCGACAACCATCTTTGTCCATTGATTCTCCCTTCTAGAACCTTCCATGGTTCTTTCAACAATGGCTGCCGGAAGCGGGCTCCGGAAAAGCGCGGGAACGCGCCGGAAAAGCATTGTCGCCATCTTTGAGCTTTGTAAAGTGTTGTATGGTCTTTGTGTGTGGGGCGATACGTTTCATTAAGTACCTTCCTAGTTTTATTCATACGGCATCATTACAAAAAAGTAAAATAAACCTTAGCTTCAACAGGTAATAGAATCCCCTAGTTTTAAGAACGTGACGTGTCTAACCCCCGGTTCCTATAACTAACTAACGGATGTTCGTAGGTCCATCACCATAGCAACGTTGTTATTTCAACATAAAATGTATGAAACTTTTTGACAGATAACAACGTTGCTATGGCGAAAGTCCTACGGACATCCGTTAGTTGGTTATAGGAACCGGGGATAAGTGGTCTTTAATATGACTCTATTGAATAAATATTTTTTGACTTTTGACTTTTTGACTTTTCAACCTGGCCCAACAAAACCATAGTCTAAATTGGTTCGCATTTAATCTAAAAAAACCTACGGTTTAAGAAAAATGGTTTAGCGATTATATCCATGGACGCTAGACCACAATAAAACTGCGTGGGGTCATAGACAAGAAAAAATAACACATTTTAGGGGTAGAGAGAGACTACGAGGGCAAAAAGCTGCGTTTGAAGCTAACTAACTTAAAATAACAAGAACGTAAGAATTTAGAAAAGGGAAAACTGTTTGAAAGGGTTCGTCTAATTAATAATAATAATAATAAATGTTTAAGAGTTAACGAGCATTTGTTGGCACTTCCGAACCACTTAAAAGCTTACCAGTGGTCAACTGAGTTTGTAACCTAAATCCGTACTCGGGTCATTATAAACCTCTTCGAATGCCTTGGAGCCCTCGAGGATAGTTCGTGCTGCGTTTGTTGTGTGCCAGTTGAGAAATATTAGTGAGTTTTTAAACTGGCACTCACTATCGAAGAAATGGAACAAGATTATACAAGATACCTCAGCAAGCGGACTAAAAGACTGTTTAAGCTAAATCTTGTGGATAATGAATTTTAAACATACTATTTTTGATAAGACATGAGCGAGGAATGTGTTTGTAAGCAACCAACAGAATTGCTTTATTCTTCGAGACTAGGGAAGCCTTTCTATTGGTTCTTCTTCTGGTGGACATCACAGCCTCACTACCCTGCTTAATTGTCCCTTTACTCGCCCTGTATACTGTCCCATGCAAGCAGTGCCTAACTAACACTCGACCTTGCCCACTAACGAGCTGCCACTCAAACTTGGACTCTCTGCCGTTAGTGCAGAGTGCTCTTTACAAAGACTTCGTATGTGAGGCGACATCTGTATGTTTACATTTACGGTCTAATGACGTTGATAATGTCACTGTCAAACGATTAGGGTTGGTCCTGTGTAAATAGACTGAATACAAACTACTTTGAAAAGGAAATAGGGTAGCCATTACATTTTGTAAAGGATAACAGAGAAAAACACAAGTTAAAATACAAATTAGGTACCATCTAACTTCCTATTGAACCATTTGATGTGACGAGGAATTAATTATGGAAGAGTTGACGAGGATCAATTATCCAATGCGAATAGTGGAGAACAGCAGAGGATAGACGATCGGCCATTTTTACAGGGTGACAGGAAAAGAAGAAAATCAAATAAAACCTTATTTGACAGCTATGGCTGTCGTATCGAATAAAAGGATAGAACTTCGTGGAGAAACGTAGGATCTATTAGTAGTCTGTGGTGGAGAAATATGCATCAGTTATGCTGAAAAGGGTATCTTAAAACGAATCATCATTAATTTGAAAAGTACCGATTCATTGTGTCATTTTATTGATGTGATAATTCGACTTGTGTACAAAAAAGAGAGTAACTAAATGGGAAAATCCCAAGTTTCCATGTGCATGTGACTGGCTAGAAACAGAACCAATAAACCAAAACACGTGCATTAAACGAACACTCCAGTTTATAAACGTGATTCAATCATATTACCCACGATACGGCTTCTCGATGGAAGCCGCCCACGACCTAGTTATGACAGCCCGAGCTGTCAGCTGTCACTTGTCAGTTGCAGGATGCAGTGATACTGCTTTATCGTAAGTAGGTCGATGGACAATAGCGATGTTTTTAGAGACAACTTAACTTCTATCTACTCGTACATGTGAGGGCTTTGTTATATGCTCTTTTGATCTATAAATCTACAGTTATTGTTCGCGATCGATGTATTTTAATGACGGGAGGTAATGAGCCATATTTGGAACATGCCAATACATGTACCAGTTACTTGCTTCCAGTGATGAAGCAAGTATCTGGTAGGTATTGCAATAGCTGCATTGCGTAACTAAATTTAAAAAACGTCGCTACGTCATAAAACCAAGACTTAAAGCGCTGCATAATACGCGCTTCAAGTTATTAAAACTCAGAAAACCCCAAAGAAAATCTTCGGAACCCAGAAACGAAGTCACAATACTCTAGATATTGAAGGTAAAAGAAATCGCGAACGTTTTAAGCCTAAATTTATTACAATAGGGATTTATCATTGCGCCGATCCTCTCCCTAATTGGTACTTTAAGATCTGGTTTCCAGCGAAACGGCAGCCATTATCCTAGATATTTTCTACGTTATTATTTTATCTGTGCTAATATGGGTGACGTTACATTGAAATAATTCTCCTGGAGTCTAGTCTCTCACCAGTAGCCCTACCATCAATTTTAGCGTTGTAGGCTAACTTTCCTCGCTAACGTGTCAAGTACCTAAGAATTTCAAATGTATTATATTATTCGTTCAAGCAAAAGAGAGCTCCAATGTTCAGATTCTTTTGTATGCATCATTGACAGCTTTTGGTGCTGGGCATAAGCCAGGTAACTCTGGTGTACATTCATCTGACGGGTGTTCTGCCGAGAGGCCCAAATTACTCGTAAAGTACTTAAAGTCCTAGAAGAAGACGGCATTTATATGACGACCATAACTTTACCAAAAATCAGAGCTTGAGGGAATAAAAGGAAATCAGGGAGATTGGAAACGACGACACCCTTTGTAAGACCTTTGGTTTAATTGAAAACTTTTGTTGGAGCTTTAAACCTCTATTTTACCTGGAAAAGATTTCTAGATTTCTTTAAAGCGGGGGACAATTGAATGGAATAACTATTACAGTCTGGAATTGAATGGATAAAAATCTAGTTTCTTTAGGTAGGAATAATATTATTTTGATCACTAAAAACGGGATGATGCTTCCAATTCATCAAAACTTTTAGTACATACATACCTAAAGAAAAATTTCTCCAATTGGCTCTTTCCTATATTCTGTGCCTATACACTCTACTTAGTCTATGCATATGACATTATACATATACAATACATTATACATATACATTATACATATACATTATACATATACATTATACATATACATTATACATATACATTATACATATACATTATACATTATACATTATACATATGACATCCAATTTCTTTTTCAGATTTATTCGAAATATTTTCGTACTGTAGGCTATATTTTGTCTCAGTAGCATTATTTAGTACACCCGTGCAAAGCCGGGACGTGCTACTAGTTAAATATACATTTTCAAATGGTATATATATATATATATAAGTTTCTAATTAGCGTAAGTGTGTCAGTAGCATATTTCCACTACCTTGGGTTATACTCGTATCAGCGCCGCCTGCGGTTCAATAATTAAATTACGAGTTTAATTAAATAACTGGATTGTGGGGTGTAAGGTTTCATTGCCTTGCATTATTGGACGTGCGGAGTACAACCAATAAAGAAAGAAAGAAAGAAAGAAAATAATTTATTTAGACACACACACAAATAGGTAGGAATACAGAAGAAGGACTAGATAAACAAATCAAGAAGGTAGATACAAAAGCAAGTAGGTAGATACAGAAAAGAAATAATTAAGTACAAACACACAGACAATAGGTAGAAATGTACCTACTACTACCTAGCCCTTCCTGGGACTACCAGCCGTAGTGTTGTGGCTAAAAAGGCTCAAGATTTTACATTTCATTTAGCTCGGGTTCGATTCCCCGCGGGACAAAATTTGTTTGTATGGTCATTTATGTATGGTCTGCAAATATTTGTCTCTTGTCTGGATGTTTCTAAGTTTAGGTTGTAAGCACAAGCGCTACGAGACAAATGTTTGTTTGTTCTGTAGATATTTGTTCCGTGCCTGTGTGTTTTCTATCCATAACGTGTATGTATTTACAAAAAAAAAGTATCTAAGTATTAGTACTTTATGCGCATATTATAGTAGTAGTCTAAGTATCAGTCATCTGGTTGCCATAACACAAGCATTAAGTTGCTTAGCTTGGGACTAGATGACGCTGTGTGGAATGTCCAAGGATATTAATTTATTTAAAATCTTTTAATCAAATATTTTCATTTTACGGTTGTCTAGAAGAAATCGCCCTGAGCGATAAGACCGCCGCTTGTAGGATACTGTACGTACCTAATTGTACATTTATATTAGTACCACAAATTGTGTCCTCAATAAAGATATTTGCAACCTTCAGATGGAAAGTCTCCCACTTGGCAACAGCTCTGTATCTAAAGAGAGTAATTTCCTCCTCAGCAGCGTTTCCTCGGGGAGGAAGCGATCCTCGGGATGTCGACTTCCTGTCACGACTGACTTGGAAATTGCCAGTTCGCGTGTTAAACTCAATTCGCACCGAAACGACAGCGAGTGCAGTTTGAGCGTCGTATACCCCGTTATTCATAAATATTTGTCAATTTGATAAGGGTTTTAAGTATGTTATTTTCAGTTTTTAAAGCCGTAATTAGTTAAAGTAACTTTACTAGACCTTACTTTGGTCTAGTAAAGTTACTAATAAGACAGGAGGTACCTACTTACTTACATCATGATTACTATAATATGCGTCTAGCTAGAGCGCTTTAAAATGCTCTCGGTGGTTACGGTCGCTTTTGGACACTTGCGTTTTAAATTATCTCAAATGATGAAAACCATCATACCTTTGAAGGAAGGTGATGATAAAGATAAAGCTTTAAAATTATGACACTAATATACGTACTGCTCGCCGCTTCGGTGTGTATTGAGCCTTAGACTGAATAACCTACATAGTGATAGGATTTCATCTAATTAAAGGATGTTTCTGTAACAAGGTCCCATCCCAAGCAAACCCAATTTTAAGACGCATTAGCGTCAATTGTTAGCGGGATCTTTGAGCGTGATTTTGACCCACTTCAAAACGTCGGATTTAATTGTAACTTTGTACATACAAGAGTTGACGATGATAAGATGATGATAATTTTATTAAAAAAACGGCTACTACGACATACGAAGGCAGAACTAAAAAATCTTTCTAAAGTTTTTAAAATTATCTTAAATTAACCCGCGGTTAGTCAGTCCTACACTATATTCACCATAGTCTTTCCGTGGTATTTCCTGTGGATACGGCTTGTAGTCTACGTGGTCTAAAAACTCCATCGTCTGAGTTGGCCCTCATACAAACTTACTTTAAGTTTAATAGAAAATTGGTGAAAAATATGTTTGGGTGTAGTATAACTCCATTGATGTAAATGTATTGTTTCAGGACGGAGACGTGATAGAATTATGTCAAGTAAGCGACATCCGAGCCGGGGGTGTTCCCAAGGTAAGAAATAAATGATCAATTAATTATTAGAAACGTGTGGCGCAGTGGGTAAAGACCCAATGCGAAGAGGTTGCGGGTCCGATCCCCGCTGCTGGACAGATGTTTGTATGATCTGCAAATATTTGCCTAGTGTATAACAAATATAAATTTAAAAAGAAGAGATAATTTAAATATTTTTAAGAGACGATCTCGACTCTTTTGAGAGAGACTGGTACGAAGTCTCAAAGGACAGAGATGGTTGGAGAAAATTGGTGGAGACCTTTGCCCAGCAGTGGGACAACATAGGTTAGCAAAAAAAAAACAAATTTATGGCTATAAATTTACAATTATATTATTTTTTTTATAATAATACCATCCGATTACAATAACACAAAGTTACTTAGCTTAGAACTTATATTTGCTAAACTGAGCATATTAGCAAATATAGTAAAAGGCAATTATTTTTATAACCAAAGTATTACCTGTATTACCAGGGCACATTAGGTAGGTACTTACCAGTTAGGTAAGTTACAATCACGCACTGTAGATGACAGTTCATCGGTTAAAATAAAATGAAAAATCTTTTTAAAAGGCCCTGCTACCCCCATTGTACGTCAATAGCAACCCCAAGACACGCCTACGACAGATATTTACTGTGGCTGTGACGTCATCGCGCTTAATTTACCAGGAAATTCCCCGACAGTAATTTTGTACTGGTTTAGACAGGTTGTTAAAGACTATTATTTTTCAAGCGCTTGTTCCACTGTCTAATAGAAGTTAGTCTCTTAAGTAGCTACTTAAGAGACCTAACTTCTATTAACAGCTACTTGAGAACTGTTAAAAGTCCAAAGTTATTGAATCACTTGTACAATACCTACTTTCAAAAACATTACAACAATATACATCACACTAATAAGTATGTAGGGTGTTATGGTGTATGTTACTCTTTAACGCTCAAACGGCTTTACGAAGCTTAGTCCCGAATTAACACATAACCTACTTTAGATCCCGGAACTATTTAATCTACCACCGGGGGGTGTTGCTAGTATTTAATAGATAAATAAACGATTTTCCTTTTCTGTTTATCAGGATTCGAAGCTAAGCACCAACTTGTACAACAAACATGGCGAGAGTTTGGAAGACAAGTCCTTAACGATATGCAGCGGGACAGACTACATCAACATCAACTACCAGCACGTCGTCTGTCCTGATGCTGCCACTGCAAAGGTCAGATATTACATCATAACCTTTTTCAGCCTATATTTTTCTTCTTCCAATGGTATAGGGACTCGGAAAGTCTATCGGTTCAATTTTGTTAGAAGTCGGAAAGCATTGAAACATTACTACCAGTCAGTAAGACTATGACAGTGAATCAAATTAGACTGAAGGATTTCGTTTTGTGACTTTTATTTTAAACAATTCTTTGTTTTCCCTAATGCTTAACTAACTGTTCCCTATTCATAATGTGACTCCAAGTCCTCTAAATAAAAGATTTTAAATAAATAAAAATAAACTGTTCATTTTGTTAAAAAAGCTAGTAAATAAAAACATCCCAATTTAACAATACAATCTTAATACCCAAGGTGTGGTTACAAGGGCTGCGAAAGATCACACACAACGTGAAGGCCAACAATGTGTGCCCAATGACGTGCCTCAAGAAGCAGTAAGTTTTGACGATGCATGCTGCATGGCTTTGGTTCTGGTTATTGTGCATGTTGTTGCAAACTTTCAGCTTTATCTCTGTACTATAATACGTTTAGGTTATCAGGAGTGTTACTCATAATGACGCTTTTACTTACTTCATTGACTCGACCCGAGTTTTGGCCACCGATACGAGAAATCGCCATTTACTTCAAACTTCTTGCCAATGCTTTTACCGTTAACATTGTTTTGTAAGTCTTGTTTACAAATTGCAAATTTAAAGCATGTTCGTTTAAGATGTTTGAGTTGTCGAGTTATTAATTAAGCTGGCGACTGACTTAAAATATCTTTGTAATCGTGCAGAACGTTGCAATTGCATCGAATGTGATACTTCTACAGTTCAGTTTAGAAGTTACCTATTTTACGTTTTATAAAGCCAAAATTATATCAGTCGAGGAGAGCTTTAGGTTAGTTTGACACATTACATTGACCTGTGCATGCTTACGGTTGTTGTCCGACCCGAGGAAGGGCCACCATTATCTGAAATCTGAGAAGCTAATGGAGTGTACGGTTTTTTTCCCGTCGTCCCATTAGTTATGTGACAAACGCGACATTAGATTACTTAAGTTCTGATGTTCGTACTTTATTCGATCACTTTCTGGCACATTCGTGTAATATTTTATGAAATGACTTGTGAACTTATTAAGTCTCCAACTCGAGAAGTTCGTAAAAGTTTTAATGGAAAAAACGACAAAGTGATTTATGGTTGGCGCGTTTATTAACCCAAATGGTAGTGTACTGATACTAATCAACAAAGGTTATGAATCTCGCTCTATGTTCTATCTAAACTTTATAATTTAGTTTTGCACGTTGCATTTGAGATGACAATTCAATTTGCATGAGTTTATTGCGTGCACGTTTATCGTTTCGTTCGTATGCTTTTTGCCAAAGGTTTGGAAGGAGTGCTTGCGGGGCATCACTCACAACAACAAAATCAACAACGTCTGTGTGAGAACCAACCTTATGAAACAGTACGTAAAGTTCGTTGTTGTATGCTTATTGCTATGGTTGAGTTGTTTTTGCTATATTTTATTTCAATTATCTTTATAACTTTAGTTTTAACGTTAATGAATAGTAGAAGAGCTAGTGTAATAGACCCGGGAGGCGCTAATTATAAGAAAATGTGCTGTTGATATAGGTAACTTTTACAATTTTCAGGTGTTGTCTTGTAAAATGTATAAAGTACTTATGCTTATATTAAAACTTTTATCACCAACTAAAACTTTCAAAACGCACCTTGTTAATCTAAAAGTTAACTGCAACTAGCTAGTAAAAGTCTTGGCTTTATTGCTTATTCATATCGTAGTTTAGTAAAATATAGCTAAACCTAATTTTATGACTACACAATCGCATTAGTTATTCGTGTTTTGCAAGAACTTTGGAAATTAAATCCATCAGAAGCATATGCTCAGCATCTCAGGAAACTTAATAACGTCATGACGAAAGTAAAGTCGCCACAGATTGTGCAAGTTCCAGTCGTAACTACTAGCTAGTGGGAAATTCCGTGTTCTTGAACTTAAGAGTTTTTCTTTGTTTAAAAGGAAAATTTTATTTTCCACTGTTCATGTTGTTTTTATTTAAGCAATAGCGGGAAAATATTTTTATAAAAACACAATTGGACTCCTGATTAAAGAGAAAGATGTCCTAAAAAATTTGATGATTAAAGAATGTAGAATACATTTTGTGAGGATCTTTTATTTTTTTTATTTTGTAGCATTAAAGAACTTATTTTTGATTTACAATTTTGCAACTTTATAAACTTCACAATTACTCAAGCCAGTATCCATCTTCCATCGAATATTATGAAAGCGTCTATACCACATCTTCAGTATAAAGGCATGTAATGGAGTGTCTCGTTTCCCGGATATTTAATACTAAGGAGTTTAGTAGATACGTTACTACAGAGGGACATAATAATACGCTTTCTAAAACCTTGTTATGACAGAATATAATAAACACAAAAACTCCTCAAGGCCTTTCTAAGGAACAACTAGATAAGGGAAGAAAAGCAACGTTCTGAGTGGTCACAAGTTGGATGGGTGACTGCAAGTGGCATTACCAACCGAACGTTTCCGTGTTTCGGGGGGCCCGTTAAATTGTTAGTCCCGGCTTTTTAAGTCGTTAAGCCATGACCTTTAGGCGGACTAAAATCTCCGTCACCAGAGTTGGCCATACGAATGAACGAACGGTTAATGAATCTTAATTGTCTGGTAGCTAGAAATTGTGATCATGTATGTTTTTTCACGTTTGCGGACCACAGCAATGGCGCTCGCTGGCTCGTTGCCAGGGGCTTTGTGTACTTGACAGAAATATTGCTTGGAAAGCTGTTGCTAAAGGTTGCACGGGAGATAAATTTCAAAGTATGAGGTCAAGTTTCACACGTAAGACTGGTATCAATGCCAGATGAGGAACGATAGTGCCAGTTGCAGTTTTAATAAAGACCTAAGACTGTGGTGAAGCTCCCGTTCCCTTTTAAATACATAGATCAAAAATAGCATATGCGTTTATTTAGGATATAAACTTAGTGCTAAATTTCATTAAAAATGTCTAGCTGTTTGAGCGTGAAGGAACAAACATTTACACACTTATACAAACTTTTAGCTTTATAATAGTTTAAAAATATTTAAAAAATTTGTTTCCGATTTGTTATCATAGTCTCTATGACTTATTTGGAGACAGCCTATCCAAACTCTACATTTGACTTCCCATTCCAGTACAAAATTGAAACCAACCTAAAAGCTAAAAACAGAGCTTTCCACAACTCACATTCTAAACAATGAACCAACAGTCGGGTAAGTAGCATTCAGTGTTTGCTAAAATATTTCCAGTTCCCTCGGTAAATACGGCGATGGCCATAGAGCGGTTTCAACCAACTTCGCAACACAAACAACCCTTTAGCATAGTGCAAACAGCTCTGAAAGTGGTTTCGAAAATGCGACCAAAGGTTCCACTATTTCGGGCGCTATATTATCAAGCGCTATGGGTGACATAAAAGAACACCATACACTTTGGTAAGGTATAAGACCAGTCTTGAAAGGAAGAAAGAAAGAAAAATGTGTTTATTTCTGTAGAACCTCAAGGATCACTTAAAAATGTACAGTATTATAAGCTAGGTAACTCTATTGAATTAAATAAAGCTTTATTATTATTATTATATTATTATTATTATTAACTCTATTGCCTTATCCAACGCAACTCCCTACACCAGAGAAAGCATCAGGCAAGAACCTGGTGGTGTGGCCCTAGCTTTTTTTTAAAGCGATCCCTTTACAATCTCAATAGTCAAGCTTCAGTGAGCACAAATATCTATTTTAATTTAGTTTCTATCAAAACACAGTTGTTTTCAAAGTTTGCACTAGAGTATAATCTTATCATCCCATTTGGCTTTTCTGAATGCGGTGCGAAATATGCAGCTTGCATTTGGCTTCACGATGCTGTTTTAAATTCAATATTCTGCACGAAGATTTTCATACAATCTAGGGTTTTAGCTACTTTTCTGAATTTCTGAAAGAATACAAACCAGATGAAAACTGTATAGTAATGTTTATTTTTTAGATTTGTGTATGTACACATGTGTATGTATGTATATGTAAATAAGCAAGTAAAGGAAATATCTACAAGAGACGGTCAGTCTCTTTTGTAGTTTTAACAATAGGTACCTATTGTAACATAATATATATATTATATATAATATTAAACATAATATAATATTGTAACAAATAGGTACCTATGTATTTAGCAAAATCTCTTTATCACCACCACTCAATCAGCACATCGATTGTGTCATTGATTGAGTAGTGTAAAACGGAAAACGGAACCCGTTTTACACTACTTTTGACTTGTCCACAACATCACACAAGTCAAATTATTTTGCTACAATCGCTTATGATTTCGATGACTATAAGACACGTGGTCAGAAGTGACAAATCAGTAGATTAGCGATGATAGTAAGGAATTGATGCTATACCAGGCTAATATACGCAAAGAGCTTATAACCTATTTATGATATACTTCATGACGGCCGTTTCAAGAGCTAGGTTTCACAGCAAGTACTAGTTTCCTAGGTCAGTACCTAATAAAATAGCAATAGCGTCTAGGCGCCCTAGTTTCTGTGGAAACTGCTTAACATTCTGTGGCCTAGCTACTCCCACAGGATCAACAAACTGGCCGCTGGAAATGAGCTTGAATTAGCATACTTGGAAATGAGCTTGTGGAATAATAATGGCATAAACTTCCTTTGAAATTGTGTTTCAATCGTGTGTCTCATGATGGCGTTCTCCTGTGAGCAAGTGGCCAACTCTGGTGAATGAGTTTTTAGGCCGCCTAAAGGCCTACGTCATGGCTTAACGACTTTAAAAGCCGGGGACAACAATTTAACGTGCCCTCTGACCGTGCGCTCAGTTGATAATGCCACTTGCGGTCACCCATCCAAGTTGTGACCGCTCAGAGCGTTGCTTAACTTCGATGATCTATCAAGACCGTCTTCAAACTTCGCCACGAGCGCTTCATGATGGCGTAGCTTGCGTGGACGGTAGTTAATCGACATTCTTACAGGATACAATTTGGATAGGTGACCATCAACTTAACACTTACGTACCTTGCGAATGATGCTCACGGTGGGTACCTACAGTAAAAACTGAATGTAAAACGTACCTACATTCAGTTCTAGTACTATAATCTTATAAATAAATAAATAAATATCCTTGGACATTCCACACAGCGTCATCTAGTCCCAAGCTAAACAACTTAATGCTTGTGTTATGGTAACCAGATGACTGATATAATACTTAGATACATTTTTTTTGTAAATACATACATATTATAGATAGAAAACACCCAGACACAAAACAAATATCTGCAGAACATGCAAACATTTGTCCCGTAGCGGGGATCGAACCCGCAACCTCTGCATCTCAGCTGGGCGTTAACACAACTGCGCCACAGAGGTCGTCTTAATCTTAACTTTTATCAAATTGTCGGATCCGGATCGTGTGAATCAGTGTGTTGATAAAGTTTTGAACATACTAATGAAAATGTAACAAAATTATACAATTTTCACGGGAAATGTAAATCCAGAAAGTGCTACGAGAGTGCTACGAAACTCGTAGCATTGGAAATGAGCTTGCATGAAATAAACATTTATTTTACTTAAAATTCAAAATTACACACTGGAAGTTGTTATTCTACAGACTCCAACCGACAAACATAAAATCGTTAAAATTACTTTTAGTATTTTTCAATTTTTTTATAAAAAATACATTAAATAATACAGTTTACAAAAAAAAGCCGTGTTGACTAGTGGATTGAAAGAAAGAAAGAAGAAAGAAAGAAAAGATGCGCTTTACCACGAGTTTTAAACGGCGAAGGAAAAAACATTGTGTTTCCTGTAGATAGATAAAAATGGGCCGGATAATCTGAGAGGATGGTAGCTGCTTTTTGACAGATAACAACGTTGCTATGGCGACAGTCCTACGGCAATCCGTAAGTTAGTTAATAGCACAAGCACAGAATGCACGTTTCAAACCAGGAGATCGATTCTTGAACACATTTAAAACATGACATGGTAAGAGATTGCACGTTATCTAGCTTTTGTTTTCTGAAATCCATAGATTTTTTCAAAATAAGAACGCCGAGACGTGCCGCGTTAAGACATGGTTATTTCGAGAATAAGGGGGCTGGGTTTAATCATTAAAGCAACTTATTATTAACCGTGTAAACTAACTTCGTTCCGTGCATTTTGTATGAACGTTCGAGTACCCAGTTGATCGAGCCAGACGCATATAAAATGCAAGGAACGTGTATTATTCATGCGGGCTACGGATGGCTTGGCTTGCCTTCGATTGATCCTAAATACTGAAACGGGATGTAAAGCATTCATTGAATCTGTTAATAAGTTCCACTTAGTATAAAGTGGGTGATAGACGTACGAACTTAAAGTGTGCTTAAAATACGCGGTTTTTAGCGTCGCGAATGTACTTTGCAATCTCGCAATCTCTTACCACCATGAACTGCATGATGACGTGTAAAGGAGTTTACCAATAAATGACTATTATTGACTATTATTGACTGCTTATATAAAAAAAATGAAATATGATCACGACTGTATCCCAGGGAGCGGTAGACAAATCTTTATGTAATCCTTTAGATTCTTTGAAGATTTCTAACGGGGTAGTCAAGAGGTATGTCCAAATACATATTAGGTACATATCCACATTTTGCTTATTTACATGTCTTATTATAACTCTCATAAAAGCAAAATTCATTCCTAAATCCAGACCCTTAATCTTTGAGCTCCACTAATCACCACTTCTTTCCAGTTGGATGCGCCTCTGCTTCCTCACGGACCCTCGAGGCAAGGTCCCCGTGAAGGTGGTAGCCAGGACCTTCGCGTCAGGGAAGACTGAGAAGCTGGTGTACCAGTGCCTTTCGGAGCTGGGTCTGCCTTCGGGGAAGAATGAGGCAATGGAAAAGGAGGCCTTCACGTTCGACAAGTTCTACGCGCTGTACCACAAGATATGTCCGAGAAATGATATTGAGGAGCTTTTTAGATCTATGTAAGTAAGATGTTTCGATCTATCTAGGTACTTGTGTGAAATTGAAATTGTGAGAGCTATCAATAAGGTCCTAATGACTTTTCGACTAAAATGAAATATGATCACGACCTAGACATTTCTTTCAGAACGGCCTAGTTCGTTTCCATGAGCTTAGAATAAGAAGTCGAGGTAATAATCCACTTGAAAAACACGGCTTAAATATCTTCATCATCATCATCATCCATCAGCCCGACTTTAACTACTAATTCCACAGATTACATAAGTAGAGATACCTCAACTCGAACATTGAAATCATTCCTATTTTTCTTCGGTCAACGCCGCAGCGTCACCTAGGATGCCGCAAAAATCAAACACAAAAAAATAGCCCCGAAGAAAAATAGGACTGATTTCAATGTTCAAGTTGAGGTACCAGTGCTAATACCTACATATCTTAATCTTACACCTTCCAGCACACAAGGCAAGTCAGACCGCATAAACCTCGATCAGTTCGTGAACTTCATGAACGACAAGCAACGCGACCCGCGTCTCAACGAGATCCTCTACCCGCTGTACGATGAGAAGCGAGCGGCGGAGATCATCACCACGTACGAACAGGAGGAGGAAGCCAGGACTGCTAGTAAGTTGTTATACTAGCAGCATAATAGTTTGAATGTGAGTTTGGAAGGATGTTGCATACTTACCCCATTATGCATATTCGACCTTAAACCTGTATTAAACCTGTATTAGCTAAAACGCATATTAAATCTGTTGCTATCTCTTTTCGTTGACATATGGGTGACAAGAAAAAAACGTTCTTAAAACCTGTATTAAATTGTCAAGTTTTTATGAATAAGACCCTTAGCAACGGTAAATTTTAAGTTAGTTTTGAGAAATAAAAAAAAATAAAAAATACTAGCAGCACGTCCCGAAGCTAGCGGGATAAAATATAGCCTATAACCACCCGAACAGTCCGTTCTACACACCCGTGAAAAAAATTTTGAAATCGGTTGAGTAGTTTTGGAGATTACCTCCGTCAAACAAACAAACAAACAAATTTTACCTCTTTATAATATTAGTATAGATATAGACTAGCAGCACGTACCGGGATAAAATGTAGCCTATATCCCGACAGTCGATTCTACACATCGGTGAAAGAATTTTCTGAAATCA
Source organism: Xanthorhoe spadicearia (assembly GCA_947086425.1). Classification (NCBI taxonomy): domain Eukaryota; kingdom Metazoa; phylum Arthropoda; class Insecta; order Lepidoptera; family Geometridae; genus Xanthorhoe; species Xanthorhoe spadicearia. The sequence continues at coordinate 914,609 of OX352208.1, forward strand.
AATCAAATTGAAATCAAATTAGTTTTGGAGATAACTTCCGTCAAACAAACAAACAAACATTACCTCTTTGTACCAGTGGGACGCTACAGGCTCGTAATAATACTCTATGCTCACCTCTCGTTCTAACAAAGACAACCAAAGACCTTCACGTGGCCATCAACTCAAACTGAACCGTGACACCACCATCCAACTTGCTGCACATCACTTCTTCAGCAACAGGGTGGTCCACAATTGGAATGCACTACCAGAAGACGTTGTGACAGCTCCTTCTACCAACGCGTTCAAAAACAGGCTCGACAACTGGCTACGAAATAACAAATCAGTGCTCAAAAAGATTAACGATACATAACTAAAAAGACTATTCCAACACTGTGTGATATAGACATACCAGCAGTAGCTGCTCGTCTATCATCGTTAAATAAATAAATAAATAAATAACAAGTCTGTTCTCACCAATTCCAGAATGCATGACAAAAGACGGTCTGATCCGCTACCTAATGTCAGACGAGAACGCACCCGTGTTCTTGGATCGTCTGGACCAGTATATGGAGATGGACCAGCCTCTAGCCCACTACTACATCAACTCCTCGCATAACACGTATCTATCGGGGCGCCAGTTTGGAGGGAAGAGCTCTGTGGAGATGTATAGACAGGTTCTTCTTGCTGGATGCAGGTAATCTAATACAGACAATAGCGAATAGAAATATGCTATCCTACTTCCTATCCTTCCTATCCTATCCTATCCTACTTCCTACTAATATTATAAATGTGAAAGTTTGTGAGAATGTATGTATGTTTGTTATTCTTTCACGCAAAAACGGCTGGACCGATTTGGTTGAAATTTGGTTTGTAGATACCCTGGATTAACACATATCTAGGCTTTTTATCCTTTTTATCCCGATATTCCCGCAGGAACGAGACTTACGCGTGTGAAACCGCGGGGCGCAGCTAGTAACAATATATTAAAATCAAACACAAAAATAGCCCGAAGAAAAAATAACAATGTTCGAGATGAGGTATCTGTCTAATGTAGGTAATCTGTGCTAAAACCAACCTTTCCACAGATGCGTAGAACTCGACTGCTGGGACGGTAAAGGTGAAGACGAGGAACCAATCATAACTCACGGAATGGCGATGTGTACCGACATTCTCTTCAAAGACGTGATATACGCGTTACGTGATACTGCATTCGTGACGTCAGACTGTCCCGTGATATTATCATTCGAGAACCACTGCTGCAAGGCTCAACAGTACAAATTGGCAAAGTACTGTGATGATATATTGGGAGATTTGCTGCTGACGCAACAGTTGCCTGAGCATCCCGTAAGTTATTTTTTCTCTATAAATTAAGTAGATATTAGAACCACTGCTGCAAGGCTCAACAGTACAAGCTAGCGAAGTACTGTGATGATATCTTGGGAGATTTGCTGCTGACGCAACAGTTGCCTGAGCATCCCGTAAGTTTTTTTCTCTAGGAATTAGATATCAAATATGACGTGATATACGCGTTACGTGATACCGCCTTCGTGACGTCAGACTGTCCCGTGATATTATCATTCGAGAACCACTGCTGCAAGGCTCAACAGTACAAGCTGGCGAAGTACTGTGATGATATATTGGGAGATTTGCTGCTGACGCAACAGTTGCCTGAGCATCCCGTAAGTTTTTTTATAGAAATTAGATATCAAGTATGACGTGATATACGCTCTGCGTGATACAGCATTCGTGACGTCAGACTGTCCCGTGATATTATCATTCGAGAATCACTGCTGCAAGGCTCAACAGTACAAGCTTGCAAAGTACTGTGATGATATCTTGGGGGATTTGCTGCTGACGCAACAGTTGCCTGAGCATCCCGTAAGTTTTTATCTCTAGAAATTAGATAAATTAAGGCATCTGCATAAGGAGATGGTACAGTGTAAGAAGGCTAAATTGTTGACGATTGTGCGACTCACGAGTACCTAAACCACCCTCTTAGATTTACTGACCATGTTGATAGGTAATTTATGGGCCGGACTAATGCCCGGAACTCAGCCACTTCTATACTAATATTATAAAGAGGTAAAATTTGTTTGTTTGTTTGCCGATTTAAACCGATTACCGATTTCAAAAATTATTTCACGGTTGTGTAGAATGGACTATCCGGGTGGCTCCAGGCTATATTTATCCCGGTAGCTTCATTAGTACACCCATGCGAAGCCGGGACGTGCTGCTAGTAAACTATATATCTCTTAAGAACTTGATCACGTATCTCTGTTCCAGTTGGAGCCAGGAGTCCCCCTGCCGCCGCCATCAGCTCTGAAGCGCAAGATCCTGATCAAGAACAAGCGTCTGAAGCCGGAGGTGGAGCGTCAGGAGTTGGAACTGTTCCGTCAGGGACAGTTCGTGATAGAGGACGAGGTGAAGGAAGATGCCACTGCTGTCGCCATCCCGGATAAGAAGGTAAATTAGTTTTTACCGGATAAGAAGGTAACTTAGTATAATAAACCAGCTACATATAATGCTGGTCGATTCTCGACGACTTTCAAAACATGACGCGGTAAGAGCACGTTATCTAGCTTTTGTTTTTTTGAAAAACATAGCATTTTTAAAATAACAACGCCGTGACGGTTTGTTTTGTACCAAACATACCCACAACTTCAATCAGCTTTCCATCCTCAAAGGTTTGCTGGAAGAAAACTCGATCTTTTAGTGTTAAGCTCGCCTTTGTACATGCCTTTTTTATTCTGTTTTCAAATGTAATTTTTATTTTGTGTACAATCCATCCATACTAATATAATAAAAGGGAAAGTGTGTGTGTCTATCTGTCTGTTTGTCCGTCTTTCACGGCAAAACGGGGCGACGAATTGACGTGATTTTGTGTGGTGATAGTTGAAGGGATTGAGAGTTACATAGGCTACCTTTTTCCCGATATTCCCGCGGGAACGGGACTTACGCGGGAGGAACCGCGGGGCGCAGCTAGTGTGTAATAGTTTGATTACTATCTTCCAGCCCGAGGAGATAGTAGCGGAAGCGGCAAAAAACTTTAGTTCAGCAACTCGCCTCTAGGTGGCATGCAATAGCTTTACCGCGGCAGTCCCTGAGTGCCACACGTCTTTTTTTTATCTGAGCGCTTCCGTGCTTCGGAGGGCCAGGGCACTATTTTTAAAGTCGTAGTTTAGGCAGAAACCTTTGCCTATCAGTGGGACAACATAGGTTATAAAAAAAAGTTTAGGCGGTCTAAAAACTCCGTCATCAGAGTTGGCCACTTGCTCATACGAACGAACGAACTTTATATGTTGTTTTTTTTGTAATAGTTTGATTATGATCTTCCAGCCGGAGGAGATAGTAGCGGAAGCGGCAGTGGCGGGCGACGACGCGCCTCCCCCCGTCGCCTACACCGGCTCCACCACCAACGTGCACCCGTGGCTCTCATCCATGGTCAACTACGCGCAGCCCATCAAGTTCCAGGGCTTTGAGGAGGCTGAGAGTAAGGCTCTTTCTAACATAGCGGCTGTGTGATCTAACTGTCTCTTTCTTACACGTCATGTCTGTAATAGTGGGTACACACGTACGTTCTTGCTCGATAAACTTGCTCGATCTCGAGCAAGTACGAACGTGTGTACCATGCAAGTCTCAAGACAAATGCTCGAAGCCAACCAAAATGTTCGATTCGAACAAGATTCAAACGTTCATAATTCTTGCTCGATGTTCGATGAAAAAATGTTTGTACGTGTAGCCGCGAAGTCGAGCATGTTAGTCGTGATTGATATTTATGTGAAGAGGGTACGAGTGCGCTGTTAAAATGTTGAACTTTCGTTCATTTTCTCGGGAATTTGTGGAACAATTTATAAATATGTATCATAACCTCATAAATTGCATTACAGGTTTCAGGTATAATTATTGAGCTCAGGGCGTGTTTTGAAATAATTGCGCTGTATAATTATTCGTAAATAGTTACAAAACTGTTCAGGTTCTAACTCTTTTATCAAATTAACATCATAACATGACTGTGGCGTTCTCTTCTTTGTAACATAGTATTATTTTATCTGTGCATTGGCCTAATCCTGAATCGTCCATTGCTCGAAGAGTTTCAACGCGCACTAAACATTTTCTTCGAGCAAGCTTTTACATGTAGACGCAGGGTCGAGCATGTTTGTAGATAGTCATGCTCGAATAAAACATGCTTATCGAGCAAGAACGTACGTGTGTACCCACCATAAGAAACCAAATGCCGTTATAAAGCAGTGTAATCACCAGTGTAATGTATACTGTATCAAGTGAGTACTTACGAGGACGAGCCGTTCGCGAGCTTACATCGCTCACTTGAGGACCAATGTTTTGTCTTTTTCTATCGCGGATTCGCGGCGTCCGAAATCTAGTATCTGTTTAAATCTCTCTATCGAGGCGTCTCTTTCTTTCACATCGACCAAACAATTCCAAAGCTTTAGCTTGAGAGTATAAGTATGAGCAAAATGAAATTGTTTTCTCATCTTTCCAGAGAAGAACATCTACCACAACATGTCATCGTTCGCGGAGACGACCGGCATGAACTATCTCAAGCAGCAGGCTATAGACTTCGTGAACTACAACAAGCGGCAGATGTCGCGGATCTACCCTAAAGGAACCCGCGCTGACTCATCTAACTACATGCCTCAGGTAAAAACGCTCACACATGGGATAAACTGGTCTGTGCACATGGGTGTGCCATGTGCATAGCCAGCGATAACTCCGTGAAACGGGTCATTTTCAGATCAATTATTCAATTATCTATTTCTATAAATTATCATTAAGTACAGATATAGGTATAGGTACAACACACAAAGCGATAATTTAAGTATTGAGGTCTTAGGAAACTTAAAATTAACTTAACATTAACAGGAACATTAGGTAACACAGTTTAACATAGAAAATAAAAAGAGTAGGCCTCAAGAGTCATTACTTTAACTTCATACCGCTAACATTGTTCAAATCTTACTGAATAGATGCATAAGTCTATGTTTCTGCTATCTCCAGATCAATTTCTCCAACATAATACATTCTCTCTCCAGGTGTTCTGGAACGCGGGTTGTCAGATGGTCTCCCTTAACTTCCAAACGTCCGACCTGCCGATGCAGTTAAACCAGGGCAAGTTCGAATACAACGGCAACTGCGGGTACCTACTGAAGCCGGACTTCATGCGGCGCGCGGATCGATCCTTCGATCCCTTCGCGGACGCGCCGGTAGATGGCGTCATCGCGGCACAGTGCTCTGTGCAGGTTAGTACAAGAATCACTTTATTTATTTATTTATTAAGCTATGGTTTAAGAATATTTATTTCTCATTAAGAATTAACAATAATTCACTTACAGAGAAACATTAATTAAAAGTACTTATATTTAACTTAGCGTAGGTACATGAGTAGGTAGTTATAAAAGTAACTTTAAAAAAAAAAAAAGTGGGTAGAACTTTACCGCGGCAGTCCCCGAGTGCCACACGTCTTTTTTTTTAAATTTATTTACTAGCTGCGCCCCGCGGTTTCACCCGCTTAAGTCCCGTTCCCGCGGGAATACCGGGATCAAAAGTAGCCTATGTGTTAATCCAGGGTATCACCTATCTACATACCAAATTTCAACCAAATCGGTCCAGCCGTTTTTGTAATATTAGTAGGAAGTAGGATAGTAGGATTAGGATAAAAGCAGTTTAAACAAAAACCTATTCTTTCCAGGTGATAGCCGGTCAGTTCTTGTCTGACAAGAAAGTGGGCACATACGTCGAAGTGGACATGTACGGCTTGCCGACCGACACGATCAGAAAAGAGTTCCGAACACGAATGGTGCCGGCTAATGGACTCAATCCGGTATATAATGAGGAACCCTTCCTCTTCAGAAAGGTTAGTTTGGACTTTTTAATGATGGTTTTGAATCGTGATGAGTTCTGTTTGATACATTATTTTCTCAATGGGTAAATTATTAATGAGGGTACTAGCTGCCTCGGTAAACTTATAAAAACCTCGCTCTAAAAATTTATTTATTTAATTATCTATAGTGTCTTTCTTATGTAGGTATGTGTTATAGTTATATATAATCTTATATAAGTTACATTCTAAGCTAGTGTTCACATCTTTGATTCCATAAAATATTATGTTTCTATTAGTGAGAACCTGTTATTGGCTATCTGGAGCTATATTTGCATCTATTACTGTCTATTGTAGCTGTTGGTTTTCCGAACAATAAATAAATAAATAAATAATTTATACCTTCCCTGAACTTCCACAACTACAACTATTTAAAGATTAAAATAGCCAATCGATACGTATATAGCACGTCCCGGCTTTGCATAGGTGTACTAATGAAACTACCGGGATAAAATATAGCCTATAGCCATCCCGACAGCCCATTTTACACATCGGTGAAATAATTTTTGAAATCGGCTGAGTAGATTCGGAGATTACCACCGTGAAACAAACACAAATAAACAAACAAACATAGCTCTTTATAATATTACTAGCTACCCGCCCCGGCGTAGGTGATCATCATCATCATCATCATTCCCAGCCTGTTAGGACCCACTGCTGGGCTAAGCCTCCTTCCCTGAACGCCAAACACTTCTGCCTTGGGCCTTTTGCATTCAGGTAATGTAGACGACGTACCTCGCGAGTCTAGTTTAATAATATAGTGCGGGTAGAAAAATAAATAGTGTGTGCCTCTCTGTTTAGTTAGTAAATAAAATAGAAATACCTGCGTTTGCGCGCGGATGACAGTTCGCTGTGAGAATACGAAACTGACACCGCGATATATTGTCGTGCTCGCGCAAACGCCTATTTTCGAGTTTAAACTTCCAAAAGTGTTATCATTTGATGACGACCTCTGTGGCGCAGTTGGGCGAACGCCCGGCTGAGACGCCGAGGTTGCGGGTTCGATCCCCGCCACGGGACAAATGTTTGTATGTTCTGCAGATAATTGTTCCGTGTCTGGGTGTTTTCTATCTATAATAATGTATGTATTTACAAAAAAAAATGTATCTATGTATTATATCAGTCATCTGGTTACCATAACACAAGCATTAAGTTGCTTAGCTTGGGACAAGATGACGCTGTGTGGAATGTCCAAGGATATTATTATTATTATTATTATTTCACGAATACCTACCACTCCACGCACCTGCCTCCTCTACAGGTAATACATAGGTGATACCCTGGATTATGTCCCCAGGTGGTCCTCCCCGACCTAGCGGTCCTTCGTTTCGGTGTGTACGACGAGAGTGGCAAGCTGCTCGGTCAGCGCATCCTGCCGCTGGACGGGCTGCAGGCCGGCTACAGGCACATCTCGCTGCGGACCGAGGCCAACTTCCCCATGTCCCTGCCCATGCTGTTCTGTAATATCGAGCTGAAGATATACGTGCCTGATGGATTTGAAGGTCAGTGAACTAGAATAGTGACCCATCATCACCGCAATACTCATTGCGTTAACTCAGAATGAAACTAGATGGCGCCACCGGAAAGTTTAGAACGCGCTATCGAAACGTTTCACACAGTGAATAAGGTCTCAGGCCTACGTCAATGCGGTGAGTCCTTAGGTCCAACTCTTGGTAGGGCTAGTGTAATGTAAGATGAGAATTGATGAGATGCTCTTTCTCTTTCTTTTCTCTCGCTCTTTCTTATTTTATATTTTCTTGTAGGTATTAATTAATAGTAGGTATTCGGTAGGTTGAGGTTGTTTAAAATAATTCACGGATCTTATCTTATTACCGTCCGTACACGACCATCTTACTTTTGACGAATTCCCCGCCCCGCGCACCCCCGATAGGTAACTATTGGGAGTATACGACGAGAGTGGCAAGCTGCTCGGTCAGCGCATCCTGCCGCTGGACGGGCTGCAGGCCGGCTACAGGCACATCTCGCTGCGGACCGAGGCCAACTTCCCCATGTCGCTACCCATGCTGTTCTGTAATATAGAGCTGAAGATATACGTGCCTGATGGATTTGAAGGTCAGTGAACTAGAATAGTGACCCATCATCACCGCAATACTCATTGCGTTAACTCAGAATGAAACTAGATGGCGCCACCGGAAAGTTTAGAACGCGCTATCGAAACGTTTCACACAGTGAATAAGGTCTCAGGCCTACGTCAATGCGGTGAGTCCTTAGGTCCAACTCTTGGTAGGGCTAGTGTAATGTAAGATGAGAATTGATGAGATGCTCTTTCTCTTTCTTTTCTCTCGCTCTTTCTTATTTTATATTTTCTTGTAGGTATTAATTAATAGTAGGTATTCGGTAGGTTGAGGTTGTTTAAAATAATTCACGGATCTTATCTTATTACCGTCCGTACACGACCATCTTACTTTTGACGAATTCCCCGCCCCGCGCACCCCCGATAGGTAACTATTGGGAGTATACGACGAGAGTGGCAAGCTGCTCGGTCAGCGCATCCTGCCGCTGGACGGGCTGCAGGCCGGCTACAGGCACATCTCGCTGCGGACCGAGGCCAACTTCCCCATGTCGCTGCCCATGCTGTTCTGTAATATAGAGCTGAAGATATACGTGCCTGATGGATTTGAAGGTCAGTGAACTAGAATAGTGACCCATCATCACCGCAATACTCTTTGTTTTTCGTTCTTTCCATAGCCACTGTTGTTACCGTTCGTTCGACCATCTTTCTTTTGGCGAATCCCCCGCTACAAGAGTTTACTATCCCAATCAACACATACAAAGTAGGTATAGGTAACTATTAGGAGTCTACGACGAGAGTGGCAAGCTGCTCGGTCAGCGCATCCTACCGCTGGACGGGCTGCAGGCCGGCTACAGGCACATCTCGCTGCGGACCGAGGCCAACTTCCCCATGTCGCTGCCCATGCTGTTCTGTAATATAGAACTGAAGATATACGTGCCTGATGGATTTGAAGGTCAGAGGAATAGAATCAACGCATCAAGTTTTGCGTTTACTCAGAATGAAACTAGATGGCGCTGCTGGAAAATTTAGAACGCGCTATCGAAACGTTTCACACAGTGAATAAGGTCTCATGCCTTTCTTGTCTACTCATCAAAGCGGTAAGTGCTTTGCTTAACTTCATCCCGTGATTGGACTGGTGTATTGAAAGCTGAGACGTTCTTTCCTCCACCGTTGATACCGTTCGACCATCTTTCTTTTTACCCCGATAGTATAAGTAACTATTGGAAGTGAACGACGAGAGTGGCAAGCTGCTCGGTCAGCGCATCCTGCCGCTGGACGGGCTGCAGGCCGGCTACAGGCACATCTCGCTGCGGACCGAGGCCAACTTCCCCATGTCGCTGCCCATGCTGTTCTGTAATATAGAGCTGAAGATATACGTGCCTGATGGATTTGAAGGTCAGTGAACTAGAATAATGTAACCCGCAGTTTTGCGTTTACTCAGAATGAAACTAGATGGCGCCACCGGAAAATTTAGAACGCGCTATCGAAACGTTTCACACAGTGAATAAGGTCTCACTTTAAAACGGTAATTACTTAGCTTCAGCCCTTGATTGGACTTGTGTATTGAATGAAAGCTGATGAGACGGTCTTTCCTTAACAACTGTTGTTACCGTACGACCATCTTCCATCTTTCTTTAGGCGAATCCCCCGTGCACCCACCCTCGCTACAATAGCTTATTATCCCAATCACATACATCATACAAACAAAGCATAGGTAAGGTAAACTATTGGAAGTATACGACGAGAGTGGCAAGCTGCTCGGTCAACGCATCCTGCCGCTGGACGGGCTGCAGGCCGGCTACAGGCACATCTCGCTGCGGACCGAGGCCAACTTCCCCATGTCGCTGCCCATGCTGTTCTGTAATATAGAACTCAAGATTTACGTGCCTGATGGATTTGAAGGTCAGATAACTAGTGTAACCCATTCTCGCATACTCAAGTTTTGCGTTTACAAACCACAGTTATGTAATCTATGGCCAAACCCATCGACATAATAACCAGTAAACACCTAATAAAGGGCAAACGTTTTCAGATAACATATACAACAATCCACTCCCACTTACGCTTCCCCCGTTCGACCAATAACGACCGGATTATTGATACAGATTAGTGACCCCTGAACATTTCTGATTTGTCATTTGCCCGTGACCTTGAACGGACCAAACCATTTAATCGGTAACTGGGCTGAGATTATTATAAAAAACATTGTTCCTCAGATTTCATGGCCGCACTGTCAGACCCGCGAGCGTTCATGGGCGCTGCCAAAGAAAGAACCGATAACATGAACAAACTGGGCATCGAGGAGAGTGGGAACGAGAAGAAAGTGCAGATTGAGGAGAAGAAAGAAGGTAAGATAATTCTACTATCCTATCCTACTTCCTACTATCCTATCCTATCCTACTTCCTTCCTACTATCCTACTTATAATATTATAAATGTAAAAGTTTGTGAGAATGTATGTTTGTTATTCTTTCACGCAAAAACGGCTGGACCGATTTGGTTGAAATTTGATATGTAGATAGGTGATACCCTGGATTAACACATAGGCTACTTTTTATCCCGATATTGCCTTGGGAACGGGACTTACGTTACGCGGGTGAAACCGCGGGGCGCAGCTAGTAATATTATAAATGTGACAGTTTGTGAGAATGTATGGATGTATGTTACTCCGTCACGCTGAACTGGGTCGGCTGAAACTTAAAAAATATACAGATCCTTCCTTCCTTTGTATGAGCAAGTGGCCAACTCTGGTGACGGAGTTTTTAGGCCGCCTAAAGGCCTAAACATAGATTATGAGGCACATGCACATGCTACGTTGTATTCGGGTTAAACGCGAACGAAGCTGTGGGCGAGTACCTAAGCTATTACCAAAAAAATTTAAGATTCATTTAAAAATTTGCATTTGTTATTTTTCTTATGAATCATTGGTTTGTTTGTAATCGCAGTAATTCATCTAGACATCACCTACACTGTTGAACAATTTCAAAATAGAAATCATGTTTCCCTGACGCAAATTGTCTAAATTATCTCAAAATATTCAGAACCGTCCATCATTTTATAAATAATGCAACGTATATGAGTGGAGCACCTTGCTGCCTCGAATAGCCGCGGCTGTGTTTATCTGTAGAAAAGGTATTTTTGGACGTATGTGGTGGGTTGGGACAAGTCAGAAGATGTATTAGTGTATTCTTTCAAGGTACTACATAATTTAGTAGAAAAAAACATTACCTATCTTTATTACGCTGTTTTCGCTACATTCAATCGCATAATTTAAATTTGTTATTTTTATTGGTGTAAAAAGCTTTATGTCAGTAGGTACCTAATTAGGTACCTAGCGAATTCGCTATTATCATCTATCTATTCAGACTATTTAAGTGGTTTGTTTGTTTGTTTTTTGACGGAGGTAATCGCCGAAACCACTCAGCCAATTTCAAAAACTATTTCACCTATATGTGTAGAATGGACTGGCATGATGGCCATAGGCTATATTTTATTCCGGTAGTTTCATTAGTACAACCGTTCAAAGCCGGGGCGTGTTGCTAGTTGATATCTTAACTCGCTATCGCTTATGAATTGCACACGTCTTTCCCTTATTCGTTTTATAACTATCTCGGATTGAGTCGCTGTATGATTAGAATCAGTTGGCGGACTGAACTCCTTCTGTGTGTTTGTGATTTAAATAACAGTTATGGATATGAAGAAATGTGCTTGTACTTGCGGTAATTTATTTAATTATATTACCTAATGTATGTATGTATATAAATAAAAACTAACACAAAAGTTCCTAATAATAAATACGTCTACATAAAAATCACCTAAAGACAAAAAATATTTTGGAGTTGTTTGAGTTTTAAAAGTGACCATGATAAAATTTGTTGATATATAAAGTTGTATTAGGAGTTTCTAGTAAAAGTAATGTCTATAGCAATTTAGGCAATTCGCGTCGGGAGTCTTGTTCGTTCCATGTAGGTTCGAAGTAGGCCATTTCGAAGTACCTACTTCCTCTTCCTGCCCTTATCCCACTATGTGGGGTCGGCACAACATGTGTTCTTCCATTTCCCTCTATCAGACGTCATCTCAGCACTCACACATTTCTTATCATGTCATCCCTGACACTATCCACCATCTTTTCCTTTGTCTTCCCCTAATTCGAAGTATCTACTCAGTTTTGAAAAATATTAAAGTGTAATTTACGCACGTTATAATAAAACTAGTAGCACGTCCCGGCTTCGCACGGGTGTACTAATGGAGCTACCGATAAAATATAGCCTATAACCTCCCGGACAGTCCATTCTACACACCCGTGAAAGAATTTTTGAAATCGGTCCAGTAGTTTTGGAGATTACCTCCGTCAAACAAATAAACAAATTTTACCTCTTTATAATATTAGTGTAGAAGTGTAGATATGTAGGTATTACTATTACTTAATTATCCAACAGAGCCTCTAGTGTTCGAACCCATCACCGTAGAATCCCTGCGTCAAGAGAAAGGGTTCCTGAAGACAGGACGCAAGCAACAGAAAGAACTGGAGACGATGAAGAAACGACACGCGAAGGAGAAGGTCGCTATGCAGAAGTCACAGTGCTCGGCGCTAGAGAAGATGATCAAAGGGAAGAAGTAAGTTATATAATAGTAGTTATATAATACTCATACTGTAATTTTGTCCTTATGAAAATAAAAAAGACGTGTGTCACTCGGGGACTGCCGCGGTATGCTATTGCATGCCACCTAGAGGCGAGTTGCTGAAATGACAAGCGTTAGGTTTTTTCGTTAAGGAATTTCTGGATTTTTTGGATATATTTTTCATGTTTTAATTTAATTTTCTTGCGCTTTCCCACTTGGCAGAGACGATCTGTATTTGCTACGATCCTATTAGCTACCTGTTAGCTTAAAGCTCTTTAGCTCTTTTTTTTTCATACTCGCTCTTTACTTTTTTAGATGACCCCTTATTTCTTTACAGCAAAGAGCAACTAAGCAACGACGCAGCCTTCCGCAAGCTGGTGACCGAACAAGCGAGCGCTTGGAGCGAGCTGGTCGCGAAGCATCGCGCCGAGGCGTGGGCTGGGGCGAGGTCGCGGCTTGATGAGCAGAGGGAGTTGCTGAAGAAGATGATGGAGACCACGCAACAAGCACAGATCAAGCAGCTAGAGGCCAAGCATGAGAGGTAACTTAGGGCCTAACACAGTAAGAGAGATTCTCAAGCAACAGTCTCTAGACCTAATGTACCAACTTGAGACAATGAATAAATATGAATATGAATATGAAATTTCTGATGAAGAAGATTTAGGGTAATTTCATTAATTCTTTCACCGATGTATAGAATAGAGCTAACAAATGAACACAGTTTATAATATCGGTATAACCTGTAATAATCCAGTATATAAGCTACCCTTTTACCATGTTTCATTCAAATCCGTTCAGCCGTTTCTGCGTTAAGAAGTGACAAACACAAACTTTATTTTAGTGTGATTTTGTTCAGCCAACAAGCCAAGACTATACAACGTATATATTTCCAGAGACCTGAAGGAGATGAACGCGCGTCAAACCAAGATCTCTCTAGAGACGAGCAAGGAGGTCGCCAACGATAAGACATTGAAGACCAAGCAAGAGAAGGATCGCCGGCTGAGAGAGAAGAAACAGAACAACACCAAGAAGTTCATGGATGAACGCAAGGTTAATATTAACATTTTAGTTATTAGTAGGTGTAAGAGAGTGCTAAAACTAATAGATCACAATTTGGATGGGAGACCGCAAGTGGCATTATCAACTCTGCGCTTCCGTGCTTCGGAGGGCACGTTAAATTGTCGGTCCCGGCTTTTAATAAGTCGTTAAGCCATGACGGAGGCCTTTAGGCGGCCTAAAAACACCGTCACCAGAGTTGGCCACTTGCTCACACGAAAGAAGAAGAAGAACTAATAGATTTTAAGTGGTAAGCTCCACCTTCTATGTTGTCTGCATCAGTCTAGGGGCCATCCCCCATCAACTGACATAATATGAAATAATTAGCACGAATTTCATGACTTTTGGGCCCTCCCTCCGCTTGACAGATGGTTATTTGTGATTTTGAAAATGAACAATTTAAAAAATTTACTCCCTCCCTCCGCTTGACAGATGGTTATTTGTGATTTGAAAATGATCAATTTTCAAAATCCACTAATAAAAATTCACTCAGAAATGGCGGTTAGAAATGTGACGCTACTTAGACCCCCTGCCCCCCTTTTTTGCGACGTTCTTTATGGATAGCCCACTGTCAGCCAGCCATGCTGCTGTCAATTGAATTGTTACAACTATCGAAGAAATTCATTTCATTCCAGACTCAGACCATCAAACAGAACCGCGAGAAGGAAAAGCTGAAGGTGTCCCACGACAAGCAAATGGAGGAACTATCTAAAGATGTCGACAACGTATGTATAAAAACACTAAAACGGGATATTTACCATGATCGGTATTTACGATTACATCGTGAGGAAACGGCGGGTTCAAACGGCTAAATCTGTTGCTATTTTTTTTCATTGGCCTGGGAGTAACAGTAAATAGTAGATTACTACACGAGGAAGAAAGGCAAAGATTTCTTGCTATTCTATATTGCTATTCAGCGTGGCAATGCGGCCAGTGTCTTGGGCACGCTTCCGTCTGGCAGTGGTTTGGATCAGTTGAGCGACCTATAGACCGTTCGCAACGGTCCTAAGGTGGCTCAACTGTATTTTGTACAGTTATTTAAACATGTATTAGTTTAGTTTCTGTAAATAAATGACAATTTGGGGGAGACCTTTGCCCAGCAGTGGGACGAAATAGGTTAATAAAAAAATAAAAAAAATGACAATAAAACAATAATTCTCAGCTGATCGAGATGTACAAGATGGAGGAATCCGAGTTCGACATGACGAGTAAAACGGAGTTCTTTGCATGAAAGTACCCCGACATTGCTCCACTGTTGGAGCAATTGACTTGACAGTGACAGGAGTGACAGTGATCTCTTTACTTAAGGAACAGTGTTAGTTTAAGCCAAAGATGGTTTTAAGTGGACTTGTGTGTGTGAAGTAAAAGCCAGCCAAAGATGGATGGTTTTTAGGTTATTTTTACCTGCTTTGTTTGAGATCAATCTTACAACAGATTTAAATGGTTCCGAAATTATTCATAAGTTATTTTAATTGTTAAAAAAACTGTGTTTTAATATGTTTAAAATCAATGTTGCAACAAATTTAAATATTTTCATAAAATACACTTAAAAAATAATTAAATAAAAAAATATTTATATAAATGAAGTCACTGGTAATTTTTTTTAATTGTTTTAAAATTGGAAATCTTCAACAACGTCAGGAGGCGAGGCATAGACAATGTTAGATGACTATTAATCTGATAATGTACTGTAGTTGTCATTGTGTGATGATGCGCGCTAGTTATAGTAAAAAAGGGTTCATCCATAAAGTACGTAACACGTAAAAAGGGGGGAAGAGGGTAATCTGGTCCAAGGGGCAAAGAGGTCTAAGGGTCTAAGTTTTTTGACGTCATATTTCTAAGGCCCTCTATAAATAGAAAAATATCTGACGTCACTCAGGGGTTTCACAAATATGATCTGCCGTGACAAGAAGGATGAGGGGGGGGTTTAAAAGTTATTAAATGGGTGACGTACCTACTTTATGGGTGGTCTTTAATTATAATTAAAAGCTATAATAGTAAGAATTAATATAGTTATTCATTTAGGGCTACATATTAACCAAACTCTAATCTGAAAACATTTATAGAGAGTCTTATAACTAATTGACTTATAATTGTAAGTTAGGTAGGTACTTTATCGTTTCTTCAGTAACTTTTACTCTACTGAAATTAATGTGTCTTTCTTATTATAATATTAAAGTGTGTATGTCCTAGGAATTGAAGTAGTCATAAGTATTTATACAGTAATAAATTGTACATTCTTACCAAAACTTGATGAAAATGTACCAAAAAGTAGTATAGTGACTTAAAAGTTTTTAAAATACTAATGGTACTGGGCCAAATATTAGAATAATATTTTAAACTTTAAATAGTTGCCAAAACTATTAAAATTTATTTTAATTTACAATTTTATTTTAAACGTGAGATGCTATACGGGTGTTTTGTTTTATTTATTTATTATTATTAGTACTATTTAATGGTTATTCATGACAAAATGTATCCAACACATACCTGCGTACTAGTTTAGTGAATTTATTACTATTTAGTAAATTAAAATCTCAAACTCTATTTGTTTCTATATAATTTAAGGAAGTGTAAACTAATTTAATCTTTCTCTTTTATTAGCAAGTTATATCGGTATAAGTCAGGTATTTTTGCTTTTCAATAAAAAAATATAAAATAAAATAACATTTACGTAGTAGGTAGTAGGTTTTTTAATAACGCTATATCTAGATTTTTATTAGAAATCGCAAGCTTTTAATCATTCCGTTTCTATTCAAGTTTAATTTGCTAGGGCCAATTAGTTGATTTACCTATATATAAAATTATTATTTTATTTATTTATATTTATTCATTTATATTTCATTGATTTATAACAGGGGGAATGGTTAATATAAGGTAGCCCTTTGTAAAATACACACATTAATTGGTAATAACATGAAAAAAATCAGTTATTACATTTAATTAATTCACAGATATAGATTAAATAAAATGTTGCTAGGTATAAGATTGCATTCTAGTCAATTTCATTCAAATTATTTATTTATAATGTCATTTTTCATTCAGTATTAAGGGCATTACATAGAAAATAAGCAGAACAAGTCTTAAATCTCGAATATCTTCCAACAATAAAAAAATAAGTATAATGAAATGAAAAACTACATTTGTATAATTAATTTTAAGATGTGTGTTTTAGAAATAATATTTTATAATTTAAGCTCATATTAAATTTCCATCGAAGAATACATTTTAGACCCTGAATCATTAGTTGAAATAAAATATAGTTTTCAATATAATTTAAAAAGATTTGCTATAATACACAATAACATAAATTATGCAGAAGTTCTATTGTCATATAAATTATAGATTGTCAAGTTTTAATTAAATATTATGTAAGTTATATTAAAAAAAATGATAAAAATATAGTGAGAGTAATATTTAGGTGTGAATATTTATGTAGCTATTCATATATTTCTATTTATTATAGTTATGAATCAATTAAATTTTCAAATTGGAATTGCACTTATTTAAATGTGGAATAATTAAATTATTCAATTATATTTTCATTTTTAGATGTAATTATAATTTGAAATGTAACGAAATTATAATCTTTGGAATGTGATATGGTTATTCTTGAATTGGCCTATAATTGGTCCCTTCTATTTATATATTGGATGTACGAATATTAACGTAGTTAGAAATTATTTTAAATTTTCTGTAGTTAATTATAATGATTGTATGACAAAATCTTTCTTTCTATTGCACTTAGCACATTATTTCTATATTATTATTGCACTTAATCGCGGCAAAATATCCTAAATTTTGACTTTATTACAGTTATAACAGATTTAGTATAAGATGTGGATTGGAAAAGTAAAGCATATATTCTAAACTCATTGTATGGAAAATTATTTAGACATGTCGTTCTAAAGAACTATGTAGCAAAACTTAATCAAAATATATCCAGTACTTAATCTAAAATCATGGGACAACAGTGGTCTATGTTTACCTCATGCCCCAAAAATGTTATAATTATAAATGAAATAATTTATAAATGTTATTCATTATTAAATGAATTGATTACATTATGATTATAACTGTAGTTTTATAACCATAACCATTAGACTTTACAAATTATTGACTTGATATTTTTTTATCAAAATTGCATAACTATTTTATGACTTTAAATATAAATATTAAATTGTTTCCTATAAAATATTGAAATATTTGAAGAGTGTCCTGTCCAATAGTAAATAAAAACACAATGTTTCCAAAGATTTGTTTATTGTTTAATTACAGTAACTAAATTATATCAATTAAAACAATGGTGTGTATTATTTACCCTATTCTATTTACAAATTAACTAAAAACTTTTACTTGCTTGATTTCATACTGCGGATCTTTTTCCTTTCCTTGTATAGACTTTCCTGTTGAACTGAAACAAGTAGAGCATTGTCACAATAAGTTTTCTGATAAAAACAATCCAATCTAATCGTTAGGAAACCCTCGGCTAGTCAGCCCCACACTTATTGACCACTAGCTGCGCCCCGCGGTTTCACCCGCGTAAGACCCGTTCCCGCGGGAATATCGGGATAAAAAGTAGCCTATGTGTTAATCCAGGGCATCACCTATCTACATACCAAATTTCAACAAAATCGGAACAGCCGTTTTTGGGTGAAAGAATAACAAACATACATACATTCTCACAAACTTTCACATTTATAATATTATATTATATTATATTATATATATTATATAGTAGGATAGTAGGATTGTCTTTCCTGTGGATAGGGTTAGCTAAGCTGAGAGGATGAGTTAGGTGCTAGGCAAGCCTATTCTCAACAATGTCCCAGGCACTACAGTGTCCTGTTAAGTGAAGGCAAAAGATTGCCTCCTGATGCTGTATAAATAATCTAATAAAGGCAATGTGAATTCGCTCTAGGCCCTCGCTGGTTTTAGATGCCATCATGCATTTATTGTTCTAACTATTCAATGGACTGAGTGAACAGAGTATAGTCTAGTAGCAGCTTGAAAGGTAACAAGTGCAACTCGCAATATGCAAAACGAATTGATTTTAAAACTGGTCAACCTTTTCATTCTGCGAGTGTAGGTAGTCTCCAACTAGCTGAATGTAGAAAACAATGACTTTCTTATAACTCAACAGTGATGGAGGTGAATGGCAATCAACCAACACGGTGCGCAGGATCTCGTCTGGGACAGACTACTATTTAAAATGAGTATATGAAGTCTCACGGAGACTATTTTGAGATTATTTTTATTTTTTTAAGGTTACATCGAAAAATATTACTCACTGTAGGGATCAAACATTTTCAACTCCAGTTTTTCGCCCAGTCGCTCCCTTATCATGTTACGATGGTGGCCTGACACCACACTCTCCATTAATACCATAATATCCCTGAAAATTAATAAATGATCAAGAATAATTTCACAGTAGTTTAGGTCTACGTTTGCTACCTATGCATTGCAAATTCCTTACTTGCTCTTGGCCTTTTTCAGTAAAATGTTAGTGATAAACATAATTTAATTAATCAAATAGCTTAATTGTAATAGTAACGCAATTTTACTGATAAATCAACTTTAGATTATTGGATCGAGCACACAACACAACACACGCACGACACGAAACGAAATTAGAATTTCATTCAATCAAAAGTGAGAGAGAGAAAAAATCTAAAAAAAACAACCAAAAGGAGATACCAATACAACTCAGCAACAAGTGCGAAAGAGACTGAACGATAACAAAAACCATCTGCCAATCAGCTGACATCAGCTGTTTGTTGACTGACATTGACGTTTCTTTCTTTAAAATACTATTTAAACTATCGCGACTTGGAAACTTGGTAAATAATATGATTTCAATACGCGATTAAGTCCCGTTAATACTTATAAATATGTTTCTTTCTTTCTAGTGTTGCCCATGGCCTCTGCGTGTACTGAAAAATTAATCGTAATTTACCGGTGATTTTCGGTAGCTGCCGGTTTTTTACTTATTTTTTGTTATCTAATTATAAAATTCATATTCTTTTTTGACTTTTATGTATCTAATCCTTTTAATTTTGTTTTGTTACGTGTCGCTTGTAAAAATAATAATTCTGAAAGCTCATCAAAAGATGAATCATTCATTTTTATTTCACCATAGACAAAGACATCAAAATAATGCCACGCTCACAAAATTCGAAAAAATATTATTTTCAATTTGACAGCTCCACGGTCATACACGTGCAAAAATAATTAGGAATTAAAAAAAGTCGAACAAATACAATCATAGTGGAGGTCTATGTAGTGAAAGTGTGAAATGTGATAACCACCCGTTAGATAAGTTTCCGTAGCTGCCAAAACAAAAAGGTGAATCCTGGTAACATTCCAAAAACAAAACCCATCGAAGCGACGATGAACCTGTGAACCGGCGTCGTTGGCGTTTTCGTGTGACTTTTAACTTTTTGTGTTCGTTCTTTGTTCTTTTTCACGGGCCAAATGAAGTAAAACGGGCGCGGACAGGGCGCGCTAAAGCATACCGTTCGCCGTAGTGTAGTTTCCGACAAAAAGACAATGCTAGATAACGAGATGGAGAATGGCGGCGGCGACGCCGTCAACAATGTGTCACCGACCAAACTCATGGTCAACTACATCCCCGAGCTGATGACGCGCGACATGATGTACGCGCTGTTCTCCGCCATGGGCAAGATCGAGAGCTGCAAGCTCATCGCCAACCGCGGGTACGGCTTCGTCGAATACGAGCGCCACGAGGACGCGGACAAGGCGCGCGCCGCATTCAACGGACTGCTCATGCAGGGCAAGACGCTCAAGGTCAGCTTCGCACTTCTCAACCCCGAGCACAAGGCGAGCCATCGACCCGACACAGAGTCCAACCTCTACGTCAGCAACCTGCCGCCCGACATGACGCTCGAGCGGCTCAACGCGCTCTTCGCGCCCTTCGGGAACATCACCAACAGCCGCGTCTCGCAGGGCATCGGCTTCGTGTGCTTCGAGGCGCGCGCGCAGGCCGAGGAGGCCATCGCGCGCATGAACGGGACCACTCCGCTGCCGGCCGCCGGGCCCATAGTCGTCAAGTTCGCGAACAAGCCGAGCGGCAACAAGAACGCCCCGCGGCCGGCCGCGCCGCGCTCCGCCGCCGCCGCGCCGCTGCCGTACAACGGCGCGCCGGTGTTCAACGGCGCCGCCCCCTCGCCCTTCAACGGAGCGCACTCGCTGGCCTTCGCGCCGTCGTACGCGGGCGCGTCCCCGCCGCCGCTGCTGCCCTCGCCGGGCAAGGCGCTCCCGTTCGTGACGAAGGGCCAGCAGCGCTACAACCCGATGGCGGCTAGCCACGCTCCGCTGCCGCTGCTGCCGGCGACGCCTCTCCTCGCGCCGCAGACCACGGTGTACGTCTACAACGTGGGCGAGGACACGGAGGAGCTCGCTCTGTGGCAGCTGTTCGGTCCGTACGGCGCTATCGACTCCATCAAGGTGATCAAGGACCCGGAGACGCGCAAGAACAAGGGCTTCGCGTTCGTGAACATGCGTGAGTACGACGAGGCGTCGATGGCCATCCAGGCGCTGAACGGGTACGCGCTCAACGGCCAGGTGCTGTCTGTTAGCTTTAAGACTCAGAAGAGGAGCGCCTAGCGCGAGTGCGGACGTTGTGAACGCCGTCGTGTTTTGTCCGGCCCGAAAGCTTAAAGATTTCATTCCAATCTCATATTTTTGTAGTCGAGGAGGTGGTCCTGCTCGTTTGTGCATTTCAGATTAGATCCTAAGTATTTTTGTAAGATTTAACATAGTTTTATATATTCGCGAGAGCGCGACATGACTATATTTCGTGAGTTTAGTTGGCTTGACGTATCATGAATTATATGTGTACCGAGTTATCGTATGATATGGTATATTATATTATGGAGTATGTATGGACCTGTCGCATATTATGCACTCCGCGGCCGGCGCCCGCCTTAGCCCCAGCGCCGGCTCGCCTAAAACCCTCCAGATATATTTTTATTTTGTGTAAAACAAAACCTCTGTATGTTTTTAATCTTTAATAAATTTCACGTTTAAATAGAATTTATCGTATATTTTCTCTATTTTTTATTTTCTATATACTCATCCCCACCCCGTCGTGTCCTTATCTAAGTATTATACATAATAATATAGTATTTTGTGTGGCAGTATGTAGTGTGTAACATATTTATTGTGTATGTCCGTGCGGCAGGTCGCAGATCGCGCTTCACTATTGCATGTTGTTTAGTCAGACTGGAAATAAGTTTATTTGTTTATCTTACCTCGAGGTTTATAGCTCTAGTTATTCTTTCCTCGGGATTAATTATGCAATATTATTTTTGGCGAGTCAGGCCTTCTAATTGAAACTCTCACACTGAAAACCTAT
The DNA here is from genome assembly GCA_947086425.1 of Xanthorhoe spadicearia. Taxonomy (NCBI): domain Eukaryota; kingdom Metazoa; phylum Arthropoda; class Insecta; order Lepidoptera; family Geometridae; genus Xanthorhoe; species Xanthorhoe spadicearia. Next base: position 936,574 of record OX352208.1, read on the forward strand.
TTATTTGACCGTCATGGACGAGTCGTGAGCTTTAATCTCTACATTTTTAAGGTTTAAAGTCCATTAGAATAGTGCCTATGAGTAGGCGAGACTTGGTGAAAAGAACTGTGAACTGATATGAGGATTGTGTCCTTGGGACATAGGATGTAGATAAGTTAGGACTACAAAGTGGTCCCCCGTACTGCCACAGATAGACTAGGCTGGCTAGGTGATGCAATGTGCCTCCAATACCCAGTCATGCAACTATTGTACCAAGTAAGTGATCCCCAACATGACACTCTGGATGGTAAGTTTCTTTTTTGATAATAATTTATTTATACCAGTAGTTTATCTAGGTTTAAGAAATTATTCTAGTCTATAGAAGAGGAAGTGTAAATAAAGTATTTGATACTACATGAAGTGAACTTAAATGGTATTTTTTTACATTCACGTTATCAAAGAGTGTAATGAAAAAAGTCGTAAACCTAACGATAAGTTCGATGTGATCGAAACTATATTGTGTTACACTGAGCTCAACAAGTCAATGGACGTTAATAATAAACTCTGGAAAGTCATAGATGTAACTCTTACATTTTTATTTAAACTGTGGTCCAACTGTTAACGACCGTGCGTGAATAAAACTTGAGTACCTACCTAATTTGTGTGATGTTATTGTGTGAAAAAGAATCATTTTGTCTTTGTCTAAACATACCTAGGTATGTACTTTATGTAGGTAGCTGATAACACGGTCCAGTGATATAATCGATTGCACACAATATTGCTAGGGCTGATAAACATGATTAATCAAATCATTAAAATGAGTAGGCTGAATCACACCCATAGGTACCTATATTATAAAGTCCTGTATAGGGTACCTAAGTATGTAGGTACTTCTATTTTAGAAGCATCCAATATAACCTTGTAGGTATCCTCAAAGTTTTTAATGTCGTCGACCTACAGCGTTTCCAAAAATAATCGCAAACTCTCTGTCCCTACCTCAGACCAAATAAAAAATTTGGTCTGAGGTCCCTTCATTTTTGTTATTATTTTGCTGGTGTCTCACTCACTAACTTATCAAATCATAAAAACTGTCTCATACAAAGTTAAAGTAAATATTAGCACGGTTTCATTCGAGTATATGACGTGTATAGCCAACAAATAGTTCGGTCAAACACTTTAGGTCGTAGCGACCTTTGCAAGGGCGATGCCTATAAATATTGCGTGGTATGTACCACTGGTATCATTGACCTCTGCGTCTGAAGCAAGTCTAGCTCTAGCTCTAACATAGGTATTTATCTTAGCTTGAATTAGTCTTGCTTGCCTTGTGAAGAGAAATAACTATCACATGACAAATATATAGGGTAAGTACCAGGTACGTAGGTATTAATTGATAGGTAACCCAGTTTTTCGTTTCGAAGAAATTGCGACATCAAATTTTGGTTTAATGTAGGTACCTACCTAGATTAAGTTTTAGCGTGTTGGGCACGTCTACAGATCAATTAAATCTTCCTAAGGCTTAATCCTCAAACATTTATGCTATAAAAAAAAAGCTAGGCCCACACCACCAGGTTCTTGCCTGATTCTTTCCTTGGTTAAGGAGTTGCGTTGGAACAGGCAATAGAGTCACCTAGCTTATGTAGGGTACATTTTAAAGTGATCCTTGAGGTCCTACAGAAATAAACACAATCATCATTGCATAGCTTCTATCGCGGGCCTTGAGCGTGGAGACCGAATTTAGAAATTCCGTAACGAAAAAACCTAACGCTGTAATACAACATTCAAGGATAGTTCTAAATATAAGTAAACAGCATACCTAGGTACCTACCTACTTAAAAGCTTTCGTATCTTTGTGACTTGCGAGTCATAATTTAACCACAATAGCGTCTGGGCCAAGGGCTCCCCTCTCGAAACTTACTGTCTGCGTCTCCTCGATACAAAACAGACTGTCTGCAGACGACTGCAATCATTATTATCATTTGCAATGTGTTTCCTGTTCTGTTTAACGCTATTTAATGGAACAGGGATTTCAGACATGGTGAATTTAAGCGTGTTCGGAGGCGAGTAGAGTTAAGAACTGACAATTTATCTTTCCTAGGTAGGTAGGTACCTATAAGGGTATTTTCTATAGGCAACCATTTCATAATTTACCTTAAAATTTAAGTAGGCATGGTGCCTATATTTTTTACAATCAATTGTTATTTTTCTTCAACTATTATTTAAAATCTAAAACGATCCCTAGATTCAGATTCACTTTTTTGAGTGTGAATGTAAAGTTAACACATCCAGCTGGTCGATTCTCGACGACTTTCAAAACATGACGCGATAAGAGACTGCAGCTTTTGTTTTCTGAAATCCAAAGCATTACCTATTCAATAACCACGCCGATTTGGAGAATAAGGCGGCTGATGTGTCTCTAAGTTACATCTGGATATTGTTGTCGATGCTTAGTAACATGAAGTAGGTATTATTATGAGTCCCTGTGAACGCGGTTCGTCTACCTGTCCCTTACGAACTCCCAAGCTTTGGGACTAAAAATAAAAAGGTGTTGGCGTTGAAAGACTATTGATTGGATGTTTTGGATGAATCAGCGAGATTCCTTGAAGGGCTCATACGAATATAGCGAGTTTGTGGGCGGTGTGTGTGACCTATAATAGGTACCACTCATAACTCTACTTGAGGAAGTGTCCCTACGACTATATTTTTGTCTTCATTTCATGTTAAGCATTCTGTGTGCCGAATTTACCTACTGCCAGAATATAAAATGGTGGACACAGTTGGCTGGCTGTTAATGCAAATGTTTATATTCAGTACCTACCTATCAAGTTTTTTTGCGAGTGCCAGTTGTTCGTCGACAAGGGGGTGAATAGTAATGAGGTGTCTGCGAAATGTAGGCATGAGCCTCTAGTAGGCGCACCTAATTGGATATGTAGGTACAGTCGACGGGAGTCTATTTAGGTACTTCCCTGGGCCACCCTGTACCTAGAATTCAAAACAAGAAAAGGTAAAAATAGGTAGGTAAGGTAGGTACTTATTTGAATGAGAGCTGGCACATTTAGTTATTTTATTGCAAAAACTATAATTAGCGATGAACAGACTGTTCCAAACCTGTATTGAAATAAAAAAGATGGCCTGAGTCAAGCAAAAATGAGTTTCAAGTTCATTAACTTAGAAAACGTCACTAGAGTTCGACTTAAGCACTGACTCAAGTCAAAAAATTTCTGGGAACTCTGGGAAGTTTTTGTACCTATTGGTTGTTTGTTCCTTCCTTCCTAGGTAGGTAGGTAGGTACTTAGGTACATCATTCTGTTGGAAAACTTGCTAGGATATCGGGTTACCTACTGGTCTTCATTGAAGCGCTGGTTTCGAAGCTTGGTAGGTAAAACTTTCTTGTCTTGATCAATCGTCGAACGAAGTTAAGCAACGTTCTGAGCGGTCCCTATTTGGATGGGTGACCGCAAGTGGCATTAACAATAACAACTAAGCGCGGCCACTATTTTATATTTATCTCGCTATCATCGCTAGATTGATCATAATTTGCATCTTACCATCTCATCCGCTCACTTAAAATAGATGCGACAGTAACCTTGAACTTATTCCACGAAACGTTGTACCTACCTAGATTGAGCTTTAACATTATACCTACTGGGTGAACTACCAGTTATTTGGGAACTGGCAGTCTCAATAACCTATCTTTATTTTGCTTACTAGAGACATTTCACATTATTTCCATAAAAAATGTGTTATTAGGTACCGACAGTAAAACCAGATAGTTTATTGAGACTGGGCGTAAAGCCTAGACGTAGCGTAGGTAGGCCTTTGAAGGCCTAAAAATTTCATCATCATCATCATTCACAGCCTGACTTCACCCACTGCTGGGTATAGGCCTCCGTCATTTTGTGCCATCCGCCACGAAAAACTTAGTCACCAGCCACTTGCTCAAAGATCACTGATATTTCACGAAATGAAAGAGCAACACATCAGAATATATGTGTGTGGTGTTCCATCTCCGTCGGCTCATTGTTGAAGTGGGTAGGTACAGTCGGCGACAACAAGTAGGTTAACGCTTTCTCAGAAACGCGTCCTCTGTACCAAATTTCATTGATGTCCTTTGAGAAAGGTGATCCCTAGGGACCCCTTGGCAGCTGCTAATAACTCCCTAAGTGCACCGATGGAAATCAACAAGTTACATATTTAATTAATCTCTTATGCCCGAATTCTTTAACCACAGATTATGTTATCTGTGGTGATAAGTATCTATGAAATAAATAATTATTTCATTGACTACGTTGGTACCTAGTTAAGTAGGTTATTTCATTGACTAGGTAGGTAGGTAGGTACGTACGTAGGTAGTTAAGTACTATAATATTCATCAATATTTTGTTGCTGACTCTACATCTATCGTATTTTATGTTTGTTTATCTTACACCCAGCTGTTGCACTTGAAAAAAACTATTACAAATGATGTGATGACTTTAGATCGATCGATTATAGGTAGGTACCTACGTATTACGAGATGATCAGTTATTTAGAAATAGCAAAGAATATTTGAATAAGCCCTATCTATCTATCTACAGTACTATTTAGCTGCCTACCTTACCTAGGTCCTGAAGGTAAGTAGGGACCTACTCTAGTTATCTAGGTTGGTTCTTACCTACGTGCTATACTGACTCTACTCTACCGTAACCTCTTTACCAATGACCTGGTTACCATAACACAAGCATTTAGTTGCTTAGCTCGGGCACAGGATAAAGGCTTGGACAAGATGAAGCTGAATGGAATGCCAAAGGATAGGATGTAATTTATAGGTAGGTACTTATTTATTTATTAAGTAGCTACATTAAATTTCGGAGTAAAAGAGAGAAACAGTCATTGAACTAGGTAGGTAGGTACCTACTTTGCTAAAGAATGCGCTAAGTAACATCATAACATAATCCACTTTCAAATGTCGTAACATCTTTCTTAGCTCATGGATTCTCACAAGTTGGTTCTTTATCTTGATCTTCCAACCACGAACAACGTAAGGTAGGTAGGTAGGTACGTCGGACAACTACACTACAATTAGGTAGGTAGGTAGGTACTTTCATTTCCTTTCATACAATGATGGCACTGTGCCAATTTGCTGTATCATCAGATGAATAAATTCCCTGGGTGGCTAAAAAGGCCTTTTTGAGCATTTCTGCTAACAATTCATATAGTGGATTATTTTCACCAAAATTTGGTAAAATGGATCAATTTGAGCTTGAGAGTGAAGTGTAACAGACTTAGGTTGATATTTCCTACCTCTACAGGAGTTTTTCGAAAACAACTTGATAATCTTACTGTCCTACAAACGAGAACCGGTAAAATGTTTTAGCAGGTAGGTACAATACCTAGATTACCTTCCAGCGGTCATGACATGACATTGTGCAGTTTAGCAGCAGGAAAACATTCAATGTTATTTTAGTGATCTTCAGAAACTTTTTAGTTACTCTGCTGTTTAAAATTAATAATCTGTCATAAACAAGTAGGTCGATCTACCTCTACTAGCCTCGACAAACTCAATGGTACAGCGGTGATAGCTCGCCAATGACGGAGGATGCAGGTTCAATTCCCACCATGCAACCAAAGTGTGTATGATCTGCAAAATATTTACTTATCTCTTGGATGTTTCCTATAAATAACCCATTTTGTATCTCTAGATAGGTACCTATACCTACTCGTATAATGTTCAAAGTAGGTATTTTATTTCAGGCTAGAATTAAATAGACAGGCAAACTTCCCTCTAAAAACCCTGTCCATAGCCATAGCAGTAACTTGTAAAGCGGTCTACACACCAAAGCCGCCGGCCCGGCCCGGCACGAACAAAATATATATCTTTGTTCGTGCCGGGCCGGGCCGGCGGCTTTGGTGTGTAGACCGCTTAAGGTAGAATGTGCAATTGCGTAGCGACACTCGTTTATGGCTCTCAGAATCTGGCTCTGTGATGACAAGAAGATACCGATCCATATAGAGTCATCATCTAATCTTCATACCCCTCTCATGCGATCGGGAAAAGAATTCCATACTATCCAGCCAGTCATCATATCATTTTGTTTGTTCCAAAAAAACTCTACTTAAATTATGATTAGGTAGGTACTTACCTAAACCTAATAATGTTAGCATTCATATTTTGGTGCTGCCTAGAATCTAGATTATGAAGGAATTAAAAGCTATAGGTTTTGTCAATGTTCAAATCTATACTAATTGATTATCAACTGAAACCTAATTTTTAGCTCACTCTTCCATGTTAACATTTCCTAGCGGTCAAAAGTTGAAGCATCTAACATTTATAATACGATATAATACCATTGTATCTAATCTAGTTTACATAATCTGAAGGTTTTCTATTCAAAAGTTCATGTTCACACGAGATTAAATATTCACAAAAAATGTTGCTAATGACGAAGATCGTTGAATCGTTAGATCACGACTATTTTGTGGTGGTTTTATGGCAAGAATGGCTCATTCAGAGTTTAAAATAAACAGTATACGTACCACATGAGCCATAGGAACAACCCATGTAAAAAACATTAGCCAAGCTCTCAAGGAAAATATCAATCTAATTTCGTTTTGAGCTTGCAAAGGTAAGTATGTCCCTACCTAAGGTAGTACTGGGTACTTGTTATAGGAGCCTGGAGAAAGTATTTAGGAATTTTAAATCAAGTGATGTCTATAGACTTGATATAGCCAACAGGTAGCTACAATGGTCTTGTCAAAAGGTCATTGACAAGGGCCGTCTCTTCGCCAGCTATTGTTGCTTGTTTTAATTACTGGATTCCCATATAAGGTGGTGCAAATACTTGTTCTAGGGGAGAACGTGTATGGGTTGTACTGTACATGCTTTTGGTAAAATAAGCTCGGTATGCTTTATGGGCTACTTCTTTGGTACCAATCTTAAAAACTATGGAGTTCAAAAATTTATCTAGGTAGTAGGTACCTAGTACCTTTTTCTGGAAGCATGAAATTGTTTTAGTTCCTTCAGTGAAAACATACATGGCAACTGATTTATATACTCGATTTCTATAACCAACCTGGATGTCCGTAGGCACCATAGCAACTTTATTATTACTTACAACATAAAATGTATGAATCTTTTTGACAGATAAGAACGTTGCTCTAGCGAAAGTCCTACGGCCATCCGTAAGTTGTTTATAGGAACCGGCCGTTAGCAGCTGTTAAAGCTCTAAAGCAAGCGCGAAGCGAGCTTATAAGTAGGTACATTAAAAGTAACAGGGTTAGTACCAAGTGAAATTTACCTACCTATTGAAGTAATATAGGTACAGGGAATTCGTATAAATAAAGTAAAACTTTTTAAAAAGCTTAATCTAGTTTTATTTGTCGATTTTAATGTAGACGTAAGGCATTCTCTCCTTCTGTTATTGGCACACAAACCTTTCCTCATATCACCTCGTAAACAAAATGGAATGTTCAGAATACAATGGAATGCCCAAATTACAACAAAACTATTCAATTCATCGGTACATCTACCGCCAGTCGTTCGTCACCTAGCCAGATAATAATTATAATAATAATCAGGACTAGATTTAAGTATCGCGCCGGAAATTTCGATTATTTACATCGTAAAAAAAACATCGTTGACTCAAAATTTGTGACTGCCATTCGAGTGTTATACTAACAAACAATATCTAGATATATCAAGAGCAGACCAGCTACTAAAGAAACTTATATTACATCTTTAAGTACTACATAAATAGATAATTTAGTTCAGGAAAAGTATTAACTTAAAACACTGGACGATATTGGCACTGACTTGAAAATAATTTAAATTATGATCTACGTAAATTTACAACCATATTTTCGAATATACAATACAAGGAATACTGTATACAATACTGCTACATTCATGATTTCATAAATAAAAATAATAAAATTAAAAAAATGGACGCAAAATAATTTCACTATTGCACATGAGAAATAAAAATAAAATATGAAAACAAAATAATTACAATCGTTACTGGCCGTCGTTGTAACAACACTAGGGCTTCACTTGCATTGCATTTATCCTCATGAATCAACATCATCATCATTATTATCACGAATGAAATCATGAACTTCGTCATCATTATTCTATCACAAACTTTTATTTCTGTCTCTATTCTTTGGATGAGTTCGAGGAAGAAATCGGACCATTCATATTTTTCATTTTAAATGTGACCTAATTGTATACTTAAATATTTTTAAGCTTTGCACTTTGCATGATTAAAATAACAAAAATATAAATTGAACTTCAATATTTGGATCGGAAAACGAATAAAAAGTTAATGGGTATGCAAACACAAAATTAACATTGTTTCAATGATATTTTCGATTTATATTTTAGGAGATGTCCAAATCTTGTTACACATAAAATTTTTTTTTAATACAGAAGCAGTTGAAGCCCTAGCAATAATGTTTTCATTCTTTTTCCATGGCATAATCTCAATAACCCTTTCTTACTTTAGGCACTGGTTTGTGTTATAATATCAAAGCTAATTTGAATATACATCTTAATATAATTTAATTACTAATTTATTTGATAATTTCAAGCTTTCTCGGTTGTGTAGGCCATCGTTCGAACTGATCACTTATTTTATTATAGTTAGGAACCCACTTATAAGCGCCTTAATTTCTTATAAAAATATGTCAATTTAATATAGGTTTCAAATATGTGTTTTCTTGTTACTCCTAGGCTACGAAAAGAGATAGCAACAGATTTATTATTGATTTTAGCTAATATAGGTTTACTGGTCCAATATGCATAAGGGGCATAAAAAATAATAGTGATTTTAGTTTAATAAGTACCAATTTTTATGTCAAATTCAAGACTGAGTGTTAAGACTGAGATTGATAACAATTTTCAAAAAGTTTATTGATCAAATAGTTAAATTTGTATTTGTAATAGACGATTTATTTTTTAAGCAAGACCGGTGCTTATAAGTGTGTTCCAGCATTTCAAGGAAGATCCAGTACCTTATTATAAAACGAAGATAGTCCTAATTTAAGGGTTTTAAACATGTTTTTTTTCTTGTTACTCTTACGTCAATGAAAAGGGATAGCAACAAATTGAATAGCTGTTTTGGTAAGTTTACTATAAGTACTTCATTTCTTGAAGCGAGCTAATAGGAAGAAAAATAAAGGCACTTGATTGGTCGTTGAAAATAATTGTCTTTCTCGTGATTGGCTAGATTGTCAAATCAATTGTCAATTGTTAAATCTAGCCAATCACGAGAATATCCAAGACACTGGCGTTTATTTTTCATCATATTAGCTCGCTTCAAGAGCTTCAACTAAGCTTAAACCAGGACTACTACGCTTTACAATAAAGCAGCCAGTGTTTTGTGAGATAGCATAATATCAATATCAATACAATATCATTTAATTGGATATGCAATAATTTAGATTGTTACGCCAACCTTCGACTAGTATTCACCTAATTTACATATCATGGGATACAAAAGCTGCTCACTACATTCTAGTATACAGATATTTTAGTAAAAAATATCTACCATTTCATTTTTTGTACAAAACGCGTAATTTACGATAAGGCCGCTATAGCACTGGCGTTTTACGAACGTCTCACCAACGTCTGCGCAGCGTTGGCGCTGAAACGCAACGTTGACGTCGCGAGCGGTAAGCATTCGCCTTGCGACCTCGCAACGTTAACGTCGCGTTTCATGTCAAATAAAATGTGCGCGACGTTAATGTTGCATTACGCGGACTTTACGCGACAACGCGACGTCAACGCTGTGCAGACGTTGGAGACGCCAACGCTCGTAAAACGTCACTGGGATACCGGCCTAAATACATTAAATATTCATTATTGTTAGTTCAAAATATACAGGTCATGATTACCTACGTTTTAAAATATTACTAGGCGAGTACTCGCTTTCTTAAATATACATTTGTACTATTTATTAAACGAAATAATTGCGTTTTCGGTTGTTTCTTACAAAAAATGCCGGATTTTGTATTATATTACTATCTGCAATATTTACATTTTTACATGATATTTTAATTGCATTTTATCAACCAATACTTACTTTTTTTAAAAGAGCTGACCCAACTGATGCTAACTTCACTATAAATTCATTTTTTTCGAATTTTTATGTACATTTCTGATTTTAATAGTTTATAGTTTAAAATACGAACGCCCTTTTAATGAATTTTTGATAAGTTTTACGTTAAATTGACTATTTTGTATTATCTAGTAAGCATTGGTTCGTAAAACTGTCATTTTGTATGGAAATTACAACAATGCTTGAGAAACATAACTCCGAAGGCACATTTAAATATGCAACGACCGATTACATAAGTTAAATACAACACTACAATCGTATGATACAAAATTTACAACTCGAACTAATATATAATAATGAACACAATCATTTTTACAATAGCTTATTACAAGCTGACACTTCGATTAAATTAAACTAGTAAAAAAAAACGCGCTGTATAAAAAATAAAACACTTTGTCCGTACTTATTTTACAGTGAAATTGGTTCGTATTCTACAACTAAACTCTAGCACTCTTTAATCAAACCAAAAATATAAATTACACTTTAGAGGAAAAAACGTAGAATTAAGAAGAATAGAAGAGATTAGAGGGAGAGACATTGTGTAGAAAAAGTAATTCGCGCTTTAAATGTTTTATCTTTTCAACATATGAGGCTAGAGTTTGATTCTGGAATAAGAACCTTGTTACGATAGCGCGAAGTCAATTAATCGCTTATGAACACATGCTGCCTTGGTCACTAATATCAAAGTTCAAGCTGAAGCGTTCACCACTACCCGCAAGCATTGTACAGCGCGGACGCGTATGTTCACACTGATATGTTTGTCTCTCTCTTTTCTGTTACTAGAAAAAGAGCTAGAGCTATGTTTGACACTTTTCAACATTTTTATTAAAAAACATAAAAATCTATTGACTTTTGTAAGAGTTACCACTATCAAACGAAGAAATGATTTAAATTATACCGCAAATGAAAGTAAAATCTCGATTTTTATATTACCAAGTAAATCGTATGTTGTAGCCCATTTTTTATAAGTTCAATTTTTGTAAAAGAATTTTTTTATAGCTCGTAAGATAAAATATCAACAATGTGTCAAGTTAACATTTTTTATAGCTCGTAAGACAAAATATATACAATGTGAACATCACGCAACTCAAACGAGGTAGTCGTCGAACTTCCTCAGCCTTCGCTACGTGTGCCGCGACGGCCGTCTCTCGACATTCTCCTCCATCGTCTCCGGGCTGAATCTGACGCGGCTCTGCGACCCGCTTGACGCGTCTCGTGCCGACACGTACGAACTGTCAGTCTCGCTCGTCAAGCTGTCAGGCGGCGTCGGGTTAGTGGGGGTGCCACCGCCCGAGCTACCTCCAGACGCGCTCGACTTCTTGTTATATTTCTTCAAGCTTGAACGGAGTTTCGTTGGCGCTAATTCGAGGCCCAAGTTCGCGGGTCGCTCGATTTCCTTCTCCTGAGATTCTTGTCTGTAGAAATCGCGCGGGAGGGAGTAATCGTTCGATTTCCGGGGGAATTCCGTCTTCCCTCTGTAGTCTTGCTTGTCTTTTCTGTACTGTCGTGATGGAGAGAATTCTTCGTGATGAGAGTTAGTTGCTGATGAGTTTGAAGGTGTTCGTCTGTGAGCCATGTGATGTCTGTAATCCGGGGTAGGCTCTCTGAACTCTGAACTAAAGGTGCACTCATCGTATCCATAATAGGGATGTTTCACGACATAATCGGCCGTGCGCTCGTAGGTGTAAGGTTCATTTCTGTAGAAATACTCTCTGTCTTGCGAGGGTGATGGTTGGAAGTTTTCTCTGTAGTTGTGATACAAGTCTGCTAGGTGGTCTGAAGTGGTCGAGGAAGTCCGTCTGGGTGAGGGGGTGGGCTGGGTGGACGTGTAGTTGGTCCCGAGGCCGGATGTACCGGACAGCGGTTGGGCGGAGTGCCCGTATCCTGATGATGATGATGGGTGAGCGTAGTGGGTGGGCGAGTCGGTGAAACGGATGGGCTTCTGCTCAGCGGCTTGTAGACTTGTTATCTGAAAAGTGATAACAATGTTACAATTTCTATTAGTTTTGTTTTCATTGGCGTAGTGGATCAGTGCCCGGTTGAGACTCAAGATCCTTCCGAAATCGATCTGTTAAGATTTGTTCTCAACACCCAGTTTGAGAACAAAAGGAAGTAGAAACTTATAAATATCTGCCCGAGTATGGCTATAAAAATCATGGTACTATGCGTAGTAAAAGATTTAAATAATTATTACTTTTGACGACATTTTTAAAAAGAGGTCGCGAAATATAATGATTTTCTTCAACGTTGGTCGACGTGGATTTGCTCGTGATTGCTCAAAAAAAAGAACTGGGAGACTGCCGCGGTAAAGCTATTGCATGCCACCTAGAGTTGCTGAACTAAAGTGACAGTGTTAGGTTTTTTCGGAACGGACGAACGGAATTTCTGGATTCGGTCTCCACGCTCAAGGCCCGCGATAGAAGCTATGCAATAGCTCAAAAATATCTACAAATCGGTTCACAGTATACTCACCGGCCCAGTGATGGCGTTGAGTGGCGCGCGCAAATGTCTCGGCGGCCCGTGGTAAGTGTTGTGACCAAAACTACTACAATTAAAAAAAAGACGTGGCACTCGGGGACTGCCGCGGTAAAGCTATTGCATGCCACCTAGAGGCGAGTTGCTGAACTAAAGTGACAGCGTTAGGTGTTTTCGTTACGGAATTTCTGGATTCGGTGTCCACGCTCAAGGCCCGCGATAGAAGCTATGCAATAGCTTAAATATCTACAAATCGGTTCACAGTATACTCACCGGCCCAGTGATTGCGTTGAGTGGCGCGCGCAAATGTCTCGGCGGCCCGTGGTAAGTGTTGTGACCAAAACTACTACAATTAAAAAAAAGACGTGGCACTCGGGGACTGCCGCGGTAAAGCTATTGCATGCCACCTAGAGGCGAGTTGCTGAACTAAAGTGACAGTGTTAGGTTTTTTCGGAACGGACGAACGGAATTTCTGGATTCGGTCTCCACGCTCAAGGCCCGCGATAGAAGCTATGCAATAGCTTAAAAATCTCTACAAATCGGTTCACAGTATACTCACCGGCCCAGTGATTGCGTTGAGTGGCGCGCGCAAATGTCTCGGCGGCCCGTGGTAAGTGTTATGACCAAAACTACTACAATTAAAAAAAAAGACGTGGCACTCGGGGACTGCCGCGGTAAAGCTATTGCACGCCACCTAGAGGCGAGTTGCTGAACTAAAGTGACAGCGTTAGGTGTTTTCGTTACGGAATTTCTGGATTCGGTCTCCACGCTCAAGGCCCGCGATAGAAGCTATGCAATAGCTTAAAAATCTCAACAAATCGGTTCACAGTATACTCACCGGCCCAGTGATGGCGTTGAGTGGCGCGCGCAAATGTCTCGGCGGCCCGTGGTAAGTGTTGTGACCAAAACTGCCGAAGCCTTCGTACACGGCAGAGTTCAGTGGCTCTATCTCTGGCTCAGATCTATGACAGATACAACAGGTTTTATTGTATTAAAACTTATGATCAGAACACATTTTATAAATAATTATGTAGAATTTGAACCTGCGTCGATACAAGCGATCTTTCTAAACGCGGGACGAAATACCTACCAAGTGTGGTTTAACACTATAATAAAAATATAAAAACTGTTTTATAAATTATATGTACGGTGTTTAGTTAGACACACAGTTAGCTGTAGGTTGTTTTTTTTGACAATTTTTGTGTAAGTAATGTAAAAAAATCAGCAGTAAGCAAAAGCAAAAACAGGTTATTGAGATTGGCGGTCAAAAGAAATTTTGTATCAGGATAGCTTTTATGGATTAACATATAGGCTACTTTATATAGAGCGATAGAGGGAAATGGAAGAGAGAAACGTGTTGTGCCGACCCCACTTAATGGGATAAGGGCAGGGAGATGATGATGATGATGTCATAGGCTACTTTAGATCGCGTGGTCAAGCGCTTACCTGTGGGGCTGCAGCGTCGGATGCACGGGACTGACGTTGGACACTCTGACGTCATAACCAGCGGCCACGCCTCCTAGTAGCGCCGCCATGTTATACAAAACCAATTCTATAATGCTCGGCTTCTTGAATTTGTACCCTAAAAACGTATATTACATTAACGAATACAAACTATTCTGTTTTATGAATGGAGAATTGTCTCTCTTTGTTTTATGAAAGAAAGAAAAATGTGTTTATTTCTGTAGGACCTCAAGGATCACTTAAAACGAGTCTTATACTCGTAAGCTATGTGACTCTATTGCCTGGTTCAACGCAACTCCCTGTTCTTGTCTGGGTGTATTCTATCTATAATATGTACGAGTATGGTATATATTTACAAAAAATATTATATCGGTCGGTTGTGTCGGTACATATCTAAATACCACAGCACAAACATTAAGTTGCTCAGCTTGGGACTAGATGACGCTGTGTGAAATGTTCAAGAATATTTCTCTATTATTCTATTGACATCATCGCCAAGAGTGGCGTGATAGAGAAGAGGCCTTCACTCAGCAGTGGGTGTTACCGGCTGAGTAGATAAATAGATAGATTCTATTGAAAAATGTTCTTACCTTCAGTATTAAACAGTGTCGGCATAGGGATATACCTAGAGGCGTTACTAAGCGGGAACTCAGGACCCCATTCGTCAGGACTGAAGTCTGTGTAAGGAAGAAAACAACCTATTGAATGGAAAATATTCACGTTAGTGTGTACTGTGTTTGTGTTAACGATATTAATGTTAAAGTACAGGGTGGAAAAAGACAAATATTATTAAGAGTCTGTAGCGTTCCATTGCAAAGGCCTCTCTTCCTTCTCCAGTCATAATAGAAGGAAGGGGTTTGGACCGTAATCCACTACGGTTGTTCAATGGGTAAAAGACAATATCTTATTTTTATTAATGACTTGATAATATGCAGACAATTTTGAATTCGGTATAGTCAAATAGATATTTTTAAAAAGCAAAATTTTCGCAATGTATCTTTGAACTTTACAGAGAATCTAAGATAAAAAGATTTGCCTTTTTACACCCTTAAAATATTACAATAGTTAAGGCACAATTATGATTTCATAATAAGTTAAGACATTACAAATTATTATAACACAAAATTAATCTGTATGCGTTTAAAAGATGTCTGTGAAGATTATTGAGTTAATACACATTACATTGTACTACAAACTATTATGGTACTAAAATATCACAATATTTTTTGGTTTTTTCATATTATTTAGTATTAAATCAGCAATTTACATACATTGAGTACCTACATTATGAATATACTACTAACAAAATACATGCAAACTGCAAACATTTCTCTCTACACATGCCAAACAGTTCATTCTTATAAAAGCAAAGTGTAATAATCACAAATCTATAATACTTACATGTCATGTGCAAATACATAGCTTGAATCACTTCTGACGTCGGTTAATTAAATGTTAACGTTTCGCCTCTCCCGATTAGAACTGTGCTGCTTTTACACCCTTTCCTTATTTACAACCACAATATAGCTTACTTTATTCTAGCCTTATTGAAATGAAATCTATCAGTATCTATTTAACCCAGATTATAAAATCTAAATACCGAGGCATACCATTCAGATCTATCGTTGTCTCTTTCTATCTTTTGTGATAAAGAACTGGCAGAATCATATCAACAATACACCGGAAAGTAATCGTACTGGTATTTGATTGGTGAATATATTGACACAAGCATTTGATTGGCCAATATATTGAGATAGGCATTTGATTGGTCAACTTAAATGCCTATTGGCTAGTCTACGTGTAAAAGCAGCATGAAAGTAAGCGAAAGCGATTCGTTTAGCCGTCACCTTCGGATCCTATACTCTGGCTCTGACAAGGGTCGTTAGTATATTAGTAATCCCATGTTAAAAAAATACACCAATTTCGATTTTATGGAAAAGGTTTTATTTGATATATAAAAAGGATTTAAAGTTAACCAGTTAACCGTTTTTAACAAATGAGCATAGCTCTAGTTTTTTTCTGAGCCTCTGTTTGTTGTATACTAGTCCACCACCACTCATAAACATGTTACGGCCGAATTACAGCTGGTTTTACTGTATTTGTACTATACAACTTCAACTACATGAGACTAAGGTTTGGAAGCCTATATGATTACACATTTATTCATAACTCCATAGCGCTGTCATACTCATAACAAAGTCAAAGATTGTGCCATATATCTCTGTCTATACATAAAATTGAATCGTAAATCTAGCTAATTAAAAAAAACCTCAGTAATAACTGCGCCGATTTGGCTGATTTTGGTTTTAAAATAGTTGTGGAAGTCTAGGAAAGGTTTAAACGGTGAAAAAACATAAGTAAAGTAAGCAATAAATTGGAAAAATTCACAAAACTTAAATCACTATTTTAACTTCTCGCGTTGACTGTTGACCTAACAACAGGACATCAGGACAACATCTGATGGGTCAATTGGTTATAAAATCTCACTTTTATTTCATCTGTTTCCTTCATTCGCATTTATATATGACTTTCTATAACTTCTTATTGCTTGAATCAAAGCATCACCCTAACTGTATGTAATTAAAATTGACGCATTTAAAATTTTCTGATCATATTTTGGTTATATGTGCACATATTCTTTGATTCGATTTTGCATTATTTCTTTGTATTTATCACAAAGTATAAAAATGAGAAAAAACGCTACTAAATAAATAAAGTATGTCAACGTATAGGCACATTATGAATAGGGTTAGATTTAAACCGTCTAATTACACGAGATGGTTTAAGATTGTAAAAACCAGGATTAAATACAACTTACTGTGATGCTGTGACGAGCTCGTCTAAACCTGGGTTTAACTAAAACCATCTCAGGTAATAAAAGGGTAACAATTGAAACTCACCTGCACCTGTAATAAGTTACATTTTCGTTTGAATTAGTGATTGCAAAGCTGTTTTAGTGTATCATATAGACTTCCAAATACACTTTACTATACTTATAGTATTGTAAACATTTGAAAGCGTGCCATAATGACATGGTGAAAAGCAAAGATCATACAAACTAACAAATAAGTAAGTACAACAAATACATATAATAATATGACTTAAAACTGAATCGTATATAGCGTATATGAACTGCTAAGCATGCATAGCTCTTAAGTTTAACTTAAACTCTGGCTGGAAGCAGACAAATGCTTACAATTTACAAACGAAAATAAAAAAAAACAAAATGTCAAACGGATACTAAATTACTGAATAAAATACAATTAAAAACTATCTAAAAATTAAAATAACACACATATCCATGAGTATCACACGAGAAAACATTTTTTTTTTTACTTTTTTACAAGTCAATTGCATACATTCTATTCTAAGGATTGTTTTTGCCACAGATAAGCTATTCGAGTACGTTTTGTGACTACGAAAGTAATGTTGGTAGAATGGAATTGAGATTTAAGGAGATTTTCGTGGAGTATTTAAGCAAATTGTCTATTTTGTCATTCTACTTGATCTATTTTGTTATAAGATCAAAGTGAAACCCTAAAGCAGAATATAAGTCGCGCCACGTAAAAAGAAAAATGAGGGGATCGGGAGGGGGTATGTGTTGGTGGGGGGTCACTCGCTCACGAACCAATAGCACGCGCTACATCAATGGTGTGAAGTGCGCCGCGTCACTCCACCAATCCCATCTAAGATTCCTTAAAATCTTCTACTGCGCAGCTTTTCCCCTCAGCGTTCTTTTTACGTGGCGCCACCTATACTCACCTAGCCGTGTAGCATGTAATGTATCTGATACTGTATCAAATGAGTGGTTTGGACGAGCCGTACCCGACGAGCCACAGTACTCACTTGATACAGTATTAGATATATTACATGCTACACGGTTGTTACCCTGCTTTTGAAGGCACATTGACCGACGTATGATCTGTCACATTCTAGAATGTTCTCATTAAGTATAATAATTGCGAAGTTTGGTAAGTTTTGTTTACAAAGTTATATGTACTTACAAGGGTAGAGTAAGCTGTCCTGAGATGTTCCTTTAAATGCAGCGATGAAACAAAATAGTTCACGTAAAAATGCGCATCAAAATAAACATATTTTTACAAAAATAAGTCCAAGTGTAAAACATTTTTTTTTGCATTTTATATCTTACGATCTTACAGTTTAGACTTATTATTGTAAATCCAACATAGTTTGGCAAGATCCTAATGATTCGTCAGTCGGTAAAGATATTCACTCTTCAATTTACAAAGTCAACTAAAATTTTACTAACTTACTAACTAACTCGAGTGTCCTAATTATTTTTATGTAAATGCTTATTGTTTGGACTGTACATTTTTTATACCGTTCAAAAAATATATCAGAAAAACTAACTTGAGATTTTTTACAAAAACTATAAATTTTGAGACCTAGTTTTGAAATGACATGAATAAAAAACCTAAGGACACTGGGTATTTAAAAGTAAAGCTAAAATTAAAATCTAAAAATAAGTCTTTTAATTCATTACAGTCTAACTTATAATAGTCAATTCATTGAAACATTTACGTTATTTACAATGTACGCGTTTTCGAAGTCGGTATTATTTCGTCTTTTTACATTCGGACTTGATGTTTTATACTTCGCTACGGTATTTCGATAAAGTATACCTACCAACCGTTTACAGTAATTTAATCAGTAACAGTGTCAACCTATCTATCCTTCGTTGCTTACAGTGTCAGTAGTTATTTGTCACCAGAGTTGGCTACTTGCTCAAATCAAATTTCTACCCACAGTAAGCAAAACCAAAGATAGATTATTGAGTCTGGACGTAAATCAAGTTTAAACTGGCAACACCGATCCTAAATCAATATAGATATACATAGCACCGTTTCTACACTGTAGAAAGTAGTTGAACGTAGATCGAATTCAACGTTCAGAGCGGTCACAACTTGGATGGGTGACCAGCAAGGGGCATTACCAGCTGAGCGCTTCGGAGGGCACGTTTCGTCGGTCGGCTTTTAAAGTCGTTACGCCATGACGGGGGCCTTTAGGCTTAAACTTCGTCACCAGAGCAGGCCACTTTCATACAAACTTACTTTATTGGTTTTATTGAACAAAAATGCACATTGGTAGGAATGTGTTAGTAGAAAATGATATGTATTCTATATGGCAACACTTTGTACTGTTGTACTTCAAACTGCATTTATAGAGGAACTTAATTTATATTCTAATAAGATTTTATTTTCAAAACAGAACAGAATCAGTAGAAGTTTAGCAGTCAGGAAGAAAAATTGATGTTAAAAGGATAATAATTTTTTTTTCAAGCTCTATTGGCTATCTTATAGAAATCAAAAGCAGAATGATTAAGAAGTCAGACACCAATAAAAGACGTGTGGCACTCGAGGACTGCCGCGGTAAAGCTATTGCATGCCACCTAGAGGCGAGTTGCTGAACTAAAGTGACAGCGTAAGGTGATTTTGTTACGGAATTTCTGGATTCGGTCTACCCGCTAAGGCCCGCGATAGAAGCTATGCAATAAAAAAAATAAAATCAATAAACTGATGTTCATAAGAACCTTCTTGGTTATTGGTTGTCTGGACTCATTTTTGAGAAGAACATTGCGTTATCTATAAAAAAATGAAAGGCATCCTTACAGTTACTAGTCAATTCCTATCCGTGTCTACTTTAGTTGAGACAGGTTATCGCAAATGAGAGTATAAACTACGATATACGTTGTTTAGTAAAGACAAAGATGAATACGAAAAATTCGCTTCAATCGAGTTTTACCTATGAATTCAAAGCCCCTTATGCATATTCGACCAGTAAACTTGTATTAGCTAAAACGCATATTAAATCTGTTGCTATCTCTTTTCGTTGACATATGAGTGAGAAAAAAACGTTCTTTAAACCTATATTAAATTGTCAAGTTTTTATGAATAAGCCCCTTAGTGTTAATATTTTTTCAGGGGTACCGATACACCTAAAGCAGTTTTGTAGGACATAATCTGTATCAGTGAAACAAAATTGCTTCTATTCGATTATCAATTCGTTTACGAACGTTCGTTTCACAATATGGCGTTTCCAAGGTCATCGTTTTACAATATTAGACATTCGACTACCCCTATTATTTCTAACCATTGAAACTATTTTCGTTCTATTTCTGTAAACAAACTGAATCATTAAATTAAAATCTTGAAATGCTTGATTTAGAGTTGATAGTAAGTTATATCAAATCCCCAATCATTTAGAAATATTTAGAAAATAAATAGAAACAAAATTTTAGGTTAAGTATTGACAGTGTTTGAACAAAAGTCAGTAATTGAAAAAGAATAGAAGCGGAATCGAGTTGAAGTGTCTAAGAGATAGTCAAGTCTATAAACACTTAAAACGGGATATTTACCATGATTTGTTCGCCTGTGATCATGGCAAAGCAACTGTGCCGAAATATCGGGAAACTCATAAATCTACGGTAAATATCCCGTTTCAAGTTATAATGTTCAAAACCATGATATTATAAAAAGTTTTATAGACAGTTTGTTCACAGATTGATCGAAAACCGAGGGTTAAAATGATAGACATTCACGATTCCCGCTGCTTCCTAGCCTTAGCATCACAATCACTATCCAGATCATCCTCTTTAAGCAACTCCGTAGCCTCAGACGCTATACTCGGCACAGCGAACAGCCCCGTCAAACTGCTCGACCTTATAGTCCTGAGAAACGTATTCTTGCCCTTCTGCTCATACACAGTACCATAATGATTGGTAGTGAAAGATGGGCAGAAAGGGAATCTGTTCCTTCTGGGCGTATCTTCGAGAAGGTCATCGTGACTGCCGCTTCGTTTCCTCGGCTGGTCCGGTTTGCGTCTGGTCTGTGACTTGCTGAGTCGGGCGCGGTTACCTGTTCTGTTGGGGGGCAGGTCGGGCGCGGAGGTGGAGAAGCGAGGCCGCGGGCGGGGGGCGAGCGGCGGCGCGGGGGGCAGGGGCAGGTGCGAGCGGGAACGTTGGTGCACAGTCGAGGGACCCCAGGTCTTGCCCTTCACGCCGTCCGCTGGCACTGGAATAGAGGTTAATTGGTGAGCGAACTATTCAATTATGCGCGTCCACACAGAGCGAGCAGCCTCGCGAGGCATTTGCCGCGCGAAGCAGCTCGCGCTGTGTAATTAGATCATATAAAACGAACTGTAATATAAGGCATAGTAAGTTGTAATACTGAAACGCTAATTTAAATAAATGTTGCTTGTCTATTATATAATTAGACATTTTCTCCAGACAAATCCGATACGCAAAGGTTGCCGATTCGATTCGAGCCACGGGACAAATGTTTGTATGTTCTGCATATTTGTCTTGTGTCTGGGTGATTTAAAAAAAATGTATCAGTCTTCTGGTTGCCATAATAGGAGTGAAATCAGGCCAGGTGATAATCGAATGAGTATTCACAATACGTGTTGCTCAATAGTCATTAATGATAAATTGACTCTAATAATAAACATAAAAAGAAATTCCAATGCATCATACTCACGGGCAATGGCCCTCATAATAGCGGGCGATCCAGGCGGAGTGTCTTTAGCGACTGCGACCAACTGTTTCACACTGCAGTCGTCGTCCGACGGCCGCACCGTGAGGGTGTGTCGGAAGTCTAGTGGCGACGAGATCGTATCTTTCTTTAGTAGCTTCATCTTGCTGAATTTGCCTGGAATTTATAAAAGTGCTGTGAATTAGGAAATAAGTAAACAGATGATGACTGATATGATATACTTGCTTGCATAGAAAACACCCAGACTCGAGACAACTATCTTATGGCTTAAAAACAATAACTTACTACAATTACAATAACTTTTTGATTATTCGTTCATTTGTATGAGCAAGTGGCCAACTCTAGTGACTAAAACATTTTGATATTATAACATCTTGCTTGGACAAAATTTAGATGCAACATTAAAATTTGTACTACGCCTATTCCAAGGATATTATAACTTCTTGCTTAGACAAAAGATAATGCAACATTTTACGTATTACGCCTATTCAAAGTTTATATTCACACAGTTTAATTTACCTTTCCGTTTGTTAGGCGCGGGCGGTTGGTTATGCGACATGTTGCTCGCAAAGATGAGTATATGCAGCTCCCTCGCCACCAGCTCGAACTCTCTCATCTCCAACTCCCTCTCTTTCTGCAGCAGATTCTGTTCCACCAGCCGTTGTTGCAGTTGAGCGCGGGTTAACTCCTCTTCTCGGCAACGGAGCTCCTGGAAAGAGTAGTTGGTTATAGGTAGACTGATCGAGGAGTTTGTACCTAGCAACACGTCCTGGCTTTGCGGGTTTACTAATGAAACTACCGGGATAAAATATAGCCTATAACCATCCCGAAAGTCTATTACACATCGGTTGAGTAGTTTCGGAGATTACCGTCAAGCAAACAAACCAACATTACCTCTTTATAATATTAATAGGTATATAATTGATATAGATATAATTTCTTTGGTTACAGAAAATGTTGACTAGTCATGCTATGCCGGTTTCTTGAACGCAAATTAATGGTTAAATTACGTAATAACTTTTTTTAAACTCCTTTGACGTTGATTTTAGTTTGCAAAAAGGTCACATGTCATATGTCTCTATAACAAAAAAAATATTTCTGACAGAATTTCGGCACGAAAAAAGTCGAGTTTCATTAAAACGTATCAATTTAAAGCATCAAGTAAACGCATTTAAAATATATTTGACAACACATAACAAAACGTCGGCAACAAAGTCAAAATAGCTAAAACAATAGAACACCGAGAGTATGCGAAAATAAAATAAATAAAGCTACAATATCAATTGCACTGACCTCCTCGATCGTTCTGTATTCCTATCCGAAAGAAGCATCACAAAGGAAAATGTCCGTATTAGTTTAGGTTGATTTTAAGAAACAATTCCACCAATGATTTGCGAAGAAGATTTATCCACCAATAAGCTGCGAGATTAAGAAAATAAAGTGATACTATTGGCGGATTGTCAGCTTCGACGCACATCTTTTATGAAAACGCATTGTTATTGGTATCTATTGGCGTTCGCGTTTATCCTTCATAGAAATAGGCTAGGTTTCAGATACCACTTCAATGTCAGAAAAAAGGGCAATTCTCATTACTGTTTTTCCTAACAATGCACGTGTAAAGTTCAAAAATTGCTATCTTATCTATTTCCAAAGAATTCTGTACAAAGTTAATACAATTTATTTTTATTGCACAAGTCAGCTGAGTAAAGCCTAAACAACACTTTTCATAAACTGTTATCCTCACATCGTTGGCTTTTACGATACGACCCCGTATTATCTGTAAGTACGGTGTTTTTAGAAGCTACCGAAGTTTTTATAAGGTGGATGTTTGAAGTTCAAAAAATAATTACGTTACAAATAAAATAAGGGCTGTTTTGAGAAAAGCTGGGATAGAATAGAATATGACCATCCTCTAAACTAAAACTGCCCTACGTGCGAAAGAGACAACCATACCTTCTCCTTCCTCCTCAAATCCCGAAGCACCTCTTCTATCTCGAGCCGCCACCCGTCCTGCATCGTGTGGAAGGACTCGTGCGGCGCTCGGGTAAACTCGGATTGTCTGATGCGGTCCAGCTGTTCCAAGATGGCGGGGAAGAGAGGACGCTCGCGGGGATTCGAATGCCAGCATGCTGGAAGATTGTGGTATGAAAGTTATATTAGGTTTTTGATCTGTTACTACATAATGAAGCGCAGACTGGAAGTACTATGGTGCGCTTCAAATGGGTACGTTACGAGGAACACCTAATGTGACGAAGATCTGCAGCTAAAACAAAGAGATTCCAGCCATCTCTCTAATCCAAAAAGTCACATGTAACAATTCTACGAAAGTCCCTTCCACGTAAGCATTTATACAATATTTAAATGTTATCCCATTCTCTATGGAATGATGATTGCAAAAAGCGTATGCATGAAGTTCCCTTATGCTAAGCGTTCGAGAGCGGAAAGCGCCGCCCACGCGGGGTGAAATGTCAGGTTATTTCATAATGTCGGGTAATACTTGCTCTGGTCCTGTGAAATAAAGCCTATTATGGGGTCTTTCTTAATTGTTAACGCATTTAAAAACCAAGTACTAATACGAGTATTAAATTATAATTTTGTCTTTTTGGCTGTCGCCATACAGCCAAAAACACGTAAAATTATATGATAGAATTATAAAACGCCTAATTTATGGAACACATTTTTAGGTTGCAAAAATTTTGTACATAATTTGGATGAGCCTGCAACTTCCTAGGGAGAAACAGTAAGTAAATAAACAGATAATACCTTCCATGAGCACTCTCCAGGGTTCCGGACAGGTGCTAGGTATAGGAAGGGTCAGCTTGTTCACCGCCACGCCGTACGCGACAGCCAGCGCGTCTATGCCTTTGTATGGGGTTTCACCCGTGAGCAGCTCCCATAGTAGCACACCGTACGACCATACGTCTGACGCGTGGGAGAAGGTCGAATGTTTTATCACCTGAAAGAGACATTTGAGTAATGAGATACTTACACAATTGATAAGATTTTAATATATATAATTATTTTTGCTGTTTCAACAGCAAAAATAATGCATGCAGCTGCAACAAAAATAATGTCCATGTCTAAAAATGACGTCTTTTTCCTGTAAGCCCAAGAAATGGAAGCTAATCGATAAAAACGATTTTATAAAAATAACAAACAACGAGCAATGAGAATTTTATTTTAAATCGACAACACCAGATTTTAAAATAAAATTCTTTATCTTCAAATCGTTGTTCTAACTTATCCTATCAAATAAATTTTTATTTCTTACATGTCGAAGCAAAAGTTTGGCCATCAGGCACTGTCTTTATTGCGAAAATGTACCTATAGAACTCCATAAAAGTTTTACTTTCTTGATTCCTTCCGCAGGTTCCGCTATCGATCGAATGCAACATTCAGTTTCGGATTGCAGTTGCAGCTTAGCGTGAATAAGTTATTGTCGAATGTCCCAAGTTCGGCCCCCAGCGTCTAACTTGCCAAGTAAATGGACTTTATAGAACAGAGCCAAATTGATGTTTGGATAGGGAGGATACTGAGGTAGGGAGGTACAAAGTATCTACTTTGTACAAGATACGTTTGGTTTTAACATGAAAAATGTTTGTTTTTCAAATTCTTTTAAGTATTTGGTGGTAAGTATTTGGTTTCAGTATCTTTTTAATAAAAGTAATAGAAACTACTATCACTAAATGATGATTTGTATGTGTTATCTATCCTCCAGACCAGATTTTAGAACTTTGGAGGTTTTATTTATGTATGTCTATACAGTCTATACATTTATTATATACAGTCAAGGCAAGCATATTCCACTAACTGCGGGCTTACCATGACCGTTTATAGCGATTCAGTTTAGGTCCAACTGCGAACCAGTTTTGACGTAAAGTAAGGCGCTGACGTAAAGTTTTGACAGTAAGGCAGAACCTAAACTGAATCGCTAACACCTCAACTAGGAAATATGTAAGGGATTGAGTTTATGATATGCAAAAATGAAACAACAAAACAGGTCTGGTTGCTAGACCTCTTGCAAAACGGATAGGGTAAAGAGATCTTATAAAGTATATCTAAGACCCAAGTATACACATGTGGCTACAACCGGCCGTGAACTAGGCACGATTAGCATACTGGACAACGATTACCGGTGCCAGCGGACGGCCATCAATCAAACGACCATTAAAACAGTCAATAAACAGTCCAAGTAGCTATTAAATGCCGAAATATAGACGCCAAAAACGGGCAGTCGTTTAGAGCATTAATCTACTTGAATTTGCATCTATGAGCTTCTGATTTTTACAAGGTATTTTGTGTTTCTAGAGAAACGGTAGACTGGCTTTTGCACGATACAAGAAAAACCTTAGTAGTTGTCTACTTAGGATCTAGATTTTGTTTTCTGAAATCCATCGCATTATTAAAAAAAAAACCACGCCGTGTCGTGCAAGTCAAGACATAGTTATTTGGAGAATAAGGCGGCACATTTACGGCCATCTTTTTTTTTCCCCGAACGTTATTGAGGGACATAAGGAATATGATATTTGCTTACTTCCGGGGGCATCCACGCGTAGGTCCCGGCGGCAGACATCCTGGTGGTCTTGTACACCTCCCTGGCTAAACCAAAGTCTGTTATCTTGAGCGTTTTGTTCTCCAGCGTGTCATCGGAGAGGATGGTTTCGCTGAGTAATACTGGAATAGAAATAAAAAAACTGTTAAGAGCATTATCGTTTTTAAACGACTTAAAACAAGAGCTTCACAATTCTGGAAGAGATCGCTTCTTAGCGATAAGACCGCCCATTGTACAATTATTACTTGTAATTCATAAGTTCCTTTCTGTAAGTGTGCAATAAAGTATTTTCATTCATTCATTCATTCATTCATTTTACCGAATATATTGTTACGCTGCTTCGCGGATTACTTCGTTGTTTATGAAACCGACTTTGATGATTTTTTTGTTTTGTTTGATTTGAAAGGAGATATTCTAACGGTTGCCCCGTAGAAAAGTTTTGAGGATCTGATGAGGATCATCGGAGTTATGAACAGAAATGCACCTCGAGAGTGCAGGAAATTACTCTTGTCAATATTTTTGTCACTTGTTTATTGTCTTCATCGATGATGACAATAATTTTGTCGTAAACACTAATGATTGAAAGCGTTAAAATAATTAACGAATGCTTCGACGAGTCATAAAATATGGTAAGATTGAATGATTATGCGTATTTTCTCTGCTCATACGCATTTATGACTTTTTAATAACTGTACTGCGATCTGATTGATAGCCAACTTAGACCAGCTTGACTCAACTGGTTTCACTCGGAAGGACTGAGCCCCGTAGATTATGTTTGGTTCGCTTTTTTATATTTCTCATGACTATATTTTTTATTTTACATGGAAGAAATCGTTTTTAGTTATACGCTCGCCCATTGTTACACTGTTTATTGTATTGTTTTAGTGTAATTATTATTTATTTTATGGTGTGCAATAAAGTTATGTTCTATTCTATTTTAATTGTCTGTTTCTCAAGAATGCTTGCGTTTCGTCATTAGATCAGATAGCCAATCAGAATAGGAAACTCATTAAGGGGAAATCTCATTAAAGGGAAAAGGAATTCGTGATTCAACGTTCACAGAATCAGTTCCCCGACCCTCTCGATGTGGTGGTTCCGAATCGATTTTCTTATTGGGGTCAACGCGTCTACTTTCAGTGAATTGAACCCAAATATAGACGACCTCCCTACTTTTAAAGTTCACGTGATAATGGTGTATAAATGCCACCTAAATTAATTGGTTGGAACAGAATAGCTTCGAAGAAACTACAAAGCAACTTTTACAAAAAACGGAAACACAGAAGTTTAAAGTAGTCAGTATTTGTGCCGCAGAAATAACCATGAAACTGGTGATTGCGAACATAAACTGTGAATATATTGCTCGTACATCAAAAGCACCTTCAGTACAGAGCTAAAAAGAGGGTTTAACCAACGATACATTTCTCATAATCGGATCTCCATTAACCTGAATACTTGAGGAGTTGGAGGTCGACCTTCATGTTTTTCACCCTTTGAAATATGACGTGACCTGACCACATAAACATTTTTACGATTCTCCCCTTGGTTCATTGAAAATTGAGAAGTTGAAACATTAGTGTTACCATCCGTATGTGGGTTTAGTTTTATTGCAGGAATTCAGTAGACAACCGTAAACATTTCATTGGTAATATATTTTGTGACAGTATACCTTACAAATAAAATAAACGTCAGAAAGGTTGAATCGCTCTGCAGACAAACAAGCCAAATTCAGTTCAAAGAATGGTTTACAATAAAACATAAATTTAAAAACAACCTCTCACTCAAACATCTTTGACACGAAATGTTGTTAGGACTATGAAATTAAAGATAATTTATTCACCATAAGTAGAACCTGTTCATCACAGAAGGAAATGCCATCAGAGCATGTCACTGGGATGAAATACAGCTTTCATTATGACGAGGCACGCCTCGACTGCCGAACGTCGCGTCGTCTGATGGAAATTACGATTTAACTGCATTTCATAACTGTCACTATCCCACAGCTGTTAAAACTACCGCCTGCTCACTCGTGGCTCTCCCGTTCCATGAAATTAAAAGTTTTGATAGTTAATAGTCTATCAAATTATTTTCCTGGATGTAGATTCTCGACGACTTTCAAAACGTGACGCGGTAACAGATTGCAAGTTATCTTGTCTTCAGAAATCCATCGCATTATTCAAAATAACAACGCCTTGTCGTACCACGTCAAGACATGGTTATTTGGAGAAAAAGGCGGCTGATTGTTCTGAAACTATTTGTCGAAAGTGTCACTTCCATAAAATAGTGTATTTTTTTTACCGAATATGATTTAGGATTATGGACTCTATGATTATAAACTTCGGCAAAACCTATGTGACATATGGCCTTCTCAGCTGTCTCAAATCAAACTCTGAAAAAATCCAGTGACCCAGCCGCACCCTTGCCGTCTGCACAGCCGCATCAGTTTATTGCATCGCAATTTAATTATTGAGTGCTCACTTCGCAAACCTTAATGGCATTTATCGATGCTCGCGGTAATCTCTCACTGTCCCCAATGCGATCTTATCATCACTATAATCAAAGAAGCCCGGCTCGGATCAGGTCTTGTTGCTAACTAGATTTCTCCGCTCCTTAATTCTATCTGTTCAGGTCATCGATTACTGACCAAGGTTTTCAACTTGTTTAGAGATGGCACGAACAAAGGTCAAATTCCACGCAAGTCCAGTTAGTACAAATTGATAGTGGAAGTAAGCTAACTGTAGTTTAATTTAAATTCCCTATTTAAGGTCAAGTTTAAAGTAGGAATATGTTTATATGGTAGTCATTTCTGGAAACGAAGTTTTTAAGCCGCCCTGTAGGAATAACATATAAGGACAAATTGCGTTTAAACCTCCTAAAACGGGCTCTTAAAACAACAGTTCGATACTAAAGTTTACTCTTAGAAATCTAGTCTACTATTATGCCGTCTCCACACCTCTGGCGAAAGTAGCAATGCCAGTTGGAGCAACGGAATCCAGATGACAATTAAATTTCCTTGTAACACAATCGTTTCGTTCGAGACGATCGGGTCCAGCAAGCCATTCATCCGTCGATCACAGCAACACAAAGGGACATTGGACAAGTTTGTGACAGCAGAGACACGACAATCATACAGTATTACACCTTTGTAATGTGTGGAACATACGAGAAAGTCGTATAGACTTAATACTGGGATATGATAGAATAACGATCGCGATTAACTGTCAGTTTAAGAACCGACTCGGACATAAGGTGTTATGAGACCGGTTTGATCATTTTAAAAGCACATCCGAAGAAAAATTCAAAGACTGAATGAGCGTTCTTTGAATAGTGATTCTTCTGTTTATTCAATTCAATGGTGAACTTTAAAGCAATTGATTCAGGCTAGGTATGTTGTAATCAATAAGTAAACGTGGAAACGACGTTGTAAGGTTGTTTCGGTTAATTTATAGACTTCGATTCTATGTATTGACGTCATTACGCCGCTGGTCCTGCGTTACTGGGTTTGATTTACTGTGAAGATTGCTAATTCGTCAGGGCACCCAAATGAGGTTTAAATGTGAGATTTTGATGGATAATGCGCGGGTTGAAGAATGAGGTGGCTTTGACGAAGGTTTGTTTTGTTACTGTGTTCCATTTTGATATTATGTAATACTTTTTTGTAAATCATGAATATTGTAAAATTGTGAGCAGAAAAATAATAAACAGAACAGAATTATAAGACTCGTTCATGTTGATATGATACAGAATATCTGTTCGTTCGCCTTTTGGTCGGCTTATGATTTCACGCTCAAAAATGTAAAAATTTTATTGGAAATTTTAACCAATATTTAAATGCTTATATTTACTTAATTGAATTTCTAGAGAAATTGTATATTAATGCTAAAACTTAGGTACAAAATTCAGTGAATATAAACTTCAGTCGGAATATAGGAAAGGCGCCAGCACCGAGTCCCACGGGAACGCTCCGCCCGTAAATAAATCTCGTAGAATAAGAAAACATTGTTGCTCTTCAAGCTCACAAACCGGATCTATATCCTGTCGGTTCCCGTACGCATGCGCGCTGAATAATTCATGTCGCGCGCCAAAAACAGTCGCGTGCGCCATCGCAACACGCCATAACAACTGATACATATTCTGTGCCATACGAGTAAAAGCCAATTGAGTGGAACGCTGGAATTGATTCCGGGGAACAGATCGATGACATCAACCTGACTCAGGTTCAATTGGGGTTGGGTAAAACCGTGATTGATAGATTTCGATATATTTGGTTCAATTCGGAAACTTGGCAGCAGACATGAGAAAAAGCGTTTATCTTCAAGTGTACATGATTCAGTGAGCTAATTGAATCTGATGACTGATAAGGACAAGGAGTCATCAATGATGATCTGTGCTGAAAAACTGGTTTGAGTCACAGTTAAAATTTGGTAGTTGATCTACAATTACCATACTCCCGTCTGTCAGTTGAAGTTCTTTCGAGTATATTCCTGTACGGGTATTCAACGCTAGTTACTATTATTACAAGCACAAGACGAACGATTGACCGGACGCCTAGAATACAAAGTACTCGTCTCCTCGTTGAATACATAATCAGTGTAACGAACAAAAAATAATGTTCTGCCATCTATGATTCCAAGAAGTCTTTGGAGACCGTAGAAAATGAAGATAGAAACTTGTTTCATGTTAATTTACATTCTATTGTTGCATGAGATGCGTAATTACCGACTTGTTTGGAACATTTTGAGGAAAATACTGTTTGAAATGCATAACAAACTTTTATTATCAAAATCACAGAGAAAAACATTGTGAAAAAACAATGAGGTAGCCAAAAGTATATTTAGATACACATTAAACTCCAAAACAGGAAAATGTATGCTTGCCTAAAATGTAATTGAAACTTACGTAAACGTAAATCGTTTGGTTTTCAGAGAAATGCTTCGTTTTTTTTTTACCGAAACCTTAGAGAATAACCGTCAATAAATACAAAATCATCTTATTTTCTGGCAAGATGTCAGAACGACCCAAAGCCGATTACTCGTAATATCTTTTAGAACATTACTCCCCTTTTAATATACGCGGCTGGGGCCGAAATACCTCAAGCCCTAAGGGAGAAATTGAAAGAGCAGACTGTTACTTCGATCCAGTGAAACATCCTATCCTTTCTACTAATAAACGCGAAAGTTTGTAAGGATGTATTGAAATATGTTTGTTGCTCTTTCGCGCAAAACCTACTGAATGGATTTTGATGAAATTTAATACCCAGTTAGCTTATATCCTGGATTAACACTTAGGCTACCTGAGCTCGGTATTCTCACGGGAACGGAAACAATTTAAAGCGGGTAACACCGCGGGGCGTAGCTAGTAGAAAATAAGGGTGGGGGTCTACCGTTATCTTGTTTATTGTGCAAGAGAAAATGTTATGCGGCGGAAGGGTAGATAATATGGAAAGTGGAGCCGTTATGCGTCTGTATTCCAGCTCAATTGAGCGGAGATGTGCTGAGGGAATTTCATTAAAAGTTGGGCTGGAACGCTTTATGTCTAACCAGATCGTCCTAGTCGAATATCAAGACACGGAGAACACTGAATCCAATTTAAAATATTATAAATCCACTCATAGCTTTTGCAATAAGTATGAAAAGTCTTCATACCAAAAGTAAGCGAAGCTAAAAAGTACATATTTTTCCAAAAATGATAAAAATACTGAGTTGGAAAAAGTTCTTACGCGTTAAAAACTCGAACCCCACAAATAATTCCCATAAGGGTTATTTTTCGCGGAAAAGTTTGACAGTTCGGAAAGTTCGTGCCGGATTCTTGGAATCAATTCGAGTTTCCGCAGAAGATAATGTAGTCTCGATGGGATGTAATTGAAGATTTGGCAGCACCAAATGTTAGGATACTTTTTGTTGGGTAAGTGAAAATAAAGTAACATAGAATGTTTTTAAAGGCTGCTATTTGCAACTCTTTCGAGGTTTTTCTATTAAGAATACTAAATGTGTTTTAAAAATACCTTCATGGTTGCCAAATAATCCAAAAGCTGTCTAACTTCCCCGATTACCATCGCCTCATACTAAGTTCATTGCGAGGTAGGTATATGGGGTAAGTTTATGGGCACACGAGACCCTGCCAACTCCAGACTCTTATTTGAATATTTTTACAGGCAATTCGTACGTGGAATACCAGAATTAGCATTATTATGTTTATATGCGAGTTACTTCCACTTTGGACGTGTCATTTTTCGAGTAGGTAAAAGCAATTTATTTTTCTCTCTATACTTTTGTTATTCACGTTTTTGGCTCAGCTTGTTCAAGACTGATTATTATTTGGCATTCTACAACAAAAGCCTTTGTATTTTCAGCGTCTCCGCTCAGAAGCAAATATATTTTTATTTGCTTCTAAACTCCCTCATTGGAATAAGACACCTACATACAAACAAGTATATCGTAGTAATTATGTAAGTTCAACACACCTACGCAATATTTACATTGTAAGTGGACTCTAGGAAAACGTAACCAAAGTACAAACACTATAAAGAGGTAATAGAGCATAAATTACAACAATTACACCGCTAAGGAGTAAACACGGCGGTAATTACACGAGGGGAGTTTGAAAGACAACAAAAACAAGGGTGGCAGGCTTTTTAATTATAGGAACGTGTGCAGTCAACGACACTGCGGGACTTGTGAGAGGAGCTCTTGAACCCAGCTTATTGTAAGGCGAAAAGTATCTACTTCGCTGTTTTTTAGTTCATATACTGTTTTTTAAGAGTGCATTTTTTTTGAGTAGATGTGGCATAGTGTGACTTTAAAGTTGGGAGTGAGAGGTCTGGCTGCGTATAAAATGTTATTGCGATAATACGCAGAGTGAGTTATTTTTAAAAGCTTTTATATATTTAACTCTACTGATAGGAAGTCTGAAACCGTAAGTGTTTTCGAAAATGTAACGATTATTGTGCTTGATTTTAAAAATTTTAAGAAACTTTTTGTTTTTTATAGTTTTTGTGGACAAGTAAATTATAACAAAAAGCATCTCAATCTCAATGTCCCAGAAGCAAATAGCGTTACAAGTGAGAATTAATCTTTAATCGTTCTCACATGTTTATTATTTTATTACCTTACATCAGTATTTTTGCTACCGTCAGCACTTAACAGTGAGATAAATATTCTTTACGTCTGCCGTGTACGCAAAAGAATACACTTATTCTTTTTATGTGCACTAGCACCCACTTTGTTTTTTAGCTACTTGTAATGGTGAAAATTAAACTTGATTCCATACTACAACGCATTCTTATACCTCTTCCCTTCTTATACCGCGTACTTATACCTACGCAAGCTGTATAAGTGAGTATTAATTACGCCATTCCGCGGTTACGAGTAGTGGAGTAGCGATATGAGGACTGATAAAACAATAGCCGCCACGACCGACGCCTGCGTCTCAAGTCGCAAGCAATGACGTAAGAGAATACGCGCGCTGATAAGAGGATACGTGCGAAGTTACCCGTGATGATGTTCATTCATAATGTTAATTATGTGCTTTATTACTTAGAACAGATGGTACGTCCCTTTGATTTTGCACTTTTGAGCAAGAGGCTTACTTACTATGACTGTTAAAAGCGATTCAGTTTAGGTCCTTAATGAACTGCTTTTGACGTAAGCTAAGGCGCTTGACGTAAAGTTAGAACAGTCAGAATCTAAACTTAATTGTTTATTAATAGAAGTTGAGAAGTAAATAAAAATAATGCCCATTAAAAGTATCGCAAACAATGAATAAAATATCTTTTGATAAAAGAAAATCCTGGCAACGTGAGGTGATCGAAAAAAGGTTCATAATAGAGATTGATGATCGCGTCTCGAGCACTGTCGAGACAAAAAAACAAGGCTGCCTTATTGTCTGGAGTCGAAATATATCAAGAAACAAAACTTAGAAACTAGTCCAGACAAAGTACTTTATCGCAGACATGGAAATAAAACAAACAGGAAAATCACACGAATAGAACGCAAAAAATAAACGATCAATGAAAAAGTTGAACCATTAACGGGTGTCGGATGATATTCGTCGAAGTACAAGGTTATGAGAATATTGATAGAAAAGACAAGTGTGAAGCTTGCAGGTTAGTGACCTTTATGTGCGCATTTTATACATCGAGTGTGAATCAAGACCACTGTGTAAAGTGACACCCAGTGACATCAGTTTTTTTTTTATTCTAGGTTGTCTGGAAGAAATCGCTTAGTGGAAAAGACCGCCTTTTATAACAATCTTTATTATAGAAAAGATAGTATTAGTTACTTTCTATATGTTGTTACAAGAAAGTTTTTATTTATTTAAGTTTCAGTAGAAATAATCGAATTGTTTATCAAATTCATTTCCTAAAGTTAGTTTTTAACCGACTGTAAAAAAAAGAAAGTAGAATCATTTAGCTCGATTCAATGTGATAATAAAACAAAAACTATAATGTTCGTCGGCAATTCGGCATGTCAATAAAATTTACACAACACGGAAATGTTGTGATTGATAATAGTGTCGACTGACACAGTTATTGAGAACGCATTTATTTGCATTAATTTAATAAACTATTGTTTATCGATATGATAATCCTTGGCTGCGCCGGCGCTGGCCCACCCACACATTGTATAATGCTATCGAAACTACTGTACTGTTAGAGCAATATATAAAAATGTGACTGTGTTATGGCTTTACAACTGGTCACAATTTAGATAGGTGACCACAAGAGGCATTAACAGTAACAGCTGGGCGCTTCCGTGCGAGTTAAATAAAAGGGTTTTAAACTTACGCCATAAATAAATTAAAACAAACAAAAACATAAATTAACCAAAAAGATTGTTGCATACACAGGACTGACCCATGACCAACGCCCATACCCCCAGGGGTGGGTAAATATTGTTGGTCCTATGCATAAATATTAACGAATTCATGAAAGATATCGTAATAATAACTTGTAGCACTTAATATTTACTCAGCCTTATTATTTCTATCAAAGGCGGCAAGTGGAATAAAAGCTCTACGTATTTGGAAGTGTGACACAGTCATTATTTAGCTAAATGTGGACATTAATCTGAGGGATTTATTGGCGTTTTAAGGCCGATTTATAACTATAACTAAAATCTTTTGTGGGAGGTAATGACTTGTAAAGTTGGGTTTCTATTTTATCATTCATCATCATCAAATACAGCCAGATTTTATTAAATATTAATATTAATATTTTTTATTTATTATGACAACTGGGTCCAATTTTGTTAGTAATACTTAGTATCTAGGGGTTAGTACTTATATTCTAAAACAGATTTGGTTCTCTGAATTATTAAAGTACTTTAGTTAATTTTTAACTAGTTAAATTCATAAATATTCCAACAAACTGGTTCAATTTGTTTTTAAAAGCTTTCTTAACATGCAACTTGCCTATTCATATGATAGAAGTACACATGGTGTGTCCTAGTTTGTTCAAGTTCTTTAACCATTGACAAATCGAAAGTAAATCAGCCTAGCAAACTGACTGCAACGCAGCTGAGATTCACAAAAAAACATGAAATAATACGTTATTTCAATAACGAACCACCTCCATATTGTAATAACTCTGAGTCGGAGGGTTACGTTAGATGACGGGCAACCTTATCACATATTCCTTATTACTTTACGAGCCAACAGTCGAATCTATTGACTTGTCATTTCAACTTCTAGCCGTATGATGGAATGACCAAATGTAGAAAATTATTCTCGTGTGCTGAAATATGGCGCATGACGACAGACGCATAAACTGTAGTCATAGTTACTTCTGAGACGCCGGGGCTTAGAGGAAGTAAGAAATAGAGCTCTGTATATTTCTTTCTCTGTTATACAAAGAAGAGAAGAATATATACAACATTCTTGTGGTTAGAAGAGACTCTTCAGTCCTTCCTCATGTGCCGCTTTTTTGTATGGACGGAAAAGTAGAGCTCCGAATTTAGTACTACGAAAATGTGGATTCAGAGCAAGTTTTGTCATACAAAGAAAGAGAAGAATATATACATCTGACGGAGTGTGACCCAGCCAGACTATGAGACATCTAATGGAATGTCCTCTATGCCCGAAGACCTGGACAAATGAAGACCTAAATATGGCCACGTCCATCGCCATGGAACTGGCGACATTTCTGGCAAATAAAATATAAATATTGTAGAACCAATTACCCGCTAAGAAGAAGTACTACGAAAATATGGATTATTTCTCTCTCTCAACGGCCACACTGGCTGGTCATCCAGGTACCATACTAGGTTCATGCGCCGGCGCCGGAGTCATTGAATGCTCTAACCTGTCATTGCTAAGCGGTAAACGGGTTCTTATTCATTATAAATGAGAGAATAATTGTACAGAAATAGTTACTTTCATGACCATACATAGATATCTTGCATTCTAAGCTAGCAGCTTTGTTCTAGCACTAAGTGAAACTGGTTCTTGAATTGATGCAGCGACAAGCCTTCTTATCTTAATATTCAGCGCAACTGCTGAATGTTTCCTTCTAGTTTCTCTGTAAAGTGAATTTCGCAGTAGGTGAAATGGATCACAGTAACAGGGAATTTAATTGTTAAAACATTTCATAATATCGTTCTACCCAGATTTTGACTTACAGTATACGAAAAGAATAGTCCCAATTCGTTCATAACCATTTGGAATGGTCATGCAATAATTTTTATGACAAACGTCACCCTAGCTTGAATAAGCTGGCCATAAAACACTGGTCACAAAAGTGGTAGGTAAATGTGGCTTATGGGACAGATTATTCAGACATTAACTAGAACCAAGAGATTTCCCTCCAACAAAATATGTCTTGTTACTTTTAGGATGACATTTTTCAATGTGCAGCAGAAAATCTGCTTAGGATTGATAAGTACCATTAATGAATTAAGATAACAAATGAAAATCGATCAACAGTTTCTAGGTTTCCACTTCCAGAGCTTTCACAATAGTTTGGTTTTAATTGGTAAATGATCAGTCACCGTAAATAGAAGGAAAGTTAATGGTTTAGCTCCCATTAAGCCCTTACGTGCCCTTACTTAGTTCACGACTAATTGTGCGCTCTGGTGATAAATCGTCGCATGGGAAGTTAATCGTTAAAGCATGGAGTAAAATAGACTGAACCGGCAAAAAAATAATAATGAAATTGGAGTTATACATTTTCAGAGTTGCAACACGAAATGTATAGACAGGGATTGTAAAGTTGTTGATCGGAATGTCCAATGTCCAAAGGCAATAAATAAAATGTCGACACTCTTACATAAAGCTAGCTCGTTAACGGACAATTAGTGCTAAAATATGAGGAGAAAACACACAAAAGGTTAAGAGTCAATGAGGCATTCAACGAGGCGTGTCTACAAATTCTTAATGCATACAGCCAAGTGTCTCGGTCTCCCACATACCTTATGGGGCACTCAAACGTTTCGTCAGGTTTCACGTAAACAAAGTCATCTGGCATACGAGTTTTTATCTTATCATACGGTGATAAGGTTGAATTTCGCGACAACTTGAATGTTTATGACGAAACACACGCATTCCATACGATCCTGGCGATGTGAGGAGAAATTTTATCTTAGAGAATTGGGGGCTAATTAGTAGGGCAAGGTTCGGTTGGTCAACGGCAACAGCTGCATATAACAGCTGATTATGCAACGTGCAGACCAGCAACTGGTTGAAAGCATTTGTGGATATTGTTCTGTTAATTTGGAACACAATAGCCACTGCTCCATTTCAGACTTGTTTGAATTTACGGACTACCTTTCTGGTTTCTATAATTGTTTTCTTACAAGCCGTGGAACGCGAGGTTTGAATTTGTGAGACGTGTCTTATCTTACCTGAAACAAAACAAAAGCACATTAGGAAAACCAATATCTTTATGGGTAGCGGTAAAAGTGTAGTATAGATAGTCTGTTATATAGTTAATGTATGGCCTTCTAAGTCTGGTAGCATGTACTGTTGTGATATTTTACTTTGCTTTCGAGCAAAAGAGTATGTTGTAATAACTCTAGCGTGATCAAAACACCGAAGACATTGCTCATGAATCCCACAAGGTTTTGTTGCCACACTGCTAAACCGTAAGTTGAGAAGTCAAAGTCAAGGAGAATTTCAACCACATACCGCTTTGTCGATAATACCTTTGGTGGTAATCTATTTTAGGTTAGTGATTATGTTTCTAACGATAGCAGGTGAGGGTCATAAGACAAGTCCCTGCGTGAGTCCTAGTGACATTTGCGACGTGCCTGCTTGCGCGTGGTACCGACGGCCAAGGCCGACGCCCCACGCCAGACGAATGAGCACGTGTAAAGCTATCACATCGATACTTATTTAAAACATAAATGGAGCAACCAGTACATAGATTAGGCCAGTCTGGAACTTGCCGTATATGATTAAAAAACTAAAAGCATGTATCTCTTAATAGTATTGACCGCATCAAAATGTCAGCACGGTTACACATTTCAACAAATCGAATTATTAAAAAGAACGAAGAATTATGAATAAATCATAAAATCATAAACAACATTTGAGATGGATGGAATACACTTATGAGCATGGCTTTAAAACCTAGGTCCAAGCCCACAACAATAAGCTCGTAACCAATTACGAATATTATGACAATTAAAAAAAATAAGTTTAGAAAAACCTATCAGGGCCCTGGGCAGGTTTTGAGGCGGCACTTATTAATTTATCATCGTTTGTTATAATTCCAATGTTCTCAATTTTCATTTGAAGTTGTTGACTTAATCTTTTAACAGTGTTTGCTAATAAGCTAACAGTTTAGGTGGCCGGGCCAATGACCACTATCGGTGTCACGAAACCTGAGAGTCAGCGTGATGTAGTGTTTTCACATCTAGACGCATACCTACTACTCAGATCTTTGTTTTTCAGTGGTTTTTTCAAGTACTCGTAAATCATATAAAATTAATGAAATTCGCATTTCAAAGAGTCAATTGACTAAGAAATTTAAAAATAGAACGTAGGCAAAATGTATTTTTAGTTTGTAATTTATAGTCAGTTGTGTTAAAAAGTTGTGGTTTGACCCACTTTGTTATGAGCAGTGTGTTTGTTTCGCACAACGTGTTGGATAAGACCTCTTCAACACGAAGTCACTCATCATCTTGCGTACTTCTTACTTTTTATAATAATAAAAAAAAAAATAACGTTCAAAGCTACTTACTTACACTTAAAATGTTTTCAAAATATTTTTTAATTAGGAAAATTTATGTAAACTTGATTTAATTACTTATGACGAAATCTGCGTTAATATTTACATCACGTGAACTAGTTCTGTATTACAAGTTTGAAACCCTGGGGTAAAACCAAAAATCGAAATTTCAAAAGACCCAAATCTTAGCCGCGAGATAAAGTCGATTGGTAGGCAAGCTGGGCACTTTGTAAAGAATGCGAAACCAATTTGACTATTTAAGGATCAAAAGCATCCTTGACTGTAACGTGATTGCGATCACGACTATAAAACTATAGCCTACGTCGTATTGAATACGAAGAAATAGTAGGCATCGTTGTGATAACTTTGATTTACCTAGGTATTGCATTGCAAATACCTAAAGTGTGTGATAGACGGGCGAGCAAGTACGCGTACTTATGGCTCGACGACCTTTTTCGCTCGTGTGTCACCGTAAGTACGCGTACTTTACAACCGCCGAGTAAGTTCGTCGGCGATCCAACCGGTTTGAAATCTTACTCGTAGCTCGTCTTGGCTCGTACGTGTGGCAGCACTGCGAGCCGCGAGCTTAATTAATTTTGATTCAGAAATTTCTCAAAATGTGTGATTTTCGAACTTATTCACATGAACTG
This sequence comes from Xanthorhoe spadicearia, assembly GCA_947086425.1. Classification (NCBI taxonomy): domain Eukaryota; kingdom Metazoa; phylum Arthropoda; class Insecta; order Lepidoptera; family Geometridae; genus Xanthorhoe; species Xanthorhoe spadicearia. Next base: position 976,461 of record OX352208.1, read on the forward strand.
CTAACCGAATTTATAGAAGCTTTCCGAAATAACCCTTGTCTTTGGAAAATTAGAAACAACGACTACAAAGACAAAAATTTGAAGCTTCAAGCATACAATAATTTATTAGAAATTATACGGAAGGTAGAAAGAGATGCTACGATTGAGAACGTCAAGAAAAAAATTAATTCGTTAAGGGCTGGGTTCCGAAAAGAACATAACACAAAGCTTCTTCAGTGGACGACATCGCGATACGGTATGAGTAAGTTGGCGCGTGTATCGCCGACGTCGAGCCAAGTAAGTTCGCGATCTTAAAAACCGCAGACTTTAAGTTCATACGTCTATCACCCACTTAAGAAAAATCAGAGAATAATTGGAAAAAAGTAAATTTTTCAAGAACATGGCAATTTTTACACAAAATTGGAGAACTTTTATAACTTTTCGGGATGTTTACTCTGCCTTCAATATTCCACTAGTTAAAAGCAGTGGCATCTTAAAGGCGTGATAGACGGGCGAGTAAGTTCGCGAACTTGTGGCTCGATGATCTTATTCACCGGTGTTTTTCTTTAAAAGTTCGCGTACTTACGGTGACACACAGGCGAAAAAGGTCGTCGAGCCATAAGTACGCGTACTTGCTCGCCCGTCTACAATTTACAATAAAACATACTTCTTGTGCCGTCTATAAAGCACATCCATAAATAAATAATTTAATTATGACACTGTCTTTCACTTGTCTGCGCTGTCGACTCAAGGTCTTTGTCCTCACGTTGTTAAAAGTGAGAAATGAAGACCCAAAATTACTTGTCGCTGTCAAGCAAATAAATTGGAATGTTGTGTTTAACATCATAATGTGCTTTTTAAACGAAAACACTGGTTTTTCAATACGCCTTTATCACAAGCTCTAAACGGTGAAGGAAAACATCGTTAGGAAAACCACGACTAGTCAATCCCACACGTTTGACCATTGTCTTTCTTGTGGATATGGCCGACTTGAATTGAAGGTGAAAAGCTGATGATTTAGTTGCTGGGCAAGCCTATTCTATCTGAACAATATCCCAGGCACTGCAGTGTCCCGAATGCCGTGTAGGCAAATTGCCTACTGAAACTGTACAAATCATCTAGTATAGAGATGTAAAAGCCTGAGTTTTTTATATCATTTTCATATTATTTATCGTGACCTTCATGTACTTTAGACACCTAATCCAGAGCTATGATATAAGACGTGCCAGTAATATAAACACGTTAGTTTCATACCCGTCGTGCCGAAAGTGATTTCTTCCGCTGATTCATGTCACACACAACATCACTTTCTGCGTGAGTCATTGTGCCGAATCTGTTGACCAGTAGGATGGACCTAGGATGTTTTATTATTTTAAACTTCGTACCGGCTGAATAATATATAATGTTGCAATAGACTTCATACAGAAACGCTGTAAAATTAAACAAAACGAAACACGACATTGACGCAGATCATAAAGCAATTAAAAATCCTAAAATATGAATGGGGTATTTATAGGTTTGTCCAATCAGATATTCACCTACTTTTCAAATTGTTCTATCATTCGGTCACTAGATGCCAAAATTTGGGATTCACAGACGTGTAACTTTATGTACAAATCGCAAGACCACACACGTATTTACCAAGTTCCTACGAACCTGCTATTTATTTGTGTCCCTATTGCAAATTATACGAGGCTTATTTCTCACACTGTCACATTACATATTCGTCGAGCGGTTCGTTTAAAACCCTTTCGTAATAACCGCTGTCTGCGCACACAGGCTCATACATATTCATCCAAGCGAGAGTTCTAAGCCGATGATAATTGGTTGGAGTGTGTTTGATGGAACCGAAACTTTCCTTTGTGGCAAAGGACTAATTTCAAGCGGGGTTTTGAAACTGGCACAGTTTTGGGTAACTAAAATAAATCAGTTTATACAGGACACAGATGTTTTGGTCTTGAAAAGTCTAAATAATGTTTATTAATTTCGCCCTCGCATACTTAAATTCGTGTTTTTATTTTCGAATGAACCTTACCCTGGGTATCTAAAAAAAGTCAGATAAAATCCATGGTTCAAAATAAAACTCTGTTATTTTAATTCCAAAGGGTATCCTCCAACTTTTTCAGGTAAAGATCCAATGATGAATTTATTCAACTTATGGATTCTTCTAGAACATTTTCTAACCTTGGAGCTGCAGGCAATGTATAATCCAATTGTGATAACCAGCTAATTGCATTGCTTTCGTCATTGAGACCTTACATTATGAGTATATTTACAATAATTTCATTTGCAGTACTGACCTATTTATTAGATCACCTATTCTTAGTACATAGGTACTAGGTTAATAAGATAACTCATGGATCTTATAGAAAAACCTATTAGAGCCTGATATTGGTTAAAACATAATAGGTTTGAGTATTTACAACTCTGCCATACCACAGGCTATACCTTAGTTCGGTTATTGCGACTTTTAAAAACAAACGTGATGGATGAAATTAGACAATATATAATAAATAAAATTAAGTAAAGGTGTTATGGACCGAAACATACCAAATCAAGTTTTAACTGCCAGGTAATTAAGTGGTTTGTTGACTTAGCAATCAACGTTACTGCAGGTCGGTCACCCACGCGTGGGCGACGACAACAAAACTCAGGTTTAATGCCGTTTGAGAATCTTATGAACATTCATTAATGATATCTCCTAATAAAGATTTTACAGCAGCAGTTGCCGAGCTTCATAATGGAATAGGTTATATGTAAAATTTATTCGTTTTGGACAAGCCTACATTCTCTACATTTAACATTTTCGACTAATTAAGACCAGAATATTAATTAAAATACTAAAAAAAATTACTTAAGTTCTTCAACAGAGACTAAACATACTAAACATACTCATAATATGAGTGCAGAGTCGACTCTTCACTACAGCAAACCTCTATTCGATTTCAATTTAGTGTAGAACCAACCATACGTGAATTTATAAAATGAAACGCCCTTCCACCTTTTCACATTGAAACAGAAAGACAAAGTAAACATAAGCGAATTCAAACAGGATAACTGTTGACGCAGGACCAGTCAGATCGATAAACGTAATTATTGAAATGTTCTTGATACATTTCCCTCATACAATGTATAATTCCCAGACTCACACGGCAATACACAGCATCCGGCATGTCTGCAGATTTCCAAACGGATTTGACCGATACGATCCGTTTGCGCAATGAACTTTTTTTTTTTTTTTTTTTTTTTTTTTTTTTTTTACTTCGAGAAATGCCTTATGCATTCCCTCCTACCGCGGGGGCGGCGAGAGGGATATGTGGGACTCGCACCCACTAAAACTCGAAGGGGTCCTTCCTCAACCGCCATTTGCCGGGGCTACGGGCACGCATAAGCACTCATCCGCGGCCCCGACGACGTCAGCCCTGAAAAGGGCTCCTCCTCTGGTGGGGCTTAAATGCCCCCCACCTCCTTCTCTCGGAGAGAGAGAGGCGCGCGGAACACCCACGCGCGCCACCTCCAGGCCGCCTTTGAGGGGCGGTAGCATCCCCCGGTGCTACCGTCACGGCCTTTGCTATGGGGGCCGGAGATGTTGGAGGAATTTCCTCCTCCGGCGCCCCGCTCTCCGCGGCGGATCGTTCCTTGGCTCCGCCGCAAAACCACGAAACGGCCGCAGAGGACAGGGAGAGCGGCAACGACACACCGACACTCCTCTTCCCCTGCGGCCCCACCGCCAACGCATCACACGGTACGTCCCCGTTGTGTCGCGGAAGATAGGGCGAGCGGCAACGACACACCGGCACGCCTCTCCTTCCGCGACCCCTCCCGGCTGCGGGGAACAGAAAAACCCCGTCCCCCGCACCCTCCCTGGACGCATCCAGAGCAGGCCCACCTCGCTTGGGCCCGCTCGGAGCGTCCCCTCTTTGGATTCCTTTTAGCTTCGCCGTGCCCTCATCACGGCTACTGAGCCCCCCCATCGCGACAAGATAGGAATCCAGCGGGGGGGTGCGCAATGAACTTGTGCCGACTGTGCGGACCTGGCCGACCTTACGTGTATGTCCCGGACTGTGTTGCAAGTCCGATCTACTTTTTATGGTTTTGATTTAGAAAACAGAAAGCTTATGTTGGGATCCGGATTTTGAAAGCGGCCTTCGAAAGATTACCTTGGGAAACCCCGTGGAATATATTCACTGCTCGAGCAGTAACAGATTATAGCGACAGTATGCAATGGGTTTTTACTTGTAAATAATTGAAAGATTCTGCAAGTGTCATCATCATCTACTTCTACACCTTAATTTCTCCCACAGCTGGGTAGGCCTCGCTTTGTTTTTGCCATTTCCTCCGATCCTGGGATTTCCTTAGTTCTCGTATTGCGTATAGCGTAGGTATACTATTTGAAAGCAAAAATGAAGTCAACTTCAAAAGCCACGTAAACCTTTGCACAAAAGCTATGGAAACAACAATTCTCGCAACTCCTAGAACCAACTCACCCCATAACGGGTACAAGCGTGAAGGTACGGATATCTGCAAATTATAAACACGCTCCATTTAAATACAGTCACAGTTTCCGAGCAACAGAGCGTTGATAATTAGGAAATTAAGGTGCTATGCTTATTCGGATTGTATCATCATCATCTACAGCCGCTCGGTAAAAAAAACTAAAGCACATATTGTGTTCTGGCCCGATTCTTTTCCTAGTGTATTGGGAGTCGCGTTGGTACTGTCAATAGAATCACCTAGCATGTAAACCGCGGTGAGGTCTTACAGAAATACCTACTGTAATGTTTTCTTTTATTTATTACTCTACTTTTTGTGCCACTCTACTCGGTCCTTCGGTAGTGAATTGTTCAGGCTATGTATAATAATAGTATAGTTCTTTTATTTACACATTCAAGGTCCAAGCCCTCGAGGGCGATAATGAAAGCTCAATTTGGAGATGTTTTATGTTTATCATAGATAACCTTCTAAATATCTTGATCAAGGCAAACCTAACGTGTTTTGAAGAACCTAGAAGTCACTTGGGAGCGCCCCTTAGTAGGACACCGTTTTAGTAGGACAAGGTGATAGAAAACACCTTTGTATAACAATAGATTTGGAACAAACATGCTATTTCTCAATCGTAAACTAGCACGATAAGATAGAATTGCGTATTTTTGTTTTAAAAATACTGAACGGATTTCGATTAACGGATGTGTAGATTACAAAATTAGGAAGACCCTAAAATTGGCGCGCGCAGTTTTTTCAATTTATGTTTCAAACATAAAATTGAACCCGGTATACCATGCTGTAGTAAATGTCCTTGAAAAAACGTTAGGACGTAGACAACATCCATAGGGAGGTCGAGATTGCCATAATGTAATAATTATATATCAACCTTCTGAAGGTTTCTACGAGAAAAAAATCTTATGAAGTTTGATCTTGAATTCCGAGCATGATTTGCTTAAGAAGTACAAACAAGTCTCATGTTTTATACAAAAGAGCTAGAACTAAAAAAGTTGGGTAGCTTAAACATCTGTCTGCAAGTGCCCTTACAAAGTCCTAAACTACACAATACGATTAGTGACGCAAAGTTCACTGAGAGCAATGCCGTAAACCAAGTTAATCGTTAACCGGACCGTAACGTAAACACGCCAGTTACCGACGCGTCAGTAAACGTTATCACAGGCACAGTTTATGGCTGAAAGCTGGTTTGCCAAGATACTTTAGAGTATATGTAGGGCAAGATAACCGAGGATAAAGCTTTCTGAAGTGCTGACGCTATCTACTATGATCACTGTTTTTGATCCTTATCTTACACCCAGCGACGTAATTTACATCAGTGTCCTATAAATTTCTGTATTTGGACATACGAATGACCCCTATAGATATCTTCAATAGGATTAAAAATTGCCTGAAGATCTGAATAAGAAATGTCTACCACTCCCTTGAAGTACTGTAGTCATGATCATATTTTAAGTAATTACTTGATGTTTCGTACCGTTGTGAGGTGTTACAAGCGATATCTCAGCTAAGCATGATCGCATGTCAATCGGAAAACAACAAGGAAAACTACCGCCTCCAAGTCTGCTAGCAATTAAAGATCGAATGCTTAGCATAGGGCCGTGGGAAACAGCTATTCTGAGTACTTCGTTGTTTTTTCTCAGAAGTCGAACGTCATAGCGATAAGTGTTGATCTCTGTCAGTAGGTATCTTATGAATTCAATGTCATCGGTCTAATAACAATAAACTTAGATAGGTTATGATGGCTTGATAGGAATGTAAGGTCAAAGAGGTCTTGTGTACAATAGATCACTGTTGCTTGCCGAATTCAAACAACAATATACAGGACGTGGATAATCATAACGTATTTATGCACAATATAGCAAGAGCTCATTTTTAACCAACTTCAAAATAGAGGTTTTATGTTGAACTGTGCTTTTTCAACAGAGTCATCCTAAGGGTCATCATATAAGGGTTCCGTTATTTCTCTACATAAGTAAGATTTGAGCTTATTGGTTAAACACATAAGTACAAAGAAAAACTTGAACTCTAAAACTGACATTTGTATGTCCCTGTTATAAAATCACATGAACTTTTTCTAAAAACCTCTTATATGACCTTGACATTATTGCGGCTTAACGGAAGGTTAAAGTCTACATTTAAGAATGTAACTTGAAGAGGCTAAGCCTGGCTTTCTGCCAATAGGCCGTCGATAGGCCAGCGCCATGGGTCACGTACCACCCACATACTGATGAAAACGTACACATATCCCAGCAAAGTGGTTATTTAGCTTCCTTACAGAAAGCTCTTATGACGATGCTTAGAGACTTCTAACAATATTCGGCATGGATCAAGATATATCTTGAAGCATTCATTTCAAGATGACGGCCAGTTTAAATCTGTGACCTACGATCTGAGGCACCGACCAAAGTTCCCTCCGATTCGGCAATAAATGTTTTTTGTACTAACTGTACTTTTTTAGGAGGGATTTCTTTATAAAGGAGGCGAAAAGAAGCAGTTAGCCACTATGCGCCTTATGGGAACAAAGCCAAAGGGAGATCAATATACCGGTAAAACAACTTTGGTTAGTCTGTAAACAAATTCACTTATCATAACAAGCTTCCTCGAATGTCTAGGTAGAGCGGCTCACATGATTATCACGGGTAAAACCCAACTTTGTTTTGATGTTATAGAAATTGAACCTTTACGTGTTATTGTATTAATTATATGGATTGCACATTGTTGAATAATTGGACTAATAATAAACATGGAATGTAAGTGTCATGTAAAGTGAGCGATATTTCTGAGCGTATGATAGGAGTAAAATAAAGCTACGTTGTAAATAAATCATCTAGTTACCATAACACAAGCATTAAATTGCTTAGATGACGCCGGCGCCGTGTGGAATATCAAGGATATTAAGTAATACATTTTTATTTTTCTTAGACTAGGAAACTTTACTTTCCCGTGTCACTACTATTATTGCTACCTGATAAAACGCAATTTCAAACAGTAGAATTATCGTCAGTAGGCATTAACAAAACGATACATTCCACGTGTAGTTACGTCACCGATCAGCTGATATTTTTAGGATCGAAGGTTACACGTTAATTCCATAAGGTAACGATTCCACAAAGCAATGTTACAATAACAGAGGTAGTGTCAATACAGGCGCGTGCGCAGTCGTGTTCCGTTTCATATGTTTATCGATTGTCACGAGCGGTGAAATTACACACGTTTATACTGTTCTTTGTAAACGAGGGTTAAGTTACGAGTTTATTGGTGGAGCACCAAAGCTGCAGGTCGTTTGAAAAATATTTGGTGCATTACGTAACTTTTTTTAGTTTGTGGTTCTTGAAATTAACTTGGATTTTCAATACTCTTCCTCAGTGGAGTTCAGTATAGATGAAGCTCAAATACAGAGAATAAATAATCAAAATCTTATTGTCACGAACGAAATACGTTCGTGACGTCTTACTCACTTTTTTATCGATCATTTAATTTACTGAAGTGGCACTAAACCAATATCATTATTGCGAGCCAATGCAATCTGCATAAAGCCCTGCATTGCAGTTACAGCTGCCTTGGTTACTAAACTACCAAATATTATAAAGAAAACGAAAAATAAAACTAACAGGGGCAATATTAACCCTATCATCAGTTTTCAGTAGTACTTACATGTACCTATTTTTAGGGCTGGTGGGGTATTTCATAAAGTTCATTGACCGCTGAGTGATCAAGAAAGTAATAGTGATACGACATAATTATTATGAATCATTCATAGATATGATGTCAATATGACTAATTTGTACTATCATAACAATTAGACTAGCATTATTACGTAAATAAGTGGCAAGATAAAGGGAGTATCAGTTATGACACTTACTTCCTAATAACTAATTAACGGATCTTAAAGTTTGTTTAAGAATGGGTATTGGTAACACAACGTAAGTGGTCAGAGGCCTGACTCGCTATCACAAATAACAGAAAATTCGTGACAATTTCGGGTTCAGCGAATGTTGGTGGATAATGAATTTGTAACAGTTCACAAATATAAGTTGACCCCAAAATTGCCAAGAATTTTCTGTTTTTCGCGTTAGCGAGCTAGGTCAAAATTCGTAAAGGTACTGAATTGACAGACTAAAATTATCGTAATACCAATAATGTGAAACCATCAATGGAACCTAGTTTTCTATTAAAACCCAAACCTATATTTTACACGGGGTTTCACAAAGCATCAATCGCATGTTGTGAAAAATTGACCCTTTGCAAAATGCCGAGGCGTGACAGTCGATGTAATCTACTGTCAGAATCAACGTAATAGGGTGCCTTGTAAACTGCATACCACAGATAGCACATGCATTTTTACAACAGCTGCATGGCCTGCATGAATGTTTTATTATTTCAAAACATGGGGTATCTTATTAGATCTCCAGGGGTCGACCACAACTGGTATTCAATAATTGAAATTGTATTAGAAAGGTAAGTTATTAGTTTTTACGGCCAATTTTGTAGTTGTTTTACTTTATTACCTATTTCATAATAATAATTAATAATAACAATGTTTTCAATAATCTGTATTGTATTTACGAAATATGTAGTTAGAAACGATCGTTCGTTCGTTGATGAGTGAATGAGCAAGTGGCCAACTCTGGTTTGATTTCTCGAATTGTAGTAAAATATTGCATTAGAGCTAAGACTAAAATTATATATTATCTTCTAAACTTATCTATAAGGAATTGTCAAACGCGAAAAGTATTTCTCACGGCGAAACGAAAGTTGAACACTAACCAGTGATCAAGTTTTCATCCGTTACACAGATCCTACAAATAAGGCAATTGGAAGAAACTCGACTAATCCATCAGCTTATTTTATAAAGGAACTAGCAACACGTCCCGGCTTTGCACGGGTGCACTACCGGTATAAAATATAGCCTATAACCATCCCGACAGTCCATTCTAAACAACGGTTAAAGAATTTTTAAAATCGGTTGAGTAGTTTCGGAGATTACCTCCGTCAAATAAACAAACAAACTAACATTAATTACCTTTTTATAATTCTATTATTAGTATAGAAGTACAGATTAGAATAGATTTCAAAAAACCGACAGTCTAAACTAAAATGTTACATACTCTTAACTTAGTAACTTTACGGTTGCTTTTAGAATGAAGGTTAAGTATATTTTGCGGTGTAAGACGTATCTGCATGTCTACTACCTAAAGAACATTACTTACGGAATTCAGACACTTCCGAAGCAAAATTTTCCTGTTTTTGTTTGGACGCGTGGAATGTTTGGGTTCGAAGACCGAAACGTCTACGCTTTTGGCTACAAAACTAAACATCATGGAATATGTGCTGCAGATTGATCGAATACACTTGTCTGGGTGAAACATTTACTGCTACTGCAATTAGACGATATATTTTTATCTGCAGCATTTAAGTGTTAGTATTATAATTATTAATAACACTTTCAATGCCAACTGTGCTTTTAGCGCAAAACAATTATTTAATTTTTCGCAAGAGAGCAATTTCCTGCACTTTTGATGTACATTTCTGTTCAATAACAGATACTTTATTTTTTATTGGATGTTGACGAATGGAAGAAAAATATATGTTGGGCCGACGGCCGACCCCACCTAAAAAAAATAAAAAAAATATTTAAAATCAGTCCATTATTGACGGAATAATCAATGAAATGATATAAAAACCATGACATAGTCAAACATCGTCGTTTTGAAGTCGGTTAAAAAATACAAAGATTTTCGCCGATTCTGAACCATAATCATTATTTAATAGGTCTCAGATACGGATCGTTACGAAAGAAAAATAAAAGACAGTGTGATCGTCATTAGTACATTCAAGGGTCTTCAAATCCAATTGGTGTTGGAGCACTAATAAAAAATGTTATTTTGCACGTGAATGTTTTTTTTAATTGAAGACGAGATGAAGTAATGCTAGTTTTAAGCCAAATTAAGAACGTAGAACATCTCTTCATCTATTGTCTGTTAGGTAAGTGTTAAAAACAACTAATACCTTTCTTCAAGCCTTAGTCAAGTCAGGTCAGTGACCTTTAGTTCATGATAAAAATGAATCCAGCTGACTTGAAGCGGCGTGGAACAGAGAGTTTATTGTCTCATTAGCGGGTTCGCATCCTAGCTCTAACGTCTTCCGGATCCGCCCATGCAAATGGAATCGACTGTTGCCCATTACGTTTATTACGATTTCTCGATAACCTATAAGCCTATAGCCAAGTTAATAGACGCTTTTAAGAAATGGAATGTAGAGGCATTGACATTCGATGCAAACCCGAGCGATGACCCTTAAAATTTCAAAGGGTATTAGCGATCTAACATTCCAAAGTTTAGAATGTTAGATCGCTAAGATAACGAGAATCAAAGGAATAATAGTAAAAATAATGATAATTGTAACAAATCGTTTGTCACTTGACCCAGATGATTAAAAGAAAGACATACGTGACAACATTAGGGTTCAGCTTATGTTGGTGAACTGTTACAAATTCAGTATGTATTACCACCGTAAGCTGAACCCGAGATATTTTTGTTTAATCAAAGTAAGGCCTCTGCCCAGCCATTTACACAATATTTGTCGCTGCCCAAAGCGAATATAGAAAGAAAAAAATCGTATTATTTCGGTAGAAACTCAGGGATCATCAATATAGTCTTAAAGCTAGATCTATTACCCGCTAATAAGTCTTACATGTGGCCTTTAGTCAACTATACAAGTACGTGTCGCAGTGCATTTACCTAGCCGATGCACCGACCGTACCGAACTGCGCAAATAAACCTACCTACCAAGTTTGCTGAAACATGTATATTGAATGAGGTCACCGACCCACAATGTGACAATAGACGTGACCTACTAGACATTATTTCGCTTAATAAAGAAATGGTTTTTGCCTACTAATCCTAGATAAATAAAGTATGTAGTGAAAAAAATGATATGCTTTGTTTAGTTTTACTTTGTATTATACTTAAAAAGAAAAGGTTCTTGTTTTATGAGGACTGTATGTTTTTTTTTAGTATAATGTTCACTGACTACTCCATCCGTTTCATGATTGACAAAATTCAGGAACTGATGAAGAGAATATTTTTAGAGTTATGAACAGAGTGTCAAGGAAATTGGTTTTCCCATTTTTTGTCACTTGTGTTCTTTGTTCTTACGAAACTTATCTAGGAAGGGGTAGTCAGAAGCAAATCCAAGCAGGATGAACCAGGTTGCAAGATTAGAGCTTGGTATGTGGCAAAATATCATAAAGACAAAATGAGGTCATTTTAAATCTTATGCAAAAAATAAATGTGCAAATCTTGATAGACACTCAACCAACACAATTAATTATAGGATCAATACCCAAAATTATAGTAACTGACGGTTGTGTTAGTCAATTCTAATTTCTGTAAAAAGTCTGTGGGTGTCAAATAACCAGCTGAAGTGATGTAGGTGGAACAATATAGCTTGCATAAGGGCCATGCTTTGCTTTGTATATTCTTAGATCACATTAAGTAGGTTAGTTGTAAGACATTTATTTACAAACAACCTAGGTACTTAAAGTAATGTTCGTACATTACTTAAAAGAATAAACTTTGCAGACGAATGAACGCCTTTGAAAAAACTATAAAACATACTTAGTAAGTGTTAAGTAAGTAGGTACTTATAATGAAGCAAGTCTGTGAGGTTAGATGGTAGAAAACACCAGAATTACTTACTAACTACAATCAAATTGGATAATAATTTCTTAAAATTACACCAAGTTGCTTTTATCCATTGTTTACATTTCACCATTTTTCTTTTATTTACATTTTGGGCTAATCAATTCTCTTATCAGATTCCTTATCAATTGGAATGTAGTGAGTGATACAGTGGGCATGACCTTGGACACATTCCGGTCCAAGGATCCGTTATCTTGAGGCGAGTTTATTGACACTTGATAGAAATTATTGTGTAACTAGGGAGCAATTTGTTTTTTTCCAAAATAATAGCATAAAGTATAATTGATCACAGCATGCCTTTTCAAGGCATGGTAGACCAATCATGAGGCATTCAAGATCTTTTAAAATGACTAAAAGAGTAGTTATTATTCTAAAACAGGTAATACAGACTCAAACAATGAGAATGACAAAAGTAAACTTCCCCCCGCTACTCTACAATCCAAACCGTCCATACGAGCAAGAGACGTTCTTTGTTGACAGTTTTTGGAATGCATAAAAACTTCCTACATAGTTAAACAACTTTGGACTTTTCTCGTGCCTACAAACCAATCAAATCTCTAAACATATTCTAGCTTACAGTGGGTATTGAATTTGGGTTTATATTTGATAAAAGCAACATATTCTCCCGGTATTAAACTGGTGTACTAATGAAACTACAGAGATAAAAAAATATAGCCTATAACCATCCCAATCATTGAGTGTATGGCAAAAGGTAGACATCATAGAGAGTTACTAAACTAAGAACTTACCATTAGAACTCTTGAGATCTCTGTGTATGAGCGACATGGGCGCCCCGCCGTGCAGATAGGCCATGCCCTTGGCGACCTGCACGGCCCAGTCCACCAGTATGTCCGGGCGGATCTTCCGTCCGCACAGCACTCGGTTGAGCGGGCCGCCGCGCGCGTACTCCATCACCAGACATAGGTTGGGCTCCTCCAGGCACACACCCCTCAACGACACTATATTCTCGTGCTGCAGCACCCAGAACAACCTCGCCTCCTGCAGCACGCTCTCCTTTATCACTTCGATGTCCTCGTTGGCGTCCTGTCGCGCCGCCTTCACGGCGACCACCTCGTCGTCCCAGTAGCCGCGGTACACCTTCCCGAACCCGCCCACTCCGATCACCTCCTCCAGCTTGAGCTCGTCGAAGCTGACCCGCGGCGGCTCCACCACGAGCGGGTCCTCCTCGGTGACGTACACGGCCGGGAAGATGCCGACGCGGTCCCCGATCTTGCCCGTCCACCAGCCCTCGTCGCCGGAGATGTTCGCATCCTTGGAGAGCACCTCGACGATCTCTCCGCGGCGCAGGGACAGCTCGTCCTCGCCCTGCGCCGCGTAGTCGTAGACGGCGGTGAACAGGGCCAGCGGCGGCGTGCGCTCGCCCATCGCCGCGCGCCCGGCTGCGGGCCGCGGCGGCATCAGCCCGGCCGCGCGCCCATCGCCGCGCTCCTCCGGCCTCACGAGCCCCGACACTGCTGCGGCGCCCGCCCACCACCGCACATACCGCCCGACACACGGAGCGACGCGACGCGCTACGATCACCGTATTATTCCGCCATCTTTGTTTCTAGCATCGATCATGGCGGTGTTGACGGGGAGCGCAGGGCTTGCGATGCTCGTGGACGATGTTCTCGATGACCGTTTGTTTCGAGGTGATGCGAGAGCTTCTTCGCCGCGATTTGGTTACTTAATTTCCATTCATCTATCCGCGATAGTGATAGACGGACGAAATGACACCCGCACCGTAGCGAAGTCAGTGACAAACTGACGTTTGGGGTTGCTAGCCTAAACTTTGCTTTTTCTACCACTTACTACCAAGTACAAAGTCCAGTTCGTCCATTTATATAATTTTATTTTTTCGTAAAATAATGTTGCTCAAGCATGTTACATGAAGCACAAAACTATTCTTGAATTTCATATTACATAATATAACCAAAATAGCTAATGTGAGCTTTATGACTTCGAAATAAATTAAAAAAAAAAAAATAAGTCTTGGCAACGGCACAGCTGATTGAGATCTTTTTTTGTAAGGGCAGCACTAGAAATTTATTTTCGTACCAAACAGTTCCAATAGATGGCACACAACTAAATTTTGATTCTACTTCTAGACAAAACACAAACAGTTCTAATAAAAACAGCAAATCATAAAAAATGGAACATTTATATAGGTATCATACGTTTTATTTATAAATATTAACGGGACTTAATCGCGTATTGAAATCATATTATTTACCATTTATTAATTCCCGTTAGTATTTATAAATGATTCCAAGTAGCGATAGTTAAAAAAGTCATTAGTTTTACAACCGATCTTGATCACCATGTTTTTCAACTCACATCAATTGTTTCCGCTATACACATCAATTTATTAAAAAAATATCAAATGAAACAGTATTTATTAAACAAAATACCTTCATGTTAACCTAAAAGTGCGCATCGTTTTATAATTTGCTATTTCAACCTCACTGACATCAGGTCCCATGGTGTAATGGTTAGCACTCTGGACTTTGAATCCAGCGATCCGAGTTCAAATCTCGGTGGGACCTTCGTACATTTTTTGCTACAAAACTAGGCAAAGTAGATTATTTTTCACTTTTATCTATTTTATAAGTACTAATTTTATGTTTGTTTATCATTCAACGACACTAATAAGTTGTTAATATAAGAATTCCATTCTAATACGAACATAGTAGCGATGTTAGTCTGTGGGAGTGTGAAGGGATGCTGGGTAGGGAGCATTATTGATCGTGCGAAAATGGGATAGTCGCATCCATTCGCGGCGGCCACCCTGCCCGCGGTTGTCGGACCGCAACGCAACCTCAAAAACACGCTTAAAAGCCTTAAAAACCAGATTTTTCACCCAAAAACAACAAAAATATTAGATATTGCAAAATTAACCACCGAACGACCGTAAAAAAATGTGATAACCAAAGAAAAACAGTGAAAACCCCGACCCTAAACATTCTAAACGTGACATGTCACCGTGGGATCGCCAAGAAAATCATTTAAACCTTTAAAACTCGCTTTTTCTAAGTACAATAAAAGAAAACCCTTATTAAATCCATGTGATATTTTTGTTAAATGTTCATTCAGTGCTTCCGAAGTTTGTGAGAGATGATGATGGCCGATTTGTTATCTCCAGGATAAGATGAGAAAAATAATGAAAATGTGTTGTGGAAATGTTTTCTGTGGGCAGTTCTGTCTGAAGTGGTGTTGGCGTAAACGTTGGCCAGAATCTATAAAAAACTCTCTTCCAACATCCCGTGATAAATCATTTTAGCAGTCACCTCTTAGTAATAAATTAGAATTAGAATTATCAAAATGAATACGTTCAACGCCCCAACCACGCAGATCAATGCTATTGACAAAATGACAACAGTTAAAAGCAACAAAACAGTCGATTTAGAAGGATATGTCATCATTGTAGTGCAGACCAAGGACAACAAAGTCAAATTGTATGGTAAGTGCCTTTTAACTGTCCGCTGTCTACTAATTCACGCGCTCTGTCTGTCTATCAAGATGCCTGATATTTTTCTTTTAGCAAATGCCTTTCAAGTTTAATAGAGTTTTGTCAGGCCACTTCTATTATGAACTTTGTAGTGAGTGAGTGTGTGTAGCATCTATGCGATAGGTCAAAACTAGATGTGCACCTACTTACCCAACCTCAAAGAGTTGATTGTTAATAACCTTAATTGTTAATAACCCACCAAATTAACAATTCAAACTTTAAAAGCTCTATTATTATTTTGTTTAGGCAAATGTGAACAAACAACAGGAAACAATCGTGCGAAATCAGTGTTTCAGTCAGATTCTTGCGAGTTGCCTTGATCGTTTTAACTACTAGTCACTTAAAACAAAAATTAGCCTTATGTGACAGCCTTTTATAGGGAATGACAGGACAGAAACTCCATGAGAAAAGTATAACCTGAGAGAACATAAAATGAAGAGCGAACGAGTTGAGTGTTTGCTCATAGAAAATGCACAGGCATTAAAACAACTTTACTGCGTAAAAATAAATGGTCTTTGCCCCTAGGATCCCCCGCTGCAGGCCACCTGGACAACCTGGAGGTAGCTGACGAAATCATGGACGTGAACGAGACGAAGCTGGAGGATATGTCCCGGACAGAGGTGCTTGGACATATTCACGAGGTTAGTACAACCACAGATAAAATAATACTATGTTATGTAGTACAACCATCCCTCTGTATTCTGTGGTACAACCAGGGATCATATACGTTGTCGTCTTTGGTATTAAGTACCTAATATAACAACCAATAAGTAGGTAGGTAGATACTTATAACATTTTTACTTATTTATGACTATTAGCGACAATGTATCATGACTTGCAATTGCATGGTCTAACCATGTCTGACTAAACATTGTCAAATATAGCATCAATTTAATTTTGAATACAATAATCTTGCCACTTGTAAATGGGACTTGACTCTACCTACACCTTGCTTCCAAATTGCTAAGCTTATTTGTAACTTGTTTCAGTGCATCTCGTCATGCATGATCAAGCTGCGCGTCAAACGGAGGAGCGAAAGTAAATTACGTGAGTATTCAAATGTTATGCTCCTACCATTGAGCTTATAGCAATATGGCACCTTCCCTACACTGTTCTGGAGGTTTCTTGAACGTATGCCAGGAGCAACCTCATCATCTGCCAGGTACCTACATTGTCGCACCTATTTGTCTGACGTGCGTGCACCAAGAACCAATATAAATAATACAAACTTACCATTTTCAAATAATGTGCAAGGAATAAAAAGGGGCCTAATATCGCGCCTTGCAGGACTCTCCTAACTATTTGGAGTCCAGTCGAAAAAACGTTGGAGGTACCTATTGATAGACTCATGTAATGTTAGGTAGGTATGTTTAACCCACCACCTTGTTTCAAAAGCCCATGATTCAAAATCGATTAGCAATAGGGACCACAAATCCAACACGTCATTGCTCCATCATACATTATCCACCGCTTTAAAATTACCAATGTGTTACAAAGCGATTAGAGTGACAAAGTTCCAAAGTCGTTGAGCTATTTAACATGATGGAACCTCGTCACGTGTAACAGGAGGTTCTACCAACGTTCGTGGTATTGCCCGCGCTGCTGGCTACGTTTTCTCGCTCGGCTGTGAGGGCACAGATGAATTAATAGTTTGTACAGCGGAGGCTTTGAGGTTATTTCGCTTGGTATTGCCATGTTAATTATCTTCCCTTTGTCCCGGCGGTTTTGATTACAAGATGGTGGGATAGAATGCATTTTGGCGAATGTGGAAGGGGGATTAAATTTTCTCTTCCACTTTGATAATAATAGGCTAGTTGACTCTAATTTTATGTAGCTCTTAAATGATAAATAATTGTTCTTTTAGACCAAAAAAAATACTACCATATTTTTTTGGACCTAAGAATCCGCAAAATTTTATTTTAAAAGTTCTACTTTTCAAAAACAGGTGAAAACGCTACCGCCATATTGGTCTATGGAATTGTCTGTGCTGTGACGTCATTCCTAACCAAAACAATAATTTTCGTGATTTACGTCTAGGGAACATGCACATTTTGAAAAGTTGGCATTACTGTAAATTGGTTTTAGTTATGTGACATTTGTTTATTTTCGATAATAATGACGTCACCATAATGGCCGTAGCGTTTTCAGCGTTCCAATAAAAAAAAAAGAAACTGTTTTTTAAATTGAAATTATGCAAGCATCATGGACTTTGATTAACTGAAATTATTATATTTTGGTTTTGCAAGGAAAGTACTTCAGGAAATACTAATTTATTGGGTCAAATTTGATATGAGTCAAGTAGCCTATTATTGCCAGCCTAGTCGGTGACCACTAAGTTATGCAAGGGTCTGCCTTTAATCTTGTGATTGGAAAGCCGATTGGCTTCGATTCTATTCCGTTATCTATTTTCCTGTGCTGGGTTTCAGAATTTCAGAAAAATGGTAATCTCACGAAAACTATGTTACCTTACATTATGTAGGTACCTATTACTAACTAATATTTCAAGTTGTTTGCGTTGTTTTTTTTCTGTTTGTAAAGTATTATGAACTCTCTGAAGTTAAACATTTAAACGTAGGTAGGTACTGAACAAAACCTAAGTCTCAGACTCTACCTAGAGTTTTATCTATAAAACCCTCTCACAATTTAAAACATAGGTAACAAGCGGTGCAGACCACTTTAATTATAACCAAGTAACTAGACCAAGTAACTACCTATTTACAATACAATACTACTTATATTATATAGACAGAGACCACTACTTATTACTACTTAACGCAGTGTTATTTAATTTAATATTCAACTCACGCTCCCGTGTTCCTCAGGGAGCACGCAATTTAGCTAACAGTCTCATCTTAGATAGATTGTAGTATCTACTTACTTATTAAATTCTCTGAAGATATCTTCTGAAATGTTTGCCGAAAGCTTACTGTCGTAGGTATTCGTTTATAATAGAATACATTTTCGGTACGTAAAATGCTTGGTTGTATTGTGTTTGCTGTTACATTGTACTTACCTACGTAGGTACTCACCTACCTACTTAAGTATTTAAGTACTTAAAATCTAGGGGCCCTGACATTGTACCTACCTGTAAGTACCTACTTTATATTTTTTGTTCATATTTAAGTAGGTAAGTAAATCAATGTAAGTTTAGATTTTTACGCAAGGAAGAGTACCTATGTTAAGACACAGATTACATAAGTATTTAATCAATAGAATTCATTTGGTGTCGCATAATAAACAAAATTAAATCTACAAAATAATCTTATAAGAATCTTGTAAGATATTAGTTAAGTAGGTACCTATCTACCTACCCACAGCACCCTAAACCAGTAGAGCACTGCTTTGAGGTTACCAGGTGCTTACAGTCTTTGTTTTTGATCTCTCTTTTCTCTCTTTGTCACTTATAGGTACTTAGGTACCTACCTAACAAAGTCAAACAATAGGTAGGTAGGTAGGTATGTACCTACCTACTAGGTAAATAATAATTTTGTGTTAAGCTTCCTTGTTAGAAGCAGCGAATCTTATAAAGTTAGATTAATAGAGCTGCTAATAACAACTAGGTACCTACAAATATTTAACATAGGTAGGTACTTACCTCTATTTCTAAGACATCACCTAACTTTATAACATCACACTTATTTACCTTACCTTACTTTTTAATAATATTTATTTATCAGCAAAAGTTTCCGTGTGCATGGCAACCCAGCTTCAGTAAAACAGAGCGAGCGAGAGGGAAAACTGGTTTGAGTCGCGCGTTCCTCGTACAGTACTCGTCACCGTTTTCCACGACAAAACATTATTGAACAACAATTACCCGTGTTCGTGTTTAAAGTTATAACACAAGTTTTCAAAACAATTCCAAGGATTCATTACTCGGATCAATTGCAGTGTGTGTTCTAGAAAGTGATTGGTCAACTTCTGAGGTGAGTGAACTTGAGGCTGGTGAGATCCAAGGCTCTTGCCCTTTCTGTCTGGACCGATGGGAGCTGAAGTGATGGACCTCTACCGGTATTTTTATCGATATTTTATCCGATTATTTTCTTGCGAATTACGGATTTTTTCTGATGATCAATTAAAAAGGTAATTACGCCGGAATTTGTAATGACTTACCTACCTACCTACTGTGATTCATTTGGTTGCGAGTGTTTTAGAAAAAGGAAATAGAAAACGAGGCTAGTAGGTACCTAGGTACCTAGGTAGGTACCTACTTAGTTTTATGTTCGGCAGATATCAGAGTTTTGTTGGTGTTACATCAGAAATATGCTGAAATATTCAACTGGTTGGCCAACATCCTGAGAACGGTTAGGTAGGTACCTACTTACCTAGGTGAAGTACTTACCTATCTACCTATAACCTACCAACTTAGATTTTTGTTACTTACATAATAAGTAGGTAGGTACCTACCTAGTTAAATAAAACGTCTGCTAGATTTTCAGGAAAGACATGAAAAGTAGGTACCTTACCTACCTACAGGTACCCATCTGAACAAGTATTTGCTTGGGAGCATACCTACTTACCTAACTATATAAAAATAACAATAAAAAACACTTCAAAACAAACCCAAGTTAATTGACTTAATCACGAATCAAATTAACATTTAAATAAAGCTCCATAAAACGTTTGTGGATATTTAATTGTTATAGATATTTACTGGTAAAGCCATTACCGAAATATTACCGAAATAGGTACCTACCTTAGGTACTTACTACTAAACTAAGGTAACTGAATTCCTCAGGATAAAAAAAAAAAAAAACTATCATCCCTCTATTTATCTCGAATGGCAAAAAACTAAGAAAGAAAGAATACATTTACCTATATATATTTATATAACTAATCGGTATTACGACTAACATTCAGAGCGAGAATCTCTTTCTACACTATAAATAGGCCATCTTTATTCTGTGCTAAAGGCTATAGGTAGAGATTTTAAATTGAATACCAACAAATTCATCCATACGGAAATAGCCGTGTAAAATATTTTTAAAACAAAAGCAAGCAAACTATTAAAAACGCTAAAACACTTGGTAGGTATTTGTTTTGTTAATTTCATTCAATAAAGTCGTGACAACAATTTCGTCTTAGATATCCTATAATTTTTATAGAAAGCGTACATTGCAAATTTATGTTTTGCAGGTACAATACCTAGGTATCATTAGGAGATAGTAGCAATGTGCCGACTTGAAAACGTGGCCCTTTACATCTTTTCTTTCGATTTTTCGAGTACACTTTTGAAAGAAGGAAATCGAAAATGTATCAGTCCACCACTGCTAAGTTACAACCACCTACAATCACTTTTGAAAAAAAATACTTGAAGTAGGAATTAACATTCGAAATCGAAAATTCGATCTGAAATGACAAATCAAAGAAATAGTGATGATGGAAATTAGAAATAGAATAGACACGAAGCGTTTGTGATTTGACTACAAGCTCTGACTCTATAACCAGATTAACCAGCCCAAATCCATGAATTTATATAATTCGATGCACTGTTCTTTGAACACTTTTCACCAATACCTTCACCACCTTAGTTCATTATCCTTACCTTACCTTCAACATGTGCCGAAATCACAAATATCGACGTGGCTCTGACTAGATCCAACGAATCTTAAAAACCTAACCAAATCTTTTTGTTACAACCTGGTAATGCTCCCATCAATATGTGCAAGTGTATAGAATAAAAACAATCGGCACAGCAAAAAGCAGATAACCTTGGCAGATGGCTCCGAGTCATGGTCACGTCATAACAGATTATAATTTTATATTCGTTACCTCCGCAGTTAGTGAAGGTATGCTTGGTAATTGCATATGTTTTATGAGAATCTCCATCGTATTCGTTGTGGGATTGCAACCTGTCATGTTGACTGCCTTCTGCAAAAGCCAATTGGATCTTGAATGCTTAAAGATCAGAAATAAGGTTTAGTACGCTTTACATCCATGATTTGATTTTGTATTTATTTATATTTATTTTATTTATACTTTGCACATAAAATAACATAAACTTGACAAAATAGACATATAAAAGTAATCGCACAGGCGAACTTAACCCTAAAAAGAGTTCTCTTCCAGTTAACCAGTAATTTTTTTGTTTTGCTTTGTTTTTCATGCGTCATTCACTTCAGAAATGTGGATAGTGAAAACCAAGTGTGTATTTCTATACTTACTATATATATTCCTTCGTTCAAACACCAGCGGATAATTGCTACAGCTGTGGACAAAAAGCCGTGTAGGTTGAGTGATGATACTTTCGGTCTGAAGTTCGTTGGTTCAAATCCTCATTCGTCAGATTTGCTGTGTACAATTCTGCATAATTAGGTACTGAAAACATATAATAAATAATAAATAAATAAATTAATATCCTTGGACATTCCACTCAGCGTCATCTAGTCCCAAGGTAAGCAATTTAATGCTTGTGTAAGTATATCATTTCTTATGACTTTTATTGAAACAGTTTAATGACAATTAGCATTATCAAGATCAATTTTCTTTATAGTAACAACTACTTCCTCATTTCTTACTTATTTAATGGTCACTGATTTGAATCTTCACGTAGTTGAGTATTTTATAACATTTATTACTTTTACGTGAAACAAAAGTGATTTCAATCAATTTTATGTCTTGTTTCTTCAGATTAAGTACAGAAGTTTCTGATTCTATCTGTTACTATGATATATTATTAACCTTCTGTCTACGTGTCAATCTGTACTAATATTATAAAGAGTTAATGTTGGTTTGTTTGTTTGACGGAGGTAATCTCCGAATCTACTCAGCCTATTTCAAAAAATCTTTCACCGAAGTGTAGAATGTACTGTCGGAATGGTTATAGGCCGTATTTTATCCCGGCAGTTTCATTAGTACACGTGCAAAGCCGGGACGTGCTGCTAGTACCTAATTGACGAAGAGACTTATTTTTCCTACATTACAGAGTTCTTACTAAACACGCAAAATATGGAATTCTAATATAAATAAAATTCCGACAGACGTATTCAAAAATTGAAAAACGAATCAAGTTTTAAATTAAATTTAATTGCTCTAAGTTATTACACTGCCCGGAAGTGTATCACGTGAGTTATTATAAAATTCAATTGTTTTAAATCATAACGCATCGACTTACAGTTAGCACAAGTCATGACAATGGTGTTACAATACAATAAACTGTTGAGTAAAAAACTGTGGGAGATTATAGAGGTTGCTTTAAGGTTAAGGGGCTTGATGAGGCATAAATATAGTACTGGCGTTATAGGCATTGTTCTTTCTTAACAGTACGATATGACTGTCAATTTTTAATAGTATGAGGTGATGGACGTATTGACGACATAAGACAAGACGCTTGATACTAAAGCATGAGCCACGCATCGACCGAAACGATGAACAAAATCTCGATAATGTCAACACTGTGCTAGAGCAAAAATGTGTACTGTGCTAGAGAGAACATTTTGTCGACAACGAGACTGCGCAGGATCGAGGCGAATGGCAATCACGAAGGGAGGCCGAACCCCAGCAGTGGGTTTAAAATGACTAATGATGATGAGAAGATTTTTCGCACAATATGTCGGATCAAAGACTACACCCAGCATTGGGAACGTGTAAGGCTGTGGATATGATCTGTTGCAGTTTAGTGACCGTTTTCCATCCGGCACGTGCCCGCATGTGGCAATACTAGCAATAAAACAAAATAGTTATGTAGTTAGCATTCCGTACGTGACAGATTGCAGTCCTATCGCCACCAATAAACACTGTTGTGACAGTTGTTACCGCAGATCTTTTCCTAAGATGATTTCCCCTCATGTTTTTAATTTTGTAAGCGGGATCGCAGAAATTTTTCCTATATAAATACGCCTTTCTCATAAATCTCCTTTAGTTTTTGGATTTCCTTAGTTGCCGTTTCCAAATAACTAAGGACTTACTGAAATCTATTTAAACAAATTGCCAAAAGTGGAATTTTTGTGGTAAATAGATGGAAAGCTATGTAGATGTTCTCTTTGTAGCGAGGAACTTATACTCATTGCTCATATGTACGAACCTAAGGCACCTAAGCTAAGGTACGAACGCATGTGAATTGGGATAGAAGCGGCATACTCACTATCACCATCTATTCTGTGCTACACAAGGTACCTTATGTAGAGCAAGATTAAAATATTGTCTTGTGTGTAAGCAATTATCCGAGATATGTCTGTAAGCCGACAGTAACTGTACCAGCACCGGAGTCGTGATTGAAACGTTACCGTTACGTCACACGCAATGACTCAAGCGCTCTACTCTGTCACAGCTGCGAATGCGGTTAGCTTACTTCTGGAAAATTACTCACGTAAAAATATTGTCGATTTAGATACCGACAATGTTTCGATTCTTCCGGTGAATCTTCATCTGGGTATGACAACAATGTCTAGTAGACTCGCGATAGTTTTGAAAGTGAAATAGTTTACTTCTTTTGATACACAGTCGATTTCTCAAACGAAGATCGTCTCTTACCCTCGGTTCCTATAACTTACGGATGGCCGTAGGACTTTCGCCGTAGCAACGTTGATATCTGTCAGAAATTTTTCCTTTCCACTTATAATATCTACGTATCAAATTTGGTAACACAATAGCTTATAGTAGCTAGGCTACTTTACGCGGGGCGCAGATAGTTTGTCATAAAATAAATGTATCACTTGCCAGGCACGTTCATATATGGTTTAAAAGATTGCACTAGCTGCATCTCCATAGCTATGTCTATCTCTAGCGGCGTCCAAAGCACGTCGCATTTCATACGCTAATTCTCAGTAAAATTGCTCGGATGTAGCCGAGATCACGTCGGTGTCGGTTCATGTTTATTTCAGTTACAGATGTAATACGGTTACAGATTTTACGGATTATGTAATTCGATACAATTTTTATGCTTTCCCAACTCTATGCGATTTGACTGCGGTCAAGGAAGTAATGATATAGCGATTCGATTTACAAAAGCAAAAAAAATATTCTGTGATTGACTGATTATGGATTGGATTTTATTCTGTGAGTATGGTCGTTTAAGTTCAGTTATCGGTCGAATATACAAAGTTTACATAATTCAGTCAAGACAGGAATTTCAACTCCAGAGGTGGTCGGTGTCGCGGGGTCAACTGTTGTGTCATAGGTGGACCAGTCGGCTCACATGAGAATGTTACTTTGGTCTATCATCCATTCACTTTCTAAGATGGCTAACTGTACTGGGAGAGTAAAGTTTAAGGCAATTTTATCATAAAATCGGAGCATGTACAAAACTCCTATTTTTGAAAACTTAAAATTTTTTTTTTCGGATTTTACCTTTTGGCAGACCACCTGCCAGATGGATGGACGACATAGTTGCTGTACCTGGATGCAAAAGGCCCAAAGCAGAAGTGTTTGGCGTTCAGGGAAGGAGGCTTATGCCCAGCAGTGGGTTCTACCAAGCTGAGAATGATGATGATGAAAAAATTTTTTACTTTAAATTGTTTTTTACATTTTATATAAAAGTACTTAAAAGAATTTGTGGACTTATGAGTTTCCCGATATTTCGGCACAGTTACATGCGCCATGAGCACGGTTAAACATCATTATCTTGTTTCATGTGTTTATAATGTTCAAAACCATGATAGTTTAAAAAGAAGAAGTACCTAAAGGATGATGCTTTTAAAAGTATTTAACACTTTTCACTTTATCATCTAACTTGTCCGGTTTTGAGCTTCCTCGAAACGTATTCACCTTGACAATGATATTTACAAAGTTAACGTTTATTAAACTACAGTGTCCGTAATTTTCTCATGGATTTCCTTAGAAATACATCGGTCATTCATATCGTTAAAAATTCAAATCATACATTTAACTAAATTACATTGTAATAAAAACAATAGACTTAGATAAATACCTACTCATTTGGCAAAAAGGTCGAGTGATTTTCAACTTATATTTAAAACAAGGAATTAAAAAAGATTTTTGTTACTTAATTCTGCATTTTTGGCTTCGTAGAGTCGACAAGATATCAGCCCTCATTTAGGACTTAAATTTCTACATTTGCTTTCGCTTTAGAAATTAGAAAGAAACAGATAAAATAGAAATAACCACTCCATGACAATAATTCACGTGAACAAAAGTTTAAGAAAAATGCGTATATTGAAAATAATCGATAATTCGATAAGTATTCGATTTAGAGTTTGTTTTATAGGCCTATCGCACAGACTCTACATTTTGAACTACTAAAAATATGACGGCAACCCTTTTACAACCAAATGTACATCCTAGACAAACGTGTACCTACAACTACGTGTACCGTTCATGTATCCATTCTGGAATGCATAAAAACTGGTTCTCTACTTAGCAGAGCACTAAGTGACCAACATTTCAGACGAGCTGAACTCAATTTTATACCTAACTCATTCACCATAAGGCTAAATATACCTTAACTGAAGCGGTCGCTTTCTGATCTCAAGATAGGTGATGTATATTTAATAAGTGCTAAAGGAATTTAGCCTTTAATGGTTAGGTTTTAGGTCAAGTTCGGTATAGAAGGATTTGAAAGGATTAAATAGATATTTTAGGGTAAACTCTCCATTTTGAGCCTGCGGTCTGGTCGCAACATTTTTGGTTCCTGCAAGCATTTTTAGAATGTTAGTACTTTAATAGCTTTAATACCATAGATTGAATAGTACAAGCAAGTACAAGTAATACTTAGATGCTTAGATATGACTATACTTATGTAGTTCGTTTTTTTAATTTAAAAAATGTGAGTAGAAAAAACGCCTAGGTACAGTTACAGTCAGCCACGATTTATTCTGTTGCTAGGTACTTAAATTTTACAACACATTTCATCTTATTATTAATCATTTTAAAAATATCCAAATATGGCGTATTTTCTAAAATTATAAACATTTATTATCATTAATTTCACCATGCTCTACCAATCTTAAAACACTGTCCCCTAACTGTCCCTAACAAGCCAGCTCTAAGTAGGATTGACTACCTCTAAACCGCCTAAGTATAATTAAGTAGGTAGGTAATAACAAAAGCCGAGGCAGTCTACAGCAGGCACTTTTAAAAGAAACTTCTGGAACTTGGAAACTTTAAAATTGCAACGAACAAAGGGGTTGGGCACTAGAGCCGTCATTCGGGACATTGTTTCAACGTCTTCAGACTTTTCTTGTGGAAAATCCGTCTAAGAGGCTATACACACCGCGTTTTTTGAAGTCATTGTAAGTTTTTGTGTAGGGCTGAGCGCGTCACCTGCTACACCAGCCCCCCAATTGTCTATCCCAATTGGCTGGACCCCCCTGCGTTATCACTTTTCGTAGAACGTTTTATAAACGCGTACTTAGTGTGCATTGTCTCATAGTACAGATTGCCAACTGCTAAGGCAGAGAACGTGTTAAGTTAGCGCTACTAATTATGAAAAGAAAAAGTCTGCTAATAAATAGTAGGCATCTTGCTACTAAATCGACTGTTACTTATTTTCGCAAAATCTAGTGAACGGATTTGACTTGAAATATAATACATAGCTTATGACCTGAAATAACTCAGGCTACTTTTTATATTGGTTGCGGTACGCGTAGTATTTTATCCTACTTCCTACTAATATTATAAATGTGAAAGTTTGTGAGAATGTATGTTTGTTATTCTTTCACGCAAAAACGGCTGGACCGATTTGATTGAAATTTGGTATGTAGATAGGTGATACCCTGGATTAACACATAGGCTACTTTTTATCCCGGTATTCCCGCGGGAACGGGACTTACGCGGGTGAAACCGCGGGGCGCAGCTAGTATTCTATAGGTTTATTACCGACTATATTATAGTGTTCTAAACAACTATCAATTTATTTCCCACAGCTGTGCTTGCTGACCATAACAAATTGCAAAAGTAATCCTGTTTAGTCCACTCCCCTACGAGTAGTGCGCAAGTACAGTCAGATTAAAAACGGTACTCTAATTTAAAGAAAGACCTTGCACATATATTTGACGAAGATAGCAAAAAAAAAACTCCAATTAAAAGTAGAATTCAAGTCATCTGGTTAATTGATAACCTATCTTCTTCTGGTGTAAAGTTCGGACAGTTAGAACCTAAACATAATTGTTTATAATACGACATACTAGAAGAAAGAAAGAAGAAAGATAATAAATATATAATACTATGTAAAGCTGTGTAAAATGTTTATAGATTTTTATTTCTTAAGGGCCCGAATTTTCACACAACACAAGCATTACATTGCTTAGCTTGAGACTAGATGACGCTCTGTGGAATGTCCAAGGCTATTTATTTTTTATTTTGAATGAGACAGTTTTCGGAGCAATGTCTGTGGCTGACTGTACGTATGTACTTGTAGGTCTTCCTTTTCCCCTTGTTCTGAGGATTAATGAGTGTTGCGCTTCTGTACTTTTGTTCATGTTTTCCAACACTATGCAGCTAATTTTCCTTTTGACTGAGAATCTAAACGAGCTGAAAATTTTCTTTGCAAGTTTTTATATAATAGAAGTTACCGCCACGCGCCAATGGCTGCGCTTGCATTTATATTCCATTTCAAGAATGGCCCAGACACTAAAATGCCGCTAGAAAGAAAGACTAAAGAACTTTACAAAAAAACATTTAAATAGCAATTACTACTCGATAACGACGCAACAAGTGCATTTCTAGTGGCAGAAGCGCTTTTTTCCTGGCGCGCTGTAAATGAAAGAAAGAAAGAAAGAAAGAAAAATATGTTTATTTCGTAGGACCTCAAGGATCGCTCAAAAACGTACAGTCTTAAAAGCTAGTTGACTCTATTGCCTGTTCCAAAACAATTCCCTACACCAGGGAAATGCCTAAACTTGCCATTTTATTCTAATGACACTTTTTAAAATGGAATAATGGAAGAAGAAGACACATGTTGTGCCGACCCCACATAGTGGGATAAGGGCAGGAAGAAGAAGAAGAAGAAGAAGAAGAAGACTTTGTAAAACTCTGTTCCGTAATTAGTTGTTACAAAACTAAACAGAGCACCAGAATTTTTCGACCTAAACAGCGGCATGTGCTAGACGTAGGTACATTGCATTCGTTTTGAAACACACCAGCCCA
This sequence comes from Xanthorhoe spadicearia, assembly GCA_947086425.1. Classification (NCBI taxonomy): domain Eukaryota; kingdom Metazoa; phylum Arthropoda; class Insecta; order Lepidoptera; family Geometridae; genus Xanthorhoe; species Xanthorhoe spadicearia. The sequence continues at coordinate 1,005,191 of OX352208.1, forward strand.
AGTCATTATCCTCTTAAACCCCTCAAGTCCAGCAGTGGGATTAGCCGCCATTACAGCACTCCACCCAAACCACACTGAATAAAACAATACCCTTGGGTCTAGTACGAGTTTTGTAATGGTTACATGGAAACATGTATGTTGGACATGTTTTGTCAGGATTGTCGTAATTATATGAATGATCCTAATTAGTAGCAGGTTCGAAAGAGGTGTCATGTTCTCGGATCTTTTTAGTTTTGAAAAAGCTTAGGGTGTCATGGACATTTTTTTTACATTCCTAATAATAAAAAGGTGCCACAAAATGCGTTCTAAGAGGCTAAGAAGCTCTCCTACTCTCAACTTCTATAAAATGACGATGATGATCATGGGCATGCAAAATTTTCTAAATATTATTTTTGAAAACTTTACACATACGACTCTTTCAGGCAGGCAAAGACCCACGAACCTCCACTTGCTACGCTCCTGACACACTCTTTTGCCTCATTCACTCTCATTACATTCTTCATACACGCTCACTTGAAGACTTTTAACCAGTTGTTGTGCCTGGAGCAATAGTTAGACCTTGTACGTTGTATCCTTCATAATTACCGCACTTTTCCCCGGTCCAAAAAAATCCATGTATCAATGTTACACGGCAAACTCGCACTAAGCCCTCTGAGGTGAGCCATTATTCATTTTTACGGTCCTATTCGCTATAAGTAGCCTACTTACGGTATGGTAAATAAGAATTTAGCTATCCCGTGGGCCGTTTGGACGGAAATGTGAGAAACGGAACGTTTTTGCCACGAAATATTAGGAAACTTTAACGACCTTGTTGGTTGAAATTGGACGGAAGGAATTATGGGATTACTTTTGTTACGTTTGTTTTATTGGCTGTAGGTGTGTTATCTTTGTGCTGTTAAAAGTATGTTATTCTGTCAAAGTAACTGAATACGAACTTCTAAGTTGTTTACCTAGATCAGAAGCGTTTCTATTTACTAACTGACTACTTATGATAAGTAAGCCTGTTAAGCCGAGGTAAAATTTTGAAACACTATTTTACCTTCGACTTTTAAGCTCTTATTCAGAGACTCTAGCGTAAATTGTGTAAGTGATCGCTCAGTCTCCACAGAAAGCTGTCAAAAAATCTAAACTGTAGCCTGAGTGCAGACTCTGAAATTCTGAATACAAGCCTAAGGCTCTTATTAGAGGCCTAACTCAAGCGTGAATCGAGACTCATTCACGCTTAAAAAGAAATGCTAAGACTCAAGCATATTTTAGTCCCTCAAGCATCATTTTTGACAGTTGCCTGAGTTGTTTGAGTCTTCGCTTCTCAACTATCGGATCAGCCCAGAACTTTATGCCTCTGGTATTAGTATGCCGTCTCCGTGCCAGCATTCCTCAGTGACTCAGAGGCGCTGGCTTACGCAACGCATTGTGACGCCTGCGCCCGCGCATACTTTAATCATTCGCAATTACCTGATCGTAGAGCAAGATTTATTACACGGTATAGTCAGCGCGAAGATCAACAGTTTTTAAGATTACGTCTATTCGGCTTGATCCTATCGACAAAAACAATTCTATCTGGAAATCATTCTGTGCTTCGGAGTACGTTAAGTGACTTAACGGCCTCAGGAGCACGAACTTAACTTAAGTCACTCACGACACGCGACTGACGCGATCTAAAAACTCCGTCACCAGAATTGACCACGTGCTCCATAGGAACTTACTTTGGGTAATCATTCAGGTCAAAAGTCGAGATGAACAATTTACCGTTCCTTCGAAATACTTGTCGGGATACTGCATTGGCTAAATTTGTAAATTAATCCTAAATCTCTACTAATATTATAAACAGATAATGTTGATTGTATGGGGTGGTCATTCCGCGCCGCGCGTTTTCGTCAGCGCGATCTAGGGTCGGGTCGAATCGGGTCATTTTTACTAGCGCCATCTAGTGTTTCATACTTTCTTCATCGATGTTTCTCCTTGGACATGCCTCAAAAACTACAACAAACATTATTCAAGCTGTAGATTATCTGTTTTACATAATCTACGTATACGATATTGTACTACATTTATATGTTAATCATTATAATTTAGATGGAATGTGAAAATTTCGGTTACATAAGATGTCTGTGTTAGTGTGTAGTAGTCTAGATTATATTAAGTAAGATGTATCTACACTAATATTATAAAGAGGTAATGTTGGTTTGTTTGTTTGTTTGACGGATTAGTTTCTGTGAATATTACGAAATAAAGTCTTACAATGTTATAAATGCGAAGAATTTAAATCTCAAAGGTGAATGAATAAATCTTTTAATGACTAATAAGAAGTATTGTATATTATTATTGCTGTAATTATCCGGTGGTGTATTGATGCGCCGTACTGTGTACTTATGAAACTACCGGGATAAAATATAGCCTATAACCATCACGACAGAAATCGGCTGAGTAGTTTCGGAGATTACCTCTGTCAAACAAACAAACCAACATTTTCTCTGTATATAAGAAAAGATGAGATCTTGGCTCTACCTATCTAATGTATGTTCTTGTCCTCAGTATCAGACATCGGGCACAACATCATCCAGGATGCGTTCCTCATCGCGGTGGAGGAGCAGGCCCGCCAGCGGCTGCAGCGGCTGTCAGCGCTCAAGCGAATCACGCCGGTCGACATGTCAAAGCTCTCTGTTGAGGTAACGTATGAAACTATACTTCATTTATTGAAACGAGCTAACAGGAAGACAAATAAACACATGTGATTGGTGGTCGAAAATAATTATCTTTCTCTTAATTGGCTAGATTGTCAAATCAATTGACAATTGTCAAATCTAGCCAATCACGAGAAAGATAATTATTTTCAACGACCAATCACGTGCTTTAATTTTTCTTCTTATTAGCTCGCTTCAAGAAATGAAGTTTATATGATCTATACAGAGTCAGGAGGCAATCTTTGCCTACACTTAACGGGACACTGTAGTGTCTGGGACATTGTTGAGAAAGAATACGTGTGGGGCTGACTAGTCGTAGGTTTTCTCACGATGTTATCCTTCGCTGTTTAAAAAAAACTCAGGCCTTTGCATCTATTGCAGATGATGCATCTATTGTAGATGATTTATACAGTGTCAGAAGGGTATCTTTGCCTTCACTTAACGGGACACTGTAGTGCCTGGGACATTGTTGAGATGGGATAGGCTTGCCCAGCACCTAAAAAATACGTGTGGGGCTGACTAGTGATAATAACTGCTACATTTAATATCTTTAAACCTTATCTCCAATTAATTGTACTCGTGGGATCAGAACAACAATCAACACACCTCTACAACCCTATCACATTCACACTCGTATATATAAAACTGCGAACAAAGTCAAAGGCATTCCTCTAGCCTTTCAAAGCCCAGTTTTCCACAACAATTCGTAGACAGTGCAATCCTGCGACGCCTCTCCACTCGCTAGTGCCTCTTCATGTCGACGTTGTACAATATAGCAGCTGAAGCGATTAATCGTAAACAGTTGTCATTTTTGAAAGCGCATGTAGTGCTTGATATCCATTTTGGGATAGGCAGAGTCTGAGCAATACCTTAAAATGAGCCCTAAAACTATGAGTTACGAAGAAAAAATTAATGTATCTGTCAATCAATTTTTAAATCATAAGTTTACATTTATTTACAGAAACTAAACTAATACATATTTACATAAATGTACAAAATACAAATAGAACCAGTTGAGCCATCTAAGGACCGTTGCAAACGGTCTATAGGTAGCTCAACTGATCCAAACCACTGCCAGACGGAAGCGTGCCCAAGACACTGGCCGCATTGCCACGGTAGTTTCATTAGTACACCCTTGCAAAGCCGGGACGTAATGCTGGTGTCTAATAAATTAATTGTGATCGCAAAGGTTTAAAACTTGGTCCGTAAACTGATTCCTTACTCCACTCGTCTCTCCGAGCGTTCATTCGAGAGTCCGTTTTGTGCAGAGATTCATTCACCATCGGCAATACTGCAATTTACTTCCTAGAAATGGAATTCTGCAGGCATTTCTCTTTTAATTGGAAATATGACACTTAAATTTGCTTTGTTATCGGGTTTTGCAGAGTAAAACTAGACGAACGAAAACCCAATAACAGACACCGGTTTAGAATGCCTAGTTTAGAAAACTGTTTTAAACTACTTGTGTTTCAATCTAGCAGAAAATACCTACTCCATTGACTGAAAAACCTTTGTCGGAAGACCTTTGTTGTTTTTTAGCTAATACGAGTATAGCTATAACGAATATTGAATCTTTTGCTATCTTTTTTCGTTGACATACAATAAGAATAAAACATTCTATAAACTTATATTAAATTGTAATTATTTATGAATAAGACCATAATGAGTATATTTTTTTGAATTCAGCGTTTGATATCTTTCTGATCGAGAAAAATACTCGTTACATAGAAATAAAGTATTGCGTCATGCTCTGAACCTTTCACTCCAATGTTATTTTGCAAAGCGGCTTTTTGCAAGATTTAATTGAGGTTCTCGTGATTATTGGGTCCATGACTGCCACGGAATAATAGCAATAACTCCGTAACCTTATTTTAAAGTTTCAGAAAAAACTTTGATACCTTGCTCTAACTAAGTTACAAAGAACTTGTACATAGACACAAGGGCACCTTTGCCTCGACTGATCCTTAATATTAGGTGGTTTTAATTGTGTTTGGCTGTCTGTATGTTTGATATTTTTAGAAAAAGAAAAACTGTAAAGTATTTAAAAATAAGAAAATAGCAATTATGATCGAATAACAGAATTTGTGTGATGCGTGATTTCATAAGATTTGGTTTCGCGTGACCATTTGTAATGGTACAAATAGTTGACGGTTACATAAAGTATTTACATGGAAGTGCACGCGCTTCCCATAACGTGATAAATTATAAGAATCCAATAGAATGTAGTAGACTAGCACACAGTCAACCAAATGACAGATATCGTTTTTAATATTGGTTATATTTCTAATAACATCTATTGGCATCAAGATTAAAAAATAAAAAATAATTAAGTTGCTATGAGCAAGTGGGTGAGTTTTAAGGCCGCCTAAAGTCATGGCTTAACTGAAAGCTGCGGCTTATTTTCTACAATGCCAAAAGAATGAGTCCAAAATATCTCAACTAACTTCCTTTTATTTTCCAGATAAGGCAAGGCAAACGACCCCAGTCCGAGAACCGAACCGAACTCAACGGCTACATAGCCAACTCGACAGTCTACGTCACCTCCATCAACGAGAACGGAGCTATCGAGAGCAAGCCCACAATCTCCTCCCCAAAATCTCAGCCGAAATCCCTCCCAGCCAAACAAACCCCCCTCATAGTGAACGGCATAGACAAAAAGATAGACGAAGAAGAAGAAAAGAAGGATATAAGTGAGAAAAGTGTTAGTGAAGTGACTAGTGATATAGATGTGAAGAGTGATGCGTTCAGTGTTGTGAGGGAGCATCTGAGCAACGGGCGGAGTGAGAAACTGCTTGGGGAGCAGCCCGATCATCGGATCAGGGCGACCGCCATTGTTGAGAACAACAAGTTGGTTCCAGGAGAAAATCGGTGAGTCATAGAGATTTAAACTTTCGCGATCAGTATTCAATGATTGTAATTCGTTAAGATCAAGTATTTGATAAGAAATCGACATAGGACGATACGAAGGTACAGGATGTCGGTTCTCGGCGACTTTCAAAACATGACGCGGTAAGAGATTGCACGTTATCTAGCTTTTGTTTTCTTAAAATCCATCGCATTTTTTAAAATAACTACGCCGTGTCATGGTTATTTGGAGAATAAAGCGGCAGGTTAGATACACTACACTGGAATTCGAACCTACAACCTTTGATTATGTAGTGGAAAATTACACTTCAGTGGTCATTTTACTAGATAGAAAAAATCAACAACAAGTCGCGGAAAAAACCCTAGAAAGTAGGATTACATCAGGGAATTTCCCGGAGAACTGAGGGTCATTAATAAATTATGGGGATAGCACCTGTAGAGGTTCACTTGAAAGCAGGGCATCTGCAATGAATATTGAATGTAGCCTCTTAACTTGACTTAAGTAAAAACATTTTTTATTTAAAACTAGCAGAATGCTGCCTTTTCTTACCCCATTATGCATATTCGACCTAAAACCTGTATTAGCTAAAACGTATATTAAATCTGTTGCTATCTCTTTTCGTTGACATATGAGTGACAAGAAAAAAACGTTCTAAAACGTTTCTAAAACCTGTATTAAATTGTCAAGTTTTTATGAATAAACCCCTTCGACACCATACAGAGTGATAATTTTTTTAGTCTTTTTCATTCCTTCCTTGGTGCAGTGAAGGCCTGCCTTAGACGCTGAGGTCGCAGGTTCGAATCCCGGTACGGGAAAAAACGGTGCTTTCGAGAAACGAGCCCCCAGCTCTTGAGTATCATCTAACCTAGCACCAATAGTCAAGCAAATTAAACTTCTATAAAGTGACATGACACCAAAATTAGTCGCTCAAGTTACTGAAAACCTTGCAGTGCCAATACGGCTTCCTGATACTTTCTAAAACAATTTTATTGCTAGACATTTTATTGGAACCAGTCCGATGGAGACGAGGTCGTTGTCGTCAAACATTTGAGACGAGATAATTAAGAGTGGTGGGGAAGTGAGCAATAATATTAAGTAAAGAAGAAGCTTCTATCTTCTTCTTTTCCCGTTCCCGTGGGAATACAGGAATCAAAAGTAGCCTATGTGTTAATCCAGGATATTTATAAGCTATCTTGGTACTAAACATTCAAATCCGTCAAGCGGTTTCAGCGTGAAAAAGTAGAAAGTGTTTCAATACTTCTAAAAATTTGGGTAAGGGACATCTATTTACATAACACTATTAAAATTACATTGGCATATGTATGAGGAGTTCTGTAGAAACAAACATACTACATAAAAAACTTTTACATTTACAACATGCATTAAATAGTTTTGAGGTAAGTAAATGGTAATAATTTTTACATCGAGAAAATCTTATTTTCTTGGATCCCATAAAAAAGTTAACGATACGATTATATTCAAGGACTGCGCATATTTTTCTGTTTGTTTCCGAGTTGCGCTTTGTGGTATAAACAACAACAAGTTACCTACAAACATTTATTTCTTGATCTACTAGTAATATAAGGTAACTAGCAGCACGTCCCGGCTTCGCACGGGTGTACTTATGAAGCTACCGGGATAAAAGATAGCCTATAACCACCCGGACAGTCCATTCTACACACCCGTGAAAGAATTTTTGAAATCGGTTTTGTAGTTTCGGAGATTACCTCCATCAAACAAACAAACAAAATTTTACCTCTTTATAATATTAGTGTAGATGTAGATAAGTAGGTAATAATTTTAGTTAGAACACATACAAAAATACATTTAAAATTAAAATAACAGTACTTAACTTCCGTAAAAGCGATGGCCATATATATATAATTCTGAAAAACTCGAAAATAGCTACTTAATAATAAATAAGAAAGTAGCTCTGTTTGTCTACCTTTCTGTAAGGCTTTCACGCTAAGACCACTCAACCGATTTTAATAAAATTTGGTACAGAGATAGACTAAACCTAGAGCAGGATATATTTTACATATTGTTCGGATTTAGCTACCATAATGTACCTACGAGTATATGTCATTTACAAGACACATGAATTAATGACGTCAAGGTTACATAGGTAAAAAGCAATTGGTTCATTCATACTACCTAATAAGTACTTTGCCGTATGTACACTTGCTCATTCATTTTATCTTGTAATGTATTGTTTCGTTGACGTCAATATCAAATGCGTCAAATCCATGAAAAACCGTGACGGCATTTCAACTGACCCATAGAAAAAAGATCAGACCAAAGCGGATGCTGTACCTGATGTACCTACTTACTTTCTTAATTTGATTGCAAAATTATACAAGATTCATTTCTTCTTGTGGCTTTTGTATAGTTCCTGAACTTACATGCGTATACTATACACACACACTGTATTTTTCGAATTCTTTAAATGTAAGCAAAATTTAAACTAATATAGGTAAAGTGTTCATCAAATATGTAGTTGATGAGACAGGTTACAGTGTGATTGTCCTACCGGGTTCACTGGTTGATTTGAAATGTAACAATAAAATTTTGATTCCATTAGCATCATGAACCGTTACAAATGATCTATTGATAGCTGAGTTCATTCTGCTCACTAGAAATTGAATATTCAAAAATTTATAGGCACACAAAGATTCATATTCCGCTTCCCAATTGACATGACATGATAGTAACAAGAAGACTTGCTAACATGACAGGTGATGATTAATGATAATAGTTAGGTACCTTCTTGTAGGTATATAGTTACGGCCACAAAATTACACAGACAAATTGTAAAACTACCGAAACAAACTTCACTCATCACAGTAATCCGAAACCACTTAAAATTCCAAAAACCAACAGTCACAAGGCAGCCGTTAAAATGAACTTTTTAATAATCTGTGAAGGTTTTAACAGGTAGTACGTCTCTGGCACTTGTGCGATGCACTTGTCTACAATGGGTGTATTCTAGCGTGTACCACAGATTATATAATAGTGTCCAGGGTGCCAGGTACCGACGCACCTGCGCCCGCGCATCCCAACCGCCATAGTTTTGAAAGCCTCCCGGGCGCTGGACGTGTGTTGTGTTGTGTTGTGAATTGTAGGTGTTTTGTGATTGAGGATGCATTATAAACAGCTGTTCAAAAGGTAATTTTATTACTATTCCGATAACTTGCCTTTGATACTATTGTTATTTGTTATTGCCTACGCTTTGATGCAATAGCATCGGAATAGGCTATTGTTTTCATAAAACAAACTTGTTCTCAATATCAAAATCATATTCATGCTATTTGAACTAACTCAATGATTTTAAAGAACTACTGCGGAATTTGTAACATTATAAACCAATAAAACTTAACCAATGTGTGACCAAACTCAGTCTGTATTGACTCAACTGCTAAATGTATGTTTTTCACAACTTGAACACGTTATTTAATACCTGTCGATTTTATACTAATTATATAAACTTGGTACAATAATTTCTGTCGTATAGGTAGGTATACAATTTCTCTCATAATGTCAGTATTTCGAGGCACTTTCGAATTTCTATGTGAGCTCTCGCACTGTATCTGTGGGGCACGACGTAACCTTGGTTGTGGCCATTACCATGGAACTAATAATATTGACTTTTGGAAATGTTTTTATTTTAACTCACACAAAACAAGGAGATGGACATTCTGGTGAAAGTTATTAAGTACTATTTTTCTTTAAAAACACATTGAGCGTGCCGTGCCTCGGAGGGCACGTAAAAGTCGAGCTTTTCAAGTTATTTGAAAAGTAAAAAAGTTATATTTTTCACATTTTTTCAGCCTTCTTTGGATGAGTATGAGAACCAGTAGATTAGCTACAATTACTTACATAGAATAATAAAAATAAAAATACACTTGTTTTTATTCCCAAGAAACTTTAATACATAATACTAAACTCTGGAACCGTCTGACAAAGCCTTGAGGATAAAGTCGTGATCCTGTTTGGTTTTTTCTTTTGGTTTTCACATCGATGCGTGTGAAAGAGGCTTTTGTATGTTATTTTAGAGGTAAGATAACAATTTGTTAACTATTTCTTAATGAAATGCTAAAACGTGATTTGCATCTAGGTATTTATGAATGATTGAATGAATGAAACGCTTATTTGGCACTATACAGAATATTACCAAAATACCACACCTACGACATTGTTGAGATGGAATAGGTTTAATATTATTTATGCAATACAAATAACGTCTTAAATCAATTAGAAATACCTACCTGTACGTCTATTATTACATCAACTCGCGTTCTCCATTGCATCCAAGATCCTCGATAACATTGTACCACTTGAGTCATCTAGATTGATCCACAGATAAAACTAATTAGAATTCTGCACTAATTAGGAAGACGTCCGTGACATAATGCGCAGTTAATGGATATCATAACAATTAATTGTTTATTGGCACGTCAAATGGCTAGGATTGGATTTCAACCAAGAGCATTTCTTGAATCCTAATAACTTGCGTGCAAATTGACCTGCATCAGTTGGAGCATTCGGTGTTAGTCATACTAGCATCACGTCTCGGCTTTGAATGGGTGTACTAATGAAACTACCGGGATGAAACGGGTTTTCCCTTTGTGAATAGATGTCCATAATCTGGAACACCCACGGTGTAACTAGCCAGGTAGGCATAATCCGATTTCTAAATACCTGACCATCTTAGAGGTGTAATTCGATACGCTTAATAAGCCAAGTGTGATCCTTAATAAATAAAAAGAAACAGCAGCTTAATATGAGCCATAAAATGACTATACTCAGCTTATACCAAGTTTTAAAAAAGTATAGTGAAATGACGATTATAAGTACTTATTTTAGTTAATCTTGGTTCATGTTAAGTAAAAGTTGAGTTTCGAGAAAAAAATATACTTAAACTTTTCCTACAATAATCGAATCTAATCCCGTGATTATTGTTTATCCTGATTAACAATGACTTTTGAGAATATTTTTTATAAATAGAGCGCAAAACTCGAAATAAATAGACTATGGTTTTCTTTTTACCTATTCCTAAACTTGCATCTAACCAGTTATTTTTTCAAGTCTCCCAGACGCATTAAGGCTGTATACACGATACCCCAAGGCTGCACTTAGTTATTTATTACAGGTACAGTGCATGCAATGTCTCGTGGATATTAATGTGAGAATTATAATTATTTATGAAAACCTAATTTTACTGTATTGGGTAGGTAGGTACTTATTTTCTTTTTTTAAAATAGAAACCAATAATAAACCAAATGCGTTACGTACTTAACACACGTGTAATTGAAAAAAAGTTTTACTGTGTAATATTTACTAAATTATTAAAACTAAAACTTTTTTTCTAATTGGACTAAACAAAAGCTAGTTTAGTCGTATTACTAGTGCTGTAGGTAGGTACTGTACTGTACCCACTAAGTTAGTAAACAATCCCCACCTCTAGCAAAAACGTGTTTCATATAGAAATAAAATACGGACATGCATTCAAGACATTCAAGTGCATACGTACCGACGCGTACTGTAGCACTAATAACCAGGTTGGTGTGCACTCAGCCTAATTGATGGGAGCATTGCCACAGTTCACTTAGCAGTTACTTCGCTACGTTGTACTTTTAACTAACTAGTAGCACGTCCCGGCTTCGCACGGGTGTACTAATGAAACTACCGAGATAAAATAGCCTATAACCACCCAACAGTCCATTCTACACATTGGTGAAATAATTTTTGAAATCGGCTGAGTAGTTTCGGAGAATACCTCCAACAAACAAATTTTACCTCGTTATAATATTAGTATAGATAGATAGATATAGATATAGACTAGTATAGATATAGAAAACGTTTACGAAGGTCGATCTTAATGAAAAACCTCAGCGTATTAATTTAAGTAAGAACCTAAATTATAGCATTCCCAGAACCATCATGTTACGTCACAGAAAAACGAGCAACAATGGAATCACAAAAAGAGTTTCAAACTTCACAACAAAACACGCTTGCATAAAAACTTGTTTCACTACTAACTATTTTCTACTCTGTGGCATTACCTTATATCCATAGTATTTTCTTTCCTGTGGATATGGCCGGCTAAGCTGAGAGGATGGCTTAGGTGCTGGCTGGGCAAGCCTATTCCATCTCAACATTGTCCCAGGCACAGCAACCCTGTTAAGAGTAGGCAAAGATTGCACGCTGTATTTAAAGGCCTGAGCTGTTTTTTATCTAAAATATCTTAAGTACCCTTGTTGGATTACAGAGATAAGGTGAACGGTTCAACCTTAACTAGAGTTTAACACATGGTTCACATATAACTAGAGTGCACTTGACAGGGTTTGTTTTTTCTGTTCGCTAAACCATTTTTGAAGAGCATTCCATGCCATTTTAGCAATTTTTATTTGCTGTTTTTGAGTTGGAAGAGAATAGAAATGGTGTACTTATGTACCAACTTTCTCAGTCATCTAATCTAACAAAAAAGTAAATATTTTTTATTATTATTATTTTATTATTATGAGCCCTCAATGTCACTGCTGGGCAAAGGCCTCCCCCCACTCCTTCCATTCATCTCCTTGGTAAAAGTCTCACGTAAAAGATCATATTAAAAATAGTAATTGAAGTTTAAGTTGTAACAAAGAAATGCCTCTGTATTTAAAGACGAATTATGAGTAAATTCACAACCATTCCACAAAGGAAATTTTTATCAAACCGGCATTGTCTTGAACTGACTTTCAATGAAGCGTAACTACTTACACTGTTCAAGTGAAAATGAAACATGAACTGTTAATTTTAAGGATAAAATTATCCTATTTGGGTTAGTTGTGACTTGTGACATTTTAGTGACACAATGGGTTTTTGTATTCTGGTGTATTTCCCGTAGTGGGTTTTAGTATTCGAAGTTAGCTTATGGGTATATCAGATCATACCCATTGCCGGAAATCTGCGGGATTGGGGTATTCAGGGATAACCCTTTAGTTAGTCTAAGTATAACATTTTTTATAATACCGTCTAAATTAAATGATAGTTTTAGTAAAAAGTAAAAAAGACTTGACTTCGTTTTTAATAGACATAGTTTTTTAAATTTTAATTCGAAAAATTATCAAGTAGGTAGGTAATTCAGCTGACTAAAAAAGTTCATGAAAAGACGATCTATGTTTGTTACAACAGACCATTAAATTTAGTAAATAATGAACATCGTAAATCGAAGAATTCGTGTGTAACTATCCTAATGATAGCATCATTATCATCATTCACAATTTTTAATACACTGGAATTTTATTTAATCCAGTCACGACTTTGTAATGTACAAAAAATAACCACAAGAATTTGAGTTATCCTGTCTGTCGTGACTAGCATTCTCTTCCGTGGTCATTAAGCTCATTATAAAACTATGTAATTATAAGAGGACTCATCTTGTAGGCATTCAAAATTAGACCATTTCTTAATCCTAGACCTTCTTTGTAGAAGTTCAAAGAAGGTTTTAACCGTGAGAAAAATAAAAACAAAAAAATAAAACAGGACGATTTAATCAATAGTTGAGGCACAAACAACCATATTTTACCAGGAAAATTAGATTAACTTAAAGTTTTGTAACAGTAGGATAAATATAGTTTACCTTATTCTAATAATAGCTATTAAAAATTAAAAGGTATTCATAACCGTAACTTCCTTGTGGAAACAATAAAGCATTGTCCACACTTTACGGTTCCTTACAACAATGCGACTGGTAAATTCCGATGGCGATTCCACGGGTCGTGACGTCACTACTAAGTAGTTACTAATCTGTGCCTTTACCTGGACTGGGAACAGGATTTTTTACGATTATGCCCGAATACTCAAACCAAAATTAAATATTTAAGGCTGTATTAACCGTTATGGAAGTTATTTTTTGACAGATTTGAATTTACTTATGTCAAATTATGACAGACTAGCTGCGCCCCGCGGTTTCACCCGCGTTAAGTCCCGTTCCCGCGGGAATATCGGGATAAAAAGTAGCCATATATGTCACGCTCCATCCCTTCAACTATCACCACTTTAAAAATTCCATCAATTCGTCGCTCCGTTTTGCCGGGAAAGACGGACAAACAAACACACACACACTTTCACATTTATAATATTAGCATCGATAAGCACCACTTAATTCAATTAACGTTTCAGTATTCGGGCGTTAGAGTGAGTTAAGATGGATTTAAAAGTGAAAAAGAAAATAGGTCCTATTTATTTTCACTCAACATTAAGTGAAACTGTGTCTCAACATAAACGTCTAAAACTTTACTTGCACTTTTGTAAAGGGCTCTTTTTGTGGAATCCGCAGATTACTTCGGTATGCGGAGGTGGCTTCTTTTATCTTTTTATCTCTTCAATGGAGGCTGATAGGGTAGATCGGTACCGGCTTTTGTAAAAAAATCATGACGTATTGGACGGATAGGATCAAAAATCATATTGTAACTGCTGAAAGATAGTCTTTCGGTATGCTTTTGATTCTAAATTTTTAGGTAAATTAGTTTTTACTAGAATACCTAAAAATAACTTTGTAAGTTAGGAATTCAACATAAAGGTTTAACATATTTTAAAAATTACAAGAAAAAACTTAACATTTAACTTTACATTTACTAAGTACCTACTTAGTATTCATATTTTTTATCTTATTTAGATATTTTACAGCAGAAAAATCTCAATAGATTCTCGGCGTGTTAAACTGTAGTCATTTACTGTGTACCTAAATTGACACTTGATTTTTTTGAAAGTTCTATGGATAGTTAAGGTTAGGTACATTTTATTTATTGAGATAAGGAACAAATTTACAAAACATACAGAAACAAAAAATACCTACACTACTTAAAAACTTATTTAATAAAAATGAACTCTGTATTCTAACCTAATAAGTATTACCTAAAGATAGAATACAGAGTTCAGGTTACCGGCCGCAGGTAAGGTGCCCAAAAGGCTGGCAGCGTTACCTCGTTGTATGGCTAAACTTATCCTTTGTCCGAGGTAAGCACCAGCCCTTTGGTCATTGGTTTCGTCTATGTTAGATTATATTATATATTAGTTTAGGTTAGGTTAGACACACATTTGTTACTCCATTTCCAAGTAAGACAAATCGAGGAAAAAATAGCCGTAAACAATATAAATGTGCGAAGCCAACAAGAAAAATATTAATTTAAAAACATCCGACTTAATCATCCGACTTTTCTAAACAACCCTAGCTCTACTCGTGTATATTTCGCTGCCAAATATTTCGTGGGAATACGATGGTAACTCGTCCATCATCTGTGACACGCCAGGTAGCTCTCCAATATTGAAGTTAACTGCATTGTAAGTTTGTATGAGATAGGTAGGAGGCAACTTTGATGGCTAGTTTGAGTTACCGAGGCTTTAAAAGCCACGTTGACGTAGTAACTATAACACCATTTTCTTAGTGACGGTACTCGCTTTTGAAAATGTTTGTGTTTACAAAATTTTAAAATGCTGATTGATTCCTCGGCTGCCTTTGAGTCTACACCGTTTTATATTTACGAGTTTGCAAGACGCAGGTGAAATGGCAAGATAAGTAGGTACATGGTTTCTGCAATTTAAAAATAAGCCTTGAGAACCGAGAAATTTGGTATTTCATTTCAAACCTTTTGTGTCCCACTGCAGGGCAATGGCTTTTCTTTTTCTCTCCTCTCTGCCTTCAGCGATTTGGTGTTTAATTTAAAGTATGTAAAATGTATAATTGGGAAGATAGAAAAAACGTTCAGAAAAATAACACTTATCCTAAACAACTAAATTCACAAAAATAAACTAAAAATGAAAATTTCGTGGCCCAGGCATTATTGATTTGGTTTGTTGTACATTTACACTAAGTTTATTAAGTATACTTTTAAAGATTGATAATAACTAAGAAACTATAAAATCCTGCTTATCCACAAAAAATACATATCTGTAAAGTTGCATTTGACGAATATCACAAACTAATTTTGGTCTCAAAAATAACGTAAAATGATTACACCATTTATCAAATTAATGAACTTCAAAGTGAACCCAAGTTGAAACAAACTCCCATCTCCCATCATAATAAGTGTTGTTGTAAAAACTTAAACGAGCAAATGTTTCAAGTAGCTTTAGGCTCACTTGACACGAGTATAGTTAAAAGGCCAGTTACAACGACATTAACTTAACGCTGTAATACAGTTGACAGGCCAGTTACGACATTAATTTGAATACTATTTCGGTACAATGCTTATAGAAGTTGACGAAAGTGTTATTTACACTCGTTATTATATTTAATAAGTTTAGTTATTTGGCGATAAGCGTTGTTTATATTGTTTAACATTTTAAAAAAGCGTCATAAGATTCCTGCTGCACCATACCAAAGCTGGCGGACGACCGGAGCCACAAAATAAAAATGCAAGGCACCAAAATCCTATGATTAATGTAAATTGTCCCCGTTCAAGTGACACTCACAAAATACCTTATCTCTTTGCTCTCTGAGCTTAGCGGGTATTAGTAGGTAAGCTACTTACCCTGTATCAAGGGCCTTTAAAGTGGAGTTTCTTCAGAAACGCTGGCTGTGGAATGACTTGAAATTTAGTAAGTACGTTATTAAATAGGCTACTCGTAAAAATATTATTTGTTACAGTTATTGACAATTCATCTACTGCGGTCTAGAGCCTGAATTGTTATTACTTGAACAGTAAAATAGTAGCCGAAAATGTCACGAATACATTCCCAGGAGTTAAAGTAAAATCAAAATTCATACAACATTTCTAGGAGATAGTATCTAAGCAGTAAGTAGGGATGGTCACACGTTCATATTTTTGACACTTTTTGATTAACTCTCTAAAAAGAGGTTGCCTCTGGCATAAAAGTTCGTCTCAAACCTCTTTTGATAACATTTTATGTCATATCTCCGCCATACTACGGTCGTATAAAATCAACAGTTTTAAAAAACTCTGGCTGAAGGCGATAAATAACTCGAGTCACTCCCAAACTGTTGTTAAAGCGCTTAAGAATTTGGACATTCCTTAGGATAAGGGCGCGTTCACGGCGAAACAGCCTTATCGCCTGTCGGCTGTTAGTCACTTACGTAAGTAAATAACTTGGAGGCTTGCCTAGATAATTTTTAGTCAAGTAATCTATTCTAAATTATCCGCTTAAACTATCTATACTAAAATAGAGTCTGATTTTTGTTTGTTATCATTCGGTTTTAACATGGTGGCGGTACCTACTCGTCTCGTCACTTTACTAATCACTTGTCTTGTGTAAAGCGAGCCTCATATCAAATGGTTATTTTGTTCATTTCGCAAAGAGGTCAATTCATCTCTGGTAATGTGGTAATTTGCAAGTTTGCGACGACACGCGATTATAATGTACAGTCGTGTAAAACTACCAGTTGAAAAATGATAGATACTTAGTAATTGACACTTGTTGGCATGAATATATCTTCTACTAGCTGCGCCACGCGGTTTCACCCACGTAAGTCCCGTTCCCGCGGGAATATCGGGATAAAAAGTAGCCTATGTCACTCGTGGATAATGTAGCTTTCGAATGGTGAAAGAATTTTTAAAATCGGTCCAGTAGTTTTTGAGCCTACTCATTACAACCAAACAAACAAACAAAGTTTTCCTCTTTATAATATTAGTGTAGACGAAATGCTAAGCCCAAGGCCGCACCACTGGTGGCACGCTTAGTGGCAAGAGGTTAGCTGACTGCTTCGATAACTCATCCTAGTGAACCAACACTAGGTGTGGGCCCAGCGCTTGTTTGGCTTTGTCGTTGTCATCTCGACCTAAGCTTGCCTCTAGCTAGCCTCTAAGCGTGCTGCGTTGCGGCCTTAGGCTTTTTGCAGTGTTAGTCACTTGAGTACAACGTCGGTTGTAAGGCAGGGTATTTACCGAGCCGTGTAGCATGTAATGTATTTGATACTGTATCAAGTGATACGTAGTGTAGACGAGCCACATTACTCACTTTGGACTAAGTACCTATATCAGATACATTACAAGTACCGCTAGGTGAAGTCTCAGCTTAATGTAAACGCCAAGGTGTACGATTAAAGCCATTCAAATATTATGAAACCATCAAACAAATCACTGAATTATAAATATTATGACTTGTTATCGTGTTTGTATAATAATCGGCCGATAAGATTTGATGCACTTGATTGAGACGTAGGTACTTATAAATAGTAAACATTAATATGGAGTGAATGGTGGTACCTACCTATAAGCTGACTCGTTTGAAATTCGAACTAAAGCGTGTTGTATCATAAGGGACATTGTTTTTCTTTCATTTCATGTTATTTTTTATACTTACGTTATATTTCACTAGCTGCGCCCTGCGGTTTCACCCGCGTAAGCCCCGTTCCGATAAAAAGTAGCCTATGTAATCCGGGGTATCCTATATACATATACCTATCTACATACCAAACTTCAACCAAATCGGTCCAGCCGTTTTTGCGTGAAAGAATAACAAACATAATATTAGTAGGAAGTAGGATTAAGTAATCGATATCCTTTTCCTTTATTCTAATAAACCGGTTCGGTTCAGATTCGGTTTCGATACTGATATTCAACGAAATAAAAACAGAATGTATAAAAGCAAGCCAAGTCCATTTACAGCGGTGTGTTACCTCGATCCTGTGTAATTGAAGTCCCTGAAGAGAGCTCAACTGAGCTCGTTGCAAACAGGAAAAAAGATTTTCAAAACATTTCCGAAACGTTTTGACCGGAAAATTGAGTTTACACTCAATTTGAACAATGAAAAACTCAAAAAGCTTACTGGGCTTCTATGGAGCTTTTATTTAGGGCAATGGCAATCAACTTTCATTATTTCAGTAGAAAGTTTAGTTTTTTTGGCTTCTGTATCGACTTTTGTGCGAATGGTTTGTTTGTTAACATAATTTTTAAAAGAACTATTCGCCATGATCACGGTCAATCTACGAATCATGGTAAATATCCCGTTTGAAGTGTTTATAAGAAAGACAATGGTATGACAAAACGCGTGGGGCTGACTAACCGCGGGTTTCATCGGCATACCCAGCTCATATATCATAGATCTTGCACGAGAAAAGTGAACGTTGAATTAATTCGTACTTTCTACGTCCATTGTTTCGACACTCACACTGAATTCCTAAACACGGTTCCGCTTATGAACTCGAATTACTCAATACAGTGAAATTGTTATAATTATGTAACAAACAAACGCTCATCACTTTGAGCATAAGTTATTATCACTCTAATTAGTTTGTTTGAGTTAAAGTGCATAACGGCTTCAGACGGTAAAACAAGCATGTAAAGAAACTAGTTAGTAAACTGTCGTAAACAACTTCATTTATACATTACGGTAACTTCTTTAAGAGAAGTATTAAAATAAAATAAAAACCACTGTAGAAAGGTCTCAGCACACTAATGGGAACGGAAAGGGATCGTAACCGTATCGCCTCGAGTCGTTCAGAATGGTTTGTATTAAACTCCCTACTGCAACGCACACTAATCGGAATCGTAACGTGATCGCCTCCCCTCAGAACACAGCGAGCTGAAAGGCGTTACGGTTACGATCCCTTTCCGATCCCATATGTGTGCTGAGACCTTAAGAAGCGCGTCCACCTTCACGTGTCGTTGCAGTTTTCATCTTCCGTAATGGATGGCATATATTAGGAAAGCTTTTTATCTGACCCTTAAGAAATGTTTTGACCCTTAATATTACTTTATAGTATTTATCATATACTGTTTTTTTAGTTTAAGATCTTAAGTAGGTAAGTACTTAAACTTTTCCAGAATGTACAACAAAATGACATACACCAGAAACTATTCCTTTACTCAAAATACAAGGTTAACTAAATAACGGTTAAAAGTTATTTACAACATCATAAAACAACTGTTTTGAAAATACAGTTTCAATTGTGGTAACTGTACTGTAGTAACTACTCCACATCACTCTGACACAGAACACCGGCACATGTCACCTATAGATGTCTAATCTATAGATATTGTTTCCTATCTCGGATGTGTCGAGCCTGTCGTCCCATTACAAATACATAACTGACGGGAACGCTAGCCATTTTACAGTAAATATTATTAAGACCTAAGTTTTTTTTAATGTAGAATAGCAAATAATTTATAAAACAAGGCAAGTAATATATTAATTAGTAAATAAATCGTTTTATCCGGGTAAGATTAACATACTGAAAACATCTGGTTAGTTTGCTAAAACAAACATGGCCGATATTGAGATTCTACTTGAAATCAAATAAAACGAGGTTTTATTACAATTTTGAAAAATGTACAGTGCCGAGATGCCTCAAACCTCAACTTTTGTGCATCAAAATCAGTACGAATTTGAACAATTGCACTTCTAAAAAAAAATTACTTGCATAGACACAACGGCGAAAGATAGTAGCTAAGAAAACAGTTATCAATTTCTATTAATATACGGCAGTGGGATTGTAAGCTGTCTGTGGTTTGAGCTATCGCGAGACGTAAAGTTTATTGTCGGAGGGCTTGAAAAAAGAATTCATTGAAGCACGGTTTTGATCAAAATCTTTTTATTGAGAGTAGATTCTTGTACACAGCACTGTGTACAGTTGTTTGTTGAAGTCAAGATGCGCAATGTAAGTTGATACTGATAGACAGTGCAGTGTCCAATATCGTGATGAAAGGCAATACGTTCACACGTTGTGCGTGCATGCCAGCTTTCTTCTAATCGAGTCCGTCTTGACGAGCCTTGAGTTCGCTTAGATGCGAGTATCTTCAGAGGATTTTGAATCATCTGCACTTTCAAATACATTGGACCTGTGCAAATTTTGCGTGTCCAGTTGCAAGTTCATATGACATAGACGCGATTAGAATTCTTCTTCTTCTTGCCATTATCCCACTATGATCTCAGCATAATATGTTCTTCTAATTCCCTCTATCGGACGTCGGCATTCATCCCTTTTTTTACTCTTGTCATCCCTTATACAATCCATCCTGCTGTTCTTTGGTCTACCTTCTTCACCTTTATCCATCTACCGTATCTAATACTCTGTTCATGATCGTACCAAACTAACCTATATTCTTTGCTATCACTTACTCCTCATCTTTTCATTCACTGGAGCCATTTTCACATTTCCTCTGTATTCCTTATTCTGAGACGCGATCAGAATTCATCATCATCATCATCATCATCCGCAGCCTGATCTCTCCTACTGCTGGGAATAGGCCTCCCTTTCATTCTGCCATTTCTCACGGTCCTGCGCTTGCCTGATCCACTGCCGGCCCACGACGTTGGCAATATCTTCGACCCATCGTGCTGCTGGTCGTCCGACGCTTCTCTTGCCAGTCCTCGGCCACCATTCTGTCAACGCCTTGCACCACCTGTCATCACCACGCGATCAGAATTATCCCCTTCAAAATCCAAACCGGTAATTTTTAATACATTGGAATTGGTAAATTAAATTAGCACCAACCGGATTAGTTCGCGAGTCAAAGGTCATCTATTCGGATCAACAATCAAGTTCTCTGCTAAATGCAAGAGCTATTTAGCTGACGATAGCTAAGTCCAAAGTCTAGAATAATATTATTGTTTTTAAAACATTGATTACTAGACACATTTTTTATTTTGCTAGTCCATCATTTCATTAGTGTCTTTATTTATTTTCTTAGAAATGGAAACTGGAATATCAAGCTAGATTTGAGCCAAGTTGGCAAACTGTTGCCTTGGAGCGTAAGGAGTGGAAATCAAAAGGGGAGACCTTTACAAGTTTACACAGCAGTGGGACGTGCGTTGGTTAAAGAAAAAGCTAAATGGTTCACTGACTATAACAATTACCGGTAATTGTCTTGGTCATTGCTAATTGTTGGCTCAATAGTAGTGAGTGTTAAGTATACGAGTCAAAGGCAAACCAATTGTCACTGTCAAAGGCAAACCAATTTTAAGGCATTTATTCAATACACAAAACATCAAGTAAAACAAAATCCATTTTTGAATTCGGTGTTAACTGAATTCAAAAATGTTGCGGTGGCGTTAAAAACTCGCAGAAAAAGTTGCGTTGGCGTTAAGTTAGTAGTTTTAAAGCAAAATCCCTATTATCCGAACATCTCTGCTTAATAAATGAACGTATAATCCGTAACTTTTAAAGTCAACATGACAGACTGAGTGCATTGAGATCCTCTACAAACCGACACAATGTATTTAATTCACAATGGCGAACTTACTTGTGTTGTGCAGGCTGATTTGAACCATTGCTACAGGGAATTCAGCTCAGAATCGATAAACTAATAGTTATTTGAATCGAACGTGATAGTCTGAGAGCGTGCGGTGAATAGTGACACGTATTTTATATCATCTCTTTACTAAAAGTTGTTAGGTACTCTTGCAATTGAGTTTACTTAATTTAGGATATGTAAGAAGGAAACTGTATTAACACTTAAACTTTGTAAATATTTTTACTACGAAAGTTTTGACCTGAGACGATGTGTCAGTGTATTAGTTGATAAATATACGATTTCCTTTTTCAAATGTACAACTATACATATTTGGATTCGCAGATTACCTATACGTTGCTAAAACATAGATTCCTTAGTAAATTGACCTTATGGAAAAACCTACAAGACGCAGAATAATCAAACCTTACTATTGTAGCAGTTCCTCAAAATCCTGATAACTGATGTTTATGTTCTAACTACAACACTAATACAAACCAAGATCTCATAATATAGTTTCCACTGTGTGCTCCTGCTCTATCAACAACTAGTTACATAGTCCCGTGTACAATTACCGACACACCCATCGGCGTGGGAATTGATCGACATACAATCTGACGGCAAAAACTTTGTGAAGTAGGTGAATATTCTTGTATGATCTAAACCGTGCTGTTGGCTCTTAGACTATGGTTTGATTATGAAAGAATACTGCCTAAATAAATAAATAATGGTTTTTGTTTTATTCACTTAAATTAAAATATGTACTTACATCAAAAAAATTACCTGAGTAGGTAGATAGGTACTCGTTAAAAATCTAGCTTGTATTTCAATGTCAAAATAGTGGTGATGATGATGATAAGTTAAAAGGTGTGCTTACTCTTGATATATGGAGTCTTGTGCATTTTATATATAGGCACTTCATATTATCAAATTTTCTTCAAAATATCAGTCGCCTACTCAAAAAACATAATTGGTATCATCATATTTCGACATCGGTTTAAACAAAACGCTAAACGCATCGCTAAATTCATGACTAGGGTTGGCACGTGTAAAAACCGGATTATCTCTAGTCTCTCGGACAGGCTAATCCAAACTGGCACCTACAAACGGTGGATGGAATTAACATCCTAAGTAGGTATTGTCGATTTGACAGCCTTGTCCGGGTATACCTATTATTGTTTAGGTACCTATTTGACCTATTTTATTTTTAAAATGTAACTTTTTACTTTTTTACTTTTACATGTGTATATGGATCTTGATCTGAAATAAAAATATATTATTATTATTATTATTAAAACGAAATCGTTATCCTTTCGTTCTATTGAAAGAGATGGCAGTATGCCAACAACTTAGAAACAAGTTGTAGTGATGAGTTAACTTTCTTAAATTTGGCAACCCCTCGTCGGCTACCGTTTGCATCACATAAGCAACGTAACAAATCCTTGTATAATTCACACATTTCTCGGTGACAAGGCGAGAATTCATAAAATGACTGCTTTCGACTTTCTCCGGTCGGACTATGAACCGTATTGTTCTGAGGCGAGGTATTATATTGTTGTTTATGTTTACATCTGCAAGGATTTACATTTCTTTCTACGATTCGGTAGCCAAAGGTTTAGACGGCTTTGTAAAAAGGATAGGTCGGGAACTCGGGAGGACCCTAAAGTATAACATGCGTGAAGAATGTGAGTGAGTAGGTAAAGAATGTCAGCGTATCGTTGGATGTATGTTTTGTGAAATCTGTATATTATAAACACTTAAAACGGGACAATTACGATGATTTGTAGATTTATGTTTCCCGAATGGAACTGTGCCGAAATATCAGGAAAATTACGGATCATGGTAAATGCTTTATACTATACCTTTTGAAGTGTTTATAATGTTTACCACGACTCTTCATTGTATTAATACAACGGGAAAGAAGTTTCAAAGTGAAATACCACGATTTTTTTTAAAGTTGACGCTTATGTTGACATCGTCACGCTAGTAGAATCCTAGCTTATAAGACTGTACATTTTTAAGTGATCCTTGAGGTCCTACAGAAAGATTTTTTTCTTCAAATGTCTTTCCATTTGACCGAGAAGAAAGTTTTCTCTTACCGCCACAAACAATTCCATATAATGTGATCACACCCAACAAAGCAATGTGCGGTAGTTGTAAGTGAAATAAACGCCACACTCAGTGCACCCTCCCTGCGCGTAACTGGCAATAACGCGCCTCCATGCCATTCCCAGCACTCGGACTCATGCTTAGAATAGGGTTAAATATTGTTCTTACGGGTTAAATGGTTACCTATATACTACAAGACCTTTCGAAAACGGAAAGCTGAAACTAAACATACAGACTAACGGTCAATTTTTCCTCCTGTCGGTAGATATTTGAATGTAGAATATCTACGAGCGGTAAGCAAAATTAAAGATAGATAGGTTATTGAGATCAACTGTTTAACTACAACATAGTCGTTATTAGATTCAATAATTAAAGAATTTTGACTTTGATTTTGCTTATGTAATAGCTTGATGAGACATCGTTTGTTAATGAAACTTATCAACCCTTTTATCAGGAAGAGTTTAAAAACCTTTACCTCTTTCGTAGATATATTTGACATATTCAATGACAACCTTCTAAGTCGGTTGAAAACAACATTGTCCTCGTAGCCACAAGCGAAACTTCGAATTTCAAAATGCTGTCATTGTGGCAAAACACTCATTAGAGCGCTTTATGCCCCAAGGGGGTCATATAGACCTCTTTACCGGTTATTTAAACGTAATCACTTGTGTTGTATGCTTTTTAGTGGCTAGCTTTGTAATCACAATAGGATTAAATATTATAGTGCTGTTTAGTTAGTTAAAATAGAATTACGTGCCGCCATTTTCAAAATTGAAATTTTTCAGTTTTCTACTAATGTATGGATAAACATAGTTATAAGAAGATTCTCAAAGGCATCTACTTACTTACTGAAAATCGTCCAGAATAAATAAAATAAATTAAAAACAACGTGACTAGAAAACCTCTTCAAGTAAAACAATCCAACTTATGCCGGCCATAGACGTACAAGTAATTTGATCAAACAAGCTAGTTCAAACAGTTTGGTCAAATAAAAATACGAAAAAACATATTTCTTCCTTCCATTTGACATTAAATTTGATCAAAATTTTACCACAGACAGTCATGCCAATTTGACCAAACTGTTTGTTTGATCAAATTACTTGTACGTCTATGGCCGGCATTAGATATCTGTATATGGTAGGTGTCTAGTTAGATATGGATATATTAATATGTAGTACATGTAGGTATACTGAGTAAATATTTATGTCATGAATAGTCATGATTCTCCGCTAAATCAATAGCAGAACATCGCAAATCACATTAGTTCGTTGTTATCGGCTGGTTATCAGTCGAACAATTAGTCAGTTCTGTGTACCTGCTGAGTTTATACGTGTTTTGTTCTAAATATCTAATATAACCGCCCACATTTTTTAATAATCCTCGTTTACTTATAATTGGTATTTCACTAGCCACTTTTTTAAAATAACCCCTACATTCTTTTTTCAAAATTTAATATTGTTACTGGCCAGTTGGAAGAACGTTTTTGTAAACTCGACGCTTTATTTTCGTGTTCTAAGTGTAAATTGTTTGGCTTGTGCATGTGAATTTTTTAAAAAGGTGAACGTGGGTTTTTGTAGTTTTATTTATTTTTAAAAACAGTGTTCATGAAATTACTTTGTTTCTATAAAAAGGTGTTGTTTTGCGATTTTTCGCTTCGGATGTTGTGAAAAGGTTAGTTTTATTTACTTTACAAATATTATTTAGCTTCTACCGACGGCTTTGTTCGTTACAGTAGGTACCAGGATAAAAGATGTAGCTTTCCTCTTTCCTAAAAAATCTTCTATTTTCTTGAATGAAATCACAAACTAATATCTAAGTAAGTAGCAGATGAAGATTCCCCGGAAGAATCGAAACATTGTCGGTGTCTAAATCGACAGTAATTTTACGTGAGTAATGTCCCGTTGTATTAATATAATATCTAAGTACCTAAGTATATCGCGTTCAGTGCCCATGGCCCACGTAGTCAAGTTGCAAAAATAATATTAATTTATGTATTTCGGTTAATATTTTCCTAGTGACTCATATTTTTATCAAGCTTTTTCCGCTTGATAAATGTTTAAATAGTTTTGAGTCACCAAAGAACAGGTTTGGCGTTTTACACACATTTAGAGAGATAACTTTATTAAGTACGTATTAGTTAAGAATTTTACAGTTTACTTTTGTCTATTGATCCATTTAAAATATCTTAGTTACCCAATTACAATGTGTACAAATAAGAAGCGCTCTGGGGAAGCTTGCTTAGGTTTATTCAGACTCAACATGGACCTAAATATTCATTAACTTAACAGCTATTCATTCAATGGAATTATAAATGTTTAGTCCTTCCTTCCTTCGTGTGAGCAAGTGGCCAACTCTGGTGACAAAGTTTTTAGGCCGCCTAAAGGCCTCCGTCATGGCTTAACGACTTTCAAAAGCCGGGACCGACAATTTAACGTTAATTTAATGTTATAGTTATATCTACTAAGACTAACTAAGGCTAGCGCAGGATCGAGACGAATGGCAATCACGCCTATGCCCAGCTGTGGGTTAAAGATGGCTGATGACGAGTCATATCTACGATTCGTTTAAATTAAACGATTATTCACAATTATTGTTATTCAAAAGACTTCAAAAGACTTTAAAACAGATCATAACTGAATCTCCACATATCGAATGTCGCATACACTGTTTGGCTTCGCTCGTGATTTCAGATCCAATTAGGTCGTCGCTAATTGAATTGGCAAATTATGACGGTCGGCGTTTGTCAGCTCGCTGCTTTTGTTTTCTTTTCCAATGATACCACTTAGAATCGTCACGTTCTTAATACTAGGTTACTCTATTGCCTGATCCAACGCGACTCCATACACCAGGGAAAGAATCAGGCAAGATTCTGGTGAACCTGCTATGAAAGTCAAAGTAATTTTATTTATGCAATAAGACCTCTGGGATCTTATTGGAACGTCTTATTAGCTAAGCGATTATGTTCCTTTGCCTAGAAAAACTCGTTACCTATTTGTTGATCCATAATCATACATGTACTACATACCTGTACTCAGTTAAAATCTGGAGCCTCTTCAACAAAGTAACCGTGATCGCGACAAAGCTATTGTGAAATAGCCGAAACATCTTTATAATAAATGCAAGAAAAAGCGCACTATAAAATCACACGTCAGAGGAAGTAGATTCCCCTATCAGTTCAAATCAGCTGATGTACAAGCGAGACAGTATCTTCCTTCTCCCTCACAAGCACGCGACTCACACTACTATACAATCTGTGGCAACGGTTTCCGGCAGAACCTGACTTACTCGGTCCGGACTATTTACATAAATACCTGTTCTTCGCTTTGTGTGACGCGTGTCCTCTACGCTTATCTGATAGTCTCTTGATATTTCTTGGGGATTTATCGCGTTTTTACTCAAAAGGGTATGTAATTGAGAAGAAATAAATGGGTCATTAACGACTAAACACCCGCATTTCGACTGCGCACTTTGATACTCCAAACTTTAGACGTTCAGCAATCGTTCTTTTCTTGGAGTTGAAATCTATTAGTGTTTTTCACGTTTTACTTTGGTTTTTTTCCTGAAACGTCTGAAAATTCATCTTAAACTCTTTACATAAGTATATTTTTCATTCATTGTATCATTCTACACATCAATGAAATAATATTTTAGAACTATTTACACACAGGTTTTTATCGCGTTGATTACCTTATTTATATCCCGACGTTTCGACTATGTTACAATAGTCGTGGTCGCGGGCAGACTCAAACAAGACAACAACAAAAAACAAGACTTCAATGAAATAATTTTTAAAATCGGCTGAGTAGTTTCGTAGATTACCTCCGTCAAACAAACAAACTTTCCCTCTTTATAATATCAGTATAGAAATAGATATACTCGTAGATAGGGTATATAACGCGATTAAGTATGAGCTGTGAACTATTACATCGTAGGGCTAACAGCAAGGAATCCCTCGGTATGAAAAGCAGATTTTCCCGATCTTTCGAGAAAATTCAAATGTTGCCAACATAATACAGGTTGCCGTAACGTGCTGTACGGGTGATAGGGGCCAATAGGAACCTAACGAGCCAATCCTTTTAGCAAACTCTATTCAATGTTTATGAAGTGAAAATCCATTGTTTTTATTGTTATTGGGAGATTATGAACTTTGTCTAGAACCTTTTGATGCTATTAAAAACCACGGTTATCTTTGCTTTATAATATTTGAGTGCTAAATACATAGTAAAGACTTATGAAGGCACGGCCCTAGATTTTGGAAACAACGGTCATGCATGGAATGCAAATTTTACTTACATGAAGAAAATACCATAAGTCCGCACAAAACTCTACGTTTTCCTTTTCTATTTTCTATTTTTCTTTAGCTGTGAATGCTAATGTACATTTTCACTACACACTCATTTCATGGGTTGGTGCTGGCATTAAACGACCATATTGACCGACTTCCAATAGCCTTTCACTGGGACCGTGTTTCAAGACCATTTAATTAGGTTTTATGGTTTGAAAATATATTGGGATCACTGTTTCAAGATCATTTAGTTTGGCTGTATTATGAAATAGCAGAGACGATCATTGGAGAACAGGCAGACCGATTGTCAAATAATATTGTACGTTTTCGATCGGATGGGGCGTAAAAAGGAGGCCTAAATCCAACAGTATGTGGAAATGGACTGAAATATGTAGGGCATTACGTAACATTTTGGATAAAGACACCATTAGACCGTGTTGGATGAATGACATCGGCACACAACTTGCTATCCTAGGACATGGATTCTATTACAGTCATCTAGTTATCATAGTTGGAGATAGATGACGCTATGTGAATGACCAAGGATATTTTTTATTTCTTTATCAAACCATGCCGACCTAATAATGCTGTGCATCAATTTTTTCAGAGCTTGGCTTGGAATAGCATAAGAGCTATTTAAAAAGTTCACCACGAAGCTAGTATAAAATACGTTAAATTAACTATATCTAAAAGCACAGCCAGATTTATTGCTACAAAAATCTATAATTTATCGCTTTTGAAATAAAGTAGCTTTTTCCGGTGCTGGGGTGGCACCCTTTCCTATTCTGCTCACGTCATGCCCAGAGAGCTGGTAATAATAAATTCTCTAATAATAGAAGTCTGTCTTTGGATAAAATCAGGCGTTGAAAATGAAACAATTCAATATTGTTGTTTTGATATGAACTGCGGATTGGTTTTCGAAGGTTTCAAACTTAAAATTATCTTCGGATTATCTTTCAAAAATCTTCGGAGTTATTAACGGAAATGCACTTCGAGAGTGCAGCATCTTACGAAAGTCTTATATCTTATCTAGAAATAGGAATCATCAAAGTTTACATGCCATTTGTTATTATAAATCAATTTCCTGAAATATTTTATTGACGACTACCTGATATCTATACATCTACTCCACATTATTAGGGTCTACAAAAATCACTCCATAAAATCAGCACAATTTTCCCACATTTCCCACACGCTATAAAATTTTCCGAGAATGTTCGCTATTCAAGCAAAGGTCGGAAGCCCGCACTCGAGTACAATAGACTAGAATAGAACTGATAGAATGGCGGCCCCGTCTCAGCTCTATCGCGACACGGGACATGTCCGGTGACGTACTTATAGAAATACAGACGACATAGATACTGTTAGGTACCTTAGCATGAGTATTATTACTTAGATGACTACTCATTTACTATTTACGGTCGGTTCCTATAAAATGGCGTCTATCGCCAAAGCAACGTTGTTATAATTATGTCAAGAAAAAGGCATCATGTAAATGTTACTTTACTCTATTTTATACATCACTAGCTGCGCCCGTTCCGGCGGGAATATCGGGATAAAAAGTAGCCTATGTAGCCTCCACCCCTTTAATTATCACCACTTCAAAATCAAGTCACACCAATTCGTCGCTCCGTTTTGCCGTGTAAGACGGACAAACAGACAGACACACACACATTTTCTCATTTATAATATTAGTATGAATTGCCAATGAACGGTACAGGCTATAAAATCACAGAAAGGATCACTTCGAGGATCACATTTCAGTAATCCGTGAGGTCCCTACCCGTCGAACCGAAATAAATGATGTTTTACTTCATTAAAAACTTTAATCATTAGTTTCTGGCTGCGTTTATATTCAGCTCATGAAGTACAGAAAAACCTCGAACTTCACTATCGTTTTCAATAAGTACTTCAGCACCTGTGCCCTAAATACCACGACCCAAGGCTTGTCGACAGCTGAGACGAATTTAAAACAATTACTCGTATCTATAGACGTTTTTACAGCTTCTCTAGAGGTCTTAAAACTCCTGCCAATATTCTAGTTGAATATCAACAGGTGTCCCATAAAACACTTTTTAAACTATCGCGACTTGGAATACTCGTGACTCTTGTCTGTAACGTCATCGAAACGAGGTAAATAAAATGACTGCAATAGGCGATTAAGTCCCGATAAATAGTTTTTCCATATACCATAACAAACAGACAGACAGATCGCCACAATACGATCAGACTTTTTTCATGTTATTAATCCCTACCAATATTATAAATGCGAAAGTAACTCTGTTTGTCCCAAATCCACTGGACCTATTTTGATGAAATTTGACTACAGTGTCATCTGTCAGTGATGTACTGTGTTGTAAAGTTATTCCATAGTTATTATTATAGCTTGTGCATAATAACAAGTACAATAACGGATAACGGTTGCGACTGCGATCGATGGTGCAGAACAATCGAGTGATTGTGTCTATTGTTGCACGCAATGTTACTAATCGAGTTTATGGCTGGACAGCGCTCTCGATGCCATTCATCTTGACTTATCAACATTAATCCAGACACATTTTTTTATCCGCTTTTGCAGCACCTACAAAATTCCAGTTTAGTGACTTACCTGCTTACATTTTTAATGTTATCTAGATTTTTTTTTCAAACCTATTTCGTCCCACTGCTGGCCAAAGGTCTCCCAAACTCTTCCAACCATTCCGATCCTAGGCTGAGTCCCACCATTTATCAATTAACTAGATTCTATTGCTATTAATTTGATTAGGCTTTTGGTCTTCGGGTGTCAGTTCCTATACATTTTTTTTAGTTTCTATTCTAAAGCGATTGTTGATAATTATAGATTGTAAAAACATGGCTAGAATTAACTAAAATAATAGAAAAAACCTGTGCTTACATTATTTCAAATTTATGAATTGTGATCGCGAAAGTTTAAGAAATAACATAAAATAATAGAATTTCAAATGAAAAGTTCTCCGAATAGTGGTCAAAGTGAATGTTTGCAATTTTCACCATTTTTCATGCATCGAGTTTCAAAGTCATTTGAACAACTGTCCTTTTGATACGTTTCGGAAAACTGTCCATTGTTTTCACAATAAATGTAAGCTAAAACGTTGTATCGGTAAAAGTAGAGTTCAACACGATAGTAGAATACACAGCAGAATTATTTCGTTAATGGGTTTCCATTACACAGTGGGGAGTACATATTAAGTAAACTAAGTAGTGTACCGAATTAAGATAGGGCAACTAGACTTACCTACACTTATTTATTTGCCTTTATACTTCTAATAGAAAATATATGGCTGGATTTAATAACCCTTTTATTTTAAGAGTCAATGTATTGATTAGGCAAATGAGGATTTAACCCTAATAAAAAGTAACAAAGGCGCTTAATACGAGGGTATCTAATTGGTTTTCAGATCCCTTCAGTGATTTCACTTTATGGATGACTAGATACCATCCACAGGTACGCGCAAAAGCTCACATTAGCTCACATTTAGGTTATGATCTACACCTTTTCCAATTAAATTAAATATTAATATTAAAAATTACTTACTAAAAAAACTTCTTTTAAATGCATATTCAATTCACACCATAACGTCAACATAATAATAATATATTCGAATTTTCAAATATGGAAAAATGTGAAACAAGTTAATTGCACCCATGAATCAAGTCTAGACAATAAAGATAAAGTTAAAAATAATCGTAAAACAATTCCACTTTAAAATTTTAAACTTATTCAACAAAAAATACCAATTTCTTCTACTTGAACTTATAAAGACTGCATTTATTAAAGTCCATCTTTAACGAGCCAGTGCACAAACGAAGGGGAACAGAGGGTGTCTTCCATTTCCGCATCTGAATAAAATATCAACCAGGAATCTTGTTTTTTTAGGGTCAGAATTCTACGGTTCGCTTGTTTGAAGCTTGTTTTCAACAATAAATGTTGGTTTTGTAGACAAAGAAATATATCTTGTTTGATAACTTGATGATGTATTAAAACAACCATTTTTTTTTCTTCAAAACAAATTCAGTTAAAGGTTATATACGCAAGCGTAGCCGTAAAAAGCACTATGTTTTACTTAACCCTAAGAGAGCCTGTGTTTTATTCCTTCCAGTCTTACATAGGCCTGCAAAACAAAGGCATACCCGGGATTAGTAGAAGTAATCATTCGCTTTGTTGGCCAATTCGTAGCAACACAGAGAAAGGCTTGAAAAAGAAAAAAACTGATTCATGGAATCGAGTAACGATTAAAAAGTAAAAAGGAGTGATACAATTGTTTCGATAAACTCTTCAATCGGCCATCTATGTGTCAAAATTGGAACAGAATCCAATTTCATAGTGAAATACGAATATTTTTGTTTTTATCGACGAATGTGACGTTTTAGATACACTAGAATATTTTAGTGTATCTAAAACGTCACATTATTCATATATATATGACTTTGAGAAGGCTTTTGACCGTGTGGATCACATCATACTACTACGTAAACTATATGAACTTGGGATCCGTGGCAATCTGTTAAGATGGATGGAGTCTTACCTATGGAAACGATCCCAAGCAGTCGTAATAGGAGGCTATTGCTCAAATTATATCGAAATAACGTCAGGTGTCCCACAGGGATCTATCCTAGGCCCGCTCTTATATGCTTGCTATCTGTATGACGTCGGAAAATGTTTTCAGTACTCTAATTTTCTCATGTATGCTGACGACACAAAAATATTTATGAAAGTAACAGATTACTCCGACTGTCTTAAACTTCAATCTGATCTTGATTGTCTTGGGCACTATTATGAAGAAAATCTTATAGGAGTCAATGTAAGTAAGTGCCATCATGTCTCGTTTACGCGAAAAAGAAACCCAGTAAAATTTGAATATAAGTTATGTCATAAAACAATTAATAAAGTCGAGCTTGTTAGGGATCTTGGTGTGCTACTTGATGTGAAGCTAACATTTTCTGAGCATTTTGAGTCTATCATAAATAAATCTTTTAAAAGCCTTGGTTTCATTTTAAGGGTTAGCAAACCATTTTCTGATTCTACCTGTATAAAAATACTTTATTTTTCATATGTAAGAAGCATTCTAGAATATTGTAGTACTATCTGGAACCCACAATACATAACATATATTGGCGATTTAGAAAAAAATCAGCGCAAGTTTGTAAAACACTTAAATTTTAGGGAACATAACTATTCACAAGACTATGAACAATCATGTAAACACCATAATCTAAATAGCCTTCAAGTGCGACGTACTCTCATGGATATGTCTTTTCTTCATGGTCTTGTTAATGGATATATAGATTGTCCTGAACTGACTGAACGAATGCTGTGTTTTTGTACTCCACGAAAACGCACTAGACATACTAAGTTGTTTGCTGTCTCGAAATCTTCTACAAATTATGCCCAAAATTCAATAGTGAATAGACTACACAGAGATTATAACAATAAATTCAACTCTTGTGACATATTTCATAATAGTCGAGTTACTTTTAAAAGGGAAATATTAAAGGTTCTGGATGAGGAATAATTTGGATGCACCACAAACACAAACACATAATTTTATCTTTTATGATACATAGGTGTAAAATTTATTTAATAGGTAATTTGTTATTTCATTTATGTATTTATTGATCTATTTAATTTATTTATTGAAACATATTTAATATTTATGTATTTATAATATTTACCTTTTCATATTTATATATTTATCTTTAGTTTTACCTTTATTACCTTTATTTCACATTACTTTAATTATTATGTTTGTTCTTTTTTGCAGCATGTACTTTGTTGTTGCACTTTTTTTATTTACTTTGCTGTCTGTTTAGAAGCACTAGCTATATAATGTAAGTCCGTTATTGGCCGTAAGCTTAGTCTAAATTTAGATTTATTATTATTCTTTAAGGGCTGTGGATTTTGTTGAATAAATAAAATAAAATAAAATAAAATAAAGTATCTATGCACATACACCTGTACCAAAAAGATTAGGTATAATATTGATATTCAAGATTTTATTGCTATTTACCTTATTAACATCCCGACTAGATTAGGTAAATGTATCCACATAATTAAAAAGCAATGTTAATAGGCATTCATTTAATGGGATCACTTTATAGGCATCGTTATGTCGGAATTGTCATAAGAGATAGGTCAGATTTAATGAAATAGGTATATTCAGGCCTTTCCATCTTTACTAGATGATTTTATACAGTGTCAGGATGCAATCTTTGCCTCCACTTAACGGGACACTGTAGTCTGGGACAATGCTGAGATGGAATAGGCTTGCCCAGCACCTAAACCATCCTCTCAGCTTAGTCGGGCATATCCACAGGAAAGACAATGGTCTATGGGGCTGACTAGCCGCGTGTTTCCTCACGATGTTTTCCTTTACCGTTTATAGCTAACATATTTAAAAACTTCGTAAAAGTTTAAATTGTACTAAAATGGCATAATCTTCATAAAATTACTCAGTAAGACTCACATGGAGACCGTGTATACAATTCTATCCAAGCATATCCGTCCACACTCAATCAATTCCTTGCAAAGTAATCGACAATCTCCGGGATTTGCTAAAGCTGGTGATCTCCGGGAAAATAAATCCCGGGACGCTCCCTGGGTTACTGTGTCCAGGGTTACGCTGGCATCATTCCACCCCTATACTTAATGGAAATTGTTCTTCTAGAGATAAACAATGTATATATATACATAGTGAAGAAGATGTGACGTACTGGATACTTTATTAAAAGTTTCACCATCTGCTTTTTTTAAACAAAACAGTTATTGCCATTAATTGTAATGTGGGTTAAATAATTCCTATGGTTTTCATTGTAGGTACTTCTTCTTCTTTCGAGTCAATGGCTTGGCCTAAAATATTCGCCCAATATTTAACTTCCATTGTACTAAAAATATACTAAACCACTTATTAAAATTACTAAGATTTTCTAATAATCGCATTTTAATTTTAAAAGTTTTTTTTAGTAATTTACTTTTTAAGTTTTGAAGCCCACCGAACTTGAAACTTTTGGTAAAATTTTCATTTAAACTGACACTTAAATCTAGACAATATTAGGGCCTAAAAGAGCTAGACTTAATGTACGTTCTAGTCAGTTAGGTATGCGTCGTCACGGACCGTCTGTCTGTCCGGATGTGTTTCCTCTCCTTAAGAATTAAATTACTGTTTATGGAGTTTTGTACTAAGAAATTGTTACGGATAGTGGTTTTAAGAACAATACAATTGAAAATTACGGGTATAAGTTTTAGGTTCATAATTAACGCTTTAGGATCACCTCTATAGGATCATAGGATAGAGCTTGCTCATACGAACGTAAGACGATGAGATGGATACAAAGATCCTGTTGTGCACATTCCTTAACTTCATCCTTATTCTTACTAAACTTATATGATTAAAGATTAGATGATACATTCATGATTATTTGATGATAAATTCATCTGTCATGTAAAACCCAGTGAAAAAAGGATAAATAAATAAATAAATAAATAAATATCCTTGGACATTCCACACAGCGTCATCTAGTCCCAAGCTAAGCAACTTAATGCTTGTGTTATGGTAACCAGATGACTGGTATAATACTTAGATACGATTTTTTTTTTTTGTAAATACATACATGTTATAGATAGAAAACACCCAAACACGGAACAAATATCTGCAGAACATACAAACATTTGTCCCGTAGCGGGGATCGAACCCGCAACCTCTTGCGTCTCAGCCGGGCGTTCACCCAACTGCGCCACAGAGGTGAGGATGAAGTAAATGATTGCAAATAAAAACTATGTAGAGGTTTGATTACTGATTTTTTGTTTGTTATCATAAATTACTCTATCGATTGACATGGGTTTCATCACTGGCTGCCGAAACATGTTTTTTTTAAATGGCAGACTAGTAGGTATGCCAATATGTTAAATGCTCTTTGTTTTGGACGTTCACGTTTCTGCTGAAACCTGTCATTATTTTTTTTCTTATGAATGTTGTCTTTCCTTTTCAGACCTCGGCGTCGCTCCGGCTCCAGCATAGTGGTGCTGGGAGCTGATGAGGAGAAGCCACCGGATGACGAGAAAGACATGCTCACTATGCTCTCCATCTCTACAGACACCGGTAAGTTTAGAGATAGAAAAGCTGGAAGGAAGGGAGGGAGGCCTTTGCCCTGCAGTGGGACAATATGGGCTAATAATAAGAATTAGATACGGTATATAATATATATATAATACGGTATATATAATAAGGTTATAGGTTTTTAAAAAAAAAAATCTACAAATCTAAAAATACTTTCATTACAGTGAATCTCTTTAAGGTATTCAGTTTTTGCTTAGCTAATCGTGCTAGCCACGGGAACAATAGAACAAAGCACCCGGAAGGCATGCCATTAATTAACCATTGGTTATAATAATATATATATAATACGGTATATATAATAAGGTTATAGGTTTTTAAAAAAAAAAATCTACAAATCTAAAAATACTTTCATTACAGTGAATCTCTTTAAGGTATTCAGTTTTTGCTTAGCTAATCGTGCTAGCCACGGGAACAATAGAACAAAGCACCCGGAAGGCATGCCATTAATTAACCATTGGTTATAATTAGTGACCACTGATCTTGGAACTTGTGGTTCAACTTGGTAATGGGATGAGGAAGATATTTTGACTTGGGTACAATTTTGTTTTAGCGACGATGGGCTTGCAACCTGTCACGTATGGAAAGTTAACTTCTGCAAAATGTGGGCATGTGACACAGATCGTATTCTATATTAATGTAAGACTGGTTCGACGATGAATGAATGTAGAGTATGAACAACCACAGATAATATGTTAGTATAACACAGCCACAGAATATTAAAAATTATAACCATGTCAGGATATCCCATGTTATTAATTAACAAAGAGTTCCCATGGGCGATTCTCGCTAGCAATTACATGGCTGTAGTAACTACGTGCTAATCTTTGACAGGGGTCGGTTATCAGCCAATTACCAGCAGGTCCATTCACCCTTGGATTTAAGTAATTTTGCACAATACAACCTGTAAAATGCCTATTGAGGAATAATTGATGGGGATGGGAATAGAAGCTGTTGGCTGAGTGGTATAGTACCGCGACTTCAATCTGAAGATCGTGAGTTTGACCATAGAACGTAGATTTTACGATGGGTGTCATAAAACAATTATCTTATGAAAACAAAACAAAAGCGTATCGTTTTCTCCCTTGGGATCGCTAGACATTCCCACATCTTAGGCATTCAAGATCTCTTGATAATGTGTAATTGGGTTGTAATTACATTATAATTATTTTACTTGGTTGAAAACAGTGAAATAGAATTTCTAAAATAATATTGTGCAATTACACCGCGCTGTTCTAAATTAGCATTGTTTGGAGAATACGGTTAATTCTATAGTTTTATATTATCATAGTGTTAAACCACACTTAGGCATTTCATTTATACTTAAATGAAAAATCTTACTAATATTATTATTACTTACTAATATTTATATTCAATATTTAAATATTTGTAGAGCATTGGCCGTTTTCGACAGCACATTTGATAGATTTTAGAAGTTCGAGCAAGTCATGTCTATGCTTTCTAATTTACTAATACTTCTCTGTCCTGCTTCAATGCAAGCACACAGACGATGTTTTGTTATTAGTTGATCGACGTGACGCGATAATATGATTCAACATGATTAGGCAGACAGTCTTTTGTTTTCTTCAATTCTAGGATCTCAAAGTCAAAGCGACCACAAAAACAAACTCGAGATTAAAAATTTGAGGAGCGTACGTGTTTTGTGTCTGTAATTAAAAACTCTACTGTGTCCTCTAACTACTTTCTTGCCTTTTATAATCTAAAGAACCTTGCTAAAACATGGCTCTTAACTTTCCAGGTCCCCACCGCGAGATGGCGGTGGATGTGCCGGACAGCTTCATCGCGCGGAACAAGACCCCTCCCCGCTACCCGCCCCCGCGGCCCCCGCAGGTACCTCTCTCCAGAGACGACGAACCCCTCCTCTCCTCCGGCGGTTCCGGCACCAGCTTCGGCAGCAAGCACTCCGTCCTCCAGAGCATAGACACCTCCGGACCCAGCTCAGACGGTTCCGGAAGCTTTAAGAACACCATAGAGCTGCTATCCCTTCCGCAAAGCGGTTCCGCTACCAGCTACAGCAGTAAAAAAAGCAAAGGCTCTTCTGAGACAGCCAAATGTGGAGACTCCGATCTATCTGAACTGAGCGATCATAAGATACAACTACTGATATCTAACGGAGAAGATTCCTTGATCGACTGCAGAGAGGTGGCTTACTCTGCCAGAACTGATTCAGTCCTCATAAGAGAAGCAGTTTACGCATCGTACAAGCTCCCTCCAGGATTTGACACGACACCAGTTCTCCTTGGAAGGGAGGTGGCGGTGGATGTCCCGGAGACATTCGTTCAGATCGTGAAGACTACGCCGAAATACCCGGGGAGTGTGGACAGAAGTAGCGTTGTGTTCCAGGTAACCTGCACGCACGCATGACCATTTGGTGGTGGTAGGGGTTAGTTGGGACGGAATCATGTGGTTTGTAAAGTTTTGGTATAGTAGTGACAAAACTGCTTCATCAGTGAGGATGGGAATTTAAATCATTGGTAATTATAATTTAACATGTGTACAGTATTGTTCTTGGTTTGTAAAAAGAAGCCAATATAAAAACCATGCCTAAAAGTTATATTATTTTTTTTCAAACATAAAGATAAAATAAATGTTCAAATTTTCATTGATGAAGACACTTTTGTCGAAGAAGTTTGAGTGAGCTATAGGGTAACACAGTGATTTCAAATCTAAACAAAACCCATTTTTCGATTTAATTTTATAGATCCTGAAAAAACTTACATTAAGTTTTTCATGATGCCGTAAGAAATGTGGGAATTTAGAAACATAAATATATTGTTAAGCTTGGTTGGGTCTTAACACTGCAATTAGTGAATAAACTAACATTATTTGGGTATAATTATCATCGAACATAATCATATTTTTAAATATTTTCACTGTAGGAGGTGTAGGTAATTTATAAACCTAACGTAGGAATAGTATAGACGGAGTAGGTGATACTTCAGATTATATAAATTAAGAAATGATCGCCAATGGTAGTCTTTTGAGGCTATAAAAACTGCATTATAATTGGAAAAGGCTTACTTTTTCTAGCCAACGAAATCTGAGGAAAATTGCATTTCTTCTTCGTTCTAATTAACTTCATTATCTTAGTGATAAAATCGAGTTATTTATTGTGAGTCTAATAGTCAAAAGTACTTCTGGAAATATTTCTGATTTACATACAAATTATCGTTTTTTTTTCAAATGAATAAGTATTTTAAGTAACTACAAAGGTCAAAGCAAAGGTTAGGATGTAATATTTTGTATTTAAAATTGAAAAATATTAAAAAATTTCATACTGTGAGTGGATTAGGTCTGTTAAATAGATAATGAGTAAGTTTGTATGAGGTAGTGAATGTATGCTCTATAGAGATCATGAAGTCCTACTTATATTATAAATGCGAAAGTTTGTATGTACCTATGTATGTATGTTTGTTGCTCTTTTACGCGATAACTCTTGGTTGAACGGATATGGCTGAAACTTATACTCTTAATCTGAAATAATACATGAAACTTTTATTTAAGTAGATACCACGTAAGTAACGCTCTAGTATGCTAGTTTTAAATATAAACTAAATAACGTAATTTCATGTAATAATTTAAATAATTGATCATAAATATAATAGTTCATTTCATCATCATAATCATCACTGCTTCTTGCACCTTTTTAACAATGCTCTTCTGTCTACAGATCCGGATATTTTTGGTTCAAAATTTTGCTTTCAACATGGGATATATATATTAGTACTCAGGCCTTCACATCTTTACTAGAAACAGCATCAGGACACGTCACCGTTAAGTGTAGGCAATCTTTGCCTACACTTAAATGTGACTTTTTGAACAAATATATGCATTCGAGCTCCACTTTTCAGGGGGAAAAGGAAACTGGAATACGCCGTATAATGCCTCCACTCTTTTTAAAGATAATTTTCTTAAGTTAAAACAAAAAAAAATACCTATCTAAGTATTAAAGGCTTCAGTCATCAGGTTACCATAACACAAGTGTTAAGTTGCTAAGCTTGGGACTAGATGACGCTGTGTGGAATGTCCAAGGATATTTATTATTATTATTTTATTATGTTAACTTTATCTTTTACCAATATTTTTCCTAATCCGTTTATTTTCAGGTGTTATAATATTCTACTCTATAACATAATACTATGTATTTTTATACATATAATGTTTTCTTATAGGATCGGGGCATGTTATGATATCAGCCGGCTTACCATGATGATAATAAACAATTCAGTTTAGATTCTAAGGCCCGTATTCAGAGACTATACTCAAGCGTAAATCGTGTCTCAAGCGGTGATTCACAACTCAGTTTTCATAGAGAAATGTCAAAAATCGATGCTTAAACGTAGACTCAAGTTGGAGTGAAGTCTCTGAATACGTGCCTAACTGTCATAACTTTACGTCAGCGCCTTAGCTTACGTCAGCAGTTCATAATAGGACCTAAACTGAATCGCTTTTAACGGTCATAGTAAGCCGGCTGGTGTACAAACTAACATTAATTTATAAGGTGCATGACAGGAATGTTTTTTTTAATTCAGAAGGGTGATTCTCATTTCTCTAAATGCATTCGATTTGAAGATCTATGAAGTTTTTTTGATAAGTATGAGTAAGAAAAGACTCCATCATGGCTTTTAAGCCAAAGCCGAGACCGACAATTTAATGTAGTCTCAGCTCGAAAGCGCTCAGCCATCTCTAATGAATTTTCGAATCAAATGTACTCCGAGAAGTGTGAATAGCCTCACAGGTCTTCTCTTAAAATCATCATGATTTAATTGACTGTTTTGAATTTTTTTGCACATTATAAGGGTTGTTCTTGCTTTTAAGAGTAAACCTGTTATATTTATAGCAGATGGATTTGTCATTGTTTTAGTGTAAAATACCGTGTTAATTCATAAAGAGAAATATTAGTAGTTAGCATTAAAAGTTAATTGTTTGGCTAGATTAATAAAATTAACTGAAGTTAAAATGACTTGTAATTGTCTTATAATTATTGATTTACTCTCATTAGTGGCAGAACTAGTATGATGGTAAAACAATTAATTTTTAATTATTTTTACTGGGAATAATTACATGTTATATTAATTAAACAAAGGTTTAAAGTACCTAAATATTTATGTAAGGGGTCTTTGGTCTGCAGTGGGATAATCTTAAGATCTTTTCCTAATATTTCGACAATTGTACCTAAAACATTATATCTTGGTGTCATGATTAAGAAATTTATGTAACCATCAAATTGTGTCATTTGTCAATCTACACCTTCAATCTAAACATAATTTTATTAAAAAGGTATGTGTTTTTACCTACACTTAACAGGACGATGTAGTGCCTGAAACATTTTTGAAAAAGGATAGATAAGAAAAAGCACCAAATGATTACATCACTTTCTAGCGTCTCTTAGTGCAAGCGACTGTACCTAGCTATTAATTTAAAGTCCTAATAACAATTTTAACCGTGTAACTACCCTCAGCAGGTGAATGGTACGGCTAAGACGGCGCCCGCGGTGCCGCCGCGTGAAGCGCCGAGGGACGCGCCCCCGCGCCCCCCGGCTCATGACGTCACCAAGGATCAGATGGACTCTATCAAGAAGTATCAGGTCAGTTTATAATAAGACTTTTTTTATTTTATTTTCTTAGGGAAACAAACAGTACTTAATCTTATAGCTAAATAAATTAGGATAAACAAAAACCAATAAAGTTTCTACTATGTAGAGCATACTAAGCGTACGGAGGTGAGGAAATAAACAAGTGAGGAATAAAACAAAACAAAGCCAAATTCAACTAACAAAATCCAAAATAATAATAAATAATAAAAGAACGTAAAACTATATCAACAATTTTAATATGTAACTGTAAAACTTTTGAAACTTTGACGGAAAGGTTGTCCAAATACAATGAACACAATACAATGAACCGTGTTATAACACGGTTTTTCTTTACCGCCATTTTTTCTATACCAATATAAATATTAGTATAGAAAAAATGGCGGCTAAAAATTATTACTTACTACAGTGAAAAGATTTTCCTTTCAGGATACTTATTACCTATTATTACGAGTACCACCATGGTAAAAAATGCGTTATTTTAGGTATGTATAATCCGTACCTTCGTCTACTCTTAAAATAAAACGAAATAGATTCAGATTGGAGGATAAAATTGTCATCCCGGTACTTTAAAAGTAACATTAAACCGTTCAAAGATAGGGTTAGAAATAAAATTAAACGGGAAGCCGTTAAGCCGTACTTTTTACAGGCGACAGCAATTTTATAAACAAACCTTTTTGAACAAATTGCGATGGTCTTAACGCCGTAACGACTCGATATAACAAAAAAACATATGGGAACATATACCTATCCTTATTTATTGGAGTTAATAAAATGCTACATACAAAATCCGTATGAATGAATGTTCTTTTAGATCTTCAAGACAGCGCTGCAGCGGATTGAGTGATAATAAATTTGTTCAGAATACCTACTTATTTTGACATCTATACTAGTTTCTTGAAACGAGTTTAGAGGAAGAAAAATAATCGCACGTGATTTGTCGTCGAAAATAATTTTCTTTCTCGTGATTGGCTAGATTTGACAATTGACAATTGATTTGACATTCTAGCCAATCACGAGAAAGACAATTATTTTCGACGACGTGTGTTTATTTTTGTTCCTATTAGCTCGAATCAAAAATTTAGTATAAGTATACTTATTTTATTGTATTACAAATACGTAACAATTGGCATTCGCTTTTACGAGTACTACATGCAATCTCTGTAGGTTTTACCTTTGAACTTTCCCCGTATCTTTGAAATCGTAATGAAACTGCCTTTTGCGGCCCCGGTGGAGCTTAAATTTAATTAAGGTACAAAAACAATAACAACTGCTATAATT
Source organism: Xanthorhoe spadicearia (assembly GCA_947086425.1). Taxonomy (NCBI): domain Eukaryota; kingdom Metazoa; phylum Arthropoda; class Insecta; order Lepidoptera; family Geometridae; genus Xanthorhoe; species Xanthorhoe spadicearia. The sequence goes on from OX352208.1 coordinate 1,048,331, forward strand.
AAGAGGGCCCTGGACAGTCCAAAGTCTTGAATAATTCATAACCTATTTATTTAGAAGTTAGCCTAGAATTAGAAATAGATTTACAATGAAAATTGGTGTAAAATCGCAGATTGCGAAAAGTGGAACATAGCGGAAGTCTTCGCCCGGTTGTAGGACAGGCAAGGTTGTTGATAAGGCAAATAAAAATAAATGAAATAAAGATGTTCAGAAAACGTAAATTTTCTGCTAAAATTAGAGACGTTCAAAAAGAGTTCGGTAGTGCCTGTTTAGTAATATCAAATGAGCAACTATCCAATAACATTATAGTAAAGCACAGAAACGCTTGTGACAAGCATTTTAAATCCTCTAAAGATCTCAGAACTGAGAACTTTCTTGATCATTTTCAAAAGCTTTTTTTATTTTTACTAGGTAAAGCTGGAAATACTTTTTTATGTATTTGCATATTCATTTTGGAATTTATTCAACAGTCATATAAACTTTATTGACGTACCTATAAAGAAAATGCAGATAATTTACTTGAAAATGGTTGGTATTTCTCGTTCTATTTTCGGTCGTCTATTTTTGGGTGTTATTTAGCTTCGCAGTATTACGCTCTGTGAAGATTTCATACTATTAGAGCCGGACTATGAATACAAGAGTAATTAAAATCCGGCTGTTTCAAAACAGTGTTTGGCCGAAATGGCGTCGAAACGAAAAGTCAGATTATATTTTGAATTCAGTCTTTTTAAAATTGGAATAGTTTATGGCGCGTGTGAGAAGAACTTTTTTAAATAAGGTATAATATGTTGGCTAACGTAATGAAAATTGTCCTCCAACTTTTTTTTTTTTAATTGCATTAATTTAATTTTGAACTCTGTAGTGTAGGTAGTCCTATCGGCACCTATTTAGACAAAGGTAGTTTTGATAAAGCTTCATTTTAAAATATTTCCTTTGTAATCAACATTCGGTATGTACTCGACATATACCGAATGTTGAAAAATACGTCAAGAGTGTTTTGCCTATCCAATCCAAAATTCCTATAAAAATAAGATAAAAGAGTTGTCCATATTCGAACAGTCAACCCTTTATCAAACTCGTTTGTCTATTACAAACGTCCGTTATTTGATTGTTTGAATGTAGAACGTGTTAGTTTTTTTGGTGCCATTTGTTTTGTTCCAATAAAAATCTGCCAATCTGAATATGTGTAACTGTTGTTTTGTCTTTGCCTGTTGTTTCGAACAGAGGGTATGAATTGTACCAATAAAACATTGACACATGAATGCATGCAGTTTGAATGTACATAATGTACATTATATACAGACAAAATATACAGAAAAAAAACAAAATATTTTCAAAACTGTCATTTTTCTAGTTAAAACTGATTTTAATGCGATTAAGGTTATATGTTACCCCGGATTTGCTTTTTTTATTTGTCTCACTGAATTTTAAAATTTATATAAGTAGGTATTTTTGTCTAAATATTTATGAACTTCCTGAATTAAGTATACAGTTCTTATATTTCTAATGGTCTCTTCTCTAAAATGTGTTATCCACATTAATCTTAAAAGCGGTCGAAAACAACTTGGATATAGATTGTCATAGAAAGCTGTTTGTCAGCTTTAAAAATCCAAGTTTTAAAATGTTTTAAAGCTAAAACTAGCTTTTAAATCTAAGCTCATACGTCGAAAACTCAAGCTATAACAGCTTAACTTCAATGTTCAAATGTACGGGATTTCGTATATAGGGCATAGGGCAAAATATAGGACACCTTGGAAACTGTTTTGAAAGACCGATGACCGTCATACTACTTTTGTTAATCACTTTTATACTTCGATCTGAACACAGAGGTTTTTTTGTAAATAATTTTTATTAATATAGGCGCCTAATAAAAATAAAATCGCTCACTGCCGTGGGTACGGCAACGAATTTTTATGCTATTTTCATCAATAGATAAGCCTATTCCATGTCAACATGTCCCAGGCATTACAGTGTTCCGTCAAGTATAGGCAAAGATTGCCTCCTAAAGTCCTGCTGCTGTATCATCTGATGTAAACGTTCATAAAATCAGTTAAATTCAATGAAGTGTAATGTGAAATCTTGTTTATGAAGTGCCAATAGGCACTAGAGGACTTTTTCGCGGACCCTTCTTTACAAAAAACTATAGTAGCTTACTTTTGTTCAAGCTTGTTTCTGAAACCATACTAACTGAGAATAAATAAAGGTAAGGAGGTCAATCCCCTGCTAAGCCGTAGAATAACGTGTAGTAGCACTCAACTTAGCGTTGCATGGCTATTTTTGGATCCACGCGTAACATTATGAGACTTTTAGGTTAAAAGTAGGCTATAGTGTCGGCTTTTTACCTTTTCTGGCTTGGATATAAATGTAGTCTAACTATTTTAGTATGAAAGCCTTTACCTAACTTTTAAAAGTCATCAAAATATGGAAGTCATGAAGAACGAAATCTTTAATGAAAGGGAGGCATACAATAAATTAAAGGAACCATTCGTTTTTATCTACTGTAACTCTATTTCAATAAAACTTACAGAAGTTTCTAAAGAAATACAGATATTATCAGTCATTATATTAATAATTAATTATATTAATACAACGGGAAATTACTTACGTATTAATATAATGTCTAGTACAAATAACGATAGTTTTTAAAGTGAAATTATCATTTTTATTTCACCTATGAAATTGCCGTTTTGTGCGTACAAAACGAAGTAAAATCATTTATAGTAATTTTATAAGAAAGTCTTAAAGCCTGAGGTTTTCTACTTGTATTTTGACATCAAATTCCGAAAGTGAAAATATTGTGGAATCTCTCTGTAGATATGGAAACGACAGAACTTTTCAGCTATCTCAGGATGTCTTGATAAGAAAGAGGTTTTTTTTAATAAATAATGGAATTTTCGAAATATTTAAATCAAGAGAGAACAGGTATTTTTTACAAAGATTTTGTAAGGTTGGGTAATTGTTTATATACATTCTTTATTCTACTTATTTCAAACTTTGAATCCATTTGTTTAAAATTTCTGCCATAAAAATGTGTTTGTAAAGTGATTGTTTCCTTACAGTTTTTTTTCCATAAAACGTGTGTTGACGTCACCAGTTCAGAACAATTTATGGGGGCTATTATGAAAATTGTACGATTCCAGTTTAATACGAGTATAACAAAATTTGGGCAATATTCGAATAAATTACCTGAAATCTAGACTTGAATATGCAGAGCAGTAGATATATCAGTATCATAAAATCCCTGTGGACCTAACATAAATAGGCCTTTGTATATCATTAGTTAGGGAACTACACACTAATCGTTGGAAATAGTACATTCGAACAGATTTCTAGACAATTGCTAAAAATTATATTATTAAATAAATAACATGTTTTGTAACTTGATTTTTCCATGATAAAATACATTAGTAAACAAAAAAAGCCTAAGTTATTGTCATATCATTTTAAACCTTATCTTCATCATCATAATATAAAGTATCGCTTGAGAAACTTCAAACACAGGCGACCACGAGCGACCGTAACCGGCGCCAAAAGCACTTTCAAAACGCTTAAATAGTATACTTGCATGCGTTATAGCAGGGGTGCCTTACCTCGAACATTGAAATCACTCCTATTTTTATTCGAGCTATTTTTTGGTGTTTGATTTTTGCGGCGTCAGGTAGCGGCGTTTAGGCATCCGACTGCATGCTACTTAGCACTAGATGGAGTATATTCATAATCTTAGAAATGTCTCTGAAGATATTTATATACTTAACCCATACATTTATCTCACCAACAAGCCCAATACCTCTTGAATCAGGAAAACAGTTTCATTGTTTAGGAGGCGCCTTATATTTCATAGGTTGGTACCATTATAATGGGCATTCGCATACGTATACTGATAGTCCATTTTAATGAATACATTTGAATATTAAACAGTCCTTGGAGCCATTAGATCCTCATCATAGCTTATTGGAAACAGTTAGGGAAATAAACGAAACAAAATAAATTCAGCACTATTTTTTGGTCAATTTACTCGAAGTACTGTGTTTAAAGTAATACAAGTAATAAAACAAGCTTCAGCGGGCTTCGCACACGTTATTTACCCGAGTAAAAAATAGCTCATGTGTTATTCTGATGTGTATTGCATCCATCCATATCTCTACTATCTCAACTTCTCTACTATTATTATAAAGAGATAATGTTGGTTTGATTGTATGGGAAGGTCATTCCGCGCCGCGCGTTTTCGTCAGCGCGATCTAGAATCGGGTCATTTTTACTAGCGCCATCTAGTCTATAAATAACATCCAAACAAACTTTCACTCAGATACCTTCAGTATGAGTAGTTTCGAAACTACCCTCATTTGGTCTGCGCTCTGATTAACGTCCTACAAATGTTAATGGGCATTAGGCATGCTAATGACCCGGCCGTCCGTTTCGAATTATCAGGATCAATATGTACCCTACTTATCTTAATATTACAGAGAAAATCTCTAGTATTGTATATAAAAGTCTTCTTTTATGATTTCACTTGTAATTTAGGTATGTTTTTTATAAAATTATCTATACTTCATTTCTTGAAGCGAGCTAATAGAAAGAAAACATAAACTCACGTAATTGGTAGTCAAAAATAATTGTCTATCTCGTGATTGGCTAGATTGTCAAATCAATTGTCAATTGTCAAATCTAGCCAATCCAACACGATTCCGATGTATCGTTTTCGGTATTTTGAGTAGGGCGCTTTATTTTCAAGTGGAAACTGTAAAAATGTGCATTTCTGTTATTGGATTCCATTGTCACTCGCACTTCAACTGAACAAGTTTCGTGCTTTATTCGAGTAATGGACTTGTCGAGAGCATTCGTGTCACGAACGAGCGTTAGTTTAGCTAACTTTAGTCAGAGACTCGGCCCTTTAATTATTTTGTAGACGTTTTATTTTAGAAACGACTAGCGGCACGACCCGGCTTTGCACGGGTGTACTAAGAATACTACCGAGACAAAATATAGCCTAAAGTACTAGATGGCGCTAGTAAAAATGAGCCGATTCTAGATCGCGCTGACGAAAACGCGCGGCGCGGAACGACCTCCCCGTACAATCAAACTAACATTATCTCTTTATAAGAGAAGTAAAGATAGTAGAGATTTAAGCAATTCTTATTTTTACCTTTCTTAAACCTTAATTTACTTCGTATCGCAGAATGTTGCCAACATAGCCAATTCCAATGATAACGGTAAACAAGCGTTCAATTAATACAAACGTGTTGTAATAAACAACGTCTAGTTATTATAGAACTTAAGTACTTAATCGAAAATCATAATGAAACTTTATGACTCAAGATATAGAGTTGAAACTCTCTTCTATTTCGTCTATAGAATGTTGATGTAACGCCAATAAACCAGTAACATGTTTGGGCCGCAACAACAGGTTACTTTCGTGGTTTTGAAATAAAAATTCGAATCGTGCGGAGCTACAAAACAAATTGTATTGATACGGTACAAAGTCAATAATTCAGCGTGTCACATAAAAAGAGTATGTGCAGATGTAGGCGCCGAGCATTAAATGTTTTTTTTTTACTAACAGGGCTAGCAAACATTGTGTGTTGTGAAAAATTGCAACTACTATTGGTTTGTAAAAAAATGGTTGGTTGTTGGTTAGTAAGTACCTTTTAAATCGGGAAATATTAAATTTCGTTTTTACCTCGTATATTTATGAACACTTAATTTATTTAAAGTTAATTAGCAAACCTACTAAATCAATCATCATTTACAAATGACTGAGTGATGAATCATAAATATTTATTAATGATGGAGTGGAGTGATCATTAACGAAGATAGACTTAATGGGATCGTTATAGTCTATGCTAGATATTATTGCGATTTCCTTCCTTAGCTTTTATATAATTTACGATAATCAGGAAAATCAGAGAAAATACAAATAATCTACGAGTAAAACACAGTATTTTATTTAAAATACGTAGTACACAAACTGTACATAAGTACTTTAGGTATATAAAAAAGTACACTAGTACATATACATAATTTACATAGCTGTACAAAATACAATTAGAACCAGATGAGCTACCTAAGAATTGTTACAAACGATTTATAGGTAGCTCAACTACCTATAGGTAGTGCTCAAACTTAAAGTAAATAATGAGCCTGAGAAATGCCACCTTCACTTGAGCTCAGTCGGAGGTTTCGTGATCCATATTGTGGTTCGTAGTAGGGCCGGCCGGCTCGTGACTGGCTGGCAGTATGGCAGTGTGCCGCGTAGCCTCGCCAAGGTTCCACGTTCGCGCGCTCTCCTATTTTGACAACCCTGTGTTCTAAAATTGACGCGTGACGTTGAGTTTTGTCAAAAAAGTTTGTGTTTACGTTGCAAATGGCTACAAATGTGCTAGTGTTTATCTGTTTTGTGCTCGGCACTTTTAAGTAAATGTTTGCCAACTAATTTGTTACTACGCTTCTGTACGATGAACTGTTTAAATAGTTTTTTTATTCTCATCTCAATTTGAGAATGTAGCTATTTTATTCTATGTTAACATTTGACTGTTTTGAAATTGGTAGATTGTTAGTGGCTTTTAAAAATTTGCATTGCAGCATATGTTTCGGTGAAAATAAATTAGCCTTGTCGCGACCATTGTTATGAAAATTAGTCATCGTTGACACTGCGGACAGTAGGCATTAGTATGCTGTACATGTCGTGTAGAATACATATTTACCGACGAATAAGCCATTAGGTTTCCTCTTTATTACGGCTAACTCAGTTTGCTTTGGCCTGGTTTAACAATGTAAAACATTGAACTTAAAAAAAGGAAATGTTGGCGTTTTCTGTTGTCAAGTGTTGACAAGGAACAAACTACTTCTTAACAATTTTTACCATTAGCCCAGCCTGTCATCTGTATTGAATAACAGTTACCTACCTCAGCGACATTAGAAGCAATGCGAGATATTTCCAGCATTTCAAGTCCAAGCTACCAAGTAAATTAGAATTTGGAACAGAGTTCCGAGCGTTTAGCTAGATTGTCTTGTAAATGCGCCAGTTCGTAGCATGTTCCTATATAACAAGATAAAGAGGACATCTGTTTGTTAAATCACACTATAATCTGAAACTGAGAATGAAAGTTTAAACTACGTTAAGACTTAGAAGAAAAATGGCTTAAGAGCATCTGTTTGTTAAATCACACCTTAATATGAACAGAGAATGAAAGTTTGAACTACTTTAGGACTTTTATTGCTTAACTCGATTCCGAAAGATTCGTGAGCAAAATCTAGTGCTTTAGTTTACGCTGACGATTGCCTCTTGACCTCGGGGATGTCCTACTAAGACTGACTCTCCAATTAAGCCTCTTGTAAGCTCAAGCACTTAACCGCTTAACTGGCAGTAGTCAGCATTTTACACCATTTAACGCAATTGCAGCGAAGATTTGAATTCTATACCGATATAAATAGAGCGACCAGACCATAAATAAACATGGGGAATGTTTGTTTTGAATAATTCAATGTTTCAACCTTATTTAGGCGGTAAATAACCCTTCTCGATGTGGCCATTGCGGTCAAAAATACGGCACTTGAGACAAAGGTTAAAAGGTTAAAGTCATAACTAAAGTCGGAGAATATGTACTAGCACAATGTGGAAGTTACGTCAGATAAAATGTCGTATTTAAGATATGAAAATTAAAGACGCTACTTTATGTCGTATTCCATCAGATTGAGCGAATAAATGATATATTTTAGTAGCAATCTCTCAAAATTGTATGGAAACTATGATTGATAGACGGATTGGCGTATTCTCTGTATATATTTATTACCATTTATATTTAATGCGTTAAGTATATCCATTGTTAGTGCATATCGATTAGCGGTCAATCGTAAAATGTTAGCTAACTGAGTGGATTAAAGACAATTTGACATTTACCATACATTTTACTTTTGTTTAATGAGTGAATGTGGAACTACATAACAACAGCTTTTTTATTTATTGAAATATATTTAAGATTCACCTATTAATTAAAAAAGGTATGCTTATAGTCTCAATTATTGTCATTTAAGAAAGTTCTTGTAAATGGCGTCTATTCTGTTACGCAACTTGACTACATTATATATAACAAGCTCTTGTGACTTTTCAATTAAAATTAGACAACGATCAAAATGCCCTACTTCCCTTAATTGCTTTGCAAAATCTTTTTGGCTTAGCTCATTGTCATTTTCAATATATTGGTAAAGTTCTTGGTATTAGAATGGCACGGTGTTATCTTTTCTATCCAATATAATAAATAATAATAAATCTAATAGAATTTAATTTTTAATTTGCCTCTATTCTAGAAATTTAACTGAAAGCTAAACCATGATTACAACAATCCATTTTCAACTTATACCTATTTTTCTAGCCACAATAAGTACCTACCTACCAATCTCTAAAATTCATTCATTTAACTTCTGAAGTTGAATGAATGAAGAATGCTCAACAATCATGTTAGAATCTGCTGATAAACACAAAAATGAGCTATTTCTTCGTAAACGTGTCTTTCGAAATGTCAAAATGTCACGACAAATTCTTTCGTTATCAAACATTGATTTGATTTTGATGCTTCTTCAGTAAATGGAGCATAATAAAAGTAAATATACCGTTGCTAAGATCAGTATCAGGTATTCTACATTTATACTACCATTATCATGCTTCGTGTGCATGTAGATAAATCTGCGGCCATTTCTGAAATATTTCCTCCGTTCAATGAGCAATTTCAAGAAAAATGTAGAGCAAAGAAAAGGCATTTGTATTTGTCCGGCTTGAGGCGCGCTTTGTCTCGTATCAAAGTTATAAAACAGATCAATCAGTTCTTCTAAACCGTCCTTTATACTTTGTTCCTTGTAAATGTATATCTAGATTTTAGTTTTACTACAAATAGTTCGATAATGATAATAAATAATAATAAATAAATATCATTGGACATTCCACACAGCGTCATCTAGTCCCAAGCTAAGCAACTTAATGCTTGTGTTATGGTAACCAGATGACTGATATAATACTTAGATACACTTTTTTTTGTAAATACATACATATTATAGATAGAAAATTATATAATAGAAATTCATAGCAAGTTACACGAAATCGAGCGAGGAACATTAAAATTTGCGGTCACTGAACTCAATAGAATCTTGGCATTTGTCGAACTTACTTGGCTTCTAACTATTCCTCTATGTATTTTTTCTGTTTTTACATTCTCGTAATAGATAGATAGATAGATAAATCTTTATTGACTATTTAAAACTACAGTGGTAACAATTTAAAAAACAAATTAAACGTAATATTATTTTTGTCAAATATTTTTAGACTAGCCTGAAACTATTCTCATAGTACAAGAGATTGTATGATAGTAATCATGTCTCTAAATACACCAGTAGCTGGTATTTAAGATTCTCATCGCCCAACTTAATTGAAGGTTGTGTTAAATCCCCTCAGCTTTGTAAACATAGCAGCCTAGTTGATGACGTCAGAGTTGTTGTAATCCTACTAATATTAATTCTATAATGACGAAAGTTTGTGTGAAAGTGTCAAGTGTGAATGTTTGTTACTCTTTCACGCTCAAACGGCTAGACGGATTTGTATGAAATTTGGTGCCATGATAGCTCATATACTAGATTAACACATAGGCTTTGATTCCGGTCTTCCCACGGAAACTGGGCAACTCGGGGAACACCGCGGGGCGCAGCTAGTTTGAAATATTTCGCATACGAATCTTGTGACGTCACGCGGTTGGGGATGGAGAGATTTTGCGATGAGCAAAGTAGTTCTCATGTTTACTACTTTTCACTATAATATTTATAGTACGATCGTGACTTTACGCAGGTACTTTGTAGGTACCACTTGTAGTAAATTTTAAGACTGATATAACTATAGAACTGTCGAGTTTAAGATGCACTTACTTGTGTTTGGAATCAACTGTCAATAAATTGACAATCTTTCATCAGTTTTCATAAATTTAACAATCACTCCTAATAAACAGATGTTTCGTAGTATTTTATACTCATTCTTGAATCTAATTATCTTAGTTTCTGTTAGCGGTACTTAGTAGTTTAAAATGTTTTATGAGCCCCCATTTTGCTTTTCTCGGTACTACGTCATTCATGTCCCATGCACCTTTCCGGATGACGGTCGACCGATTTCTATAATTGAGTTCACGAGCCAATTCCGCTACCACACGAACAATGATTTGTAAACTTTCATCTCGGTACTTTTATACAGGTTGATAGGCATTTTTGATGTAGATGTTTATTTATTTGGGACTAGCAGCACGTCCCGGTATGCACGGGTGTACTAATGAAACTACCGGGATAAAATATAATAAAATATAGCATAGTAACTATCCCAACACTCCATTTTACACATCGGTTAAAGTTTTTTGAAATCGGTTGAGTAGTTTCGGAAATTACCTCCGTCAAACAAACAAACAAGCAACTTAGATATAGATATTTACAATTTTTTATTTATTGACATGCTTTTATGATATTTTTAGAACACAAACTTTTCAAACAAAGTTAAGATGCAAAAAAAGCCGTGTTTCACACACGGCTTTTTTTTGTCATTCTATTTGGATGAAATTATAAACAAAATCAGAAGAGGAAAAGAATTATTTTCCTTCCGGAGCATTATTCAATTCGAAGTGATCCTCAAGATTACAGTGAACTAGTCTCGACTTAATTTAAGTGGGATTTACAGGCCATACAACTGAACTTATGCGAAAGCTTGGTTGGGTTTCTCAAAATCCGTTCTTAGTGATTCACTATTATGTAAAGAAAAGTAGAGCTTTGTTCATAGTTTCTTTGTGTTTTGATATATCGATAAAGCTGACATTATTTATTTTATTACCGTTATAACTTTTGCATTGACATCTACACTGATTACTCTTTTATATAATCGTATTTTGTACTCCACAAACATATATATACATATTTATTTGTCTCCTCTGTCTTTTCTCTATCTAAAAATCGTAAATCATCTCAAGGGAATGAAAGGGTTATTTTACCTTCAAACTAAACATTGGATTCTAAGTAAAATATTCAAAAGATAACTTATATTACGGAGTAAAACTGTTCCCTTGATACTTCGATATTCCTTTTGTGAAGATAGACACTTGAATGTGTTTGAATCGTATACTCCTTTACTAAGACTGTATGGCATAAGTAAAATAATCAACAGACAAAACGACTATTCGGTTATTATTCGCTACAGACTCACGAGAGTTAAATTTGAACTATATATTGATATTGGTCTGGAGCGAACTATCAATAACTCGCCAAGTCCAGACTAAATGACCAAACAAATCCAGACACTGATTGCATTATCAAAAATTTATCCTAGATTTACTTAATATTTTCATTAGATTTTATTTTTATTTAATAAGTTGGATAAGGGCAGGAAGAAGAAGAGTTGCTAAGTCTTTTTTCAATTGTTCTTTATTAAATAAATCATTGGCACAAACTAAGGGATGCCTATAAGCCGAAGTTGGGCTGTGGATGATGATGATGATGATGAAATAAATCATATTTTTCTATACCATGTTACCAAGTTACCAAGGTACTGAAAGTAGCACGCCAATTAGACATGAAGTCATTAAACCCCACTAATTAGAGCATCATTACTGGCTATGTACTGAGATGTAGGGACTTTTATTTTGTTGTTTTTCAAGGCACCTTCAAAGGCGCGGGCTTTGAATGAAAAGTAACGAGCAGACAGAGTTAACCAGAAAGTACATGTCAAAATGGTAGATTACAAAATATAGACAACGGGAACGTGATAAACAAAGGTGAAATACAGAACCACCATTCCTAGAAGGATATGAATAAGTATAACGACAGGAAGAAATAAATGCGAGAAATTGAAATATTTATTTACACAATTCGTCGAATATAACAAACTAGCTGCGTCCCACGGTTTCGCGTAAGTCCACGGGAATATCGGGATAAAAAGTAGCCTATAAAGGAAAATATGACGACCTAAAGCACCATTTGTTCGCAATGACTACTAATTAAATGAATTTATTGAAGTCAAACAGTAAAATAGTAAATTAAATGTCAAAAGCCACGTTTCGTCGTTTGAGATAAAACAGCGCTATCTTTAGGTTTTAGGTATTGTGGTCTTGTGCTAGTTAAGCCTTTGCAAGCAACCGCAGAATCTAGTGCAGGTAGATCTAGAATTCTAGGCAATGCAGCTATTAAATTATAAAGGCTTGTTGTTGGAGCGGACAGATTGTTTGCAAAATATAAAGCATGATGTAATCTTCTGAGTAAGTAATGATATTTAACCTTGTTGAGGTTATGTTAAAATATATTAATCTATAGACTAGAATAGAAAACATTTCATCAGCACACACGTAAAACAAATCATACAAAAAGAAAAAGAGAGCAAAGTCCAGTGAAATTATAAAGAAGGTCTCCTGACCACTTAACAAAAAAGTTCTTACGAAAAAAAAGAGTTAATGACGTAAATGCCTCACTTTGTATACCGTAGTTTTACGGTAGAACTCAAAAGTCAATAATGAGGCAAAAGCCCTTTGCTAAGATGTATGATTATAAAAATCTTAGTAGGGTGTGAGTGTGAAGTGGAAATCGATTATGTAACCGAGTGCCACATTCGTACAGATATAGTAGCTTCAACTTGTAGAGTTTTTGAAGTGAGGCGTGTACCGAGAACCTCTTGAAGATCAATCCTTTTTGCAAATAAAGAAATCAGATACTAGTGAAATATGTTAGTTGATAGACTGAGACATATGATTTCCAAACAAAATAAAATGAAAACTTGCTCTCGGTTGTATTTCCTAACAGGCAACATCAAATCAAAAATCAAAGATTTTCACACTTTCAGAATCATTTATAAATGTTATAGGTAAGTAGTTATAATCACATTATATTTTAAAGGGCACCTATATCTCAAGATTTGTAGCCATTATAAGATGGAAAGTCCAATCTCCTAAAACACTATGCAAAAGACAATACTAGAACAGGTTTCTTGAACTCTGAACGCAAAGTGTAGTTTAAGCAACACAAACATTGCTCGGCTTTCGAGTAGTTACGTATTAAGTTATGTGAGTATCACAGTCTCCTATTTAGTAGGTAGTTAATGTCTTTGTTTAAACGAGATTTTCCTTCTTGAGATCAGTAAAAAAAAACTAAGACCTTCACATCTTTATTAGATGATACTTAGAGCGTCAGGTGGCAAGTTTTACCTTACGGGACAATGTAGTGCCTGTGTCAGTCATATAATGTAGAACAATAAACACTTACCTCCTTATGCATAATTATGCTATATATATAATGATATTAAATATGTCGCTGTCTCTTTTTGTAGCCAAAGGAGTAACAAGAAAAAACATTATTTAATAAACCTACATTCAATTTTCAAATGTTTATGAATAAGACCCTTAACTTTTAGTTTCCGTGCTAACAGATGAAATGAACTTGATCGAATGCACCTAATCTTCGATTAATCCGTAGCATGTTCTGAAATTCGCTCCAACGCCGACGTTGCATACAAACAACCGGGGGTGGGGCGGTGACGTCATCGGGTTCTGAACCCGTTACCAGGGGACTAATTTTAATTCAGCTCCATGTCCTTTTTATATTTGGAACGTAAAAAAATTGGTGTCTCCTCTGTTTTATGTTTATTTTCTGGATGAAATATATTAAGAGGTTGAGGTAAATGTTCATTAGTCACATGGGACTAATTAAATTTATTATATTTTTTATTCTTAACTCCTTGACTTGAATAAGTACCTATACTTGACAAAAATTTCATGTTCCTTGTGAAATTTCAAACTAACTTGTGAACAACAAAGTGCACATTTTTGGAATCGGACGAGACTCATAGTGTCTATTTTAGAACTATAAATATAAACTAAAATATTAAAATCAGACTCATTTCTTCGACTATCCATAAATTATTCTAACAATCATATATTCTAACATCAGCTTTTCAGAACGTCATAAAGCGCTTTCACAAAAGGTGTAAGTTCTATTCATAACAGGCTAGAATACCTTGCTTTATATGAAATTTCTATTTTTATCGCAATTTCTATTGGCGATAAGGCATTGTGGGCTTTACGGAGTATTCAGAGTAGGTCGGAGAGAACAGACCGGTTCCCTGCATGCACTTGCCTTTGTACGAAGAACATGACCCATATTATTGCTTTAAATGAAAATAAAATGCGGTTGTTTACAAACGTAAGTCATTATAAGGAAAATTGTTTGAATTATTCATTATCAATTCGAGTGAAGAGGACTTATAAGTGTTTGTAATAGATCTAGCTCAATAGTTAGAATTGAATAATATGAAACATAAAATAAATAAAAATAACATTAAAACAATACATCAAACAGTGTAACAATGGGCGACCTTATCATTTCCATATTTCTTCGAGTTTACATTTAATAGTAAGTAAAGTGCGTCTAGTTTACTTGTCTTTACTTTACGTGACTCTACTGTTTTTAGAATAGTAGTTGGTAATTATCATGACACAATCATTGAATACAAGGAAGAAATCTGTTACAACCAGAGGTGGAAATCGCATCACTATTTACGTGTAATTGTTCTATTTTACTTTAATTATACTCGCAAGTAGCGAGCTTATATGAACCTTACAGTTAACTTTCAATTAGCTCATTTCCCATTTACATGCCTCCAACATTTGACGGTTATTTTATGAGTCACGACAATTTAAGCAAATGATATCCATAAAGACCAATACTTCAATTAGAGCTCGAGGAATTTAACCCATTAATGAAATTAAATTATGCATTCCCCATTGCGTTTTCGAATGTTTTCAATATTTTCCGGTTCGTGTCGGCCCTGTCCGTGGCAGAATAGGCTATAGTAGTAAACTGCGGTTAAGTTCGCGCGATTCAACCATAATTGGTTCCTGTGCTAATTTCTCTGATTGATAATACGATTACGGTACATTTCATTTTGATACTCGAATGTATTTTGCAAGCAAGTTGACTGATGTTTATAGGACCAAAGGAAGAGGTAATGTTGGTTTGATTGTTTGATGGAGGTTATCGCCAAAACTAATCAGCCGATTTCAAAAATTATTTCACCGAATTGTAGAATGAACTGTCGGGATGGTTATAGGCTATATTTTATCCTGGCAGTTTCATTAGTACACCCGTGCAAAGCCGGGACGTGCTGCTTGTTTGTTATACGTTGGCTACTCGTGGCTTTAATATCCGTAATTCCGTGCTTTGCCCTTCTTGCCACACAAAATGCGTATTATTTTAACGCCTATTTGTAAAAGGACAAAGTAACGAATGGTCTGACTCATCGATATTATAATTAAAACGTGATATGGGTACGAACAGTGCTGCAAAATAAATTGAATTATCGCTCCATTGTTGGCCATTTTATTTTGGAGATTAATGTTAAAGATTATCTATAAAGTTTAAATAATAACAAGTAAAATCAAATGCTCTGTTATAACTTCGACAATAAGCTTGCCTGCTAGTGACAACTGACAACTTCAAAACAATGAGTTGCTGGTTGCTGGTGATACAAGAACAGCTTGAACAAAATGTTTGTGTTGCCGTCCGTTTCATTCAGTAAACCCGATGAATGAACGGAGTATAGCTATAACTTTCCATGCAAAAGTTTACCATTCATTGACCATCTAAATTCAAAAGGCAGGAAGTAGGAAGTACGTGACAATACTGACTATTGGTTACTCTGTGATGACGGTGTATTGTCACCATGGCTACTGACTGCATACAGCTCACCCTCATACAGCCTTCTCTTTTCCTCTTAATCGTTTAATAGATAGATGAACGGAACAAAACACTGTTGCGCATTTAGGGAAACCCATTTAAGGAAATAATACATTAGAGATTTTAATAGCATATATTTTTATTTTAAGTATTGAGTATGAGTGTGGATATACAAGTAGAGGAAGGCGGAGGAAGAAGTACGAGTAGATGTATTGTGTCAAGAGGATTATGAATGTGAGAGGAGTGAATACGGAGTTGACGAATGATAGAGATGAATGGAAGAAATAAACATGTTGGGCCGACACCACCTAGCGTAAGAGCACATAGCGTACCTAGGATAAGGGCAGGAGATAGAGATTTTTTTTTAGACAAGCTCCAAAAATACCCAAATATTATAGTAAACGTATATTCATATTGATAATACTGATTTTCTGAAACTACTTGGTAAATTACAATCTGCTTGGTAAACAGAGGCCAGAGGCCTCTTGGGAGTTGAGGTGCCGAGTAGGTGTTTCTGTAATTACTGCTGTAACCTATTTGGTGAGATTAATTAGGTAGGATTAATGACATCAGTATGGCAGTAAATCTCACTTGGATAGTGTAAATTGATGTTGAGGTCTAGTCCGAATGGCCGTACTCGCGTAGAACTAAGTACCTTAATTTAACGTTTATGGGTAGTATAACTACGCTTTATTATATATAGGAACTGTGAAAAGCAAATACAGCTCTGACTGAGCTCATTTACATAGAGTATTTTTTTCATTCTTAATATTGCATGCTCCGTATTGTTGTTACGCTGAAAAGCTCAATTGAATCCCGAGCATTAAAAGAGCTTGCAGGTAAAACTTAACTTAGGGTAGCTTGGAGGTAATACTTAAAATGAATTTCATTCGCAGTGAGTTTTTATTTAATAATAATAATAATAATAAGAAATTTATTGCAACACTTATAAGTAGGTACACAGAGTAACTTAAAACTATGTTAGTGTACAAGAGTTGTTGCAAAAGGCCGTCTTATCGACTATGCGATTTCTTCCTGGCGGCCTGCTCAAAACTATTTGGAAGTGTACGATAAAAATGTTAATAACTTCCGTCATTATCCAGTATCACACTCCGATAGATGAAAATAAATTGGAATTCAGTGATTGCGTAAAATATTTATCGAATGTATCAATTTGTTTTCGACACGATCAATCTGAGTAATCCGAGGTCAATTTACTTAATGTGCTTGTAATAAGCATGATATTTATAACTTAAATAATACTAATAATAGAAATACAACTTTTATAAAATGTAGTAGCTAATAGCCACTTTTTTCTAAAGTGCGGAGGCACACTTACGCTTATAAGACTCGTAAAATTTTGCAATATCGTTAAAAGTATACCTGTTACTAGGTACTGGGTTTTGGCGATATTTACCGACGTACAGCTTACGTTTTTAAAAAACGGTGACTACAACCAAAGACTGTGATTTTATTGTTACGACACTGAAGATATTGGTAAAACCGTACGACATTATCTTTTAAAAGTATTATTTGAACTACATGCTTGTTACATCAATTAAGGAAAAGAAGCGCTTGTGGGTTATTGGACGTTCTTGATTTAACGCTGAAGTTAAGCGAAGATCTGAGTCGTCACAATTTAAAAGTGCCCTAAGAGCTAAGTAACGAAGATTACGGAAACCTGAAGGCATAACATTCAGGTTTCCTAAATCTTCGCCAACTTACGGTAATAATATATTTGCCACCGATTTCTACAAAATCAGGCTAAACTACCTCATCCCCCGGGTAACGTAGACGTTTGAAGAGATCGTTAGGAAACCTTCGCAAGTACGGTGTATTTTTAACGTTTGGTCTGCCGCTGAATTACCTAACGGATCTAGTATTTTATTTGGAGCTCGGAATCCATCAAATATGGAAAGAGGAATAAAATGAAATGATAAATTTGATGACGTACGTTTTTGTAGTATTGGTTAATATTTTTTTATGATATAGATAGAGCCTACCTTTGACTGAAAATGTGAAGAGTGCCAGAATAGCATGGTATGGATGTTATGAGGAGGGATGAAAGTCATCACTAAGAAAGTAATGAGTATGAGTGTGAATAGACATACAATTAGAGGAAGGCCGGGGAAGAAGTGGATTGATTGTGTGAAAGAGGATAATGTGAGAGGAGTGAATTCGGAGTTGACGAATGATAGAGATGAATGGAAGAAAAAAACATGTTGAGCCGACCCTACCTAGTGTGGGATAAGGGCAGGGGAATGATGATGATATAGAGCCTACATTTTTGTATGAGTAATTATGTGTAATAATTTGTATGTCAGTTTGATTGAAAGTATAGTATTTTGCATGATGTATTTTGTTAATGATTTGTCATAAAATTATTGATACTGCAATAAGTTGTCTGTCAACTTGACAATTTGTGTCAAGGTGCATACGACTGTGGAATGGAATCCACAGTCAAGGCTGGCGCATCTGCAGCCCGCATGCAATGAAAGATGTCTAGCTTTTAGACCTCACCTGTCTAGATAACATATTGCATCTTTGGTTAAGGTAAAAATATTATTATTATTGGTTTTACCCGCGTAAGTCCCGTTTTCGCTGGAATATCGGGATAAAAAGTAGCCTATGTGTTATTTCAGGTCCTGTCGGTCCCAGTTGTTAAGCCATGAGAAGGCCTTTTAAGCGGCCTAAAACTCACTAGAGTTTGCCACTTGCTCATACGAACGAACGAAATGCAATTAATACTAAAGAAATTAAAAATAGGTACTTAGTTTACAAATCGCTTTGTTCGTAGCTAAATACCTATATAATAATTAGTACCGGTACCGATAAGCCAAAGGATGAAAAATCTTTTGAACTTAATAGCCTGATAAGGAGTAGTAAACTAGTGTAACTATACAAGTAAAGTGATGTTCACTATTCACAATACCTCTCGCGAATACCTACGTTATCGTCATCACATCGCCGGTAACAATATCTGGCGTGACCAAGTTGAGATAGCCAGCCTCTGATAACAACCAGTACTGGCATACTTTTCCGATAGCACACACGACTTTTACTAAATCAATAAAAAATGTCAGCGCGATGTCAAGTGAATAGTGCTGTGTTCGAAATACAAAAGTTTGAAAAGTGAACATGGCAAATGTAATGCAGACTTTGAATGCGTATTTTCTGGATTCGACGAAATGCTGTATGAGTGTCGAGAGGTTGAAGCATTTCTGTTTATGTCGAAAATACGAAGGGGGTAACGAGGTGGGTAAATTACATTTTTGACATGGCATCCCTTCGGCGACCGGCTGTTTGTTGGCTCCGATAAGTTGTTATTTATTGCCGTAAATTGTTTTGATCCAGTTAATGCTCAGAGTTCGTACTTCTGAGCGGAGTTATTTTAATCCGAAAACATTTTCCGAATACAGCTCTTAGTTATTTATTTATCCTTGACATTTACCTGGAAATCTAAAGGATCTGTTTGACGGTCTTCGTGGAATCCGGTGATTTTCCGTATGTCTTTTATTTTTATGCTTTCAATATTAGTTATTTTATCATCAACCTTGTAAAAGGATAACTTCAATTATCTATCTATTGATAGTGAAGAAAATTGTCTCAGTCAATAGGACTTGATTCATATTTCCATAGTGTGCGTGTGCCTAACAAATAAAATCTTTATCTTTTATCTTTATCCTTATTCATTAATTGTTTTAATCTAGCATCAAATTACTAAATTATAGGACATATTAGGACTAAGAACATAGACATGTTCAACAATCACAAAGTTTATTTCTCCCATCAATCACAAATCGCATTGTATCAATGTTGCTATAAAAAGAACAATGATTTCCATTGAAAATGTCTTGTCTTTATATTAAAGTATGTCATCGAATTGATCATTCGTATTTGCCAGAAATGTACTTGCGTCTTATTCTCGTGAGATATTTAAAACATCTTTCATTAGTACTTAAGTAGATATTATTTTGCCTTTTTATTGTTATTATTGCTGATTTCTTTAATACCACGCATACACAACGTAATACAATACTTTTTGAAATGATTTTTAATATCGTAATTTTTCTTAGCATTTTCATTTTAAACCAGAACGAACAAGCTACACGTTTCGAATTGTGCCACTAACAATCAGCCGATAAGAGATAAAATATATCTTCGTGATAAAATCGATCAACTTTTATCTCGCTCTCGTAAGAAAGGATACATTTCTAATATTACAAGACATTACAATGAAAACTGAAGTCTTCCTCAGAAATTGTTGACGAAAAGAAAAACTGTGGGTCCTTTTCGCTTTTTTCAGTAAATGTGATAACAATATCTTAATTTCAGTGTCTTTGCGACGTGTTATTAATTACGGATAACTTTTAATTAGCGGATTTTCCAGAGAAAATGAGAAACCCCGGAAATTGGAGAAAGACGGAGCGGTCCCGACGGCCACTCGTTTCATAAATAACTGCTCTTGCTTTGCTTTAATAAAAATCTCAGCCACTGTAAAATGTTAACAAAAATATCTGTAAGACTTTATATTCTAGTGCTGACAATTTACAGTTTAAAATTGCTCGAAATCGCAGAGCGAAGATAAGGCTTCAAAGAGTACATTAGTAAATGACGTAGTGCCGAAGATTTGTGTTAGATAAACGAGATAAAGACCCACAAAGATACCGATAATATTTCAGAGCAAAATAAATGTCTAAGAGGAAATACCTAGTACTTTAGACATACTAGCTTTGAAATAAACTAGATAGGTTTTTTAAGGAGCAATGATTTTCCAAAAAAATACTTATGCATGTGATAATTTACTACTACTTACTTAAACACAATAACTTTAAAGCATACGATTAGTTGCACCCCGCGGTGAAAAGTTCCCGTTCCCGTGGGAATACCAAGATCAAAAGAAGTTCTGTAAATCCCAGATAAAATAATTTAATTAATTTATTGTTTTTTTAAGGAGCATTGCAATGTTTACAAATATATTATAAGATACCTTATGCTTGTGACGGCGCTGTAACTCGATTACGGTGTGTTACGATGCAGGTTTCATAACCGCCTAATGACCTTGGTACTTACTGTTACGTTTCTCTTTAGCCGAGGTTCTCACAATTGACCAATTCGTAGAAGCATTGAGGCTCAGTCTTCTTCTATTAAAGAAATAATGTTTTACGTTCAATGTACAGTCAGCAGCATAAAGATATTATGTAACAGGGTAGTCAAAATTATATTCGAGTCACAAATTCAATTTTATATGGGTTGTCAGAATAGTCATATTATTGTAACCATCAAAATGGTCAATAATATCTTAGCAACAGTTGGCAATTTTATATAACGCAACAAGATGTCCAATATTATGTTCGCGTATGAACTATTCAATGGTATCTACGCACCAAACTTTCCAAAAATATCTTCGCATGAAAGAAAAATGAACTCTAATGTCTCAAGTCACAGTCTTTTATTCGTTATTTATTCAAAAGTATCATCGTCCATTCCTTTTTTACGTGTGTAATAAACCATCTCTATTTATCTCTTTCATTTCGTGCATAACGTCATTGACTTGTCTTTTGTTTAAAACTTAGTAAATTTATTAAAATTGCAAGAAGACAGATTTTTGGTACAAAGTTTTAGCGAGTCCCGCGGTTTTACTTGCTGTCTTAAAGAAACTGATTTAAATAATATTGCATGGCTAGAATAATATTATAGAGTAATTATTAAGCTTTAAATAGAGAGATGAAATAAAAATCCGATAAACTATATAAGAATGATATTAAATTAATTACTAGTAAATTAAAATTAAAAACTTCTCTCGTTACGGCGTAAATTTCCTTTCATGTCAGTTACGAATTACGAAAAGAGGAATCAATAAATTTATTTATTCAAGTGCATACTTACATCCTCGATTTCGTTCGCGCAGATCAGAAAAACGTAGAGAAAATTTAATATTACCGAAAACCATAATGACAAACAAACTATCGCACTTACAACGTATATATGAAAAAACTTTAAAATTAGATAGGTATAGTAATAGAAACTCTTTAGATTAGAAATAGTCATTGATAGAACTCGAGATAGATTATCATTTACCTCCTTGGAGTTCATTATCATAGATTACAAACTACGAGTGTACGTAGTTCAAGTCAATTCTGACATTCGATTTATCGTATTGATTACTTACATTAAATGTAATTAGAAATATATCGAATACCTATACATATATACAGTTTAATAATGGCTACATACCGAATAACTGAACTAAATAAGCATCAGATTATAAATTTACATAAGGAAGGCGTAAGCAATACTGATATATCGGATGAACTTGGCATAAGTGTAAGTATCCATCATCTCCACGGACCATCTGAGCAGGAAATGGCGAGATTGATATTTCTTAACGATAACTTTTTTATTTTTTAGACAAATACTGTAAGACTTTGGATTGAAAGATGGCGTCAAGAGGGAGACGTGGTCAAACACGTCTCTTTCGGACGACCAAGGAAAACCAGCATGGTCCAAGACTCTGCCATTGTTGGCACAGCGCGCCAAGACCGCTTTATTAAAACGTCGGAGTTAGCAGTCGCAAATGAGGTGTCGCAAAGCACCATAAGACGCCGACTCTACGAAGCTGGTCTGAAACATCGGGTGCCTGCAAAAAAACCTGGCCTAACGCCGAGGCATAAACAACTGAGGCTACAATTCGCTCTTCAATATTTAAATCATAATTTCAACCAAGTAGCATTCCTTGATGAGAAAGTTTTTACGTCTTCGGCTCACGGACGTGTATCTTTGTGGCGAGTCAACAATACTAGATACGATGAGGCAAACGTTCGGCCCAATAACAGAAGTGGCCGCATCAGCGTAGGGTTCTGGGGATGGGTGTCTGCGGCCGGACCCGGTGAAATAGTAGAGATAGGGGGCCGCTTAAATGGACGGGGATATAAAGAGATTTTAGAAGAATCGTTCTTTCCTACAGCAAGAAATGTTTATGATGATGAAGAACCGATTACATTCATTCATGACGGTTGCTCCATACATAATTCCAGGGTCGTGAACGAGTATATCGCTGGCAACGACGATTTAATTCTAATAAGATTACCTCCCAAGAGTCCGGACTTAAACATTATTGAGAATGTGTGGGGTAAGATGGTTCAACTGTGGGATCACACTCAAGCTCGAACTTCAGAAACATTGCGTGCGCATGTCACACAAATATGGGAATCCCTGCGAGGTGACCATTTTTGTTACAATGCTGTCCGGTCAATGAGACAACGCCTTTTAGATGTTATCAATGCAGAAGGAGGATACACAAGATATTGATTTTATTTAGTTTTATTCATGAATAAGCATTTTTGTTCGGTTTTAATGATGTGTTTAGTTTTTTAATATAAATTTTATAACATAATACCTAATTATATTTTTTTCTTAATTTCCTTTCTATTGCGGTACATAGCATGCTACATATTTAGGATCCTACAAAAATATTTTTAAATACCTAACTGATCTTTTAAGTCTGTCTCATAGATTAAATTTGTCATAATCATAAGATTTCTTGAAGGTATCAAGACTTTTATGGAAACGAATAAAAGACTGTGACTTGAGACATTAGAGTTCATTTTTCTTTCATGCGAAGATATTTTTGGAAAGTTTGGTGCGTAGATACCAATGAATAGTTCATACGCGAACATAATATTGGACATCTTGTTGCGTTATATAAAATTGCCAACTGTTGCTAAGATATTATTGACCATTTTGATGGTTACAATAATATGACTATTCTGACAACCCATATAAAATTGAATTTGTGACTCGAATATAATTTTGACTACCCTGTTACATAATATCTTTATGCTGCTGACTGTACTAGGACATTTATTTCTATGTGGGCTAAAATAAACAAAATGAATATCTTAAAGTTACAACTTTTTCAGAAGCAACGTATTTTTATCAAACTTTTAATCTAGAATAATGTTCTGACATAACGCTACTTATTGGTGCATGGAACCTAAACCAGTTCTCTCGTAACAGCACATTATGCATAATAGCTAGAATAAAGAGTCAAATTTGTGAACCGCTTCTGAGATCGGTAGAGTTCAGGCTATTCGAGTTTTGTGAAATTCTTTCATCAAATTCCTCTAATAAAAGGCAAGTTTTTTAACTTGTGAGAAAGGACGAAAGAAAAATGTGTTTGTTTTCGTAGGACCTCAAGGATCACCTAAAAATGTACAGTCTTATAAGCTGGGTGACTCTATTGCCTGTTCTATTGTTGTAGCCATTTGCAACTAAACATGATTAATTCCTGAATATAGTTATGAAGAAAAGTGTTCTAAACCAAATGTTTAAACCGTAATGTGTTCAAACGTGTCAAAAATTAAAGTGCCTATAACCAACACTGAATGTGAATTCAAAATGCCTATTGGACTGTGAGTGTCTTTCAAAACAAGTGGCAAAATTAAAAAATATAAAACCGACTTTAATTTCGTAAAAATAGAGATAAATTCCTGCATTCTCGTACATTTCTGTTCATAGCACCAAAGATCCTCACCAGATCCTCAAAATTTTATCAGTGAAACATAAAACCTCCTTTTTTTGAAGTCGGTTAAAAATAGTGCAACATTTTGGAATGTACCGACGGCTGGGACCGTTAGCCGTGAACTATAGATGATGGTTTCATCATCGCCGCGTGCGCAGCGCTCGCGCGACGTCGACGAGAGGATCAAACTTTACTCTGTAAGTATTACTTTAGTTGTGCAACGCTGTATTGCAATGGTGAATCAATTTGGGAGCTTCTCATTTATGAATGAAAATTTCTACTAAAATAGTAGTAGAAAATAGTACTGATATTTTCGGGCTACGGCTACGTGGCCGAGTGGGTAAGGTAGTCCGGCTTAAAAGCGATCACTTTAATCTCGCGGTTTCGAATCCCGTCGAAGCCCAAAACTGATAGTAAATGCTAAATGCCTAAGTGTGGTTTAACACTAAAAAATTTTTTTTTTTTTTTTTTTTTCTAACCTATACTGTCCCACTGCTGGGCAAAGGTCTCCCCCAATTTTCTCCAACCATCTCTGTCCTTTGAGACTTCGTACCAGTCTCTCTCAAAAGAGTCGAGATCGTCTCTCGGAATAGCAATAGCATAGCATACACTAAAAAATAGTAAAAACAATTTAGGCGCGTTTACGTACCGATCCAATCGTACCGAGGCCATTAGGCACGTGTATTTACGGGCACTACGATTAAATAACAATTGTAGTATTTAAACTGTTATCGCAGTACGAGTGTGTGAGGAAATCGTATTAGGTTATACTTGTAGTAATTTAGGTTCAGTTACATTTGACTTTCACTCTTAAAAACAACTTTACTAACACTAACAGCTCTTCAAGTGTAAAATAAAAGAGAGAAAAACTAAACTTTTTCAAAGCCTTTGAAACTGTTGCCTAAAACTTTAATTATTTCCATGAAACAATGTCAACCGAGTTAAAATGTAATTTTATACCGTAGTCGCTGGTACAAAGTATTTTATAACGAAACTTACGTAACAACGTACTTGGGTCATTGATTTCCACATTTATTTTAAGCTATTCAAGTTTTGTATAAATGTAATGCTACTTTGCATCTTATTATTTAATATTATTACTTAAAAGGTCATCAACTTCGTCACCAGAGTAATCCAATTGCTCATACGAAATTACTGACTAAATCAATCTTTTCATCTCAAAGAAGTTTTTCTTTTAGATTACTAATATTTAAAAAAAATGTAAACACGACTCATTTCAGTTATTTTAAATGAATCATATTTCCTTAAAAATGTCCGAGATGTAGTCAGAGGTATGTCAAAACATATCCAAATTATATTTGCTGATGTTTTGGTTCTGTAATATGCACAAATTTATCAATATTTGTCAGCCGATTCATTGTATAAACACGTTGACGTGAGAATACAGTTTGTCTGTATCGTGTAAACTGTTCGCTGTTATTAACTGGCCACTGGAGGATCGGAAATTCTATCGGTTACTAGAGAATCTACTATATCTTGGCTTTGCAAGAGATAACTACACTAACGTAATCAATATTTCAAGCTACAAGGCAATATTTAGAGCTCTACCGACGGTCAGCACCGTATGCACTGATCGTACGTCGTTAATACATAGTTCAGCAATATTTACTGCACTGTAGTGTGTATTGACGTCGCGGGTTCGATCCCCGCTGCAGGACAAATGTTTGTATGTTCTGCAGATATTTGTTCCGTGTCTGGGTGTTTTCTGCACTGTGGTGTGTATTGACGTCGCGGGTTCGATCCCCGCTGCAGGACAAATGTTTGTATGTTCTGCAGATATTTGTTCCGTGTCTGGGTGTTTTCTATCTATAATATGTATGTATTTACAAAAAAAAATTATTTAAGTATTATATCAGTCAGCTGGTTACCATAACACAAGCATTATGCAAAGAAAAACAGGCTTTTTGTTTTGGGAAAAATACAATTTAGGAAAACCGATATTTCAGGCATGTTGATGTTCGATCTTTAGGGCCCCCGCAGACGGCCGACTTTTTGTAGGTGGAAAAGTAGGTCGCTTTTTCGACCGATTTTGTCACCTACTTTGTCACCGACTCCAACGCACACGACCGTCACTTTGTAGGTGGCTAGTGAGGGGACAACATCGAAAAATACTAGAACGGTGGATTTGCAAAGGAAGATAATTAAGTAGATAATATAGTAGAAGATAAGACTACCTAGCTTTCTTTTCTTATAATGCAGCCGAAATATACTTCGGTTATAATCCTTTCTACTAATCCTACGAAAATTCC
The DNA here is from genome assembly GCA_947086425.1 of Xanthorhoe spadicearia. Classification (NCBI taxonomy): domain Eukaryota; kingdom Metazoa; phylum Arthropoda; class Insecta; order Lepidoptera; family Geometridae; genus Xanthorhoe; species Xanthorhoe spadicearia. The sequence goes on from OX352208.1 coordinate 1,074,854, forward strand.
TACTATAATTTACTTATCGAAAGTTTGTAAGTATGGATGTATGGTTATTTCTCTTTCAGGAAAAAACTACAAAACCTATTGTATACCTACTTTGGGATATAGGTAGATAATGACATGGTATGACATGGTCATTATATGGTATTATACATAGGCTACTTTTATCCTGATATTCCCGCGGAATTCATTGAAATTACTTTAAATTACAATAAGTACTTAATAAATTACATGGTTAGGTAAGTACCTACTTGTAATATTATTATTATTAATCCAATAACAATAAATTATAATTATGAATGATTGAACCTACTTATCTACCAGAAGTGTACCTAGGTACCTAAGCAAATAAAATTCGGAGTAAATAGTCCACTTGCGGAGTAAGCTCTATCACTTATTCCGAAAAGCGCATCACTAAACGACCTACACATTCGGAGTCGGTGTCGGGTCGGTCGGAATGCCACCTACTTTTTTCTCACCTACTTTTTGTAGGTCGTGTGCGTTGCGCTATTGTTGTCAGTACGTTCTATTTTTCGAACGATTTTTCCACCTACAAAAAGTCGGCCGTCTGCGGGGGCCCTTATTCCTATTATTTTAACCTAGCTGGTTAGATCTTTGTAATTTACTATATCTATGGGATATCTTTATACACTTTTTAAAAAATCGTCTTTCCTCAATACTTTCGTAACTTAATGTAAAAAGGTTTAAAGTTAATTCGGTTTTCACTTTCTAACGGGCTAGGACAAATGGGAATAAACCTTACAGCTGTGTGGTGAATAACATCTTAAATCGCATCAAACTAATGCACCATCACACGGAGAACATGACATGATGCGTTGGCAAATAGCCAGCTATGGAACATTCTGGAAATTGCATTCCGAGACTATAGTTCTGCCGCAGAATACGCAATACTCGGTAAATAAGACTTCCTAAAACTTTAGTGCCTCCATCATGAGTTCTCACTTCTCTCTCATGGTGGAGGCACTAAGGATTTAGAGCTCGAGCACTGATGGGTTTATATTATAAAAGATCTATATAATATCTTTAAAGGAGCAATTCTTGAATTTCTCATCAAATCTGTACCGACTTGGAAATGGCTCCAAATATTCCATTAAATTTAGGGGCGATAAATTGATCTAGCTACGATTCATTTTTGGATTTCGTTATTTGTTTAGGTTAAAACTAGGTAACTTATTTAATTTTTCCATCTCTAGCATTAGCCTGAAACAACAAGATTAGCCGGGCCAAGTAAAACTGGTAATTCCTCTTAACAATTCCATTTAGTCTGGAATAGTCTATTTTAGCCAAAACTTAGTTAAATAGCTAACTGTGCCCAGGCCCAGCGGTTCACTCGCCATTTATTTAATCTTGAATAATTATCTACTTCAAAAGAGCTTTCTAATGCAGATGCTTTTAGCGCTTTCAAACAAGCAAACCTGCTTTACCTAATATATTTTTATAGTTATGTAAATACAAATACTGCCCTTGAATCATTTTAATGTCATCAAAATTATCGTCGTTTTTGAGTTGTGTAATTTGGCAGAAATACGTCACCGTGTTGATACAAGGCCGCGATAGCCAGCCTTCCATCATGTAATGACCGGCCCATCGTTCACGCAAATAGGGGACAATACACACCTTTACATATTCACATGCTTGCTGTATAAAAGTCACAAACAAGAACCTGCATAGAAATGTGTCCTGTTTAAAACATACATAGACTTGTGACCAACCAAAGAGGTAAACGACGACGGTAGGTGGTGTTCAACCTCTTTTTAATTTTTTTTTTTAAATGTATAAATCAAAAATATTCTGAGCGCGTGAATATTCTTATTATTTACTTTTGATTTATTCGAAAAAAAAAATTATTCCTTCAACCATTCCACTCGCAAGGAATGAAGAAAATTGTAAAAAAACCCTTTGTGACTAAAACTAATGATCTGCTCCGACTGCACATTGAAAGGCGTCGAGGGTCGTTTCACGGCTGGCTTCTGGAGATACCTTGATGGATGCCCTTCCGAAGGTAAACCCACGTTTATGGCGGTCTCCATCAGCGAATAAACAACGCTGCGACCATACTCTCTGGGAGATTGAGTATGTTCAGTCAGGGTTATTTGTTAGGCATGTCAACAGTTTTGCAGTAGTTTTGCTGGCGCCCTTTGTAGTTTGGATATTTTTAACTAAAAACAAAGTAATGTTAAACATTTAGTTTATTTCTAAAATTAGATTTGCAATTATAACCTAGGGGATTAACATACATAATTTATTGAGTATAATGCAATACCTATAAAATTTTATCGCCATCAACATTTAGTGCCTTCATTGTAGCCGATCATAACACATCGACATTATAACAGTAGGTAAGTAAACTGTAGAACTAAACCTATATGTCCGAGAAAACATACGACAAATAATCAAATTGCCAATCACACTCCCCATTACATCCAAACGTAAATTACCCAAACTCCAAAAACTTTTCCATTCAATAAAGAAAACATAATCATTTACTTACTTCCGTAGCAAAACGAACCCTAAAAATGAGTGACGTCATACCTAAGGGCGACGGCGTCAGGGTTGCCAGATTGAGTTAAATTAATCCGGAAATTATTGTGATGAGATTATGATTGGTGGGTGGAACTGGGATCCGAAAAAAATTACACGCTCAAGTAAATCAGAAAAGTCACGAAAATATAATATCATTATCTCACCCTACGTTTTTACGTATTCTGAGTGTGTTTTTCGATATTTTTAGAATGAACAGACTTTACATAATAAGACCTAATTCTAGATGAATTTTAATTTTATTAGTAGGTACAAAAACTTTTATTATCATCTTTTTTCAATGAAAGAACATAACTTTCAAACAATAAGCTTTGCTCTGACAGGTTTCACCTCATAGCTTTCATTAATATAGACAGGTTTCTATTAAATCTAACCTATTTTCCAATACTAGAAAATAGAAAAATTAAGTAGGCATATTAATTAGGGCACTCTAGTTCTGTCATACAAGATGTCCCTGCAAGTTGTTAGTTCAAAGGACACGATAATATTTTATTCAAACGATCTCTTCTTTTTACCGAAAACAAAAAACGACACACTAAATAAACAATTCTGTATTTTATAGTGCATTCTCTTTTAACGCCATCCACTATTTTCAAAAGCTAAAACAAACATTCAAATGAGAAGAGAAAGCAGGAGATGCAAATTCTATCCGGTTGAATTTATTCACGCAGCGTCGGACCGGACTGGAATGGGGTAGAACGGGCTAAATAAAAAGTGCAACGCTTTAGAGCACGTGTTAATGAAGTATTTTTGCTAGGAAATGTTATTTTTATGACTGTTCTGTTTTAAGGTTTTCTTGCGAGAAGTTTTCAAGATTTACAGTAAGGGTTCATAAAAACTTGACAATTTAATATAGGTAAGAACGTTTTTTTCTTGTCACTCATATGTCAACGAAAAGAGATAGCAACATATTTAATATGCGTTTTAGCTAATACAGGTTCACTGGTCGAATATGCATAAGGGGGTAGGTGTCTCGACTGCTCTCAGATATTGTTTATGATTAACTAAGGAATGAGCAAAACACTTTACAAGTGTCAATTTAGAAATAAACTTGAAACTTGTCACGTAATTTGACCATTGATTAGTTAATTGTGGAGATGATCTGCTTTCGAGAAATCGGCTTTGAGAGTTGATAAATAATGATGAGTTATTGAGACTGGCGGTTAAAGACTAATATTTTTCATTTCATTGCACGTTCATATTGTAAAAAGCTATTTTCATTTGCCTGCACTTTTTACTGTCTTAGGCACGATTCACGCTACACCGTGTCGTGGACGGGTCATGAATCACTTCATACAAAAGTACTTACCATAATGTTTGACCATAATGTTTTTTGGGCATGGCCTGTTCACGGCACGATGTAGCATGCGTGTATCATGCTTTATTAGGAAAAACAACTTTTCCTTTTAATTTTGACTTTGACATTCTTGTGACAGCCCTAATCCTGCATCGCTTACGGTACAGAGCTTGGCGCGGGTCAGAGAGCAGGTGCATTATTGTGTTGTTCCTAACCTTTGCTCGAACGATAACAGAGCTTTGCAAATTAGATGAATAATATGGAAAATATGCACTTTGATATGAGCTAAACAGCGAATATCGTGAGCATATCGGATTAGCCGGTCCAGCATATTTAAACCGCTGGTCGATTCTCGACGACTTTCAAAACATGGAAAGGTAAGATTGCACGTTGTCAAGCTTTTGTTTTCTGAAATCCAAAGCAGTATTTAAAGTAACCACGCTTTGTCGTTAAGACATGTTTATTTGGAAAATAAAGCGGCTGATCATGTTTTTGTGGATAAATATTAGAATGTTAGCTACAAGATTCTCTATCTTAACAATAATATCAGGCCCTTTAATTAAGTATAGGCGTAGGTTGCTTCCTGTTGTTGGAAAAATCGTGCAGAGGAGAATGTCTAAGTTTCATGGGACTGTCTTACTTGTTGTTTTTATAAACACAGCTATAAATAGCCCGGTCGAGTGTTAGTTAGTTAATTTAATAAATAATAACACATTAATTAGTACCTTCCTATTTTTACGACGTGTATTTTCTTAAACATACTTCCATTATCACATTATCCCGTTAAGAAACCGGATACCGTGTTCTATTTCAGGAGTCCTATAAATAGGACGTAAGGATGTAACTTTGCTACACGAGAATGACCCTAATTGGTTTAGGTATCTAAAATTCTAAAAATAGTTGTTCTTATTGCAAATTCAAGAAGTGGTTCCGTACAGTTTCACTTAGTGGAATTAGAGTTCTCTGGCTGTCAGAATAGCGGAGGGCATCTGACTAAATGGGGTGAGCATCGCAAATGGAAGTACCGAATTCAAAAGTTCTTCGGACAAGTTGAGAATTAGTCCGTATTATTTGAGGGCACAGGGTCGGCGGTAGGGAAGTATCAAACGAAATATTTATTCTTATTTACTTAATTTATAAATAGACCAAATTATATCATAACTCAACAAATAAATCAAAAATACTATTTAAACTATCGCGACTTGGAAACATATTTATAAATAAATCAAAAATAGCTCTAAAAGTTAGAATTGATAAAAACTTTGTTATTTATGATGTTTGCGAAGTAGAACACTCGCTTCAGCAAAAGTTGCTCCTGCTATTATTTGAAATGGGCGATTTTTATTGCTTTCCGTCACTTGCTATAATGTCATATAGATTACAATAAGTATATTTTTTTAAACAAAATTAAAATATTTTTTTAATAATTAAATTGTATGAAGGTAAAACCAAGCGAGCGATTCAAAAACGAAAGATATGATGTCCTAAATCCGTCCCTGGCGCTGTCACATCGAGGCCACGCTTCAAACCAGAAATGACAGTTAGAGTCCCAGTTTTCCTTATTGCCTACTCCGGCACTGGAGTCCTGAATTTTCTATTGCTTTATTTATTTTTACGACTTTACACTTTATGGGCCTAGTAAATTTAAATACGTGTCTGTACATTGTGTTCTACATTGCATTGTAGAACTCGATGTTTTGGACATTTTAGATGCCCTAAATCATTAAAAAGAATTCAACTTCCTTAATGGATGCAATACTGATCATGATTCGAATACCTTCAAAATGAGGAGGCCATGTCAACTTTCCCATACATTTTCTTTTAACGAGAATCAACTAGCGAATTTTATTCTTTAATTTGTATTATCAATTCACAGGCAATCCAGTAGCATTAACACTGGCTTTACCGCGTTGAATTGTCCAAAAAACCTTTGTCAAACAGGCTCTTATCTAAGTTAACACTCGAACGACCATGACATCATGACAAACAAAGCAGTAGCCATGATCATACCTACCTTGGAGTAAATATACAGTACATGTTTTGTACATGCGTTATAGGTTCAAAACTTTTTGGAATAGTTGAAATGGAGAACTTACTCTCGGATACTTAAATATTTGGAAGCGAACTAATCATTTAAAATGCTCTTACTTGTCAGATTTATAAAATAATGTCATAGATGAACAACACTTTACAAACACTACCTTACACTTTTCATTATTTGGAAGTGCAAAAATAGATGTAATGTGCTGAAATGAAAAGACGACTAATAGAAGAAAGATGAAAAAGTATGTAGTGAAATCAAAAGAATCGCAACAAAAATTACTTTTAGAAATAAATATTCCAGTGTACAAATATATTTATCGTTTAACAAAAATCGTATCCAAAAGGGTCATACTGTACCTACTCGTAGGTAACTACTATGCATTTGACGATTTTTTTACACCGTTGCTTTATGGTTCGAGGTCAAACCCATTGGCCGTACATTTTTGAATTACACGTGTCTTTTATATATATTTATATTTCTAAATACCGCATCAGATTAAGAATACGTTACAGTCACATAAAACAAGTAATGTTTCTGAGGTCAGGGTGATCACTAAACAGGTTTTGAGTGGACTCAACAGCGTAATATAAACTCATCTCGTAACTTCGATAATAACTAGAAATACGACCTAGAAATAAATGAGTAAAGAAGTTAGAAGGCGTCCAAATTGACACGAGCAATATATCTGCAAGATTTAGGACTCCATCTGTGTCAAGCTTCATTTCATTCAATATGTTACTTCTAGCAATCTAAAGATTATTCTAAATACCAGTATAGCTTACTATGCTATAGGTACACAACAAGCAAATAATCTATATTTACTAATGAAAATGTAGTACCTAGCAGTCGGAAAAGTGTATACCGCACCGCGGTCGTTTTAAAAGTTTCCAATAAATTGTTTCAAATGGGACTTTGTAATCAGTACAGTAGTTTATGTTCTAGCATTTTATGTGCATATTGGACATGTAGTATATTGGACAAGGAAAAGGAGGTGATGCATTAACAATGTTTTATTGAATATTTGCCAGGAGAGCAAATAACCTATTTACAGATGCTTGCTATGTACTTACAAGTAGCTTTTAAATAAATAATAACCAACAGTTGTGACTGTTCCCAGTCGTACTGCCGTCTCTACAAATAACCATGTCTTGACTTCACATGGTTTTTTAGAATAACGCAATGGATAAGAAAACAAAAGCTAGAAAACGTCCAATCTCTTGTTTGAAAGTCGTCGAAAATCGACATCCTGCAGCTGTGTTCATTTTAGTCTGCCAGGTAGTATCACACGCCGCGTGGCCGTTTCGCTACCTTGGACACTTATAGAATTATCCTAACAGGATAACCTATTTACCCTGAAATGATAACTAGCTCTAATGCCTTGAGTTCCTCAATAAATTGTTCATCAGATGGTGTTATCAGACTATGGAACTATGCTAAACATACCAAACAAAACTTAATTTATCGAAAGTGCGCGAGTTGAGAGGAATGTTGCAAACTGTCTTTGGTACGTGGGTGAAGTTGGGGCACGATTTTGTGGAAACAGATTTTGTATCAGCAGGAAATGTTGGCAGGTTAGAGCAAGCAAACAACAACAATTTGCGCTTTAAATAATTTTCATTTAAAGTTTTGGCACATTTTTTCGGCAGACCATTGGTTGATCTATTCAAATTCAGTTGGTGAAGTTGGGATTGTAATGATAATGATGAAACGTTTTAGCAGTTTATAGATTATTTTTAAGCTATTGCATAGCTTCTATCGCGGGCCTTGAGCGTGGAGACCGAATCCAGATATTCCGTAACGAAAAAACCTAACGCTTGTCACTTTAGTTCAGCAACTCGCCTCTAGGTGGCTTGCAATAGCTTTACCGCGGCAGTCCCCGAGTGCCACACGTCTTTTTTGATATGGCCACAATCAAACGTAGTCTAGTCTAGTATGGCAATCGATGGTCTTGCAACCTGATAAAACGAAATGCTTACCCGTGCGTGGGTTTGCTTAATGTACATAATGATATGACAGTCTCGTGATATCTTCAAAGGTCTTCAATGATTGATGAAGAGAATAGCGAACCTTTAACCTAGGGAGGTTGTAAGCTACTTTGCAGCCTTTCTCTAAAATTTGCAATTTCAAAAGTAGATGATAAATCGCAGATCTGCTTTTATTGATGAACGCTAAACACCAACATAAGCAGAACTACAAATATTGACCCTAGTTGAATGATATTTCAAACAGTTGTGGGCCAGCTTAAGCTGGATCTTACTTTATAGCCAATATAAGCTCAACCACTGTAAATGTCACAGCAGAACTTTTCGCTCAAGAGTTACAGTTTCGCTTCGTTTAAGTTAATTTTTTGGTACAACTTGACCTATCTATCTATACACTCCATACTCGATAAAACGAGATCTATGACATTTTAAATTGTATCCAAAATAAAAATATAATAAGCACTCAGATTTAAACTTGCAACCTGGCTTTACCAACCCCAATTTCTCGATCAATTGAGCTACTGGACAGTCAACATCACCGTGAAACTTTCTGAGAGAGTGAAAAAATACTTTCAGCCATTAAAAATCTGATTATTAAGTTTCCTTTAATTAACCTCTTATGTCTTTGCAGGAACAACTCCGGCAACGTAAAGAAGCGGAGGACAGGATCGCAGCACAGAATGAGTTCCTCCGAACCTCCCTCCGCGGTTCCAACAAGCTGCAGGCGCTGGAGTCGACGCCGCCGTCTTCGGGCACTGCCTTCGTCAACGACGCCTATGAAGATGACATTAGCGATGACTCCACGCAGATGTACGCGGTTGTTGGTAAGTCCATCTTTGAACACTGTTTAAGTGGTAGGTAGAGTCAGAGGTCGCACGTTGTCCGCAAGATGATTTAATATTATTTGATTTATTGACTTTTATTGTAGATTATTTATTGGATTATTTATTATTTATTGGGGGAGGCCTTTGCCCAGCAGTGGGACAGTATAGGTTAGAAAAAAAAAAAATTGGAATTGTTTTAGTATTTTATTGACATAAACTGTATTGCGTGTGACTTCTCTATTGCATTATTATCACCTGTAATAATAGTTGTAACTATTGGGAAATAAATACTAAATATGTTTTATCAAAGTTTACCGCCGAGATTGGGTACATCAGTCATATGAAAGCACACCATCCGAAATCAATCAGAAAGAATAATATAATATATGGTAGAGTCAATGATAAACACTCTAGTTTTTGTAAACAATAAGACATTCTCAATTGCTGGATTTGTATAGGCAAAAGTCATAATTTCATGAATAAGCACCAAGCGTTTCAGAATCCGATTAAGACCGTGCATTGAAAAGAAAAGTATTTTCTGTATTGATTGCTCATCTGCAAAAGCACAAAAACCCGCTTTATACAGGGTGCAAATATGCATAAGTATCTATATTTCTGTGCAAAATACAGGTGTTGGTAGGTTGCTTCCAATGCAGTGTACACAGCAGCTGTGAGCCGACGCGTTACTTCCACTTCATATGCCACGCTAGGAACTAGGTCGCTAGGCCCTTTGTTAGGCCGCCAAATGACACGGATCGTATTTGATCGTGTTTAATTCAAGACCTGGTATATCATGACGTACGAGTATTCTTAAACAATTCAGTTTATGTTCTAACTGTTCCAACTTCACGTCAGCGCCTAAGCTTACATCAAAAGCAGTTCGTTATTCCTAAACTGAATCTTTATATCTGTGGTGATAAGCCGGCATCTATTATAAACTAGCTGCGCCCCGCGGTTTCACCCGCGTAAGTCCCGTTCCCGCGGGAATATTGGGATAAAAAGTAGCCTATGTCACTCTCCATCCCTTCAACTATCACCACCAAAATCACGTCAATCCGTCGCACCGTTTTGCCGTGAAAGACGGACATACAAACAGACAGACAGACTTACACACTTTCCCTTTTATTGTATTAGTATGAATGGAAGTATGGATTACACATGATAATATAATTTCATAGTAAGGACTTCCTCATAATAATAGGCACATATCTTGCAATATGTGGAACTTGTCAACATGTGGAATACTCATAATAATAGAGTATTCCACATGTTGACAAGTTCATCGTTTTACCGAATCGTGCGAGTATAAACAGCCACCACACCCTAATCATAACCCTGACGTCTAGTGAACTGGAAAATTGCTTTTATATAAAGTTATGCTGGAAATAAATTTCACTTTTGGAACAAATAATAGAGATGGGCTGCATGCACGGTTAAACTGTTAAGTATTATTCTGAGACTAAATAGGTTTCAACTTCAACATTTGGGTTGAATTAAAGTTGGTCTTTTTAGCATAAGTTATGTAAATAGCTTTTTGTATGCTTTCAACTTTACTAAAGGAATTGTATTGAATAAGAATTAACGAGTAAAGTTATGTAGATTAATGCAAAATTGCGAATTCTCTTTGATGTTCAAACCGGCTGCATCAGGTTATGGTGTAAAAACATCCAAATAAAATCATAATTAAAGTGAGATTCGCCGGAACTTTCGACATACTGACTTTCATCGGCAAACTTTAAGGTAATCAAAGTTTCATAGCTCGTGCTTTCACTTGGTCTTTTAGTATTGCAAGATGCTTTGACTGCTTTTGAGGTATTCGCTCAAATAGAATCTAATTAATATCCAACTAGAAACTATCAAAGAAAACTGATTGAAATTAACCTTGACGCTATTAGTTAAATAAGTTTTAAGTGAAAACTTCAATAATCTTGTATCTTGTAAATTGCCAGTGGCTAGTTTTTTGAGAATAAGCACCTGCTAACTGTTAGAGAACACCTCCTTTCAGCATCTGAAACATGATAAAACTATGTTTTATTAATTTGTATTAGTTCGTGTGAGCAAGTGACCAACTCTGGTGACCGAGTTTCTAAACCCCTCCGTCCTCCGTACTATGAATTGAAAAACAACTTTGTCCGCAGACTACAAAGAAGTGTGCGCGGCGCTCACGAGGATCCAGAAAGCGCTGGGCGCGGGCGGTGAGTCAGCCCTGGCCGCACGAGTGGCCTCCGCCGCGTCAGCCCTGCTCTGCCCAGCGCTCCGCACAGCGCTGGCGACGCGAGCCGCGGTGCTCACGGCGGTGCGGCATACGAGGCAGGGCTTGGCGCCGCCGAACACGCATCGAGCTTCCGACAGGTTGAAAGACGTGAGTAACTTCTTCATAGATATCTTCATATATAATAATGGGTATCAGACCAGGGTAGGTCCAGCCGTGGTGCTGATGATAGTAAAGCAAACGCTCATGCGCTCACTTATTGTCATAACATAATACTTTTGTAGCACATGCTACCTACCAATAAAAAGCACGCTTCTTTGCTACTAGATAGAATTCTCATTAACAGCTATCATTCACAACAATGTTCTTTTCATATAAACATGCTAATTGTATGCTACAAAGTAGCATCAGCTCGATACTACACTTTATGTGGTATCGAGTATGTTTCCAGCATTTTTACCCCTAAAGCGTATAACACGTTTTTTTCCAACTACTGCGTACTGGATCTATAGAATTGCGCGAGAGCCAATAACCTCTGCTTACATGTACACCTGTGTTCATCTTTAATCTCGTTGTTCCAGTGCATGGATGTACTAGGCGCGCAGACGGCGGCAGGCGGTGAGTCGTCGGCTCTGGCGGCGGAGCTGCTTTCACTCCTCGGCGGGTTGGAGCTGGAGAGTCTGATCCAAGCGCACGACCAGGCGGCGGCGTTGTTAGACCCCGCGTGTTTCACGAGGGGGAAGAGGCATAAGGTATGTTTTCATCTCAGCAGTTCCACATGGATGTACTAGGCGCGCAGACGGCGGCAGGCGGTGAGTCGTCGGCTCTGGCGGCGGAGCTGCTTTCACTCCTCGGCGGGTTGGAGCTGGAGAGTCTGATCCAAGCGCACGACCAGGCGGCGGCGTTGTTAGACCCCGCGTGTTTCACGAGGGGGAAGAGGCATAAGGTACGTCTTCATCTCAGCAGTTCCACATGGATGTACTAGGCTCGCAGACGGCGGTAGGCGGTGAGTTATCGGCTCTGGAAGCGTTGCTAGACCCCGGGTGTTTCACGAGAGGGAAGAGGCATAAGATATGTCGTCATCTCATTAGTTTCACATGGATGTACTAGGCACGCAGACGGCGGTAGGCGATGAGTCGTCGACTCTGGCAGCGTTGTTAGACCCCGCATGTTTCACGAGAGGGAAGAGGCATTAGGTATTCATCTCAGCAGTTCCACGTATAAAGAAGGGAGGGGAAAAAGTGCGACGTAGGCAATTTTAAGGAATATTAGGTGGGATTGGTGGAGGGGTGACGCGGTGCACTTCACACCACACCATTGATTTAGCGAGTGCTATTGATTCGTGAGCTAGTGACCAGTGCGCAAACATCGTTTCTCCCGTTTCCCTCAGCGTTCTTTTTACGTGGCGCGACTTACCAGGTTAGTTGCGCCATACAGCCTACTGAAACTCACCTTTGACCACGTGGATGTAGGCGCGCAGACGGCGGCAGGTGGTCGTCGGCGCTCTCATCTCGTAGCCTCGTAGCACTGTCGTAGCACCTGCTACGAAACAAGTTATGAATTTATAATGATTTACATTTTGGGAATTCAATATCTTGGGAGTGTATTCTCTATTGTCATCGAATAGTATTTAATAAATAAAGTCCAAAAAATAAAAATAAAAATCTTGGATTTTTATTATAAAAATGTGTGTTTTCCACATTGGGTTGGTTTGATTTTCAGACAAAGCAAGCAATAGTTAGGTTATATTTAAATGCAGTACTACAAAATAAAATAGTGCCTCCATTATCATAAAATATCCTATGTACATTATCGAAGGGTACTTTTACATATTAGATACTAATATAGGTACCTTTCAAGATGTATTATTGTTTAAACTGTAAATAAATGAACGCCCTGTATATTTAAATGTTTACTTCCAGACTGGGAACAACCTGAATCACAAAGAGAACGACAAGAGTATCACTGCATCTGACGACTCCAACGTGCAGATAAGGATTATCGAAATTGAGAAGACTAATGAACCACTTGGTAAGATAATCGTAGTCATTTGTCGTTCAATTTGTCATTAGAATTTAATCAATTACCATTTTTGTCATTTTTGTTGTATATTTTATTTTTATGCGTCTTCTTACTGAATTTATAATGACAAAATAAACTTTTTCTATTCTATTCTAATAAATATAATTAAACAAAGAACATTGTCTGTATCTAAATCGACAATATTTTTACGTGAGTAGTTTTCCCGTTGTATTAATATAATGTCTAGTACAACTCATGTTATTTTTGAAAGCTTCTATAGGTATCGCTTTAGATGATATATTATTTTCCAATAGTTGATGACTATCAAAAGCTACAGCTGCGATGCCAATTGGCATGCATTGATATGATTGCGTTATCAATATCATATCACATATTGTACGGATTTATAAACTATGCAATCAAGTTGATAAATATAATTATTAACCACCTCAAATTCATTGAATAGATTAGATAGTTATCATCAAATTTTATTAGCACTGACTCACTATAGGTGCAAAGGATCGAATCAACTAAACACGATTATTGTGTTGTTGTTTCAGGTGCTACAGTAAGGAATGAGGGAGAGGCAGTCATTATCGGTAGGATAGTGCGGGGCGGGGCGGCGGAGAAATCAGGGTTGTTACATGAAGGAGATGAGGTAAGATAGTTTTACAGATGTATAGGTAGCATAACATTTTCAGTAATACAAACTATGACCTACTAGCTGCGCCCCGCGGTGTCACCCGCGGTGAACAGTACCCGTTCCCGTGGGAATACCGAGATCAAAGTAGTCTATGTGTTATAATCAAGGATGCGATATCCTCTTGCACACAATCTATCCACTACTTCATCGGGTTTCCTCCACTTGTATATCCAGCCAGACCATCCGTTACTTTGTTTTATTGGAAAACCATGATGTAAAAAAAAACTTGAGGGGTGTCAAGGAACAGCCGGATAGAACGAAGTTCTATGAGAGAGAGAGAGAGAGAGAGAGAAACACGCTGCACGGCTTACAACTATAGCAAAAAGTGTTACAACTTGTTGTCTTAATTTTTCCCGTCTAGCCCCTTTTCGCAACGCGCGACAAGGAACTTCGTTCCTCACAACTGCATTTTCTCCCCCAGCTTCTGGAAGTGAACGGCGTGCCGATGCGCGGTAAATCCGTGCACGAGGTGTGCCAGGTGCTGGGCGCGCTGTCGGGCACGCTGTGCGTGGTGGTGGCGCCGCGCGCGCGCCCCGCGCCCTGCGCGCCCCACCCGCACCGCGTGCTGCACGTGCGCGCGCACTTCGACTACGATCCGGAGGACGATGTGTATATACCGTGTCGGGAACTAGGTGAGTCGATACTGGTGCATACGCCACAGATTAGTTGAGAGATACTGCGGTGTCATGACAGCTAGTACAGCGCGGGAGCTAGGTGAGTGATGTATGAAGGGCGTGTATAGCGCGGTAAGTCAAGGTGTGTCTAATGTGCTGCTGACGCCGCGCGCTCTTCGAGTACAACTCCGACCGTGGACGATGTAAACATACCCAGGGAACTAGGTGAGTGATATCAGATTATAGGGGCGTACAATGGGCTGTATCTCAAGGTGTGTCAAATGCTGTGCGTTGCGTACTGCTGGCGCCGAGCGCCACTTTAACTACGATCCAGAGGACGATATGTATATATATATACCCTGCAGGGAACTGGGTGAGTCCACACTTCACAGATTAGAGAGATACTACGGTGAGTCACGAGATCCTGACAGCGTGAATAGCGCGGGAACTAAGTGAGTGGCGGGAGATGGTAGCTTGTATAGCGCGGTAAGTCATGGTGTGTCTAATGCTGGGCTTTGCTTGTTCAAATACGATCCAAAGGACGATGTGTATAGCTTCTCTGGAGCTTCTTGAGTGACGAGATGCTAACGGCTGGTGTGTTAATGTGGAGTAATAGTTGTGAGTAATTTAGTCTCGACAACATACTTCCAGGCACTGCAGTCGTCGTTAATATTCCTATACGTTAATAATCCTAATTTTTATAAACATGGTTCTAATGGTAGTTGTTTCTGTCTTCAGGTATCAGTTTCCAAAAAGGTGATGTACTCCACGTGATCAGTCGAGAGGACCCGAACTGGTGGCAAGCCTTCCGGGAAGGAGAGGAAGACCAGACGTTAGCGGGTTTGATTCCCAGCCAGGCGTTCCAGCACCAGTGAGTAGATGCCTCTTCATGTTGGCCAGATTCGTATCTGCTTCCCTAACTGTTCAGAATGGAAAGCAAAGAGCGCGCGCGAAATCAAGTATTGCTTTGTACTTGATTTCGCGAAAGAACCAGTTCTTTTGAGCTTGAATATTGCCTATCAAAAACCATTCATTGTGACAATGACCTTGAACTTCTACTTAAGTCAATCCAGTTCCCAATCTAAAATTCCTTGGTTTTCAGACGAGAATCAATGAAACTGACTCTGGCCGGAGAAGTGGCAGCGAGAGATAAGCCCAGGAAAGGAGGTACTCTGCTCTGCGCCAAGAAACCGCCGCGGAAGAAGAAGGGGAAGAAAGCCACTAGTGAGGCTGGATACCCACTCTATTCTACCTCGGGAGCAGATGGTAAGAGATGATAGTTTAATAAACTATGGTAGGATGATGAAGGGATCTAGTGCTCTGCTTGGATATGTGGAGATGATAAGAGACAATACTTTTAATGTTGATGCAAAACCATTATCTCATTTCAATCGAGCATTCAACCTTAGAATTTCTATAAAATCAAATAGAAAATGTAGTTTCAGATTTTCCTGAATGTTCTCTAGATTTTTTTTAATTTATCTTAAAACTTTAAATAGAGTCACCTTGTTCTCTTAGTATGCCTTTATTCATTCACACGTTTATTTAAATTTTCATCATCATCATCATCATGCCGCAGCATCAGCTGCATCCAGCCAATAATATGCTACTACTGGGTACTTTGACAAAAACCGTTCAACAAATAAAAAGGGCTCATCATGGGTATTTTTAATAAAAATTAATTCCAGAATACGAACAAGAAGAGATCCTAACATACGAGGAGGTAGCTTTATACTACCCGCGAGCATCGCACAAGCGACCCATCGTGCTGATAGGACCGCCCAACATCGGCCGTCACGAGCTAAGACAGAGGCTAATGGAGGATAGTTCAAGATTCGCGGCCGCTGTACCACGTGAGTATATTCAATTACCAGGGAAAAGAAAAAATAAAATAAAATGGATTTGTCAACGTAATTAAAATAATTATAGGGAAAGACTCGTATTCAAAAACTTCAGTCAGACTTGCGTCCATGCTCAAGCATTGATTTTTGACAGTCATTTTTTGCCTGAAATAAATCCATATTAGTTTATTTTTATTTATTTATAGAAACTCAGTGGATGAATCACTACTTGGGACACGATTCACGCTTGAAAATGGTCTCTGAATACGAGCCTTAGACCATAGTTTGATAAACCGAATTTTTGTTTATATAAGACTAAGTTTAACTACTATAGTATTATTTTAACTGTGGTTTAACCAAACTAATGTTTCCAGATACGTCACGGCCTCGTAAAGACCACGAGGTGCCGGGTCAGGATTACCACTTCATATCGCGCACGCAATTCGAGTCGGACATACTTAATAGGAAGTTTGTTGAGCACGGGGAATATGAGAAAGCTTATTATGGTAAGATTTATAACGTCTGACACCAATTATAGGACCTAAACTCGCTTTTAATGGTCGTAGTAAGCCTCCTGCCGGCTTAATATGTGCAGCGCGAGAAATCATCTCGTCGTCAACAAAATATTATCTCCTGCTCTAACGTAGTACGTTAGAGCAGTCTGACATGATCGAGATATTTCATTTGTCGTGTCGAAACGTTGCACATGTTAGGCCTACTGGTCAATCTATACGTTTTTTGGACTATAAAACAGCCTTTATTTCTACTGCTTCACAATTTACTAAATATCTATCTATCTAATCACTCAGCTTTAAACGGTGAAGGATAACATCGTGAGGAAACCAGAGAAGCGTCGATGGGCTTGGCAACCTGTCTCTTAAGAAAAGCTAACTTCTGCAAAATGTGGACATGTACACAATATTTGGACATACCTCTGACTACCCCATTAGAGATCTTCAAAGAATCTAAAGAATAACATAAAAGATCTGAAAGAAATGTCTACCGCACCCTGGGATACAGTTGTGTCATTTTTCATTTTTTTCCTAATCACTTAAATCTGCAATAGTCGCCTCTACGGCGTAGGCCTCCCCTAAATCTCTCTCCCTCGCCTTTTTCATCCTTTCCTTATCTCCTCATCCTCATCTCTTCATGCTCCTAATAAATAAATGACAAATTTCAGGTACATCCCTCGAAGCGATCCGTGAGGTAGTGAACTCTGGTAAGATCTGCGTTCTGAACCTGCACCCTCAGTCGCTCAAGATACTGCGCGGCTCGGACCTCAAGCCATACACCGTGTTCGTGGCGCCGCCGAGTTTGGAGAAACTGAGGCAGAAGAAGATTAGGAATGGAGAGGCTTTTAAGGTAAGAAACTTTTAAAATAAAGTCTATTTCAGTCTGAACCAGTGGCTACCATCAGTTTTTGTATGCTAACGGGTCAAGTCGTTAAGCCATGACGGAGGCCTTTAGGCGGCCTAAAAACTCCGTCACCAGAGTTGGCCACTTGCTCATACGAAGGAAGGAAGGGACGGGTCAAGTATATCAAATAGAAATTATTAAGTACTTCATGCAAGCTACCATTGCTTGTCAGTTTCCACAGAGAAAAGAAAATAAATAGAAGATTATCCATGAAACTCATAGCGCGGTCGATAGTGACAGTTCTGTTTCCCATCGTTGAACCCCAATCCCATTAAAATGTCAAGAATGGTAATTTCAGATATGAAGGCAGGAACTTTTAATAAAAACACCATTCATTATTTACAGGAGGAAGAGTTAAAAGAAATAATAGCGACAGCAAGAGATATGGAACTGCGATGGGGCCATTTATTCGATATGATCATCATAAACAACGATACACAGCGCGCCTACCAACAACTATTGAACGAAATCAACAGCTTAGAGCGCGAACCGCAATGGGTGCCCGCCCATTGGCTGAAACACACCTAGCGGGAAACCCCCTTCGCCGCAACCAATGCGGCGCCAAGACTGAACAGAGTCGACAATCGTAAACAAAACACTCAATGTACAGTATACATTGCCGAAGAGAACTCTCGCGTTACTAAACTCTTGATGCTGGATTGTATCGCGCAAATGGTTTTACATTTGCTGTTCTACTTTATATACGCTTGCGATGCGTTTGAAAGGAAAGTAAGGAGGGTAGTTAGATCGTGTAGTGACACAGGTAATTCGGATTCGACAGCGGTAGAGAGATATATAGATATAGACATGTGTTCCCGGACTATTTAGTTGAAAGTGTAATATAAGTTTTAGTTAAGATGTACCAATGTTTTAGTAGAATTCGGTACATGATTTCGTTCAATACAAAGACATCACGTTAAGGGTTATTGATTTCATAATGTATTTAGATGTATTATGTGCGGTGCAAATAACTTATGAAAAGTGTTTATAAAAGTTAAAATTTGATGAGAGAAGTTTAGTATGTAACAAATTTAACTAATTCGAAACAAAAAAAACTATAACATTCCATAAAAATCGCCTTAAAAGAGAACTTTATAGAGTCATTAAAGATTTACTTAAAATATTTAAGTGTTTTGTTTATAGATTTAGATACATTTATTTAGGTAGTTGTCATTGTATAAAGTCCAAAATTATCGTCTTACTTCATATAAAGTCCATAGTATTCGAATTACGTTATCCCCAAAACTGTTATTCGATACTTAAATGTTTAGTTACTTTCAAGAACATTGTTTAACTTAGTAGAGATGTAACCATTCCTTTTATTGAAAATTGAGTGATTTCAAGTATTGCGATAGTATACAAATTGTAATAATTCTGCCAAATACAAAGACTGTTCGCTGTTCTAAATATGTTGTCCCATTCATGTGTTAGAAGTTTTCGAGCGTCGGAATAGAGGTCTATAGAACGCTTGTAATTACAATTTTGTAGGTATTGCCAATCTTTAAATGTTTCAAAATAAAATTAATAAAATAAATTCTAAAATAGTATTAATAAATTGTTGAATTTTTACATTTAATGCTACACAAACAATAATGCGAAGGAATTTATAGTTTGCAAAGTATTAAATAGATAGAGAATAAATAAATTACGATGAATAAACAATAAAATATTTCTCTATTACCTTTGTACGGTAGTTATAAAGAAATTACTTAGAATTTTTCGAAAATTCTCCCGTAGTCTTCTCGTGGATTTCTCTATAAGGATTATAGAATTTTATGAATAGTGCCAATAAACCACTTTATTGAACACTGCTTACAGTAGTGTGTAGAGAAGCAATATCTTATACCTATCCGTAACTTAACGACATATCTGTTTTTATAGAACCTATTCGATCTCTTCGGCCATTTGTATCGATTTTGTTGCCTACATTTTACCTTACAAAATATACTCACCTAGTCGCGAACGTTTTACGGCTTGAATCATATCTTCCATTTTCTTAAAATGTAAGCTGTAACCAGGCAATACTGCTAAAAAAATTCCCATTATTCATACTCAATAATTAAGTATCTGTTTTCTTTAGCGTTTCTCTACTTGAAATTAAAGTTTGGCGTTAAATTAACTTTCGTTGCTGACTTTACTTTAAAGTTATACGTGACTAAGCTGTTTTCATTACCACTAAGGATGTGTTTCTTTATGAAATATGCTAGCAAACGAGATCAAAGAAAAAATCCACCAATGATAGACTTGTACCTAATGTGTCAAAACAAAATGAAGTGATACTATTGGTTGATTTTATTTCTGACGCGACCGTTTTAAATTCTAGTAGATTTCATAGAGAAACACAACTCTAAAGTAAATTATTCTTAATTTAGCAGTATTCCCTGGCTACAGGCACCAACTGAAATGTACAATAAATAAAATGCAATACAGAATCATTCTAAAAAGTCTTTAATATACGAAAATAAATAGTTCCAATATATTTAGATAGATTTGTGCATTCCAAATAATATAGTGCCAAATAAGGTCACAGACATAAAAATGGTGACTAGAATTTTATAATCACAATTTTTAAATGTTATTTTGTATGGTGTTTACTTAGTAACAGTTTTAACGTTGACACAGGCTTTGCTAATTTTAATGAATTTATCTGATGTTTTATAAATTAGGTAGGTACCTACTTACAGCAATATTTATAAACAAATAACATTATCTTAGAAGGTTGCTAAAAACCCTTCGAGCTCAGGTCAAAATGTGCTGGTAATTATGTATTACCCTTAAAAACACTGAAAACGGATACCGTCATTCATAGATTTGAGTTTCCCGATAAAAATTCGTTTAAGTGTTCATGTTCATAAAAATGTGTGTTAGCCTTTTTACATTATTTTAAACTATGCAAATCGTTAAGTAAAAGCCTGTGTCAAGGTTTATAAAAACTGATTTTGGGTATTTTATAATTGTGTCATAGTCATAAACTTTGAATTTTTGATCAAGAAGTTATTCCATTAGTTGTGTAAGTTCCAATATCAGTGGTAGCGTGTGGAGGTGCTAAAATGTATAACTAATTTGTTTATCTGTGTGGTTTGAAATTAATTGTTATACTGATAAGAGCACGAAATTTGTTTTAATTTATAAATTCACACAAAATAATTGCCCCTAACATCTCATGACAAGAGATTGAAAAACATTTTGTTCGTGCACTTATCAATGAATTTGTCTTTGGTTACTTCACAGTATTGATATTATTATCTAATTTATAAATAGTCCTGTATATAATTTATTAACAACTGAATAAATGATAAAAATATTATAAATAACATGTTAATAGAACAATTTCATGTAAATAATAGAGTACCTATTAAATTTAATATCAGATAATAATGCTAGTTTTATTTTTTTTAAAGTATTTCCAAATGTAGGTAACCTACCTACCTACCTTTTATGCTCCAATGTTTCGTTAATGTTTCATTAAGTCGATACCTACATGACTTTAACAACTTACCTACCATTTATTAATATATAGCACCATTAAACCAAGAGTTAGATTAATTTATGTTCTGGTATTCTTAATAACTTTGTCTGTTTCCTTCAATATTAAACGGACAAACTTAAACGCATTGTGTACCTGCCTGCCCTATGTCTATTTTAAAAACAACACTTATTAACAATAATTATATACAGATTCCTTTATTTACCTGCATACTTAGTTGGATAGACCTACCTCTTCCAACCACGAGACTACAGCAGCGACGTGAGGCTGATCGCCCGTAGGTAGGAACCTACATATTTAGCTCGAACACAAAACCTAAAGTAGTACCTACCAATATACACTACTCTATTAATACTATGTATAAAAAAAGTACCTACCTACCTAAAGTCATAATTATCAGATTTTACGTCGCAACTCACTGTTAAAAAAGATACTAACGCCATCTACCGATAGTTTTTGTAACTAATTTTGCACAGCTTAATTTGCTTGAACAAACTTTTCATTCAGTTTACTTCTGATTTTACAAAAAGCTCTTTTAGCATAAATCCTGGCTCTAATCTAAGAAGTCCTAGTGAATCTGTGATAAAATAAAAAATAAATTACGTTGTGACATTGACATGGCTAAGATTTTGGCGTTTTTGGCTTGTCATTGACATCACAAAACTTTTGTTTGACATTCACGGACTGACGTTTTCACTTTTTTTTACGCGAAGGACAAGACAAGACAAACGAAAGGAAAGGAAGGAGCGAAAACTTAGAAATAATCTAGAATATTTATTTGAGTGCTTGTATTTAAAGTTACCTTGTGACTGTGTTAACCAACAAGATGCCGTCAATGAAAGTGGAAGGGGACAGTGATGGGGACGGTGATATGTCTGGGGGTGAGACTGAAAGATCTGGGGGTTCATCCAGGGGCCCTGATAGGGACTCCAGTGCTGAAGAGGCAGATGAACCAGACTCCGATGACTCCTCAGAGATGGATGAAAGCGAATGCGAGCGACGCCGGAACGAATGTTTGGACAACTTAGGTGAGTAACTTTGAGGTTATGTTTACAAAACAATCTGTTATGACTGGAATATTTGTTTACACTTTGATAATGAGATATCCTTATTTAAATTGGACCTTTATGCTCAACTAGGAATTCAAGAAGTTATTTTCGAAATAAACTACAGTCCTAATTTTAAGTAGGTCAACGTTTTCACGATTTTCTAGGGCAAACTCCTGAACTTAGAAATCAAAAATTTCTAATTAAAAATGCTTTTCACACCTAATGTAATTGCTTATCTATTCTTAAATTTTAATACTTCAAGTAAGTTCCTACCCTATTTCTATATCTAGTTTAGATAACTAATAAGGTTTAAGATTATTGCAGACACTTTTCCTCAATTTTCATTCTTGAGTCTTTAGTAAATCTTAATGACTGGAAAAATCATTTTTGTCTACCCAAATTGGTCTGAATCTGTTCATGGAAATCCCTGACTATAGCCCTCTCTGTGTACTTCTCTTGCTTACTTCAAAGTTTTATAATAGAACTTAAAAACTTTCAGCAAACTTAGAGCGTCAGTTCACACAACTTCGAGAACAGCTGTACTTTGAGAGAGTGAAGCAGGTGGATCATCAGCTGGATGAGGTCAGAGGCGGCCGGTCCCAGGAGTACCTGGGACCCTTGAGGAGATTGCAGGAGAACATGAGGATTAGGTGAGAATATCTAAAATCATCTACATATAGCCACCTGCCCTGGCTTTGCACAGGCCCAATAATTATATATAAGCCTACCTCTTGAATCACTTTATCTATTAAATAAGCTGCATCAAAATCGGTTGCATAGTTTTAAAGATTTAAGCATACTAGGGATATAGGGACAGAGAAAGCGACTTTGTTTTATACTTTGTTTTATGCTGACTTATGCAGAATATGGGCATGAATATGTATAGAATAATGTAAATATAGGTAAGAGAACTTATAGAATTTCACTCTAATTATTTTAAAAATGAAAAAAACTGTCTTTCAATAAATTTTCTTACTTCATTAAAATAAACACTGTTGTTTCAGAATTGAAGTGGCTGGAGTATTACGACAGATGCGCATAGAAAACATCAAACACAAGATTGAGGCAGAGGAACAGGCAGCTCATCAAAATTTTAAGGTTAGTGATGTTATAAGATAGATAGATAGATAAAACATTTATCCAGCACATAGATACTGTGGAAAAAGACAGAGAAGGACACAAAACAAGTAAGTAGGCAGGCAGGAAGGTACAAAGAAGAAAACAAGCACATTAAAGGATAAACACTTGATAAACAGAATGATTGATGCTGTGTTTAATAAGGATTATTTTTATTGACATTATTAATTTATTTTGTTACTAGTAGTTGAATATCTCATAAAGTGTAGTCTAAATAATTAATAGACTAAATAAACTGAAGTTTATAATGCTATAATGCAGCCCAAGCAAGAATTGGCTGGGTTTACCTACTGCTAC
Source organism: Xanthorhoe spadicearia (assembly GCA_947086425.1). NCBI lineage: Eukaryota > Metazoa > Arthropoda > Insecta > Lepidoptera > Geometridae > Xanthorhoe > Xanthorhoe spadicearia. The sequence goes on from OX352208.1 coordinate 1,098,335, forward strand.
ACATATTTTAAAAATAAACATGTTAAGCCTGTTAAAATCCATGTTACTTTCTGCAAACTGTGCTATTTTATGTGTGCTTGTCTAGTAAAGGGACATAAGAAGAGAAAAACCTAGCGCATACTTATTTTATGCAAACAATAAACTGACAATTTCAATGAAACGTATGTAGAAGATTAATTGCTCGACTTTTACTTTTGCAAACTATTTGATTGAATCGGGATAAGTATGTAAAATGGGGTGTGTAAAATATGCTAAAAGGTAAGTAACTACTTCTATAAATTTATTTTATTTATTCAATTTGAATATTACAAAAAATTTAAAACCATTTTTCGTACCAAATTTTAGCTTTCCTAGTTCATAAGAGATGGCGCTGATAGTTGATTTACGCGCTAGAACCTATCTTATAACGTAAAGCCATAACCACTCAATAGATGGCGCTGTAAATAAATTTGTTACCCTACAAATCTCACTAGATGGCACTAGTAGTACATTTGTTTCTTATATATTTGCCTCGTCACCGTAGCAAGTATGTAATAGGATTTTCGAAATGAATAAATATTTATCAATTTAAATCGAGAAATCTACATAATCTTTTAAATTTGTAAGGTTTCCTACAAAATGTGTAAATAAAACCGAAAAGTGGTATTTTGTTAGAAGTCTCTTACTTAACGTACCTACCTACATAATTATAATTTATTTTTATGTAGGTAATTATAGTTTTAATCGACCCTGATTTGTCTACTTAAGTAAAATGAGTGCCATTTTTTATAATCATGACGCATATATTTATTATACGAACCAGGAAAAGCCAAGCTGTTGTTTCCTTATTAAGCCTTTTTTTCAGGAAAATATTTTTTTAAAATAGATAGGTACTTTACACTTAAAAAATATATAAATTTACCAACCAATGTAAATTACCGGCAAGATTTCTATTACTTTTCATGAAAGTTGGCCTAACCTTGTCAAGGTTTAATCTTTTATTACAAAAAGGTGACCTTTGAACTGACCTACATTTTACAAGGCTGTAGAACTATGTCCTGTAAACACCGCCTTCTTTAGTACCTAATTTAAGTTTTTTTCTAGTAAACTAGCAGCTCGTCCTGGCTTTGCACGGTTGAAGTAATGAAACTCTTGATTTTACCGGAATAAAGAAAATATAAATGTTCACTAAGAAAGTTTATTCTATACATCAGTGAAATAATTTTTGAAATCGGATTATAAGTTTCGGAGCTTACCCTCGACAAACAAACAAACAAAACTTATTTCACTAATCACACGTAAGTAAACACACATGACCCAGAGTCTGGACGTTTTCAGCTTTTGATTAGATTTACTGAAATAAGAGTACAATAATTTAGACGTTTTGATACATCTCTGAATTTTAGCATCGTTCTGAGCGTTCACTATTTTATTCAGATGGGTGACCGCTAGTAGTAAGACTCGTGATGAAGCTTACTAAGTCGTTTTTTATAGATCTTCGAAGTTAAGTACTTAACGTGGTGACCGCAAGTGGCATTATCAGCTCAGCTGCGCTTCCGTGCTTCGGAGGGCACGTTCAATTGTCGGTACCGGCTTTTAAAGTAGGAGCCATGACGGAGGCCTTTAGGCGACCTAAAACTCCGTAATCAGAGTTGGCCACTTTCTCATAAACGAACGAGTAGTTGCACCGTATCGCTTAAGTGCTTCGTAGCACTTTGAAATATCGACCTCGGCTTTTAAAAGTCGTTAAGCCATGACGAAAACAAAGAAAACGTTATATTTCATCATCATCATCATCACGTGCAGCCCGTCTCATCCCACTGCTGGGCATAGGCCTCTCTTCGCTTGTGCCAACCCTCCCTATCCTGCGCCAGTCTGACCCATGTACGACCTGCTGTTTTTATTTTTATTTTTATTTTATTTTATTTTTAAGGTTATATGCACAAAACGAGTTGCAAAACAAGCCCATCGTTGTTCGAAAGCTAACTTTCCTAACGTGCCATCTACGAGTTGAACACAGTTTAAAGCTCATTCTCAAATGAGGTTCGTAGCTGTCCCGTAGCTACGTGTTCCTACGTTACGTATAACGTATACAGAAATAGTCTTTCACGTCCACGTGACGGTTATTTGTACACGACATTTATGTGTTGACGTCACGATTGTTTTTATAACGATAAAGAATATAATAGAATAGGTTTTTATTTGCAACAACACATTTAAACAAACAAAATATAAATCGTATCATAAAACTTAGTCAATGGATGCTACAAAATGGACCCTAACCACCCCAAACTCAGCATTACCAAATCTTTTCCATCCAAAGGTTGCCTGGAAGAGATCGCTGTTAGCGATAAGGCCGCCCATTGTACATTTTTAACTTGGTTTTATATATTTTATTTGTTATTTTAATTTAGGTGTGCAATAAAGTATTTTCATTTCCTTTCATTTCATTATGCGGATTGCTCAATCAACAAACCAAGCTGATCTTCCGTTGGGATTAGGACCGATTTCGTGTATCGGACATGAAAACTATACACTACCTACATACTTATAAAAAATAATATTAAAATAACTTCTACTGCTTTTTATCGTAAAGTCAACCAGAATCTACGTGATCATGTTATACTCATCTTTACGGGCCGGCCTCCTATTTGGCTCAAAGGATCAGCATTGCCATTCAGCGCGGTAATGCGGCCAGTGTCTTCGGCATGCTTCCGTTTGGCAGTGGTTTGGATCAGTTGAGCTACCTTTGCAATGGTCCTTAGGTGGCTCAACTGATTCTAATTGTATTTTGTACAGTTATGTAAATATGTATTTGTTTATCTTTCCTATATATAGTTTATCAGCAAGTTCGAATCCTGCCCAAGTCGTAACTTTTATAAAGATTTTTAAATTTTTCTGATGAAATGAAATGAAAATGAAAATACTTTATTGCACACACCTTAAAATAAAATAACAAACAGAAAAAAAAACCTATGTGTGGTTTAACACAGTTATAAAAAAAAAAAATAACGATAAAGATCTATTTCTGCAAGTATTTTTTTACCCAAGACCTTGGTTATAAACATTGCCTTGAAGATTGACACCTGCTTTTACTATTGTTCTACTCCGCTACTTATTATTATAAACTAGCTGCGCCCCACGGTTTCACCCGCGTAAGTCCCGTTCCTGCGGGAATATCACGATAAAAAGTAGCCTATGTGTTAATCCAGGGTATCGCCTATCTACATACCAAATTTCAACCAAATCGGTCCAGCCGTTTTTGCGTGAAAGAATAACAAACATGCATACATTCTCACAAACTTTCACATTTATAATATTATATAGTAGGAAGGATAGTACGATAGTAGGAAGTAGGATAGTAGGAAGTAGGATAGTAGGAAGTAGGATAGTAGGAAGTAGGATAGTAGGAAGTAGGATAGTAGGAAGTAGGATAGTAGGATTATCTCAATGACATTTTAATTAAAATTCTGCTAACACGTGAAGGGAAGCGCTCGTGGCGAAGCTTGCTAAGACGTTCTTGATAGATTGTCGAAGTTAAGCAACGTTCTGAGCGGTCACAACTTGGATGGGTGACCGCAAGTGGCATTATTATCTGAGCGCTTCCGTGCTTCGGAGGGCACGTTAAATTGTCGGTCGCGGCTTTTAAAGTCGTTAAGCCATGACGGAGGCCTCTAGGCGGCCTAAAAACTCCGTCACCAGAGTTGGCCACTTGCTCATACGAACAAACAAACGTGAAGGTAATTGTGTTTTAAAGTTAAAACTTATTTTTTTTATCTAAAATATTTAATTTTTGCTAAGATTTTCCTTAGGGCTATATTTATTTATTTAGGTAGGTATAAATAATAAATGGCTTGAAATTGAAACCTGCCCACGCTATTATAACTTTACCCCCACGCAATCTATCTAGAATACTGAAATACCGAGAAGGATGGAAAGCCGATAACATGAAAGGTCAAAGTTGAATGGATTACCTGCCTGGAATAATCTAGCTGGGTAGCTTTGAGTAAACATCATCATCTCCCTGCCCTTATCCCATTAAGTGGGGTCGGCACAACACGTTTCTCTCTTCCATTTCCCTCTATCGCTCGTCATCTCAGTACTCACTCCTTTCACACACATATCTGCACACACACAGTCCATCCATCTTTTCTTAGGCCTACCTCTTCCAGTGTATCCATCCACATTCATATTTATCGCTCGCCGTGTAACATGCCTCTCATCCCTCCTCATGACATGACCATACCACGCCAACCTTGCACTCCTCATCTTATCAATCACTTAATAAGAATTTAGTTTGAAAACACAGCACAGACGAACATAATAAAAGAAGTACACAAGTAATACATTAGAGTAGAGGTAACATAAAAAAAAGGCTTACAGGCTAAAAGGAGACAGCGTTTTACGTCTGCGCAGGTGTGCCTCAAAAAGGATCGGTCTCAACTTTGAGTCGCCCTGCACCACATAGGTACATTAGGTACAGAGCAACGCTTGTTTTCAGACCGCTCTCCTGGATTTGGGTGTCACCACTACTAACAAAAGATCTTATTATAACAACTTGACAATATAATATAGGAGTTCTAGGGCTCGTATTCAGAGTTTGCTCACATGTCTTTGTTCAAGTATTGATTTTTGACAGTGCTCTATGAAAACTGCGTGATCACCGCTGAGACAGTTGAGACTTCATTTTAAATCAAAGATTAAAAATAGTTATCTGAAGATCTAAGTTATTTGTCTTTGTTGTTTACAGTTCTTAGGAACCTTCTGTTTTATCTTGAAGAAAACAATTGCCCTAATTAGATATTTTGAAAATACTTTCAAAACTATCGTGAGTTGTACTAAACATTATATTAATACAACGGGACATTACTCACGTAAAATTACTGTCAATTTAGATACCGACAATGTTTCGATTCTTCCGGAGAATCTTCATTTGGGTATGAGTGTGGTCACTCCTCGCGGGCACGACGTACACTGGTGTATCTAAATCGACAGTAATTTTACGTGAGTAATGTCCCGTTGTATTAATATAATTTTGAAAATAGTATAAAAAACATTTTGATCGTAATCGAAGTAATTTACAAAATCAAATCGTTTACGTAGTTGGTGGATAGTGCATTCCTAACAGGGGGGCTAAAATGGCCGTTTCGAGCATTTCTGCTAGCAATTCATAAAGTGCATTTATTTCATGAATTGTGTAGCATTTTCACCAAAATTTAGTTTACGAACAAAAGCTGAACTACGAACATTGGCACGTTTCATTTTGAGGTTATATAACCAGCAGGGCATTTTGGCAAGTCGTGTTAGTCTATGTTTTCATTACATTGGTAATGCGTAAACATAAATAATGTATTTCCTAATATATGCGACACGTCATTTCACAAACGTTTATTGTTTGTATTTACGTCTGTTGAATTAAATTTCTATATTATATAATTAGTTTATGTTCTACGTTTTTAAAAGTTAAGCAATATCTAGAAGGTATCTATAAAATGCTCTAAATTCATTGCATGTAATATTAACAATCCTTTGACAAAATTATCGTTCTACATAACAGTTTGAGAGCCAATTATTAGAGGGGTGTCAACATTAGTATCTGTTCCCAAAATTAAGTAAATAACTCAGATTTATGAGTTTTCCGATATTTCGGCATAGTTGCATGCGCCATGATCAGTATCACGATTATAACTAGGGAAACTCATAAATCTACGAATCATGGTAAATATCCCGTTTTAAATGTTTATAATGATCAAAACCAGTTAAGTTTTGTTAAGAAAATAGTGTTTGAAATGAACAAGCAGTTTTTGACCTTGCGTTACTCCCGAGGTGTCCCTTAAAAGACTTCAACGCTCACGTTTTCCATGACTATTTTATACGTGACGTAACTTGGACTATTTTCTAGGGTTTTTTTTTATCTTCTACTTAAGTTTGTTCGACTTATATTATTAGTGACCAACTCTGGTGAGGAGTTCTTAGACCGCTTGTGTTTTAAAAAAAATGAAACCAGTCGGATTTATTAAAATAAAGTACATTTCCATTTTTACCTAACAATGCCAATCAGAAAAAAGGAAATGAGTTTTACAGTAATTCCGTTTCGAACTATGGTTTGATTTTATTTAATGAGTTATTAAAATATGCGTCTTTAGAACCTGAATATAATTGTGTGTGACGTCACTAATGATAGATGAAAAAGATGTTTGAAAATAGTAGTGTTTTAATCAAATAGCACTTAGAATCGGTAATTAAAAAACTCTGCATTAAATTCTGATAATATTATAAACTAGAACGGTTATTACGGAAAACTGCTGAATAAGAAAGATGCAACCACCCATCGGCACAAACTTTCGCATTAGTCATATTAGTAGGATATAAGTATTAGTACTTAATGAAAAAAAAAGAAAATGAAATATGAAATAATTATGATCACGACTGTATCCCGAGCGGTAGACATTTCTTTCAGATCTTGATGTACTTTTTTAGATCCTTTGAAGATGTCTAAGGGGGTAGTCAGAGGTAAGTCCAAATACATAGCACATGCCATGTATAAGTATTAGACATTTCTTTCAGATCTTGATGTACTTTTTTAGATCCTTTGATGTCTAAGGGAATAGTCAGAGGTAAGTCCAAATACATAGCACATGCCATGTATAAGTATTAGTATGACCACAGATAAAATTATATTATTTTATCTGTGGTATGACTATGATTCAGCTGAAGCGGCATTTTCAGCCCCCCGTACTCTTAAGAGAAACATTTTCCGAAGCCTTATAACTGATCGATAGGCAACAAAGGCGCCAAGGCGAGGCGTGGCTACAAATAACGTGATTATATTGATCACTCGTTAAATTGTATAGTCGTTTCAGACTAATGGGAGTTTAACAGGCAATAGTATTCGTGATGATTCGATCCTTAAGGTCCTACCAAAGTAAATCTATCGTATACTAATATTATAAAGAGGTAATGTTGGTTTGTTTGACGGTACCTCCGTCCTCTAATTTTGCAAAGGCTAATTCAGCCGTGCCTAACCTCAAGTAATTGTTGAAATCGGCTGAATAGTTTCTGAGATTACTGCCGTCAAACAAAGAAACAAACAAATCAACCTCCTTATAATTATTATTATTATTATTACGAGCCTGTAGCGTCCCACTGCAGGGCAAAGGCCTCCCTTCCTTCCTTCCACTCGTTTCTATTGAGAGCTAGTGTGGTCTAATGTGGGCAGAATGAGTCGAGTTCATCCCTCCACCGCCGCAGCGGTCTGCCGCGTAGTCGTTAATACCTCTTTATTAGTATAGATAGAATAAACAAAATGTATGACACTTTTTGATAATAACAACGTTACTATGCCGAGATCTACGGCCATTCGTAAGTTGAATAAAGAAACAAAGCTAACTTTTTTTACGTGAGTAATTTCCCATTGTACTAATACAATGTCTAGAAACTAAGCGTTAGTAATTAGCAATAATTACATAACCGTCCTAATTGTGCACTATCAAGCACCTAACGACTGATAAGCCACATGTCCGTACAATGTGGCTAGTGTCATCGACATGACGCGTGACGTCACGTCCGGCGCGCGCGCATTCATTGTGCGCCAGCGCTGTTTAATGTTTTGAATTTGGAATTGTTGGGTGTGAATGGCTGAAAGAGAATATTAAATGTTCGTTATGGAAAGAGTATTTGAATTGTAGTATTTTTTAACTTCTATTTTTTTAAATTTTTAAGGTTCCGAGCTATTTGTTTGTTTTTTTGACGGAGGTAATCTCCGAAACCACTCAGCCGATTTCAAAAATTCTTACACCGATGTGTAGAACGGACTGTCTGGATGGTTATAGGCTATATTTTATCCCGGTAGTTTCATTAGTACACCCGTGCGAAGCCGGGAAGTGCTGCTAGTATTAAATAAGTACTTGATTATTCGATGTTAAGACCTATAAGCTGATTCAGAAAGCCATTATTACAGAAAGCGAGACTTTTATCGCCATCGAGTCCATAGATCAATTTTATCTGACGATATCTCTACAACAAAGTTTTCAATAAAAAAACGAACTCTATAATCGAATTCTTATCCCATGTTAAAGTTATGATCAGAACTATTTCCAAGTTGTCCAACTTAGTTCGTGAAATTAATTTATCTTCGCACTTAGAGTTGGCATCGATTGCTTGAGTTGTAGTTTGTGCTTCCATTTCAAGTTTTATCTAAGTGCGACTTATGAATCAGGGAAGGATGATTATTCCTTCTATACTATTCTTGGGAATATATGGAAACATTTGTTATTAGAAATAAACACGTTTTTCTTTCTTTAATTAAATCGGTCCTTAGTAAAGATTTTGTCTGGAAATATGAAGGAACTGTATTTCACTGAGTGCGCGCGGATGTTAGCTCTTGTTCTACGACCCAGCAGTCCCTGAAGCTATTTTACCAATCTACTTTCTCTGAAAATATATAGGGGCTAGAATAGAATAGAATATAACTTTATTGTAATTATTGTACACTATAAAAGGAACACAGAACAAAACAAACTTAAAATTAACAAACAGAACAAGTGTATCAATGGGCGACCTTATCGCTGAAAGCTTAAAGCTAGCAGCACGTCCCGGCTTTGCACGGGTGTACTAATAAAACTACCGGGATAAAATATAGCCTATTACTATCCCGACAGTCCACTCTACACATCAGTGAAAGAATTTTTGGAGATAACTTCCGCAAATAAACTAGCAAACAAACCAACATTACTTCTTTATAAAATTAGTATAGATGTAGACAAAGAAGCAGTACCTAGATGACCGAGCTTTCCTCGGATTTCCATGCCTGAAAAGATGTATAAAACGAAATTTTCTATAAATGAATCTTAGCTACATCGATTTATCGCCCCCGAAACCCTCAGCCCCAGCCATGCTCCGAGCCTCCATGAAATTGTTGGAGATGTTTCAGAGAATCATATTCTAATAAGTATGGGCTGTGAATATAATGAACGGCGTCAATTAAATCCTGAAATCCATACTAATATTATAAAAGGGAAAGTGTGTGTGTCTGTCTGTTTGTCTTCTTTCACGGCAAAACAGGGCGACGAATTGACGTGATTTTTTGTGTGGTGATAGTTGAAGGGATGGAGAGTGACATAGGCTACTTTTTATCCTGATATTCAGGGGTGAAACCGCGGGGCGCGGCTAGTTTCTAATAAAGCTCGTTAGCAGCTTTTATCGTCTAGTTTTGATTATGCATTTCAAATGCTTATATTCTAACCTGTCCGGTTTAATGCTTGTGTTGTGGTAACCAGATGACTTATATAAATACTTAGACGCATTTTTATATTTTCATTCTGTTACGTATTTTGATAAAACAAAGAGATCACAATTGCATATCACTTATACGTACATGATCTATAAAATGTAGTCTTATTGCGTGGTATTATTATATTATGCTGTTTTTATTGCGCAATAAAACACAGAAAGTAAACCAATAATACGAAGTATTTGTATGTATATGCATGTATGTATTATCTGTAGTGCTCTATGCTTTGTTTGTCGTTAGATGGCGTTGCGTGTAATGTCTTCTTATATTTTTTGAATTAAAAACTCTATACTTAGGTATTGGTTCGGTTACTAAACTGCAACATTTAATGGTAAACGAATGTTTTTAATCTGTTACAACTTTTTTGTTTCAATATTTAAGAACCTATGCCACACCATTTGTTGCTCGATTGTTTTTCTAAGGATCCTTGAGGTCCTACTAAATATATTATTTATTAATATAATATACACACCATTATATTTATTTATTTCATATTTATTGATCGGAATGAGTGGCGTAATAGAGAGGAGGCCTATACCAACAGTGGGTGGAAATGGGCTGAGATGATGATGATGATGATATTTATTAAAAGCAAACGTATATACGTTAAACAAAAGCAGGTAAAGATATAAAAATCGCTTTATATTCCGAGCGGAAAGCAGTTCTGAAAGCGAAGGGGCGTTGACCCGAGACCGTTGAACTGATTCCGGGGCACCGGCCAATTTGGGGGTCACTTAAACACTTTAATTGCTTCAAGGGTTCAACTAACACGGCTATATGGGAATTGTTTTAAAAGACGTAGACGCCAAGGTGTGGCTTCGAATCCCGACCGTGCATTTTTACAGAGAGATGTTTAAAATAACCTAAAAACTAAGGGTATTCATAAGAACTTGAAAATTTAATATACGTTTAAAGAATGTCTGTTTCTTGTTACTTCTATGGCAAAGATAAGAGAAAACAACAGTTTTAGCTAATATAGCTTTACTGGTCCAATATGCATAAGGGGGTAAATGTGAACTAACTTATTAGTGGAGTGGGTTTGTAATTAGTCACTTGGAACTTGCAAAATCGTTTTAACTAAAAAATTAAGTATCTTTTGCCCGAATACTACCCGAATACTAATAGGCTACTTGACTCATAACAAATTTAGCACAATAAGTTGGTATTTCCTGCGGTTTTTGACTTACGAAACCACACTATATCGATTTCAGTTAATTAAAGTTCAAGATGGTTGCATATTTTCAATTGCAAAATTGTTGTTTATATTTTTAATTTCGAAAGCTGAAAACGCTGTCGGCCATTATAGCCGGATGTGATGTCATTAAACTCCCGGATGTGATGTAAACAAACCAATGTTACTTTGTCATTTTCATACATTTCTAAAATGTCAAATGATTATTTACGATACGTATGACGTCACAGCACAGATAGTCTATTGACTAATATGGCTGACAGTGTTTTTGGATGGTTATGAAAAGTTAAACTTTAAAATCAAATTTCGCTGTTTGCATGGTTCCAAAAAACATAATAATGTTTATTTTGGTCTAATAGAACGATTATCAATTATTTAAGACCCACTTTAAAAATAAGTCAACTAGCCTATTAATGTAAAAGGTACATAACTTAGAAATTATTTGACGTTTGTCAACACAAATCCGACAAAATATGATCGTGCTTAGTGGTAAATATGGTCTTTAATATTTCATTAGTGTTTGAGTATTCGGGCATTCGACTACTACCCGATTCGACGAAGGGTCATAATATCTTCAAAACGGTAGTAACCTAACAAATCTATGCCCTAATATGCTTAGGGCCACATTTGTTAGGGTACTTTTTTAGGCATGTGTCTATCGTATGTTTCATCTTAACCACAGATTATATACCTACATAAGACAGATATCTCATCTCGAACATTGTTCTTTTTTCTTCGGGCTATTTTTGTGTTTGATTTTTGCAGCGCGCCGCGCGGCATTTAGGTCTTTGTTTGCAATCAAAAATTAGTAACTCCATCTAGTGCTAAGTAGCATGCAGTCGGATGCCTAAACGCCGCGTGACGCCGCAAAAATCAAACAACAAAAAATAGCTCGAAGAAAAACGAATGAGGTACCAGTAATCTTAATCCTTAAATCCTTAGGCACTTTAGAAAGAAATAAAGAAAAATGTGTTTATTTCTGTAGGACCTCAAGGATCACTTAATAATGTAGTCTTATAAGCTAGGTGACTTTATTGCCTGTTCCAACGCAACTCCCTACACCAGGGATAGAATCAGGCAAGAGCCTAGTGTGGGCCTAACTTTTTCAAAGCGATCCCTTAACAATCTAAATAGTCAAGCTTCAGTGAGAAGCCAGTCAAACAAAATAAGGCATGTCAGAACAATTAAAAGTAATGGTAAAATAATTTAGATATTAACACTTATAGTTAATTAATTCCGTGCCGACTGGACCATTTTAGCACAGCAAAGGGATAAATGGAAAGAGTGGGGTGAGGCCTTTGCCCAGCAGTGGTACATTGAGGGCACATAATAATAATAATAACACTTATAGGTATTTTAGTGCCTACCGTCCATAGATAAATGCCTACCGCACCTAGGTATATATTCGCGAGCCTGTTTACAATCTCAGTCACACAGTACCTTCAGGTAGCTGACCCAAATACAAACAATAGAAACGGCAGGCACTTCCCGCCGAGTTGCTAAACAATACTCTTGCCAAACCTAAACGCTGTTTCGTTTGCTTATTAATGATACCACAATGATACTAAGGACGAATCATTGGTTGTTAGTTGAAATATGTTATAGAAATCTGAAGATAAATTGAGCTGACTCAGATCCTTCCTTCCTTCGTATGAGCAAGTGGCCAACTCTGGTGACGGAGTTTTAGGCCGCCTAAAGGCCTCCCGTCATGGCTTAACGACTTTTAAAAGCCGGGACCGACAATTTAACGTGCCCTCCGAAGCACGGACTGAGATGATGGAGGGGAAATACTGAGTTTTGGTTTTTAGACGTTTCGCCCCAAGAGAAAGGCCCCCCAGAAGGAATATGTGAGCGTTTCGCTTCGCGGTCCAAAACGCTCGTGGGGTAAAACGACTAAACATCAATTAAGAAAAAAATTTATTTAGAATGCAAAACTGAACGTCATATCCTGTAAAAGGCTGACCTTGGTTCAGCCTTTTCGATGCCTTTTCTTATTACTTACATTCTTCATCACGATCTCCGGTAGGGTACTTCTAATCTAGCCATTCACTAAAATATTTTTTCCTAAAAACATAATGTTCGTAGGTATCCTATTGTATCCCATTACCACTCGCCTTTTACACCTGTTTCGTTAAACGACTAACATACAGTGTCTCTAGTCTGGATGTTTTCTATGTATACTGTACAGTAGTACTACAGTACTTTGTTTATGCAGAAGCATGAACTATAATTTTGCGTATACAAAAAAATAGTATATTAAAATCTACTATTTTTACCACTAAGGGAGTGTTCAAAACATAATATCTGTTTATTTTTATATATATTTTTCTTTCTTTATTTTAAGCGTAATTGCAGATATATTTTACAGGTGATATCTATTATGTTTTATCTATACTTATGCATTTTCAAATTCGGAGGTCAAAGGAAAAGCTTTGTAGTAATTTATGACTACAAAGCTTTATTATAGAGCTTACAGGGAAATATCGCGAAAGTAAACCAGTTAGCTTTCAAAGCGTCGATGGACTTGCAATCTATGTGACGTATACGGAATGTTAACTTCTGCAAAATATGAGCATGTACCCAATATGTATTAGACCTTTGACTACCCCTTAGACATCTTTCTAAGGAACTGAATTGACTAAAAGACCTGAAAGAACTTATTTGCAGCACTTTGGGAATCAATCAAGGTCATATTTTTATTTTAATTAAGTGTTTTCTTTGTAAATTCTTTTAATTTAAAGAGTTTTGATGTTTTGTTTTGTTTCTTAAGTAAATAACAACCTAAAGTGAACCTGAACATTCGTCATTGCCATGTTATGCGCAATATTATTGACTGTATAGGGTTAAACAAACTCTTGTTAGGGTTTAACTTGCCTTCGTACGTACATAGTACATACTTTCTAATTATGTTTAATGTAGTTTTGCGTGTGTACAGTAAAAAATGAGACTTCAATTATATTGTTAAATTATTTAATTATTAATAATTATTGTCATACTGCGATGAATTTATTTTTCGCCATATCAATATCGAGTAGACTTATTGTAGGTATGAGGACCGCCTTACGCTTGCTATGTTATATTCAACAAGTGAACCATTTGACTTGCTTATCAGTCTACTACAGATAACATATTTTATCGCTAGCAGGCTGCGCGCCACCCTTGGGGATAAGATATCGATACCTAAGGCGCATCCTTGCTCGCTCGTTCTTACTGCCAAAAAAAAGAAATGAAACATTATGACGATTGTTTCCCAGGAGCGGTAGACATTTTCTTTCAGATCTTTGTTTACTTATAGGCCAGTCATTTTAGCAATTCACCTCGGAATCCGAGATACCCAGCTGGAAAGTCAGTAAATAGTTGCATATTGACACCCTAAAAGTTGTCTCAAAACCTACATATGGTAGCGTGTGCGCAACTATTAAATTTCAAGGTCAAAAGGTCACGAAAAACGGTTTTTGGTAGATATCTCATTTCCTATTGGTTTTTTGATATTTGTATGTTTTCCAATATTGTAGAATACACAATTCTCTACAAATTTTGTTTAACAATTTTTTTTATACGGTGAACCGTTTTCGAGACAGAGGGCGGAGAGCGCGCGGTCGGTCGCAGCGTTCACTTGGTGCCTCCGGTCGAAAATACGCCATATAGGTATAGGTATGGGCTATAATCTAGTTGATGAACTATCGATAAATCAATGATTATAAATATTTGTCAATTTTTATTAACTACTAGCTGCGCCCCGCAGTTTCACACGCGTAAGTCCCGTTTCCGCGGGAATATCGGGATAAAAAGTATCTTATGTGTTAATACAGGGTATCACCTAAATACATACCAAATTTCAACCAATTCGGTCCAGCCGTTTTTGCGTGAAAGAATAACATACATACATCCATTCTTACAAACTTTTACATTTACAATAATTAGTAGCAAGAAGCATTGTAGGAAGTATGATAGGATTATACTATAGCACTCTCCGCCCGCGGCCTCTCGACCGGAGGCACCGGTTGACCTGAAATGATGCTGTTTGTGCCGCGCGCTCTCCGCCCTCTATCTCGAAAACGGTTCACCTAATAAAAAAAATTGTTAAACAAAATTTGTAGAGAATTGTGTATTCTACAATATTGGAAAACATACAAATATCAAAAAACCAATAGGAAATGAGATATCTACTAAAAACCGATTTTTGTAACTTTTTGACCTTGAAATTTAATAGTTGCGCACACGCTACCATATGTAGGTTTTGAGACAACTTTTAGGGTGTCATTAAGCAACTATTTACTGACTTTCCAGCTGGGTATCTCACATTCCGAGATTCTTACCTAATTTAAGCTAAGATGACTGGCCTATTAATTCTATATATCCTTTGAATATGTTTAATGGGGTAGTCGGAGGTATGTCCAAATACATGTCATATTTGGCACTAACCCACTTTTTGCAGAATTTAACTTTCCATACGTGACAGGTTGCAAGCCCATCGACGCTGCTAGAAAGCAAAACCAGTAGCTTAATAATGTATCTTTGGTTTTGCTTGCTGCCAGTAGCTTAGTGACATATTTTGTATGGAGAAATGACAAATAGTACTGACAGCAAGTAAAACCACAGATAGATATGTTATTGAGACTAGCGGTTAATCAACCAAGGCTG
Organism: Xanthorhoe spadicearia; assembly: GCA_947086425.1. Lineage (NCBI taxonomy): Eukaryota > Metazoa > Arthropoda > Insecta > Lepidoptera > Geometridae > Xanthorhoe > Xanthorhoe spadicearia. The sequence goes on from OX352208.1 coordinate 1,113,442, forward strand.
CATTTCTAATAGGAATGCAAACCTTGCGTTATATTTAGACTAGCAGCACGTCCCACCTTTGCACGGGTGTACTAATAAAACTACCGGGATTACATATAGCCTATAACTATTCCAAAGGTCCATTCTACACATCGGTGGAAGAATGAGACTCTGACAAACGCGATTTGTCTTCGGTGAAAGTATATATTTTTGAGTGTTACCACAGATAAAATAATACTATGTACAGATGGTCCATCTAGAACATTAATTTCACTCCTGTTTTTCTTCGGGCTATTTTTTTGTGTTTGATTTTGCGGCGCCCCTAGCAGTGTTTAGGTCTTGCCTGCAATCAAAAATAAGTAACTCCATTTAGTGCTAAGTAGCAGCAGTCGGATGCCTAAACGCTGCTAGGTGACGCCGTAAAAATCAAACACAAAAAATAGCCCGAAGAAAAACAGGAGTGAAATTAATGTTCTAGATGGACCATCTGTACAGTACATAGTATTATTTTATCTGTGGTAACACTCAAAAATTTATACTTTCACCGAAGACAAATCGGTAGTTAAAAACAGGAGTGAAATTAATGTTCTAATTGGACCATCTGTACTTAGTATTGTTTTATCTGTGGTGTTACTAAGCGTCGATTCGTCGTCGTCGGTTCTCACGACATCATTTTGCCATCTAAATACCATGCACAGCAGCTTTTTAATGTTTTTACAACTCGTATGTGTAAGAATGCTTTCCTATAAATCCAGTTTATTTCATCTCATTACATCTCTTTCTCTAGAAGAAATCGCTTATAACGATAAAAATGCCTTACTTAAAAAACAAATTGAAATGTATTTCGCACTCACGTATTTCTACTTATTTTAAATGAGTAAAACTTAAGTAATGGAATAATTAGCTTAGTCCTAGATCAAATAAAAACATTTTACTATTTGAACCATAATTTCAGAATATTTAGATGCAGCGAACCCTTTGTTGCTGACTAGCTATACGTCCCGGCGTTGCACGGGTGTACTAATGAAACTACCGGGATAGAAAATAGCCTATAACCATCCCGACACACAATTCTACACATCGATGAATGATTTTTTGAAAGCGGTTGAGTACGTCTGTTTGATAAAGATTACCTCCGTCGAACAGACAAACATTACCTCTTTATAATATTAATATAGATTTTCTATTGAAAGAAAAAATAAACACATTTTTCTTTCTTACTTTATTTCAATTATTGTGATTTAAACAAGCCTGTCCGTATTCTGTAAGTTAACTTTATCCTGTCCATCCAAAGGTTACCTGGAAGAGATCGCTTTCAGCGATAAGGTCGCCCATTGTTACACTTGTTTTGTTTGTTTATCTAAGTTTTTTTTTTGTTCTGTGTTTCTTTTAAGGTGTACAATAAAGTAATATTCTATTCTATTCTGTCTTACTTACTGCCAATTTTAATAACCTTTCTATCTCCGATTTTGCTTACTGCGGATAGATATTTGACATTACTTCCATACAAAATGTGTCAAATTTCTACCAACAGTAAGCGAAATCGGAGATAGAAAGGTTATTGAAATTGGCAGTTAATCATCGCGATATTATTGATCCGATGCTAAATTCTGGTTGTGTATTCAATCTATGGATACTGTGGTCGACTGTGGTTGAAATGTGCTCGTACCGTTATAACCGTTAGATTGTTGGCATTAGAATATGCAGCATTCGTGGCTGTATCGGATATTCTGCAGTATTATAGTACGAGTACTTCACATAAAACAAGCTTTAAATAATTAGATGATAATAACTTTGAATCCTACTATCCTATCCTACTATCCTTTCCTACTATCCTTCCTACTTCCTACATCCTTCCTACTTCCTACTTCCTACTAATATACTTATATCCTACTTCCTACTAATATTATAAATGTGAAAGTTTGTGAGAATGTATGTATGTATGTTTGTTATTCTTCCACGCTAAAACGGCTGGACCGATTTGGTTGAAATTTGGTATGTAGATAGGTGATACCCTGAATTTTGTACTAACTACTAGCTAACTATATTTATACAAAACCTCAAAACTATGTCATCTACATCCATCCAATCCACATACCACTCTGTACCGAATGATCTAAATATTCAAACGAACAACTACTAATCTCCTTCATTTGTCCTCTGACATCGAGTTTATTGGCTCAATCTTATCTGTAACAAACACCTAAAACCTCAATGAACTACATCTGTACTATCAAGTTTGTTTGCAATAAAACAAAACTAGCGACCCGCCCCGGCTTCGCACGATTCCAATACATATAAATTCATTTATTACAGAAAATGTGATAAATGAAGAACCACTCGACAGATTATAAGCAAACTTCACATAAACTATCTGCTAATTAGTCCGAATAAAGCCTTAAAATGTAGTTTGGATAGGTGAGCCCCTTCTTGAGTTGTAAAATTACAACGAAAAGTGGCATTGATTTTCATATATATAGAGAGTCTACATGCTGATGACTGACACTGGTAGGAACGAGATATCAATAGTTCACAGAACCACCCTTACCCCCTTATGCATATTCGACCAGTAAACCTGTATTAGCACGCATATTAAATCTGTTGCCATATGGGTGACAAGAAAAAAACGTTCTTTAAACCTGTATTAAATTGTCAAGTTTTTATGAATAAGACCCTTAAACTACCGGGTGCGGCAATTGAACTGTCCGTCTCAATTCAACTGTTATAAAATGCGAACCATTGGGTCGAACGTGCCCAAAATTTCACAGGGTGGTCTTTGGCATATTCACTATCACCAGTTGAAGTCATTTTGCTGTGCGAAAACCACATACGAATTTAGAGCAATGGATTTAAAATGTAATTCACGGATTGCTCTTCATTTGAAGGAAACATCGAACATCTAAATTCGTCGAGCGCTGCCAAATCTTCAACTGAACGAGAAATTTGTTTCTCGCCTTATTTAACGTTATAATAAGTCAGGTAGTGTTAAAAAACGCTACAGTGGTGGATGTGGCTATACTGCAACGGCGCCAGCAGTTGTCGAAAAGGTGCGTCATCGATTAGACAGAAATCCAGCTCTCTCAGCAAATCAGCTCACACAGGATCTCAAGGTGGGCGACCACAGCGTTCGTTGTACATTAAAGGAAAAGCTATTAGTCAAACCATTAAAAAAAACACCTTTCTCAAAAACTTACAGTTTTGCAACCTAGCAAACGTTTCGTTCGATCGAAGGAGCTGATTCGCTTGCTCGACTCTGGTGAGCTTCCTAAATTGGTGTTTTCGGAAGAGAAAACATTCTCTGTTGAGAAGTTTTAATTGAAAAAAAATGATTGTGTTTGGTTGTAGGGACGTGTCAGCGACCATTTAGACTAATTCCAATCACTTGACGTCAAGGAGCCGATCAAGTCATGGTCTGAGCAGTTGGACCGCAAACGTTGGTTGAAAGCGAACGTTCCGTTGCTGATCGATCGGGATATTGAGGCCGTCATCATCGGCCGACTTGAATCCTCTGGACTTTTATATTTGGGGTGTTTTAGAGGCCAAAGCCTGTGCTTAAAAAACACACATCGATGGAAGCGCTCAAAGCTACTCATACGCTAGAATGGAATTGTTTAGATGATCATGTCGTTCGAGCAGGCTGCGCTTCTTTCAGAAGGAGTTTTAAGCTTGTAGTAAAGGCTCCTAGCGACTGTATACCATCGGGATAAGTCATAACAAAACTTTGGACTGTGTCTTTTCACATACTAAAATTATATAAATAAATATTTAAAATTAATAAAAATATTTTATTCTCGCATACGGACAGTTCAATCGCCGCACCCGGTATATAACTGTAAAAGAACAATTTTGAAGCCTCCAATTAGAACAGCAAGAAACAAGGAGTTGCCTCGTTGAAATTACCCAAAGTGGTCACATATCCAATTCCTTACCCCACAAAATGATGCTTTGAAAGCTTCAGAGCTTTCGTCGATGATTTAAAAAAGTGACACTAAAGATAGATAGATAGATAGATAAAGGGTTTTTAAGGCTTTGAAAAAGCTCAATGGGCCATTTGAATGAAACTTAAATGATGTAGTTCGTGATCGTGAATAACTTTGCCCTATTCAAGACTATTTGGAAGACATGCGTAATGCCAGACTCACTAATCAATCAATCAATTGAGTATTCCAAAATATGAATTGCAGTAAGTTTATATCTTACCGTTATTTACCGTTTTTTATTTACAAAACATTTATATCATTAAAAATATATTATACACATAGCTTATATATTTTTCGCGATTTTCTTTAAATAGAAATTTCTGGATAAATATAGATGTAAAACGTCCTAACGCGAACTTTCGAAGCCATACTTATAGAAATAATATTTCATTTTGCTTGGAATAAGGGCAGGGAGATGATGATGATGTGTCATAGTGGTGACTTAGCTCGGTACAGTCATTCTATTGAATTTGAAATTATAGTTTTTAAAAAGTTTAGACATTTTTGAAGTCTTTTAATGAAACGATTAGACTTTGACTAATAAAATTTAGGCAAATTGTTTTCCGGCTACTAAGGCCGCGTAGTATAAAGTCTATAATACGAAGCTGGAAAAATTAAATTCAGAGTGCCTATACCTTTCAAATTCTCTTAATGGAAATCACTGACATATATATACGACAGATATTGCTCGAAATACCATATTACTCGACATTTTGTACATCACTTTTCCTGTTTTCCTCTCATGAGACCCGGGCATTATACCGATATCTAAAAGTCAGCGCGCATTTAAAACAGAAATACATTATATCCACTGAACACAATTAAATTAGGTGGGCAACCTACCATGTTTATAAATAACCACGCGACAACGCTTATAACCTTGTGAAGATTGCCAAGTTACACGGTAGATGTCGCCACGCGTATCTAACTGCACCACTCTTTCAGGTTATGTCACTTTTAATCTCTTTGTTCACGTTCTGTGTTCTAAACTTTTATTGTACCTTATATTTCAGATAAATCAGGCTATATTGTATTTCAGATCCTTTAATTCTGAAGTAAATTGGACACAATCGTTAGTAATAAAATGAAACTAATATTTTTTTTGTTGTTGAAAAATGGTTACGTAATTGATTGGCAAAGGAGTGGGCGCAATCTACGTCATGTAACGTTGAAGCCGTGGGTCGTAGATGGACAAAGAAATAATAGATTCGTGTTTAATGAAGCCATTTGCAAAGGCAAAACTATACTCTAGTCCTTAATATTAAAAAAAGTAAATTAACATATCATTACTTGAGCTATTCTGGTTTTGTAAGCATTGACCTTAAAATAACCCCTATAGCTTTATTAATTGGAAAATATCTTGCGGTCTTTGAAATTTATATTGAATTTAATCCTTAATCGTATACAAGATAGAATACAATTCATTGTCTATATCGGTGTAATATTAATTAGTGATAATTGTTTTGGCGGAGAAACGCTTCATCAATCATTCACTACATTATAAATTACATTTGAATTTATAATATTTCCATTATTAATAAACGTAGAATCAATAAAGTGCTTAGAAAATGACAAAAGAAAATTTTGAGAAAAGTCCATAAAAAGTTTGGAATAAATAATGTTGATGATTTAAACAAATAAATAAGCTGAAAATTCCGTGGTAACCTTGGAGGTCACTAAACTTTTGCTGAGTGACCATAAAAGGGATGGCATAATACTTTTCATCAATTTGTCACGTACTACTCTGTTATCTTATCAGTTTACATTTTATAGAGATAATTTATTATGTATTCAATTCAATATTCAAATGCGCAATTGCTACGTTCATATTGTAAACAATGTCTACTCGTTTATGATTCCTTCCTAGTTTTCCTGGAAGCTTATTTATCAAATTTTATGAATAGTTTTCATTTTTGACGACCTCGGTGGCGCAGTGGGCGAAAGCTTGGCTGAGACGCGGGGGTCGCGGGTTCGATCCCCGCTACGGGACAAATGTTTGTATGTTCTGCAGATATTTGTTCCGTGTCTGGATGTTTTCTATCTATAATATGTATGTATTTACAAAAAAAATATGTATCTAAGTATTATATCAGTCATCTGGTTACCATAACACAAGCATTAAGTTGCTTAGCTTGGGACTAGATGACGCTGTGTGGAATGTCCAAGGATATTTATTTATTTATTTATTTAAAGTGATCCAGGCGACTCATTTCAATACTTATATGGATTATATTTAATAGTCTTCTATTATGAGGATAAGGAATCGATGTTAGAAAATATTGTAGTACGTGAACTTTAATCTATGTATTTAACCTATCTTCTATTATCGTAAGTCTTATCGCTCAAAGCGGTCACCTCCAGAGACCTCTTAACTGACTAATGTGTTTTTTTCTTTTAGAAAATAATAGCACGTTTTTATGGCCATAGTAAGAGTAATAATCAAAAGATAATGAATATTCATAAAGTTTAATTACGGTAATTGACGCAATGTTTTCTATTGCACAATTTATAGTAACTTAAGTATAAGTGCTCTGTACGATACTTGGACAACGAAAGTACATTATTTTGACCCTTAGAGATTGCAAAGTGCTAAGCTCATTAAGAAATTCCATTTGATTGACTCATAGTTGATCGTATTCTTTGTTAGATCTAAAATCAGTTTATAACAAGACATATACTGCCCTTGCACGTCCACCAAATCGCATAAGCAATTATTAGCACAAGCATATCCATAAAACTTAAACAAATAAAGAGGCTCTCAAATAAAAACGCTGTCAGCAGAACGTACGACAAAATGGCGGATACTAAGCCGCGTAGCATTTCTGAAAGCGTCTACGAATGCCCCGTCCCGCTCTGGCGTAGCAGCTACGAAAATGTGAGAGTGAGATAGATTAATACCCCGTCCGGCCTCGTGTCAAGGTGACGTACCCCGCACGCACACACGCTAAAGTGCGCGTGCGCCGAGGTTGTCCCAATTTGCGGATTTGCTTTTGTTTTCTGTCTTTTGACGACCTCTTGTTGAATAACTTTGCGCCTGAGTTTAGTTCTGACATATTTACCCATTCTATATTTAGATTCATCCAAGCTTTTAACTTTGTCAGCAGTAAAAACAGCTTATTTTTTAATTGAATAGAATGAATGACCTGTTACATTAATACATGCAAATAGCCATCTTCACTTTGATATAAGTGTCGTAAGTATGTTATGTTTTTGTAAACAATGTAATACTGATTAGAATACTGTTAGTGATATAGATTTTACTCTTGGATTTAAGGTCGTGGGTTCTCAGTTTAGCGTATTATTTTTCAAGAAAATTTAACTGGGCAGTGTGTATTCAAGTATGCGTAGCGGATGCAATAATAGTCAGTCCGTATTTTTATTCATGACCAAAGTTAGAGATGAGAGGAAACTGCTTAACCAGCTCATGTTGACCTGAGGCTCGACTTGGGATCAACGAAATCGAAGTTCCGTGCCAATTTTCGTGTTCCCGTATATGTTTGTAAGCTGTTTCGAATTCAGTATCCACCAACAAGCTGACCGCGACAATTGACTCGAAACATCGCTATCGCTGATCCCAAGTATGGCCTTTGTTGATGCGTTCAGTTTCATTGGGTTCTGTCTGATAAAGGAAAACATCTTTGAAAAATCAGTTAGTAACAATGGTGGCATTGAAAACTGACCGGACGCCTACGGAATTTTAATTATTACAAAATTTCTAGACATTTCTAGTCTTAGACATAGCTCTATATAGGTGAAAAGTGAAAAATAGGTCCTTTATCCAAATTGAAGACATGCAGTGAATACAGGAACTACGTTACTTACGCTTTGTATCAATTGTCTCTGAAAGAAAGAAAAATGTATTTATTTATCTCAAGGATAACTTAATACTAGCTCTTAATAGAAACGAGTGGAAGGAAGGAAGGGAGGCCTTTGCCCTGCAGTGGGACGCTACAGGCTCGTAATAATAATAATAATAATAAGGATAACTTGAAAATGTACAGTTTTATAAGAAAGATAAATAGATAAAGAGTTTATTACTAGTTGACTCTTTTGGCGCTCTGACGCTGTGTAAAATGTCCAAAGGATTATTTATTTTTCAATTGTTTTCTCCTCTCCTCCCCATCTAACTCCGCTATGGTGGACATCAGGCCATAAAGAACATACATAATTACATACACACAGCACGGAATGAGTGATTGCCTAGACGTCATTATTTATTTTAGAACTGCTACTATGATCGCTATGCTCGTTAAAAAGCAAATCCTGCCAAAATTTCGTCTAGTATGATTTTAAGTGTTATTTCTATTATAATAATAAACGAATATAAAATAATAGGGGACGCCTACGACTACATCTACTTGAATTTTTTTTTTTTAAATTCCAATTCTTAACAATTTCCCTTTGTTTCCGTTCTTGATGAAATAACTTTTCCAAGTAGGTACCTTAACAAAATAAAAAAGTTAATGGGTTACAAAAGTTAATCGTTTTCAAGTTGTGGCGTGGCCTTACGTCCGAATACTGAAACTAATTAAAGTAAGTAGTACTTATCTATACTTATCTATAAATAAATATGCTTGGACATTTTGACATGGCGTCATTTAGTCTCAAGCCAAGCAACTTAATGCTTTTGTTATGGTAACCAAATAGCTGATGAACTTTATACATTTTGAAAATAAATTATTTACAGATACATTATTTACTTATAGATAAAAAACACCTTCACCCAGTTTTGCATTCAACTAAACATGTCCTTTCATCTGATACTAAACTTAAAACCTTCGAAGAAACTATATTATTCATCGCCAATTTCAGCCACCATAATCTATATCGACGCTTGAAAGGCTATCATGACCAAGCGCCAGTTTGGGCGATATTGAGTTATATAAATAAACATCTGAAAGATTTTTATAAAACACGTTTAAAAATCACTGAAAACAACCGCTTGAAAACATGCTTTCAAACAAAATGAAAGTCATTCAAATCTGTCGTGTTCAAAAGCTACGGTACCACAGAAAGACACGCATAGCCTATTTTTGATCCTGGTATTCCCAGGAGAACGGGAGTTTTTTACCTCGTGTAACACCGTGGGGCCCAGTTTGTTTATAAAAAAAGTTAAACTCATTTAGATAGTGAACTTTCTCTGACTCATCGCCCTAGGCCGTAAAGTAGTTTTACGGATTTTCCCATTAAGTACGTCCTTCGATTGTCCTTGGTGGAAAATTTTACATTTAGGGTCGGTACACATCTGACGGAAGATGCGTCACGTATTATCGGTCGCGAAACGCCAAAACAAACAAATATATAATAAAACATCCATCCTTTCACACCTAACCGATGATGCGTTAGTGCGTCGAGCGTACAGTGTCTGTGTATCGATGATACGCTCGACGCATCTTCCGTCAGATGTGTACCGACCCTTAAGAATGTAAATTACCTATCGACCAGTCATTACCTATCTATCTTTGGTTTTGCTTACTCTAATTAGCCGTAAGGGTGCAGGAAATTGCTCTCTTTGTACCAAAAGTAAGTCAGTTTAAAAAAAAAAAGTGTCAATGATTTTTACTTTGGCTTTATTTTCAGATTACAAATCTACAATATAAAACAAAGTTGTGTTAGTAACAAGTCGTGCTTAAATCACGCTCCTGATGTGTCCTGAAACAAAATTATACTCTGTTCACCGAAACGATTGAATATGGAGAAAAATAAACGTACATGATTGGTCGTAAATAATTTAGTTTAGGTTCTAACTGTCATAACTTTACGTCAGCGCCTTATCTTATGTCAAAAGCTGAAAAGCAGTTCCTAATAGGACCTACAGGATATAAAGCGTTATATGTTATTATGCATTTAATTTAAGACATTTCCGTGTAGTTTTATCACGCCTACATTAACTTTATGATCAGAGTAGCAACATTATTGCTCCAGTACAGTTCAACTACACGTGGGTTTGACCTTTAATTTAATATAGTACGTAAGAATCCAAAGAACTACATAAAGATCTGAAAGAAATGTCTACCGCTCCTGGGATATACTCGTTTCATTTTTTTTAGTAAGTACGTAAATACAGTGTCGGGACGAACTCTACCATTTCATGGACTCTAGCACAAGATCACGACTTCTGGAAGGAATGGGGGGAGGCCTTTGCCCAGTAGTGGAACGCAAACGTTTGAAAATAATCTATATCTTTAGCGGTAAAGTTTGTTTGTTTGTCTGACGGAGGTAATCTCCGAAACTATTCAGCCGTTTCCTAAAATTATTTCGCCGATGTGTGAATGGACTGTCGGGATGATTATAGGCTATATTTTATCCCGGTAGTTTTTTAGTACACCCGTGCAAAGCCGGGACGTGCTACTAATATTTTATAAGTGAGTCTAAATGAGGCTATTAAATATATGCTTTCTAAGTTAACTACTCATAAAAAGCCTCGCCAAAGATGTAAAATAAAGAGAGTAATATTTTCTAATACCAAAAAAACTTACGAAAGTTTTATAGAATCAAAATTCTGTTGCTCGTAATCCCAATTTATTTTTATCCGATCGCTAAATTAAAGCTTGCTCAATACCCTCTTTAAGTATGAATCGAATTTTCCTCCTCCGAATCAGGCTTTTATTAATTTGTTTAATCTTGTAATACGATAATATAATTAACCAGGTTTATCCGTTTGTATTTTGTATTTCCGTTTGTATTTTGTAAGTGATAGTAACTTTATACCATGTACGAAGTTTTATTTTTAACTATAATAAGCATTTAGTTGCTTAGCTTAGGACTAGATGACGCTGTGTGAAATGTCCAAAAATTCATATACATATTTGTACGATATTTTTGAAGAAAACACCCAAAAATCAACAGACAAATAAACTTTTATGGACTTTACTGACTACCACGTACCAGTACGGAAAGACATTTTGTTTTGGCGGTCCGACCATGGTACGTTACGTTGTTGGTCGGTGATTTAGTTTACATATGTATTACTATACTTCATTTCTTGAAGCGAGCTAATAGGAACAAAAATAAACGCACGTGATTGGTCATCGAAAATTATTTTCTTTCTCGTGATTGACTAGATTTAACAATTGATTTGACATTCTAGCCAATCACGAGAAAGAAAATTATTTTCGACGACCAATTACGTGTGTTTATTTTTGTTGCTATTAGCTCGAATCAAAAAATATAGTATAGAGTCTATGTTTTTCTTTGGCACGTTTTTAAACTCAATACATTCTCAAAGATAAATAAAAATCAGAGTTTTGGTACTTTGAACAGAATTATATTGTTGTAGCGAGTTTCAGTAAAAGTTTTTCTCTTTGATGTACATTTTACATTTTCCAACATAATGTTTTGAATTACTTAGCTTTCCATATTTGAAAGGTTACAACGGTTGCCCGTTACCGGTTAATATTAAAAGAAAAAAAAAAGCCCTAAAACTAAATTTCACTTTCAAAACTATCGTGAGTTGTACTAGACATTATATGAATACAACGGGAATTACTCACGTAAAAGTATTGTCGATTTAGATACCGACAATGTTTCGATTCTTCCGGAGAATCTTCATCTGGGTGTGAGTATGCTCACTTCTGGCGGGCGCGTTTCATACAGTATGAAACGAACCATTCGAAGAAGAATCGAAACATTGTCGGTATCTAAATCGACAATACTTTTACGTGAGTAATTCCCGTTGTATTCATATAAAACTTAATTATTTAAAAAACGAGTTTCTAACCTTCGTTGACCAAGAAAGAACCAGAGTAGGAAAACTCCTCCAGTCTTCAGTAAATACTGAAGTGAAACTTAACACCTGCGTCTTTCGCAGTTCGCACTTTCCGGGCTTCTTTCAGTTTCGACGATCGATGACGGCGTTCGTTCGCTTTTCCTAATCACGTAGAGGTCGTAAGAAATATATATATCTTACCAAGATTCAAATTAAATGAAATATAATTATTTATTTTCTCTCATATAAGTACAAAAAATACGTTACGTTGTTGGGGGTTATATATTTGTCAATTAGATCAAAATTGTGTGACACGTGTTGTGCCGACCCCACATAGGGATAAGGGCAGGAAAATGATGATGAATGATGATGAATTAGATCAAAATTATAGAGATTGAGTCAATGCTAAAATGAACAATCAGGCCCAATACTCATTACTCACTATTGGCTCGTTATTTAGGTCTTTAGGCTGCCTAAAAACTCCGTCCAGAACTAACTAAACTCTTGAACCGGTGCTAACCTAAACCATCGTCCGATAGCTCCATATGTACACGGATCAATACTAGACGTCTATGTAAGCAGTTCTCTGCCAACAGGCATTTCACAGCTTCGAGGCCTATGTACCTTTATAATTTTAGGTATTTAGATATTTATATATACGAGTAGGTAAACATTTATTCAAGTCACACAAACACGTACAGTATAAAAAAAGACTAAATCGGCGATGGACACAAAACAGGGGGTTTAGTAAGACGGATCAATTTGAGCCATTCTATCATATTTTGGTGAAAATGCTAAACAATCCATGAAATTAATGCACTTTATGAATTGCTAGCAGAAATGCTCGAAGCGGCCTTTTTAACCCCCCTGGTAGTCTTTCTTAAGCTCTCGCGATCACAATTACAAAGCAGGTAGGTACAAATAGGAAAACAAACAGTATTTGATACTTCAATATCGATCTGTGCCATGTTTCTAGCCACATTGTTGTAGATATCTTTTTCAAATTGATACCAAAGTTCAGCTTAGAACATATTTAGGGTGCAAAGCTCAAGGGCCAGGTAATGGCCAAAATAGAGCGAATCGTGTGGGGGGGGTGTTAGTTTTTCATCACATCACCATCACCCACAGCCCGATTTTACCCACTGCTGGGCATAGGCCTCCCTTAGTTTGTGCCATCCACTACGATCCTGCGCCAGTCGCATCCATTGTCGCCCTGCGACGTGAACTATATAGTTTTTATATTAGGTATATTTGTTTGCACAATAAGTATACCAAAACATTGACGGTGATTCGGCGGGGCACTGACTAATTTAAAAATTCCTGAATTCGAAAGCTCTTATTTCGTTCTCAATAGAGTTCCAAACAAAATGACAGTCTGAGTGACAGTTCTAAAATTACGTAATTCAAGTCTTTTTAGAATTTAGTCAAAAACTGATCTAACCTTTCAAAAAAACATATTTACAAGTTGGAAATGCAAAAGCACTTCAGGTACTGCGGCCGTTTGTAATGTTATTTACATGTAAATTCAGGCAGGAGAGCCTTATGGACCTAGAATTTACATAATAACTCTCATACATCACACGCAAGTTACATTCTAATGATTGGAGTGCTCGTTTACAATGTATGTGTTTCAATATGTACGTGTTGTCTTCCTAATTAAATAAGAGGGAAAGTGTGTGTGTCTGTCTGTCTGCTTGTCCGTCTTTCACGGCACAACGGGGCGACGAATTGACGTGATTTTTTTGTGTGGAGATAGTTAAAGGGATGGAGAGTGACATAGGGTACTTTTTATCCCGATATTCCCACGGGAACGGGACTTACGCGGGTGAAACCGCGGGGCGCAGCTAGTAGTTAATAAATATCTTTGGTCATTTCACACAGCGTCATCTAGTCGTCGCATCTTATGGCAAATACGTGTGGCGCCGAATAGTGTTTACCTCTTACTATCCAGTTACTGTTCTAACTTAAATAATTATTGTACACCAACCTAAGTTGGTAACATAGAGGCTCTAATTTATAATGACTAAGAACTGTAATTAACCTATGTTAAACAATAAATGCATTATGAATTATGAATTATAAGTTTCATCAGAAATATATTAACAATCGAGATACCGTCGTTAAGAAACGCGCTTAAAACGGTGAAGGAAAGCACGTGTCCAGAGTTTGCATTCAAGCTTGAGTCTTCGCTCAAGTATCAATTTTTGACAGTTCACAGAAGAAACTGTTAGACACACGGTTCACGCTTGAGTATGGACTCTGAATACGCGCCTTAGTCTCGTTGGTAACTTAACTTAATTTCACCAACTTCTTAAAGAAAGGTGCGTGTTTCATAAATCAAGTATAGATTACTATACTTCATTTATTGAAACGAGCTAATAGGAAGAGAAATAAACACACGTGATTGGTCGTCAAAAATAATTGGATTGGCTAGATTTGACAATTGACAATTGATTTGACAATCTAGCCAATCACGAGAAAGATAATTTTTTTTTTTTTTCGACGACCAATCACGTGCGTTTATTTTTGTTCCTATTAGCTCGATTCAAGAAATGAAGTATAGTCGACATTATGATCTCTAAACAGCGCTCTGTAGAAAGTCGGTCCGCTTTCCACCCCATCTTGCAAGGCCAGCCAAGCGGCGCATTGAATGAAGCAAATCGCAGCAGAGAAAATCGATTATTGTCTTATAACATACTAGCAGCAGGTCCCGACTTTGCACGGGTGTACTAATGAAACTACCGAGATAAAATATAGCTACTACCCCGACAGTCCATTCTACAGATCGGTAAAAGAATTTTTGAAATAGGCTCAGTAGTTTCGGAGAACACCTCCGTCAAACAAACAAAAATATTTCACCTCATCATCATCATCAGCCCTTCTCATCTCACTGCTGGGTATAGGCCTACCTCATTATATAACATTACATACTCGTATTACCTCATAATAATCTGAAGTATTTAAATACAAATACATATTTGGTACATGCCTAATAAACATCACAAAGCAATTTCTGTACATTTGTATAAGGGGATTGGGCATATACCAAAAATGTATATATTTGGACATACCTCTGACTACCCCATTAGAATTCTTGAGAACCTTTGATGATCAAAGGTTCTGAAGAATTATATAAAGATCTGAAAGAAATGTCTACCGCTCCCAGGAATACAACCGTGATCGTATTTCATTTGTTTGTATTAGAGGCTAATCTGAGGTCAATCCAAATACACTTTTGATTAGTACATGCTCAAATGATCTTACCAAAACTAATCAAATTGAAGAGTCAAATCAACTCCAGTTCGTTATCTTGCCACATCGGAGCAGAACAATCGACAGAGCCACGATCTGCGACGTTGCCACTCCGCAATACACCCTACTAACTGATAAACTATCTGTGATTGTACTGTTACATGTACTATGTAACTTACTGATTACCTAGGTACTCTATTTGCTACAAATTTTTGCGACGAAATGCATCTTATTAGCTTATGTATACGGAAAGAAAAGTTATGCTGCCATCATTACTCAGCAACTTAGAAAATGATTTAATATGAAGTAACGTAATGTACTTATATTATTTTATACAATAAGTATAAAATAAAACATTTAAGTATAATAAACTCAGCTTCTTTGCTTATATCTTCCTTTTTAGCTATCTGCAGGAAAGCCGTAGTGGTCATAAGTACTTAATAATACTGAAGCTGATAGACCAAACTGAATTGACTCATATTTTTCATTCTTAATTTGACATGGTTGCGCATTTACATAATCGCAAACAAAATTGTACTAATAACCTAGGTATTCATTGAGGAATTTTCCTTGATGAAAAAAAAGTACTTCTTAATAAACCAACAAAGCCCACCACCTGCATGATAGCACAGATGATAGTTACCTCATATAACTTTAATAACTAAACGCTACCCTATAACAATCGACTCTGTGACTCAGCTCAATTCAAAACACAGCCTTACTAACTGCATTGTATTCTGTCACGTCAGGAATGCGGCCGACGATTGCCGATAAGAGCCGAGCTGGGCGGCTGTCCGCCATTTTGTTGTATAACTTACATAGCGTGGTTCGATTTTCAAATGATCGATGGATCGAGCGTCTGTAAATGCCATGCGCGTAAAGATAATTTTTAATGCGCGTGAGTTGTTATTGCAACGGAAATAACTGCAGTTTATGGATGTTTTTAAGTGATTGCTTGAAGTCGAGACATTTGAATTTTCAAATAACGTAGTACTTAATTAATGTTGAATTCTGTTGTAGTAACCAAGTGCATTAACTTATGCAAATTTTAGCTAAGATTTATTGATAAATAAGCGCTCACTCGAAAAACATAGCTTACACTTAGTTTAAAATACTTAAACAAATAAAAAATAATACAAATTTAAAATAGTTATTCCTGTTCTCACTATTGTTTTCGCATTTATTGTTTATTTCTTGAACTGCTAGTTTCCAGTTCAGAAATCTGTCCAGCTGTAAAGTCGATACATAATTGCAAATCAATTTCAATTCTTAACTAGCTAGACAAACATCTTCACTAATGCGCTCAATGTCAAATGTTATTCTTTAAAGATTAAATAAGAAAAAAACGTCATCGACCTTCTAAAACGCTACGAAAGTCTAGGCTACTTGTTCAGTCAGTCTAAAATGTTAATTTACGTTTTGATAATATATTGAAAACTATTAAATATCTAGTACTCCTCCGCTAATTCAAACTAAACCAAAAATGTATCCTCACAAAGATTTCACATAGTGACCTATGTGACAAACAACCCACTTCCACAGCCAAAGCCCTTGGTACTATTATCGGGCTAGGCAGGGCAAATCCTTGAGCAGCCCCAGTGAAAACTTGTAATGAAAACTAGTCTTCGACACGTGCTTCGCCCTCTCTTTAGCATTTAAGAAGTAAATGTGAATTGTAAAATTCGTTTGCAGTGCAAACTTCTTACAACAATATTCTGCATTGATACAGATTTATTTTTAGACGTACGGAAGGTACCGTTAGATGTTTACAAGATATAGTCACGTTCTGCATCGAATAATGCACAATAGCTATATCGAAACGCATTTACATTCTCCTGAGAATTTCTTGAAGAAATTAGTCATATTGGCATGAAATTATGCTTATTTATTAAGTGTCTATATGTTTTAGAATAGACTTTAATTCAGTAGTTCTTGTTTGTTACAAAGTTTACTGGCATCACCATCAATCAATCAATCAATCAATCATTGATTTATTTCTCTTACGAACAATATACCTACAAACCTACAGACAATATAAATTCAGGAAAATGAAATTAAAAAATAAGTATAATTAGAAATAATCCAAAAATAATTGTTAGTTGTATGTAACAATGGTGGACCAATCCTGTTCCTGAAAATATCGTCATGAAACTCGCGGATTAAGCTTAAAGATACTGGCTCCTAAACATTAGCCAAGCAGCTTCCCGATAAATAAATAAAATAAATATCCTTGGACATTTCACATAGCGTCATCTAGTTGATTGAGTTTGTTTTACTATATTACTCATTTATTTATTTTTGTTTCTGTGCACCCGACCAATCATCCTTTCAGCGTAACTCTTTTCCATCCAAATGTTGCCTGGAAGAGATCGCTGTTAGCAATAAGGCCGCCCATTGTACATTTTTAACTTGGTTTTATATATTTTATTTGTTATTTTTAATTTAAGGTGTGCAATAAAGAATTTTCATTTCATTTCATTTTCATTTTCATTTCATTTCATCTAGATAAGTCTAAATAAGTAAATGTAGCCCTGTTTATAGTTATAAAAGAAAATTGGCATCATAATATCAATTAGTACTTCAAAATTACGAGCTTTTCAGTTAAATTTACAAAATAATAAAGAAATATCCTTGGACATTCCACACAGCGTCATCTAGTCCCAAATAAGTTGAGCCCTAGCCCCTAGGAGTTAAAACATGTCTCAACGTAAAATACTAGAATGTTTACTAACCACATGTTATAAACGTATTTTCAACGCAATTCGTCACCTAAAAAGCAGAAAACCTTAAATTCACCTCTGATCGACCCCCAATAAAGTAAGATTAAAAGATGTCGCATGCGTTTGTATTCATATATTTAGATGTTGGTTTACAGAGGACAAAATGTCACACACAAACTGAGCCAAGTACGTGCGTAAATACACATTGCATACAAAACCGACAGATGTCGCCACACGTTTACCATCAGTATCGTATCTTAAAACTTATTTGTATCATCGTTCGTTCGTATGAGCAAGTGGCCAACTCTGGTGACGTAGTTTGTAGGCCGCCTAAAGGCCTCCGTCATGGCTTAACGACCTTAAAAGCCAGGACCGACAATTATCCCCAGACATTTTTTAATTATTTTTATTGCGGGAATATCTAAGCAACCGTCTTTTGTCATTGTAATCTACGAGTATACCTTTTCCTGCATATTCTTGGTTATTTTGGTTTTAAGATGAACGAAGAATATAATATTTCGTTTGAGTTATGAACATCAATTAGAAATAATTTGATGGGTTGAGAGTTTCGGATGAATAATGAATGAGACATCATAGGATGAGTACAGACAGAACAACCCCCACAATCGTGAGTCTGATTTCACATTTCTAGGTACTTACATTAGGGTATGAAAAATTCTACTTATGACTCAGCCAAAAAATGACTACGTTGTGGGGTTTTTCATGACATTTTCCGTCACTGGTTTGGATATAACTTTAGTGTAGGTACCTACCTACCTAATTCGAGTCCAGCATACCCCCAATAACATGCAATGGCAATACGCTTAACGGCCGGTTCCTATACTACGGACTACTACTAACTTACGGATGGCCAAAACTTCGCCAAAACAACGTTGTTATCCTGTCAAAAAGCTTCAAACATTTTACGTAGTAAAAGCAAAGTTGCTATGGTAATGGACCTACGGACATCCGTACGCTGATTACAAAATTCGGGCGTAAGCCAATGCTGTTTCCATAGCATAATGAAAATATAGGTGAAAATATAGTTCAATCGATTATAATTCAGATATTAAACCGTCCTATTATCCTATCTACTCTGTCTGTGTGTCTGAATAAAGTATATTCTATTCTAAACACTTAAAACGGGATATTTACCATGGTTCGTAGATTTATGAGTTTCCCGTTATTTCGAATTAAATCTATGAATCATGGTAAATATCCCCTTTTCAAAACCATGATGGTTTTAAAAGTTTTATTCTTTTCTATGGTGGGAGATCGCCAAGGAGAGGTCTGTGGAAGATTTTGGGGAAGACCTTTGCCCAGCAGTGGGACACGACAGGTTCATAAAAAAAAACTATTAATTTAAAAGTACTGATGCTATGTACTACCATTCTTAAGATAGTCAGATCCATGTTATTGTAACCATTGTTACCTATTGTTCAGGAAGCGTTGTTAATCAGAGCTTAATGCGGTTTTAATGAAGCTGACCCTATTACCGTTTAATGAAGATTGTTAATTAACGTACCTATGTTGATAGTGGCTCACCGCACTACGTGTAGTAACTAGTAGCCTTCTACAGTTACTACACGTAGTACGTCCTTACGTCCTAGGATTTTTAACAAAAGGTTACGTAGTATTTGGGCTTGCGACCCGTCATGTTATATATCACATACTGCAATAACTAGGCAAGAATCAATATTTTATCCATGTATACCTACACCTAAGACATAGTGACCCCACATAGTAGGATAAGGGCAGGAATAAGACACCTAAGACATAGGAATTATTCGTATATCATATTTTTTAAATAAGACCCTTCGATCCGAAGGTCGTGGGATCGAATCCGGCCGTGCATCAATGGCTTTCGCATCGAAAAGTTAATATCGCTTTAAACGATGAAGGAAAACATCGTGAGGAAAACCGCGGCTAGTCAGCGTTTAATAAATATTTATATACCTAATTATATTAATCACGGAATTGTCGTTGTTTACCTTTATTTGCCTGACGGTTTTTCTAATAAATATCCTTGGACATTGGATCACCTGGAATTGCATAAAATAACTAAAATAACATCAAATTCCATATATTTGTACAGACTCTAATCTATTCTACGTTGGTTTACCAAACAAACTTTTCCTGTTATGCGAAGGAAAACTTTGCTTTTATGGTAAAAGCTTATAGCTTTTGTTGAACTTGGACTGTTCGCCATCATTTTAAAATCGCTCTTATGTTACTTCTTATTAAGTCTTAAAAAATACATTGTTCAAGAATTTAACTTGTGTTTGAATTGATAAAAAACACTATACTTAAATAAGAAATATGATATAAAGAATAAGAAATATGATCACGACTGGTACTCCCAATGATCGCACCTTTGGAAAATTTATTTATTTAGTTAACTTAGTCCTTTATATCTTTAATAGATAATATATTATTTATACAGCACGTAACGGGACATTGTTGAGATGGTATACTGGCTTGCCCTAAACCGCCCTCTCAACTAAGCCGGTCATATCCACAGGAAAGACAATGGTCAATGGTAATCCCCGAAACTAATTATCCTATTTCAAAAATTCTTTCACCCATGTATAGAATTTACTTTCCCGAATAATCATAGTTCTCTCATCGTCTCCTGGGTTCATAAGTACACCCGTGCAATGCCGGAACGAGCTGCTAGTATGTACAAAATCATATCTGTAGGTATATTTATAGTCTTATCGATTTACAATTATGTATTTATAAATAGTTATATATGTAGGTATAATATATATTTTGGTATGATATGTATTGGTTTATTTTAAGTATTTTACTTATTTTAACTCTTATGTGTGTTGCCTTCTTTTTTTTTTTTATATAAGTAATCTTCGTTATTTATGCCCCATACTTTTAATTTTTCTCACTATCCATATATAGGTTGTCTGGCAGAGATCGCTTCATAGCGATAAGACCGCCGATTGTATGTCATAAGTTAAGTATTTTTAGTTTGTAGCACTTTCTGTTAATTTGTAAACATGGTGTGCAATAAAGTATTTTCTATCTATCTATCTATCTATGTTATACTCGTATAGCTAGCCATGTATAATTTATAATTGAGAGCATTCAGTTTATCTTAGAGGCAGACGTCTCATATTTGCGCAACGAGACCTTGGACTTTCATTATCTTTATCTAACGAAACGTCGGAACGATCGACGGATAGTCGCCATTGTATGCATTGCTTCGACTTTAAATTATATTGGAGCTGTCCCTCAAAATTATAAATAGAAAATAGTGATGATTCTGACGCCGCCAATACTTAAACTTAACTAACTAAAGATGTTGGCGTCCCTTTTATAACGATTACAATTTAATATTATTACAATGGACTTGCTGGATGGTTGATGATGATGATGACAATGGACTTGTGAGGGCGGTAGGAGAGCAGTGGAACCGGCGGAGTGGCGTGATAGAGAAGAGGCTTTTACCCAGCAGTGGGTGTTACCGGCTGGATAGATAGATAGATAGACAATGGACTTGTAAGTAATTAATTACAAATTCGAATTGCGACCTTTCGAAGTACAGTAGAACAATTGTGAAATAGCAGTGTCCACCGATCTCACCTGTCAAGTCTATCTATAATTTCCTCAGCGATCTTGCTCATAGTCCGGAACGTGTGTATAACCACCCATTAAGTATTTGTAACGGAAATAGCAAGATATTTTGTTATCAAACTAGCAATTATTACCCCACCATTCCTACTATCTCATCGATTTCTTTCCATCCTAGGGTTGTCTGGAAGAAATCGCTTCTTAGCGATGATAAGACAGCCCATTGTACAATTATTTTAAAAGGATTTGTAGTTCATAAGTTCCTTTCTGTGTGCAATAAAGTATTTTCATTCATTCATTCAATTATCTAGTATTGTGCTCTGTTAAGACATGAAGGATGATGAAGAAAACATCTCGGGAAAATTCGCTTATCTTACTCCCGTGAAAAACTTCATAATATTTGGGACGTGATTAACTGTTTATCATCAGGTTTTTAATACAAAGCTTTGAAAAAGTAGAGTTCAGCTTATATTGAAAACAATACTTACTCTACTTACTCTAGTTTTGCAAAGCTTTCCTTGAAATGCGCACTTACGATATATTCTCAAGCAGGTTAGACATCTCTAAAACCTTTCAAGATCCATATAAAGGCTCAAGGTCTTACGAGTACTGAAAGTCACAGATAAAATAATACTATGTATGAAAGTACAACCAATCATTTGGCACATGCCCACAACAAGTAATTAACATTCACGTGACAAACATCATTGCTTCATAAGAATACTAACAGGTTTCTCTAGATATTTTCCTTTAACATGTACGTACATAAACTTATTTAATTACCGTTCAAGTACCTTCTCTTAGAACAATGAAAAGATACCGGAAAGAAGAGCCGGAAGAAGATAGGAAGGACGATATCGAAGCAGTTTTATTCTTATTAACTCATAAAACAAAGTTTAATCTCTAACGCAAAATCAAGTATATTACCGTCTACCCCCCATTTTCAAAATAGACATAGACAGACATTTATTTACTCAAATTAAAGATTTGTTATAATAACACGTCAGTATTTGACAGGGGCTCGTTCCTGCTTTAACAGCAGTGATCGAACCCACAACCTCCACATCTCAGCCGGGCCATCGCCCACTGAGCCACAGGGGTTGTAAAAAAGATGTTGGACAGTTTAGTCATAATGGCAATAAACCTGAATTTCGCGATAATTTACACAATAACCATGCTGAAAAAGCAACCCCTTAGAATCCAAGGGGTTGCTTGCAGCAAGGCAAGACAATCGCCTAACTAGAGTTCGCGCAACGAAACAAGTCCGATAGACGCGGCGCTGCAATCGCAAAAACTAATGTTTCAATAAAGCTATGCCAATCTTCCATAAAAGCTTATTGATCAAATAATACATTTGCAGTTGATTTGCAGAAGAAGCAAGAAAACCTTTTGCAAAATATAAGAGAACGTGTGTGTAGTACGGAAATAAATATAAAAGTTTCAGCTTATTCCCTAAGTAAGTAAGTACTTGATTCGTTGCGCGGACTCTATTGCCTATACTTTTACGTGAGTAATTCCCGTTGTATTCATATAATGGCTTTTGCCTAAGCTTTCGTTGTTCTAAGGCTAAGAACAATAAGCAACTTGATTCATTCGTAAAAAAGCTGCTTGTTGCTAGAACCGATGATAGTTCGTTCGTTCGTATGAGCAATTGACCAACTCTGATGACGGAGTATTTAGGCCGCCTAAAGGCCTCCGTCATGGCTTAACGACTTTAAACGCTGGGACCGACAATTTAACGTGCCCTCCGAACCACGGAAGCGCTCTGATAATATACCACTTGCGGTCACCCATCCAAGTTATGACCGCTCAGAACATTGCTTAACTTCGACGATCTATCAAGACCGTCTTAGCATGCTTCGCCACGAGTGCTTCAACCGATGATGGTGAAAAATTTCGTATAGTAAATGAAATGTCACCTATAATAAGAGCAATGTAGGCGTGAGTGACGTAATCAACCTACATAATAAATACCTACTAGTCTGCGCCCACACGATATGGCACAATTTGTTGTTACTAACTAGAAAAACTCTCAGGAGGGTTGTATGTATTGTATCTATCTATACCAATATTATAAAGTGGTTCGTTTGTATGTTTGTAAGGGGTAATCTCCGAAAATACTCATCCTATTTGAAAAATGATTTTACCTCAACAGAATGGACTGTAAGAAAGAAAGAAAGAAAATACATTTATTTAGCCAAACACGTAACACATAATAAAAAATAAAAAATAACTCTAAAATAAAACAAAAGAAGTAGCACTAAAGCAAGTAGGTAGGTAGGTACATTAGGCAGAACACAAACATGAACACATGATATCTACGTAATAATAACTCCAGAATAATAATAAAAACCATAGGTACCTAGTTATTATGTGTTGCGTGGGGTTAAATGAGGTCCCTGTCTCAGCATAATGCTGCGCCATACCTAGGTAAGCATGGTGCAACGCTGGTTTTCGGACAGGTCCTATGAGTGAGGTGGCACATAAATAAATAAAAGAGTTTAAATAGGTAGGTGCATATAATTGTGTGAAGTATAATATTAAATTTAAAAAATCTGCAAGTATAGTGCGAACTGAAAGAATAGTGCAAAATGGTTTACGCTAGTCAGAGGACATAACAAAAAAGGGATATAAGGCAGGCTAAGATGGGCAGCCAGATGAGGTATGGAGTGGAGTCCTTCCTGGCTAGCCGTGTACAAAATTGTGGGTGAGTAAGTCATGAGCTTGTACACATTAGCATGTTAGCATGTTTGCTCCATAAAAAGCTGCTTTCTGAGCGTTTTCCTAAAAGTGCTCACTGTTTTTAAGGCGCGGAATGGTGGAGGCAGATCATTCCAACACTTCGACGCTGCGAATCTGAAGGAGCCGCGAAATGCCATGGATTTGTGCTTTGGTGTACTACATACATTGGTACATACCCTGCTTGGATATCTAGATTGGGCCTGTGCCCACACGAATTTAGAAAACAGATATTTAGGGTATTTCTTGGTGATTATCCCAAACAGAAGGACCGCCAGGTGAAGCTTTCTACGCGCTGCCATCTTAAGCAGATTTGAAGAATTTAAGAAGGGTGTAATATGTGAGCGTGGTGGAACGTGGAAACAGAAGCGAGCACATGCATTCTGTACGCGTTGAATGAGTTTTTCAGTCCTTTTCAGCAGGCAGGGCCCATAAACTACATCACAATAGTTCAGCCTGGACAGTACAAGGGATTCACACAGGGTTATTCTGACCGCTTCACTTAAATAAGGCCGAATTTTATAAAGTAGTTTTAAGCGGTAGAAGCAGTTCCGCACACTCTCGGCAATATGTTTTTCAAAATGTAAATGACTATCCATGATTAGCCCAAGGTTTTTGGCTTCAGAGACACACTCTACATTTACACCATCAACCACAATATTTATTGACGAGCCTTTCAAATCTTGCACCTTCTGCCTAGAGCCTATAAGCAAAAATTTTGATTTTTTGGGATTTATGACCAACGAGTTATCTCTAGACCAATTGGTTATGTTGGCTAAATCCAAGTTTATTTTGCTCACAGCACCAACAAGATCCGAAGGTGGGAATGATAGGTAAAGCTGCAGATCATCAGCATATAAATGGTACTTACAGTAAGAAATGGAATTAATGATGTCTGCACTATACAACACAAATAAGATCGGCCCTAAAATGGAGCCCTGGGGGACGCCTCGGGGCACTGACCGGAGAGTGGATTGTGATCTGGATCCGTTTACATTTGCGAGCTCCACAAACTGTAGTCTCTGATCCAGATAACTCTGAAACCATCTAATTGTTCGTGCATCAAACCCATAAAAAGACAGTTTGGATAGTAGAAGAGAAACATTTATACAATCAAATGCACGGGAAAAGTCAAGAAGCACGAGGATGTTGACCATGCCCTGGTCCTGAGCACCAAGTAAATTGTCAACCACATCAAGGAGAGCTGTTGAAGTACTATGGCCCTGTAGGGCCCTGTAGGGCCCTGTATGGTACTGTAGGGATGGTTATAGGCTATTTTATCCCGGTAGTTTTATTAGAACACCCGTGCAAAACCGGGACGTGCTGCTAGTAATAAATAAAATTATGATGATCAACGTGTCTATTCCGAACCAGTCACACTCAGTATTGATGCATAAAGTAAGATGTCTCAACTCAACGCAACAAGTAACAGATTGACGACGATCTTTTGTGTCGACCCTTTCTAATCTCTACTTTAGGGTAGCTTTATTGAAAACGAACTGAATGTGAACAACTTTGTTTATAATACACTAGCATCAGGTCCGGGCTTTGCACAGTTGTACCAATGTATCTACCGGGATAAAATATAGCCTCTACTCTTACTATGCCGGTTTTGCACAGTTGTATTAATAAAACTACCGGGATAAAATATAGCTTATAACCATCCCGACAGCCCATTCTACACATCGGTGAAAGAGTTTTTGAAATTGGCTGAGTAGTTTTAGAGATTACCTCCGTGAAACAAACAAAGATAGATACTTACCAATATTAAAGAGGTAATGTTGGTTATCTATAGATAAGTAGGATAGCCGCAAAATAAGATTCCACTAAATCAATAACCATGTATTGCATTATTCTAACAGGCAATAGAATCCCCTAGTTTTAAGAACGTGACATGTCAAAGTGGTCTTCTATAAGATTTCATTGAATAAAATATTTTAACTTTTGACTTTTCTGCTTTCATTAATTTATGTAGAATACAACTCTTATGACCAACTTCAAATCAACAACTCCTTACATCGTTCATCAAAAGGTTACATAAATGCATAAACTAATCCACATGAATCCACATTCGTCACGGACCAGTATCCAAAACTGAGAACGAAGCACAAAGCTATCGTCTCATAACCTCAACGTGGCACTTATATGTCTGTACGTGGAACCGACTACGGTCACAGTGCAATAACATGTTGCGATGACGTTATACACTCGTGCAAACAGTATTGATCTTCACCGGAAAATGATAGAAATAATCAAACATTTTACTTACTGAAAGATTTTAGGCTATTGCATAGCTTCTATCGCGATGGAGACCGAATCCAGAAATTCCGTAACGAAATCACCTAATAGTCACTTTAGTTCAGCAACTCGCCTCTTGGTGGCATGCAATAGCTTTACCGCGGCAGTCCCCGAGTGCCACACGTCTTTTTTTTGTTGAATGTAATTTTGTTATTTGAATTTCGAGACTCTTTCTTTACAATATTGTATAAACTTTTCACTTAAAAGCTCTCTCTCTCTCTCTCTCTCTACTTTAACAAGCCAATCTTATCGTAAATTGAATTGGTGTATAGTTTTTTATTTCCAGTTACTTACTTACATTGTACTGATTCGTTTTCCGAATAAATACGTTAATAAAATTGTTTTAAGAAAAAATATGTTATTTCGTATAACGTTCAAGTTTTTAAATTTTACATCCTAACTAGTAAAATAATTAAAATGCATAACGATTTCTTTAAAGTTTTTAGGTTTATATAAAGCTAAGTACTTAAGTTAAGCTAATTTTCAGAAACTACTTATAACAAAATTTTCCATTTCTCTTTTCTCTTTAACTATTCCAAATATAAGCTGGGTCACAATACTAGTCTAGAAATCTGTAATGTTTATTCAAAAAAGTTTTAAATGCAAGTTGAATATGCATTAACCAACTGTGCCACATTCAATTCAATCCATTTACAAATTAAATGAATTTCCGATGCCCCATAAAGTGTTAAGAATTCTAACGCTAAACTTGCATAGAGCTTGCCCACTGCAGTGAACTACACTGTGGTGGAACGTAGCTCGGAACGATAGCCCAGCCAAGTTAATAATAATAAATGAGAGAAAAAACCGCTCTCAACTGTGAGGGGCTGCGTCTTCCGTCGATAATGTAAATAGAACGAGGCCCGCAATACCGCGAATGTGCAGACACATATTCAACGGTTTTAAACACCTTTAGCGCACGAATCGCACCACCGAAACTCGAAATTTTTCCATATTGTATACCACGTAACACCAAACTAACATAAAATAACAAAAAACCTGACCTAAATTGCACGGAAATCGCTAAAAACCAACGTAATTAACGCTGTATGGCGGGCACATTCGCTGTGTTGCAATCGCATTGCGTGTCGCTCGGGTGTGCTCGGTCGTTTCCGCCGGTCGCTCGGCTAACGGCTCTTTTCCCGCGAGCTGCGCCGGCGCAGACTTTCGCTACAAAAATAAACGCTCCTTGGCAGAGAATCAAGGCGACAGGCGAGCCTTCGGACTTTAAAACGATATATTCAAGCAGTTTTATGGGCGGCAGTTTTGCATCAGTGGTTAATGACCAGCTTTCTCTTGATAATTCAAATGAATTTGACATCTTTGGATGCATAAATCTCTTAAAACTAGATCCTTTCCATTGAATGTATACTGTTGAATGGCCTTCCGTTTTACTGCAATTCCGTGACATGTACTTATCATAAGTACTCGTTCACTTCAAGTTATGTTTTCTTTTTAAATCACGTCTTTTATCTCTATTCTTAGAAATAGAACTAATCGTATTGGAATAAATATAAGTAAAATAAATGCAGACTGTAGAAAATAGAACTAAGTTTTTAATTTCCTTTATGAATTAGTTTGTTATTCTAAATCATCATCATTAGCCTTATCTTGAAGTAAGAATATTCAAATTGCATTTTGTTGTACCTTTTCTTCTGTATCCTATCTAATATTAGTGTGTGTATGTCGGAATGAAATATATTCTATTCTATTTATATTACTTATTTTATTACTTTATTTATTTTTATTATTTTTATTTATTTATTTTTATTACTGCATGCTACTCTACTCAGTCCTACTAATATTAGAAATGCGAAAGTTTGTAAGGATGTGAGGATGAATGAATGTTGCTACTCTTTCACGCCGAAGCTAGGTATGAGCAGATTTGAATGAAATTTCGAATTTCTTACATATTGGTAGCATAAACACTACTGGTCTATAATTAATGGTGGACTTTAACATAAAGATAATCTATACTAATAATTATAAAGAGGTAATGTTGGCTTGTTTGTTTAGCGGAAATCTCCGAAACTACTCAGCCGATTTCAAAAATTCTTTCACCGATGTGTGTAGAATGGACTGTCGGGATAGTTATAGGCTATATTTTATCCCGGTAGTTTCGTAAACCCGTGCAAAGCCGGGACGTGCTGCTAGTATAATATAAGATAGTTATATTGTAGACCTGTCTCATGCAGCTAGATTCAATTACTTAGATTAAATAGGGACACGCCTTGGAGATTAAATTCTCCGTTTTCATTAACTAGTTAATAACTTACAGGATGAAATCCTTGTCTACAATGTTATAATGGTTAACTTGTATCTTTAATTAATTACATTTATGTATATATATTCCTTTGCAGTTTTGCACTAGAGGTTTTTTCGTTTAGAACCTCTGATAAAAGAAATCAATAAAAAAATTTTTTACTGACGTGCTAAAAAGATCGATGAGGATAACTAAACAACGTTCTGAGTGGTCACAACTTGGATGGGTGACCAAATGGCATTAACAGCGTTTCCGTGCTTCGGAGAGCACGATTAATTGGCTTTTAAAGTCGTTAAGCCATGACGAGGTCTTCTTGGTGGGTTTAAAACTCTTTATTCTTTATTGTACACAAATAAATTGATACAGAAAAATATCATTTGTAAAGACATGTACAAAGGCGAGCTTAACCCTAAAGAGAGTTCTCTTCCAGCAAACCTTTGAGGCTGGAGAGAGAAGATTAAACGCTAAGGGTCGCTAACTCTGTGAACAGAATGGTTACTTACTTAATTTTGAATGGAAACTTAGGTTTAAACTTTATCAGTCTTATTACAATAAAAACCCGGGTTTATCAAAACCATGGTCTTAATTTCCCTAAAATCCGATGTTTCAGGTAATCTCTTCAGTAGTTTTTTCGTAAAAGAGTTACTAACATGCAATTAACTTACCATTATATTAGTAGGGTAGTGTGATTAAATATTAGGAGGGGTGGTCGAATAAATGATATTCTAGAGCTGTAAGACCAGTGACGTAACCAATGCTGGATTAGCCTATAAGGCTTAATAGTATAATCAGATGTTTAGTTTGGGCACCAAAGACGACCGAGATATTAAGTATACGAAAGTTAAAGCAAACTTCGAGACAGGGGACAGATTTAGGGGGCACAGGGAAAGATTGCTTAGGGCATCAAGTTACCTTAATCCGGCACTGGAAGTATCTAACCCCGTTACAAAATTTTTACCAAAAATGTAAAACGTAGTAGGTATAGGAACTTGGTCAAAGGCGTAATCTCTTGTGTTGTATTCATACTTGTTCACCTTATTTCAATGTTGAATAATTTTGAGTGAGTGTTGCTTAATTTAAACACTTGTAAGAAAAAAAGTAATCACGTTGTCTGAAAAGAATGGGACGACCTTTGCCCTACTGTAGGAAAGTAAAGGCTGAAAAAATAAAAGAATGAAATAGAAAAGAAAATTAAATAGCATTTTTTTTAAATACAACTCTATACACACTGGTTAAATATATAGTTATTTACGTAATCATACAACTTATGAAATAAGTTCTCTCTCTCAAGAAGGAAGGACTTAGATATACATATATAGGTACTTACATTCATTTCAATGCCCTCTAATTAAGCTTCCTTTACAAGTTTTTATTTAAGTAATCAAACTTACAACTACATACCAGTTTTGTCTAAATGTTGAATACACGCATTCTTCCAATGACCCTTATTTACCTCTTTAAGCTCTCAGTAACAACCACTCCCCAACATATTTCTCGTGCATACGATTTCATTATGAAAACGTTCACGTTCCGCGCGTGTTTGCCGCTAGATGGCGCGATAGGCTGAGGTGGTAGACGTCATCGGTTTTACAAATCAGCTCCTTGTTCTGCATGCTTTTGGTCTTGGTTTTATAGATTTGTCAATTTACTAAGGTTTTTCTATATTCTTGTTACTCATATGGCTTACTTAATATCCGTTTATCCCATAAGGTGGTTGTCTTTACTTTGATCCTACTAATATTATAAATGTGAAAGTTTGTAACTAGGTATGGATGGATGGGTGTGTCTTTGGCACACTTTCACGCTGAAACCGCTCTGTACAGATTTTAATAAGATTTGGTACCAGGATACTTACCCTTCCTTTTTACGTTACCTTTTAGGTACTTACCTATATCCTGGATTAACACAGCCTATTTTTGATCCCGGTATTCTCACGGGAACAAGAACTGTTCTCAATTTGCAGCGCTCGTGGCATATTTTTCTAAGATGTTCTTGATAGATCGTTGAAGTTAAGCGACGTTTTGAGCGGTCACAATTGGATAGGTGACCGCTAGTGGCACTTACAAATGCGCGTTTCCGTGCTTCGGAAGGCACTTTAAGCTTCAAAGTCGTTAAGCGATCACGGAGGCTTTTAAGCGGCCTAACGTTCCGGCCTTTTACGTAAGTACAAAAGTATGTACTTATGTACGTAATGAAATTTCGCAACTTCTGTTTGAAACAGTTTTGACCTTATTTTCAAGCGTCAGATAACTTTCTTTAATGATTTGAACAGCAATCAAACACACCTAACTACACTTTTTTAAAAGCTGTTGTAGACAATGTCGGGGGTTAGCAATATATGTTTAATTTAATTGGTATACCTATAGATGCATTAATTATGCAAAACATTATGTACATAGATTATATTTCAACGAGATACCGTTATATTCAAATTCTAAATTCATTTATTCGATTTGATTCGACCACTTTGAATAGTTTAAAAACTATTCTACTGACTGTTCCAACTCGACACACCAATGTATTACCCGTATTTATGTGAGTACTAGCTGCGCCCCGCGGTTTCACCAGCGTTAGTCTTTTTCCCACGGGAATATCGGAATAAAAAGTAGCCTATGTTACTCGCCATCCCTTCAACTATCACTACAAAACATCAAGTCAAATCGCAGCTCCGTTTTGCCGTGAAAGACGGACAAACAGGCAGGCACTTTCCCATTTATAATGTTAGTATGAATGTGAAAAATCTTAAAATACCTTGGAACTTTATGATGCTGGTTTCTTTAACGGTTTTACGCCCGAATACTGAAACGCTAACTAAAATAATAATAATAATAATAAAGTTTTTATTATTTTAAAAGAAACCAAATTACAATCTGTTTTCCTTAGAACTATAAGTTACTATGTAGGTAAATTACAATCTCTTACATAAGTGGTGCTTATCTATGAATTTGACATTAGTCCATACAAATCTGTCAAAAGATAACTTCCATAACCGTAAGGCCTTAAATATTTAATTATCGCTTAACGGTTAATAAGGCCTGATATTTAATCGTTTGATTATTTAGCATTAGTGTAAAATGACGTGTTACAAGTAATTGTAACAAAGTAAGATAAAGCACATTTGCGGCACCAGTTACAGTTAGCATTCCGGGTTTTGTAGGCTGCACCGTTTGTGTTGCATCGCGCTGGGAACATAACTTAGCTTTACTGGATTACAGTCAAAAGTAACCAACGTACATTTACCATTATAAACACTTGAAACGAGATATTTACCATGATTATTGCTTTAGTTTAACCGTGATCATGGCGCATGCAATTGTGCCGAAATATCGGGAAACTCATAAATCTCCAAATCATGGTAAATATCTCGTTTCAAGTGTTTTAATGTTCAAAACCGTGGTAGTTTAAAAAGTTTTATACATTTACCACTCAGCCTTTACATCTTTACTAGATGATTTATACAGCGTCAGGTCAGGAGGCAATCTTTGCAAATCCTACTGAAAGCTATCATCTCATCGTAACCATCTTACTAAACACATTTCTTATAGTTCGTTTCATTTCAGCATTATCTATCAAATCAAGTGCTTTTAAACATAGAACCGTTCACTAAAAAAAAACATAATTAAGTTGTTCAAAAAACATCTTTAAGTAAGACGCTCAGCTACTGAAAGTACTGTAAAAAGCATCTTTTCTAATCGCCATATCTTTAGTCGTCAACTTAGACTTAAATCGTGATTTGGTATCTTTAGACGTAAAATTCTTCTTACACTCATGAGTTTCTTAAGGAAATCCTCACTCGAGGCGCTATTAGACGTGACCTGTAAAGGGGTTTATGAAATAAATGACTATAAATTGACAATAATTAGATAGCTGTCAACGTAAATAAAAAAAGACGTGTGGCACTCGGGGACTGCCGCGGTAAAGCTATTGAATGCCACCTAGAGGCGAGTTGCTGAACTAAAGTGACAGCGTTAGGTTTTTTCGTTACGGAATTTCTGGATTCGGTCGCCACATCTAAACGTAAGGTTATTCGCGAGCTACCCTAGCTTACTTTACGGAGTTGAGTCTAAGATGACGACTAAATATATGGCGATTATTCGCGAAATAGGGCAGAGTTTTCCTCGGTTCATGGCAGTGGTGTGCAAATCATTCGGTTTGGTTTCGTGCCGAGTGGCAGGACGTCCCGCTGACCCAGATACAGTCGTGAACTCGTGATATCGCCTGCACTTACCTGTAGAACGTACTACTTCAATACTGTAGGTTTTATCTTTGAAATGTAAATAGAAGAGGAACTATAAGAAACTATTTTAGTATTATCTAAAGCCTGTTGTGTTCCACTGCAGGGCAAAGGCCTCCCTCCTCTCCTTCCACTCCTCTCTTTCTTCAGGGATAAGGGCCTATTAGGAAGTTAATGCTTTTTCCAACTAATATAAAAACGCGAAAGTATGCATGGATCGAAACGTGCCTCGTCATTTAAATATGCAGCGAATTTTTCAAAGACACAACTGAACATTACAGTTATGTATATATAACAGATGCTACCAAATATGGCAACAACATACGACAAACAGCATCAAGAAACCCGATATCATTGATCATTGTTGTGATCCGTCATCAATTACAGATGATGACGGTAACTTTGATACTAGATCTGTCCAGTATCGATCATCTGATCTGAATAATTTGACTTTATAAATTAATCTCAGGGTTAAGATCCACTTATCGGTTTAATTGAATTTTTTAAGTATTTTATAGGCGGGACGAACTAGACGCCTTTGAGACTGGCAGAGGAAAGCATGGGATCGGCGTAACTGGCGAAAGCGGGGGAGGCCTTTGCTCAACAGTGGGACAAGATGGGCTAATAGTAATAGTAATAATTTAGAAAATGATGGGAGAAACCGCCACTAATAAAATTTAATTAATAAGGTTTTAATTTTGTACGAATGGTTTTTTTTTAGTTTTCAGACCGTCTAAATAAAAAATGTAATAATTAAATAAATTTAAATTGAATTGATTTGCAATTTTTTGCAATCGCATGTTTGCAATACATTGATGGCCATGTTCCCAGCGCACCCCACTGGATCGCAATTGAGCACCGCATAGACCTTGACATTATTGGCGGTAATATGCGAGTGCAGCTCGCGGTTATTATTACCGAGGTCCTTATTGATAAATCCCACTAATAGAAATGCTTTATATTTATAATACACCATAGAAAACAGATTAAACATAAAATTATTATGAGGTAAAGGGTTTATTTATAAATGTTATCGGGACTTAATCGCGTATTGGTCAATATGTGTCGGGCTGAATAGCCGCGTGTCTCCTCACGAAGATTTCGCTCGTGTGTTAAATCGCATTTAAATTTTTGACACGAAACGTTCATTGATGTACGGCTGGATTCGATCCCATGAACTTCAAATCAAAAGTCGATGCACCTAACCACTTAGCCAACACGGCTTTTTAAAGTGTGTAATGCCTGAATACTTCAACGATAATTAAATATTTAAAGCCTTGTTAACAGCTAAGGAAGTTATTTTTGACAGATTAGTATTGACAAATGTCAAATTCTGACATAAATAAAAAGCACCACTTGCTTTAATTAGCGTTTCAGTATTCGGCCGTTAGTGTGTAAAAAGTCTGTAAAAATCACTTACTTAGTCATAACTTTAGTAAACAGTTTCAATCTTTTTACTCACATAAAACTTACAATGAATTAATGCCAGAATGAAAAGATTCAAAGCTCTGATGACAAGAGTTTAACGACCTCAATCATTTATACCATGTCCTAAGATTAAATAAATTAATTTAAAAGTTACTTACCTTTAAAAAAGTCGTCAAGACAACTTTGACAAGGAATGGTCCCTTATCGCTGAAGATAGAAAGGAGTGGAAGGAGAGGAGGGAGGCCTTTGCCCTGCAGTGGGACACCACAGGCTTTAAATAAATAAAATAATATAATTACCTTTAAAAAAAATTCTAAAACATATTAATCATGGACGGCCAATACGGTACGCGCTAAATCAATGGTGTGAAGTGCGCCACGTCACCCCTTCACCAATCCCACCTAAGATTCTAAAATCGCCTACTGCGCAGCTTTTCCCCTAAGCGTTCATTTTACGTGGCGCGACCTATAAAACCCAGAGTCGTCGTGTCAGCTATAACGATTAGAGATGGGCGGGTGGGAAAAAATTCGGGTGGGTAAAATAGGAAGGAATTGGTAAAATAGGTAAAAATGAATAAATACCCATTTATACCGGGTATTTTTTATTTATACCGGGTAAAAATTCGACATGTATTTTTGAATTATTTAATGTTAAAAATATTATGAAATATTATAAATTATTATGAAAATAAGTAGTAAGTAGAGTGTCACTGATATTACACAGGAAAACCCTTAGTTTTTGATCTAAAATATGATTTCATTAAATAAAATCGACAAAAATTTCTTTTAAAAGTCCACTTAATTGTTTTATTCGTGTAGGTACTTCGTAATAACTTAAACCTGAATAAGAATTAAAAAAAAAAATACTTATAAAAAAAAATTAACAATTTGATTTTTTTTTAATATAAACTTTTTCAAGTATCTAGACTAAAACTAACAAGTAAAAGCTTAAAATAGTTCGATTTATCTCAAAAAAATATGTAGTGAATTTTGACGAGGTATTAATTCTAAATGGGAAGGTATAAATAGCTTCTTTATAAGAAATTATGTAGCTTAGACTTTTTTCAAGTGTGTAGAATAAAAACGAACAAGTAAAAGCTAAAAATAGTTTGATGAATCTCAAAAAAAGATGTATTGAATTTTTACCCGGTATTAATTCTAAATGGGTAGGTATAAATGGGTATAAATGGGTAAAAACCCAATGTTCGGGTTTTTACCGGGTAAGCGCCCATCTCTGATAACGATAGTATGTCAACAATCACATAGACTCATACGGTTCGAATTCCACAAGGAATGTAAACAAAGTGTTATATTCTCATCAATACACATATCATACTCCACTGTACCGCTTATTGCGGGTCAATACTTATCTACATTGTTGTTACCGTTTACACCGTTTGCAATTTTTTTTGTAGAATCGTAAATCGGTAGGAAGGACTATTGGGTGGGAAGCTGGGAACCCAGCAAACCAACTAAAATTACACCTTACTAACAGCACGTCCCGGCTTTGCACGGGTGTACTAATGAAACTACCCGGATAAAATGTAGCCTATAACCATCCCGACAGTACCTACATTAATGAATATTAATGTATTGTAATGTGTGATTATAATGTCTAGTACAACTTAAGATAGTTTCTAAAGTGGAATAATATTAATGTACTTAAATATTTTTTGACAAATAAATCATCACCCCACGATTTACAGAACGGGCGTGGGCGTAAACAAAATGCTCTGATCAATAGAAAACAAATTTCCTAAACAAAAACAGGCCAACATCTGTACTCAGAGTAATAAACTTCTCATTAAATCATAAAGGTTTTTACTTTTAGCTATAAGTAAGAGTTTTTTGTGCCCTTAGGCCTTTATCTGACCCTAAGTGCTAACAAAATTTACATAAAAAACCGATTTCAATATTGTGAGCTTTTAACTACAACCTCGAGTTGCATTTCTGTTTATACCAAACACCCTGTATAATTACGACAAAAAAAAGTTACTTTAACGAAAACGAAACTAATTTATGATATTGCCATCTCGTACATACTGATCGAAATAAAAACGATTAAGTACATCATCTTTAGTTGGTCCTGTAACTGTAAAGACCTATTTGACGACCTCTGTGGCTCAGTTGTGTTAACGCCCGGCTGAGATGCGGAGGTTGCGGGTTCGATCCCCGCTACGGGACAAATGTTTGTATGTTCTGCAGATATTTGTTCCGTGCCTGGGTGTTTTCTATCTATAATATGTATGTATGTATTTACAAAAAAAATGTATCTTAGTATTATATCAGTCATCTGGTTACCATAACACAAGCATTAAGTTGCTTAGCTTGGGACTAGATGACGCTGTGTGGAATGTCCAAGGATGTCTATTATTTATTTATTTATTTTAATACAAAGTTAGTTTAGTTTTTGCTTTGGCGACGACGTTAGAATCGCTACTTTTAAGTCATCTTTTTATCATAAAGCAGACTATACAGTATTGCTGACTCAACTCCACTCCGCAGTACATAAGTCTGGTAGTACATAGGGCGTGACGTCACAACGCGACTGCGCGATCGAATTCGACCCCATGCAGAGACAAAACCGGGATTTTTATGAATTAGGTCAGCTTTGATACAATGTTTCATTTCATATTATAAAGCTTTGATAGCTTAAATTGTTTTGAAAAGTAACATGGTATATTTGCTTTTGATAATTTGAACACACTTTTAATTATGATAGAGTGTTTTGTTTTCAATAATAGCCATAAATAAACATAATTTATAAAAATGGCGAGTATAGGTATAATTTATTTGAAATTACGGGACTTTATCACGTACTAGTAGCACGTCCCGGCTTCGCACGGGTGTACTAATAAAGCTACCGGGATAAAATATAGCCTATAACCACCCGGACAGTCCACACCCGTGAAAGAATTTTTGAAATCTGTCCAGTAGTTTCGGAGATTACCTCCGTCAAACAAACACACAAACAAATTTTACCTCTTTATAATATTAGTATAGAGTATATATTTACCTTATTATTTTATTTCCCGACGATTAAATTGCAGTTTCAATCCGACTTTCAATACGACCGAAGGTCGTGGGATAGAATCCGGCCGTGCATCAATGAGCTTTTCTTGTCCAAAACATTTATATGCGCTTTAACACGAGCTTTAAACGGTGAAGGAAAACATCGTGAGGAAACCAGTTAGCTTTCTAGCAGCGTCGATGAGCTTGCAACCTGTCACGTATGGAAGGTAAACTTCTGCAAAAAGTGGGCGTGTACCAAATATGTATTTGGAAATACCTCTGACTACCCCATTAGACATCTAAAGAATTACATAAAGATCTGAAAGAAATGTCTACCGCTCCCTGGGATATAGTCGTGATCATATTTCATTTTCATTTTTAAATTGCAGTATATGGGTATATACTTGTACATCTGTCTTGGCCGATATTGTGAGGTGTAGTAGGTTTGGTTTACTACACTCCAAGAGGTTATTAAGAAAGCCAAAATATTTTGAAACAAACAATCATCATCATCATCGTCCACAGCCCATAAGGCACCCACTGCTGGGTGTAGGCCTCCCTTCGTAAACGCCAAAATACTCGGTCCTGTGCCAAGCCAGGAATTGCTCGCAACTTGTCGTCAACCCAAACATACAATCATTGCACAAATTTAGCTACAAAATAATGCAAAGAAGCTAGGATTAGGTACAGAAAGTTAGAAATTGGACGTGAATGTTTGATGGAATGCGGAAACATACGATTTGCTTTACCATATCGATTTCAATTCGTGGATTCGATTCTACGATTCCATTTGTAGTATTGAAGAAGTATTCTTTATTTTCTATCTATACTAATATTATAAAGAGGTAAAATTTGTTTGTTTGTTTGTTCGTTTGTTTCACGGAGGTAATCTCCGAAACTACTGGACCGATTTCAAAAATTCTTACACGGGTGTGTAGAATGGACTGTCCGGGAGGTTATAGGCTATATTTTATCCCGGTATTCCCACGGGAACGGGACTTACGCGGGTGAAACCGCGGGGTACAGCTAGTTCTTTATAAAATCTTTGCTATTGTTGTTTTGTTTGAGGAGGTAATCTCCGAAACTACGCAGCTGATTTCAACTATTATTTTACCGATGATGAGTAGAATAGACAGTCGGGATGGTTTGGCTATATTTTATCCCGGTAGTTTCATTTGTACACCCATGTAAAGCCGAGACATCAATAATACAGATATACATAAAATCGGGCCTTTTTCCCATGGGGGGTAGGCAGAGACCACGGACCTCCACCTGCTAAGATGACACACCTCGTCCGCCTCATTCCCTCTCGTTATATTCATCATTGCTCGTCGGTTTAGGGTACTTCTGGACCTGGCCTTTCTCCAAAATGTCACCAATTTGTTCCAAATATGTTCGCCTAGGTCTTCCCTTTCCAGATGTGTGTTTACATTTACCTTATATACTTAGGTACACCTGTTTCGTTAGTAGTAAATATCAATATATCTCTAGTAAATAACGTAATCTACCTAAGAGATAAATAGATAAGAAACCTGCTTATCAATTCCGGTACCTACTAGTACCTCAGCTATCTATGAATAATAAAACATCGATTAACACAGAAATAAGCTTAATAACGTTATCTATACTTATATACTTATACTTATAATATAAAAGGTAAAGTTTGTTTGTTTGTTTATAGGAAGGTAATCTCCGAAATTAGTCATCCGATTTCCAAAACTCCTTCACCGATGTATAGAATGGACTTTCCCAATGAACATAGGCTATATCTCATCCCGGTAAAATCCCGTGTTTCATTAGTACACCCGTGAAAATTTGGAAATGGCTGCTAGCCTAATATAAAACAAAACATTAATAGGTTTGCCATTGTATCCTCATAAGCAGGCAGATTAGAAATTTAGAAGTTCACGACTGCAAGGTAGTCGAAGGCATGTCCATTCATTAAGCACATGCCTAATTCTTGCTGATTAGTTTCTGATTTTTTCGCTCATTCGTCCGCGGATATATTTCTTTTATTTGTGCTCTGTATTTTCCAAAATGAATAATTACTATTTATTCTATTCTATTTTTAAAAGTCTTTCAGAAATTCAACCTTTAGATAAGTGGAAAAAAATAGTTTTTTTTTTTTTAGTATTATATCGTCATGATATAATTTTATGATATTTTCCTTATATCACGGTATTTTAAATTTATTTTAGTAGGGCTGTAGGTTAATTTAGCTAATTTTAATGTGTTCTAAAAGAGATACTTAATTAATAATAAAGATTTAGATAAGGTAATTTTTTATGCTGTTTGCATAGATTTGTTTTTACTTTAAACCTATTTAACACATGTAGGTAAGTACTTATAGGTATAGATGTAGTATTAGATGCATAGATCCAACTTATTTCTTAAACATAATAATATAAGTAATAATTATAATAGGTATACCCTATATTTCAATTAATTATGAATAATATATACTTACTTATTATTTAAAGAAAAGCAGTATCTACAAATTCTAAATCTGCAATCTCATAGTACATAACAGTAAATAAGGTACCTACATAAGTCGGAGCTCGACGCACATAGAATAGAATTGAGTGTTCATCGACCGACGTGGTCGCCACAGGTTACGGCGTAGTTTGCTCCCCACTGCGCATGTCAGTGACGCTTCCTGACGTACGCGGCGCGTACGGTCGCTATTCCCACAACACAATCTAACAACTTTACAAGAATACAAGAATATTACAACACTTCTGTATTCACTGCGTAAGAAAGTGTTTTATACAGTGACTTTTTGTAGCTAAATAAGAAGTTTTCGTGTGTGTTTAGTTTTTTGTTAGGTTAATAATCTTGTTGAGTGGGAAATTAGTTCGGAGACGCGGCAACACGGCGCGGCGGCGCCACAAGCGGACAACTTCACAAGGTCACACGAGATTGGCAGATGCAAGTTTGAAAACGTTGAAAAACTTTCGTGTTAATTGATGAAAGTTGTGTGAAATTGAACAAAATATTAAACTGAGTTATTAACATTGCGGTTTTATGATTAAGTGGTGTTTATTATCTGCGCTCTAGTTGTTGGAATTAAAAATAAGTAATAGAAAATGGCGTCGAACAACTCGTCAGATAAAATGGAGAAAATGGTGGCAAGAATTATTGTAATACGTGAAATATGTGAAGCTAAAGACTTGCTGTTCGGTCCGTTTAGTACACACAGGACAACGCGGTTGAAAGTGAAATTATGGACTGATATCTGTGATAAGGCCAAGTCTCTTGGACTTGTTGACCCTTCTAAGACCTACACATACATGAGAGATACCTACTGGCAAAATGTAAGACGACATTCACTAAACAAGCGTCAGCAAGCAATGAACGGTAAGAAAGTTGATAGAACACCTATCGATTCTTTGGTTTACGAGATCGTAGATAACACCTCAGCACTTCACACTCAGCCCAGTCTGGTGGGTCATCAACTATATGTTGTGGATGCATCAAAACCTACGCTCAAACAAGCTGCGCTACTTAACAATACTTGTGAATTTAATGAAACTGCTGAAGTTGAAGAAATTGATCATTTGAAAGTTGAACCACCTTTTGCTCAAGAATCAGATGAGCAGAATGAAACGCAAGAAACTGAAGTTGATGAGCCGGCTCAGAATGAGTTGGACCAACCGACTGAAGAGCCATCAGACGTTAAACCGGTGTCAGTATCACCCACAGATACAGACTTCGACAATATTAGAACAAAGGAGGAGGAATATGAAAGAAGCAATATGAAGAAGAGAAAAATCCAGTTAGAAATTGACTTCCTTGAACTGCAGAACTATAAAACTCAACTGGAAGTTCTGGGTCTTGAAACGAAACTTGGAATCGAACCTTCGAAGTTCACTAGAGAGATAGTTAAGAGGAAGAAGATGAATAATAAGATTGCTTTCGAAAACGATGATGATGACTCAGATGTATCTCTGTGACCACAATAACAAAAACGACTTCTATTAAGATAGTAATTTAGTTTAATTTAGTTTTTTCCGTAACAATTCTGTCACCAGGGTTAGCTACTAGATCATACGAACTTACTATGCGATTGATTGTTATGAATAGGGCAATAGTTCATCATTGTGTCCGATGCGTATTTTTGTAATAAACATTTTTGATAATATTAATTGGTTTTTTTCATTATTCAATTTTAGAATAAAGAAAGGTACTCGAATTATGTACTTCAATTAGATATTATTTCATTACTCTCTCTCTCACGAGTAACGCCCCTCGCGTTACTCGTACTTTATCTATCTATACCAATATTATAAAGAGGTAATGTTTGTTTGTTTGTTTGTTTGACGGGGGTTGATTGAACTGAATTGAATTGTAAGTAATTTTCAAAACTACACAGCCGATTTAAAAAGTTATTTCATCGATGTGTAGAATATTGTAGTATTCCCGTGCAAAGCCGGAACGTGCTGTTAGTTTTAGAATAAAGGTACTCGAATTACTGCAATTAGATACTATTTAATCAGTCTCTCGAGGAACGCGAGAGTTCTTTATATTAATAAAGTTATTTATTAGAGATTTTGAAAGCCGTTGTTAGATTTACTTCGACTTTAGATATGAAGGCCATATAAGTTGTAGGTATAGCAAGCACTCCATCTAGAAGAGCCATCAGTAGCCCTACCATGAGTTTTCGAGTTGTATAGTTAACTATCCTCGCTAACGAGTCAAGTATTTCAAATGTATGAAATTATTAGTTCATGCAAGTTACCGGGGGCGGCGCTGCGCTGGATTCTCATATATTTTGCGATACTTGACTCGGTATCGAGGATAGTATCAATACTACAGTAAACTGATGGTAGGGCCTCTGATCGGAGAGAGTGACGTACGTAATAGAGAGGAGGCCTATACCCAACAGTGGGTAGAAATGGGCTGAGATGATGATGATGATTTTTTACAATACAAATTAAGTTCATAGGAAGCATAAAAATAATTTGATTATTTTCCGTTTTGGAATCGATTGTTGACCTTCGTAGTTCGTAGCACTTCGTAGCCGCCGCGGTGCTACGAACATTTACGATCATACTTTTATATTTACATTTATTCTTATATATTTTACATTTATTATTGATATTGTGTGGAGTAACTATTTAAAACGATATTGATCGTTTTAGAAGTGTTGGTGTGTTTCGTATATTAAAGGGTACGTTCGGTCGATAAAAAATATTTATGTAAAATTAATCACAATTTTTGTGATCCATGCTTAAAAAAACTCATAGGAGTAAATAAAATAAAGTATATTAGTGGGATGGAAACGGGTAATCATCTCGAAAATTTGGTAAAACGGATCAATATGAGCCATTCTATCATATTCTAACTTGACAACACTGCATTCACGACGCTTACTTCTAGATGTTACAACTCTTCACGGTATATGCAATAACAGGTTCGATTGTATCGATCTCACAAATAAAATCTGCTATGTTGTCCCTAGATCAGTGCATAGGCGAAAAGTACGAACGCGAAAGTTGTTCGCTTTAAATATTTGTAAATCAATAGCTGGGGAGCGTGCGCCTATGCGGCGTCTGGTAGACACGTATAATACCACATTTGTGGATCTGGATATATTTTCATTATCATTATATAAATTTAAAAAATTGGCACTTGAAGTCTTCATTCCAGGGGCAGACCCCCTGGAATGAGGACTTTAGGAGCGGACTATTCCTGGCTGGCTACTGCATACTCAGTATCTCCTTCCGAATGATTTTGGATGCTATTTTGTGTGATTTTGACGTGTATTGATGGATAACTATATAAACTATATAACCAATTAAATTAAGTTCTACATAATAATTTTTTTTTTTTTTTTTTTTTTTTTTTTTGTTATTGTTATCTTGCGATCAGTCTTTTTGACTATAAGCAGATGAGGTGAGTGCTTTTTAGCGTGGAGGGCGCTATTCTACTCCCAGCGGAGCCTGCCCTTTCTTTAGCAAAAATCAGTTTGTTTGATTGTCATGGTCGAAGATGTCACGTCGTTTTTTCAGGCGACGAATAGTTTCCGGAATTGTGAGCTGTCCGGCTAATTGGTTTGGGTGCTTTTCAAGTCTTAATTTGTAGTTAAGTCCGTGTGTTTCTATTTCCTTTTTTACCATGGGCATTTCTAGGAATTCATGAACCTCCGTGGTTTTAATGAACCATGGGGTGTTTGCAATTTGTTTTAAGATGTAGTTCTGTGCTCTTTGTATGGTCATTATATTTGAGGCACTGGCAGACCCCCATAGCTGTATGCCATATGTCCAAATCGGTTTCAAAATGGTTTTGTAGAGGAGTAACTTTTTATCAATGGATAGTTTTGAATTTCGGCCCATCAGCCAATACAGTCCTTTGTATTTGAGGTTGATTTCGTCTCGTTTTGTTTGAACGTGTTTTTTCCAGGTAAGTCGACGGTCCAGGTGCATACCCAAGTACTTAACTGTATTTTGGTGTGGCAGTTGGGTCCCATTTAGAGTGACTGGAGGGCAGTCTTCCTTTCGGAGTGTGAATGTTACATGTACCGATTTGGATACACTGGCAGCTATTCTCCATTTCGATAGCCATTCTTCTACTTGCTGTAGGCTGTTTTGTAGGATTTCAGAGGCTACTATGGGACTTTTGTTGGAAGCTAGAAGGGCCGTGTCATCCGCGAACGTAGCAACAGTAACATCAGGGTTCTGCGGTAGGTCGTGTGTAAAAAGTGTGTACAAGACAGGTCCGAGGACTGAGCCTTGTGGCACCCCGGCGAGAATTTCGTAGAAAGCTACATAATAATTAATCGCTAAGTAAATAACAGCTTTTGCTCGCATCCCTATTTCTAGGTTATTTTGACGTGTATACCTTTTTAGTTAATCCGTGGATGATGTTGTGGGTCATACTTTTACATAAGCCTATATTTACTCAACACCTTATACCTAATATACAATGTATGACTGTTTATCTTCCCTAATAAATAAAATAAAAATAAAAATAAAATAAAATATTTTGGTCTTCTTCTTTCGTATGAGCAAGTGGCCAAATCTGGTGACGGACATATTTTGGTGAAAATGCTAAACAATTCATGAAATATATGCACTTTATGAATTGCTAGCAGAAATGCTTTAACGGCCATTTTAACCCCCCAGGGTCTCGTAAGTTAAAAGAAGATAATATTATGACACTACGTTATGCAAGCCTTATTTAGTCGAAAAACAAAGAGTTATAA
Source organism: Xanthorhoe spadicearia (assembly GCA_947086425.1). Classification (NCBI taxonomy): domain Eukaryota; kingdom Metazoa; phylum Arthropoda; class Insecta; order Lepidoptera; family Geometridae; genus Xanthorhoe; species Xanthorhoe spadicearia. The sequence goes on from OX352208.1 coordinate 1,157,843, forward strand.
AATACAAACGTCGCATGATATCATTCATGAATTCCCGGTGACTCATTGCGATTTGTATGGCTTGATGCATAGGTTTGGCCAATTCATTCATCATTTGATAATTAAATTACATTTTTTTTAAACTATATAAATAAATTGTAAAGAAGGTCAACCGGTTTGTTTTCGCGAATTCCCACTTTTTTCTTAACAACAACACTAATCTTTTTTCTTTTGGGAAAACAGAGTTTGATAGTCGCCAAGTGCAACTCCGTTACTATTCTTGAGCTATACAAAATAAGGGTCTTATTCATAAAAAAATACAATTTAAAAAAAATATTAAATCTTGTTACTATGGCAATGAAAAGAGAAAGCAGATTTAATGTTAGTTTTAGCTTAAGTTACCGATCAAATATGAATAGGGGATGAAACTATACACATGCAGGTATTTCAACACCTGTGTTATATGTTTTGTCTACAAAAGCTTACGATAGCTATCACAAACATACAATACATTTTTTGAAATTCCTTTGTTCAACGTAATAATAAGATTAAATCGAGACATTTACACAATTTGAAAAGTTTTGTTGCATTTAAATTCTCACTTTGCCTGACAGCTACTTAGGACTTTAAAACTTAGAAAACTTTGAAACTTTTGGACTTTAGTTTTACTTGCATTTAGTAAAACTTATGCACTTAGGTATTAAGTAGGTCTACTTGATATTAATTATTATTTATCATCCCGTTATTAATATACCTACTGATATTACGACGACCTCTGTGGCGCAGTGGGCGAAGGCCCGCCTGAGACGCGGAGGTTGCGGGTTCGATCCCGTCCAGGGGACAAATGTTTGTATGTTCTGCAGATGTTTGTTCCGTTCTGGTTGTTCACTATCTATAATATGTATGTATTTACAAAAAAATGTATCTAAGTATTATATCAGTCATCTGGTTACCATAACACAAGCATTAAATTGTTATCTTGGGACTAGATGACGACGTGTAAAAAAATGACCAAGGATGGAAGGACCATGATAAGCCCGAGCTTAAATATGTCAAAATGACACTTGTGTGAAATAAACTATTTTGACAACTCATAATCTTACGGAGGTGATGCTATTAATACCACCATAAGCTAACTAAATACAATTCATAGCCATGACTTTGATTTGACACCTTAAAATTACTGTCGTTAGGCGACTTTAGTCATGGGATTTTTTTTAACTAGCTGCGCCCCGCGGTTTTACTCGCGTAAGTCCCGTTCCCGCGGGCATATCGGGATAAAAAGTAGCCTATGTGTTAATCCAGGGTATCACCTATCTACATACCAAATTTCAACCACATCGGCTTAGCCGTTTTTGCGTGAAAAAAATAACAAACATACATACATTCTCACAAGCTTTCACATTATAATATTAGTAGGAAGGATAGTAGGATGTTTATTATTCTTAGTTTTCCGTCACCGCGTTTTACAGAATGTGCCTCAAATACTTATCAAACATTATCAACCTCACAAATGACGTCATACATTTCATTCTTCACCCAATCCTGCCAACATCTAAAACCGAATTCGCAAGCTTACAAAAGAGGTTAGTTAGTATAGATGGCGCGTCGACCTCGGCTCGGCAAGCGTTTCCCGGAAATGGTGCAGCCGCCATTTTGTCGCGACGCACGCGCATGCCCCTGAACACAGAATAGTACATAAGAGCTGTGTATCTGAGCGATAGGGTGACCAGTTTAGTTATGATGTTGATAGTTGTCTATTACAATACAACAACGCATGAAACGAGGATGTTATTCTTTTATTATGTACTGAAACTAAACGAATACATATAAACATAACTGTACAAAATACAAATAGAACCAGTTGAGCCACGGACCGTTGCAAACGGTCTGGTCTATAGCTCAACTGATCCAAACCACTGCCAGACGGAAGCGTGCCCAAGACGCTGGCCGCATTGCCACGCTGAATAGCAATGCTGATCCATAAGTAATTACCTGCTTGATTCATTGTATAAACTTAATTAAAAACTTAAAGTTAACAATAAATGTTGCTAACATTTTAATACATAAGTAAGTAGGTACTTAAGAGGAAAATAAAATTAATTTATTTATAAACTTAAGATGAACTCGATATCAACAGAGTTTAACTAACTAACCGCATATTTTTTTCTAGCATCACAAAATTAAATGATGCTTCCAAAAACCAAAAAAAAACTATCGTTATGGCCATAGCACTTAGCACTCAACACACGTAGGTAGATTGGGTATAAGCACTTGTGGAGATTCTAGTGTTGCGTAAACTTAAAATATAATATACTAGCTGCGCCCCGCGGTTTCACCCGCGTAAGTCCCGTTCCCGCGGGATTATCGGGATAAAAAGTAGCCTATGTGTTAATCCAGGGTATTACCGATCTACATACCAAATTTCAACCAAATCGGTCTAGCCGTTTTTGCGTGAAAGAATAACAAACATTCTCACAAACTTTCACATTTATAATATTAAGTAGGATATGTTTTTTTCTTACATAAAACGTTCTCGATAGTAACTAATAAATAAATAATAATAATAATAAATATACTTGGACATTTCACACAGCGTCATCTAGTCCCAAGCTAAGCAACTTAATGCTTGTGTTATGGTAACCAGATGACTGATATAATACTTGGTTTTTTTTTTTTTGTAAATACATACACATTATATATAGAAAACACCCAGACACGAAACAAATATCTGCAGAACATGCAAACATTTGTCCCGTAGCGGGGATCGAACCCGCAACCTCCGCATCTCAGCCGGGCGTTAACACAACTGCGCCACAGAGGTCGTCAACTAATCTTTAGAATACAATAAAATACATCTGCCAATATATTTTTAAAACCATCACAAAATGAATCGAGTTTCATACAGATCCTACTGAAGGGTTATAAAAAGATTACCTGCACTCGAACAATACTGGCAGATGCACAGGCCCGGTATTATTACAACCTGTCTTTGTTACCGGCACAGAGTATAAAACAGTACTATACACAATTATTTTTTATTACAGTTGGGGATCTTTGTACAGTCGTTTGCACTAGATGTACTCATCGAATACGTCGTACAACGCTTGAAACTAATTTATTTATTTGTTTATTTATTACGGATACTGAACATAGGATTCACTAAACTTGAAAAATAATATCTATCTATCTATATCTATACTAATATTATAAAGAGGTAAAATTTGTTTGTTTGTTTGACGGAGGTAATCTCCGAATCTACTGGACCGATTTCAAAAATTCTTTCTCTGATGTGCAGAATGGACTGTCGTCATGGTTATAGGCTCTATTTTATCCCGGTAGTTTCATTAGTACATCCGTGCAAAGCCGGCACATGCTGCTAGTGTTTGCATGAACAAAAATATGTCTTGAACCAATCAAACGTGGTATTCAACGTCATCAGCGTCGTAATTATTTATTCATGCATTAATTAGCTGGAACGTACAAACGAATAACAATTGAAGTCGCCTGCGATTTGAATATAAAAATGTCTTTTATAACCGAACTGCCTTGAGAATGATTTTTAATTTATAACGGTTTTCTTAGGGGTTTATTCATAAAAACTTGACAATTTTATACAGGTTTTAGAAACGTTTTAGAACGTTTTTTTCTTGTCACTCATATGTCAACGAAAAGAGATAGCAACAGATTGAATATACATTTTAGCTAATACAGGTTTTAGGTCGAATATGCATAATGGGGTTAATCTTTACTGTTATTTTGCCAAATATACATCTTAAAAAACTAAAACTTAAGACTGATGAAAGATGACTTTTTAGCGCGCCTAAAACACGGAGGTTGTGTTGTGGGTTCGATCCTTTGAATGTCTGGATGGGGTAGTCAGAGGCTCAGAGTTAGGTATTTCCAAATTCAGTATTTGGTACATTCCCACATGTTTTCCTTTACCGTTTAAAGCTCGTGTTAAAGCGCAAATAAATTTTGTGCTACGAAAATTTCATTAGTGCACTGCCGGATTCGATCCTACGACCCTCGAGGTACTTACTAATCCACTTGGCATGTTAATATTTATAAATATCTTCCAAGTCGCGATAGTTTAAAAAGTATCAGAAGACATAACCTGCTTTTATAAAAAAAATCAGTTGAAGTTTGAAGTTGGTCGAAAGCACACTCAAATAAATCTTAAAACTCAAAAATCATTAAAGTATCAAGGACATAGATAATTCTGAAAACCATTCTATGTTTCTGAAAATCCAGCCGGGTCTATACAAAACTCGTCAGGGCTATCTACTTGGGCCGTCAACCTTTTCATTAGACTCAGGTAAAAACGAACCGGTTTTGGGTACGAAAATTGCCGGACGAGAGAACTCTTAACGCTTTGACTGGCACTGTTGGTGCAATTATTTTTATTAACTACTTATTCGAGCTTGATAGAGAAAAGGCCTTTACCCAGCAGTGAGTGTTACCGGCTGAGTAGATAGATAGATAGACTTATTCGAGCTTAGCTTACTAGCAGCGTCGATGGGCTTGCAACCTGTCACGTATGGAAAGCTAACTTCTGCAAAAAGTGGGCATGTACCAAAAATGTATTTGGAAATACCTCTGACTACCCCATTAGACATCTTCAAAGGATCTTATTTTGTGCCACAAGACATCAATCAAACCAGAAAATCTATTCATTGATAAAATAAGCTACACTTTTATATACCTGAGCTTTCAAAGGATAGAGCTTTTATAACTCCAAACCAAACTTTTGTCTTTCTGTGGTGTATCAAAGATATCATATTTAAAAAAACACAGTTTGTACACATTATAGATGTTAAAATATTAGTTGGAACAAAAACTTAAATAAATATATATTTATAAAAACACATTCGTTTTCTACAGTACCTACTAGTTAATCTATATTATAGCTATCCTGAAAGTTAGTCTTCTTAATGAAAATTTAATTATCTAAGTGCTTTTTAATGAGCTTGTTTCTCTGGGGTTTGGATTCGTTAGAACTAAATTATTTTTATTTCCCAGTTGGTTTTAGATATGTTCACCTTTTTAAAAGTAACATGGCGCATGGTAGGTATTCTAGGAGCGATAGACATTACCATGATTCGTAGATTTATAAGTTTTCCGATATTTTGTCACAATTGCATGCGCAATGATCGCGGTCAACAAAAAAACTATTTTATTTGATTATTACGTTAAACAAATAAAATAAATAAAAAACTGTGTATAATTACACGTATATTACGTGTGTTATATAATTTACTTACATATAAAAATATTTTTTAGTTTGTGATAAAAATCATAAGCCTTTTAATACCCTTGTAATGGTTTGATACGTATTATCTGCACCACTCGCATAAGTCCCGTTCCCGCGGGAATATCGGGATAAAAAGTAGCCTATGTCATTCTCCATCCCTTCAACTATAACAACATTAAAAATCACGTCAATATGTCGCTTTGTTTTGCCGTGAAAGACGGACAAACAGACAGTCAGACACACACACTTTCCCATTTAAACTCGTAATATTATAGTATAGTATAATATGAAATCACAATTTCATTTATATTGTAAAATAAAATCTAAATTCCATTTCCATTGTCCATAGAGCGAAAAATGGCTGACATACGAGTCTCTGAAAGAGGAGATAATGGAGAAGATGAGGAAGCTGGAAGAGGAGAGACACACGGTGGACCTCTGGAGCAGCGGCAGTCAGGAGTGGGGGAAGAAGAGGCGGAAACGGCAGGTGAGGGACAATGTTCATTTTAGTTACTTTTCTAGGTTTTCTCTAACCTGCTTTGTACTTCGTCGTACATATACATACATACATACAATCACGCCTATTTCCCATGGGGGTAGGCAGAGACCACGGATCTCCACTTGCTACGATCCTGACATACCTCTTTCGCCTCACTCACTCTCATTACAGTCTTCATACATGCTCGCCGGTTTAGAGTACTTCGTCGTAAATGTATTATTTAAGATATTTCATTCATTTTCAGTTTTGAATCTACTAATCTACTGGGTATATATTGAAACATTATAAATAACTAGTAGCACGTCCCGGCTTCGCACGGGTGTACTAATGAAGCTACCGGGATAAATTATAGCCTATAACCTCCCGGACAGTCCATGCTACACACCCGTGAAAGAACGTTTGAAATCGGTCCAGTAGTTTCGGAGATTACCTCCGTCAAACAAACAAACAAACAAATTTTACCTCTTTATAATATTAGTAAGTCTAGAAGATATACTGCTTACTAATACATACCTTCATCCCTTAAAACCCCTAAAAATTTAGACGTTTACGTGATACTTGGGGTTGAAGTTTTAATGTTGATTAAACATATTTCAGAGCTACCGCTAAAAAACCTTGTCTTCACTATAATAATATTATAAAGAGGAAAACTTTGTTTGTTTGTTTGTTTGGTTGTAATGAATAGGCTCAAAAACTACTGGACCGATTTTAAAAATTCTTTCACCATTCGAAAGCTACATTATCCACGAGTGACATAGGCTACTTTTTATCCCGATATTCCCGCGGGAACGGGACTTACGTGGGTGAAACCGCGTGGCGCAGCTAGTTTTCTATATTTAGGTATACTTCTACAGGTACTTATATTATAAAAAAGAGGTAAAGTTTGTTTGTTTGTTTGACGGAGGTAATCTCCGAAACTACTCAACCGATTTCAAAAATTCTTTCACCAATGTGTATGTAGAATGGACTGTCGGGATGGCTATATTTTTATCCCGGTAGTTTCATTAGTACACCCGTGCGAAGCCGGGACGTGCTGCTAGTTATATAAAATCGGTCGTAACCACAATCCCTTGTCACCAGGTGACAGTCCAACCCCCATACGTGGTGTATATGCTACCGGACTCCGACATCATGGAGGATTGGCGACTCGTGCGCAAGCTGCTCGAACGAGACTGATGTCCACGGTACTAATAGTCCAAGTCTAGGTTGAAATACATTATTAACACGCGACGCGACCTGATGAAACGCGACGCGTGTCGACTCAAATCAAATTGTATTATTTTCTATGACCAAAATCATACTATGAACATCCGAACATTTCAATTTGATTCGACTCAACACGCGTCGTGTTTCATCAGGTCGCGTCGCGTGTTAATAATGTGTTTCAACCTTATTCACTTTTAATTATTAAAACATATTATAAGTATATGTTTCACTTAAAAAGAACGCTGAGGTAAAGTGGCGGGGGTATGTTTGCGGGTACACTAGCTGACGAACTTATAGCACGCGCTACATCAATGGTATGAAGTGCGCCTCGTTACTCACCAATCGGACGGAAGATTCCTGAAAATCGACTACTGCGCAGCTTTTACCCTCAGCGTTATTTTTACATGACGCGACTTGTACTTTCAATAGGCTAACTCGTTAACTCAGATTGTTTCCGAAAATTGTAAATACGCAATAAAAATTATATCTCCTTTTTGTACTCTTTTTGTTCTTCGGTGAACTCTCATTGTTAACGAATGCAACATTAAACAAATAATTCCTGTGGTAAGCAAAATGTAAATGGTTAAGTACCTAATTGAATCTTATGTAACAAGTTTTCTGTATATTTTTTCGCTGGCCCCGTTATTCATAAATTCCAATATTGCTTATTAACACATTCAAGGCCCAAGTCCCGAGCCAGTGCGTCCGGGCCACCAAACGTGATAGTGTTTAATAACTAAGTAACTTTAGAGATTGTATTTTTTTAAGCTATTGCATAGCTTCTATCGCGGGCCTTGAGCGTGGAGACCGAACCCAGAAATTCCGAAACTAAAACACCTAACGCTGTCACTTTAGTTCAGCAACTCGCCTCTAGGTGGCATGCAATAGCTTTACCGCGGCAGTCCCCGAGTGCCACACGTCTTTTTAAGAATTTAGCAGCCTTCAGATTTGTGTCCATTGTCCATTTTGAAATACCTCGTCCCAATGTAATTACAACAGGTTTTCCCATTTAAACGCTTTCAGTACTTTTTATGGCCTTTTGACACCAAAGTATACTCGTACCATTGTTTGGTAGTTTCATACATACATACATACATACATATAATCACGCCTCTTTCCCATGGGGGTAGGCAGAGACCACGGATCTCCACTTGGTAGTTTCATCAGAAAAAAAGAATATTCAGATATTTTATAAACTTTTTCCTGTCAGAATGCAATAGAATTAGTCATAATATAAAAGGAAAATTTGTCAAAATGGGTACATAATTATGAGTAATCTGTATAAAATTAATTGTTAACAAGCTTACCGTCCACGGCTTTGTCCTAGTTGTAACTTACAATACAATACAATACAATATATCTTTATTGCACACCACAACAGGAAAATAACAAAACAAAAAGAAAAACAGTACATACAAACAAGTGTGACAATGGGCGACCTTATCGCTGAAAGCGATCTCTTCCAGGTAACCTTTGGATGGACAGGATATAAATTAATAGGTGAAGACGGTGGCGTACATAAAATATGTTAAAAGAGAAATACGATCAGTATACATTATTTCCTACTTACATAAACTAATATACCTACACTAAAAATACCTACTAATTAATACATAAAATAAATATAATAAATAAATACTACATATACCTACAAACAAATAAATATAAAACCTACAAATATTTTGATTATAAATACTTACTATTTAAATAAATAAGTTACAGTGACAATGGGCAAACCGATGATAAGTAATGGCGTCGCACCAAGTTTTTAAAAATAGGCAGGGATTTGGCAGATCTGATAGATACGGGAAGCGCATTCCAGAGAGAAATAGCTTTAATAGTAAACGAATTCCCGTAAAAAGCAGATCTGTGTACAGGAGTCCTTAACTGTCTAGTTTCTGTAGAACGTAGGGAACGGGAGTTTGAGAGGTGTAAAAATTCAAAGCGTTCCTTAAGATAAAGTGGAGTGGAGGGAAGGAAAAGAATATTATAAAGAAGTGTAAGGATATGCAAATTTCTGCGAAGGCGGATTGGGAGCCACTCAAGCTTATTGCGATAAATAGATACGTGGTCATATTTACGTAAACCATAAATAAACCTAATACAGAAATTCTGAAGACGCTCAAGCTTGTTGAGTTGGTCTTCAGTTAAATCAAGAAAACAGGAATCAGCGTAATCTAAAAGAGGAAGCAAAAGAGATTGAGCTAGCGCAATTTTGGTAGCAGTAGGAAGGAAATTTCGCAACCGTCTCAGAGAAGCTGAGGCAGCAAAGATCTTGCGGCTAACTGCCGATACCTGAGGTCCCCACGACAATTTTTTGTCTATAAGCACACCTAAATCTTTAACTACCTCACTAATTTCTATGTACGTACCATTAAACACAACTTTAGGAAGGCTTGTCCAATCTACAAGAGACAGCATTCTTGAGCTACCCACTACGATAACTTGAGTTTTATTGGGATTAACAACCAACCCATATGACTCGGTCCACTTAAAGATGCTGTCAAGGTCATCGTTCATAGAGGTAATGGCTTCACTTAACCACTCCACTGGTGCTTGGGTGTAGATTTGCAAATCATCTGCGTAAAGGTGGTAGGAAGAAGAGAGTTGACTGGAGATAGAGTTAATAAACATAGCAAAGAGAAGAGGAGATAAGACGCCGCCCTGAGGTACACCAGCACTTAGTTGACACCAAGGAGAATAAGAATCATTAATCCGAATTCTTTGCCGGCGACCGTACAGGTAACTATGAAACCAGTCAATTACTGTTGGGGAAATGTTAAGAGAGCGTAGGAGAGCTAAAAGAATGTCATAATCAACATTATTAAAAGCGTTACTGAAATCCAGTAAAGAAAGAACAGTAACCAGCCCATTCCCCATACCATGCCTGATATCATCAGTAATCTTCACTAGGGCAGTAGCAGTACTATGACCAGGACGAAATCCGGACTGGAAGGGGTTAAGGAGGTTGTTAGTGTTAAGAAAGAGGCTTAGTTGCTGATGCACAAGGCGCTCGAGGACTTTGGAGAGGAACGATAGAATGGAGATAGGACGGTACTCAGAAAAAGATGAAGGATTAGATTTTTTAGGGAGAGGAGTTACTAAAGCATCCTTCCATAAGCTTGGAAAAGTACTGGACTCCACGGAAAAGTTTAGGAGGTAGGTGATTACATGTAAAATATCGTCTAATATAGGAATAATCATTTTTTTACTAATGCAATCACTACCGACAGCATTAGATGTGATAGATGTTATGCTCTTCTTAACATCACAATCAGTAACTTACCTGGGTAAGTAGCCGTGTTATATATACTTAATCCAAGTTTCAGTCAAACTTCAGTAGTTTTCATGTAAAAGATCTACACATTCATACAAACTTTCCAGTTATATATTAGTGGGATTTCATTTTGTAAGATATGCTTAAATCAATTATCTTTTCTGAACGTCGTGAAAAGAAAAAAACATATACAAGCTTTGCAAAATTTTCGATTTTTATGAATAATTGGGATGCTATTTGAAAAATATTACTTCTTTTGGAAAATAGTTAATATCACTGAAATTTTTTTTTCAAACGCGAACACAATTCGTGTTTGAAACATCGGCTATAACTTTTTAGTTTTAATTTTAAAGATTTATCTTTTGAAAACTTTAATATAGTTAGCAAAGTTGTTAGTTATCAACAATTTATTTATTGTGCTATTTCAAATGTTTACTTTAAGCCTTAAAGTTTAAGGTTTTAAATTTAGTATACTTAACTAAATTAATATAAAGGTAGAACTATTATCAAAATTGCAATAACTTTTGAATACCTGTCCAATGCATCAGAAGCGAATTCTTTTGCAGTAGAATAATATTTTTACAAAAATTGTTCAATTAATGTTTTTTAGAAATCTTCTAAGTAAAAATACTATCGGCTAAAATGGCTGCAATTCAGTTACAAGCTTTATTAAGAGTAGGTAGGTCATTAATAACTCATTTAAAATATGAATAGTTTAAAACTAACTAAAAAGGTTGCCATCCCTTTGATAACGATCGAAATAAAATGGATGCCATCATCTTTAATTAGTTTAGTTTTAATTTTACCAAACTGAATCGCCACCAATATGTAAGTAAAGCGACTATTGCAGTTAAAATGACTGATTTTTGATGAACTGCGTTCGTCTGATTCACATTGGTTGATATTCAAATTTAGAACGTGAATCTGATTCATAAAAGGAATTGAACGGCGGCCATTTTAGCCCAGATTCAGTAATCGAATTAAATTTGCTTACCAAACCGATGCCTTCGGTTTATTGTGACAGACGATAGCTTACGTTATTTCTAACGTCAAAATGTCAAGAATGTTGTACACAATATATAATATAATATAATATATAATGTAACTTAGGGATTACGTAGAATTGTCTTATGATTTCTTCCACTTGGATTAAAACAACACGAAAATTCATGTCAATTTTAGAGGTCAGCTTAATGTTGGTAAATACTGAATTAGTAACGGTTCACCAACGTTAGCTGAACCTGAAAATTGTCAAAAAACTTTTTTTTCATTGATACCCACTATTTTCGTTCTCTATAGGGTTTAATTTTCGACGAAATAAGAAATAAAAGCGTGTAGTAAGAGGCATGCATTTTCAAAGTGAAATATTGTTCTGTTATGAAATAATTCGGCACTGTCCCTTTCATAACGATCGAAATAAAAAGGATGGCATCATCTTTAGTTGTTTAGTTTATGTTTTGGGCGGCGTAGAAATCGCCACTATTATTTATTAATACAGAACAATATTTCAATTTGAAAATACAAAATTAAATTGAGGTCAATTCTACGAAACATTTTCAGTAAATACTTTGTTTTCATGTAGGTACTTTTTTATTCTGTAACATGAAAAATGTTTCAAAACTATCCTGAACTGAAGGTAGGCAGTCTCATTTTGGTTATTGAAAAGTAGCCGCTTTATTGTTTTCATTAACCATTATTAACTCTTGATAAGGAGTTGAGATTAATAAGTATTTTTTGTAAATCACATTATATTTTATGTAAAACACATGACTGTTTTAATTATTTTAGGAATAAGATTTTAGCATATAGTTTGTGAAATAAAAAATTATGAAAATTATTTGTGTTTTTCTTTTCGTCCTTTTTGAATTCTTATTAGCACTTAAAAAACTTAGGACATTCACTTGGTAGGTTGTATATTTTTTCAAAATATTGTTTTAATATTATTGATAGTAGTAACTCAAACAGCTGCTGAATCTGTTTCGAATAAAAAAGATTTTATGCATTTTAATCAACTCCTAAATAAAGTGCTTAATTATTGTTTATCTAGAAAGAAAGAAAAATATGTTTTCATTACTCATACACGGAAAGTACGCACGAAGTTGCCTGATTATAGGGTTCAAAGTAGCATTTTCTGTCCCTAGGGAAAACAAGTACTTTCCTGCCCTAGGGCAGGAAAGTAAATAACTGTCAAATGTCAACTTCATTTTTGACATTTCTTTTGTGGCATGTCGATGCATGCTAAGTGTTCAAGTTCTTCTAACTCAATCAGATGCTAGATATTATGTCTCTCTTGCACGAATTTGTGCTTCTCTAGCACTAATTATATTATATTTATTTATTTTATTTTATTAATTTAAATTTTTTCATCATCAAAAAAAAACTACTGGCAGAATGCCTACTACTGTTATAGCCATTCTACCAGTCAGTATTTTTTTTTTAAATCTGGAACGCAGCTATGCCATGCCATCGTTAGCTGCTTTTAGTCAATATTAAACTAGTCGATTTAAAAAAAAAAGCGAGATAGCTAATTTTCGTGTGTGAAATTTAAATTTTCATCTATTTTTTTGGTAATTTCCTTATATTCGTAATGAAAAGTAGAGTGCTTACCTCGGGGAAAAGGCTTTTCTATGCACTCGAACTATTATCGCACTCGCTGACGCTCGCGCGATAAACCATCTCGTGCATAGGAAAAGTGCCTTTGCCCCCTTGTATAGCAATCTACTATTATATCGTAGGACCTCAAGGATCGCTCAAAATCGTAAAGTCTTAAAAGCTAGGTGACTCTAGAAACTAGAAATCTAAACAACACCGTAAAAACCAATAGGTAAAATTAATGGTAGAGTGCGTACCAATTACAAACATGCAGAAAAAATGTTCAAAATTATTGTAATTAACTTATGAATGGTTCATATTAAACATTTGTGAAGGAGCTTAAAGCACGGAGAAAAGTGCAGAGAGGTAATCATCGTTACGAAATATGTTACTTGAGAGGTCTGTTGAATCACTCATGTTTTAGCTTTAAGTTATTCATAATACATCTTCGAAAATAAAAGACAAAGAAATAAGTACCTATACCTTACGTGACAGAATAAAAACAGCGGAGACAAAACCCGGAGATCGTCCTTCATCTTTCAGGTTGTAGGTCCAAATCTTCATGCCAAATGTTTTATGCGCTTTTCATTCACAAACTGAAATGGTAAAGGAAAACATCATGATGTGCTTTTTAATAAAATTTCATGCGTGTTCATACTTTTGAAGTGAGGAAATAAAAGGCTAGACATAGACCCTTTCAACATATTCAAAAAGATCTAAAAAATACATAATATGAAAGAGTTTTTTTTTTCTATACTATCTATACTTCTATACTAATATTATAAAGAGGTAAAATTTGTTTGTTTGTTTGTTTGACGGAGGTAATCTCCGAAACTACTCAACCGATTTCAAAAACTCTTTCACGGGTGTTTAGAATGGACTGTCCAGGGTGTTATAGGCTATATTTTATCCCGGTAGCTTCATTAGTACACCCGTGCGAAGCCGGGACGTGCTACTAGTTTTCAATAAATTGATAAAAAATAACGAGGAATAATTGAACCAATGGCTGAACTGAAAAATTACTTACGGAGGCCTTAAACTCGGGAGTAGCTGCATCATGTAAGTACTTTACCAATATTAATAAATCAATTTAATTTAGCTGCTCTAGATGTACCTACTGTACCTCGAACTTAGTAATCGAACTTTTGGAACCTGCCTTAAATAATGAATACATAAAAAAAAACCATACTAAACTAATATTATAAACGGAAAAGTGTGTTTGTCGGTTTGTCCGTCTTTCACGGCACAGAACGACGAATTGGCGTGATTTTTAAGTGGTAATAGTTAAAAGGAAGGAGACTTATTGGGAACGGGACTTCCGGGAAATAGAGAATCACCCTACGAACCCATAAATAAACAAACTTTTTTTTTTATTTACATAATCCTAATAGGCTTTTATTTCCTTCCAAACTCATTTATTACAAGCTTTTAAGGTCCATTTTGATCAATATAAGTCGATTATTATAAAACAAATAAAATCGTGAAGGTTAAGTAGTAGGTACATAGTTATTAATTACACAGACAACCTAATAAATAAACAGTATATTATTGTAGCTGGCAAGGTTGCGATGAAGACTTGGTGCCAAGTGTATATTTGGACATGAATTTGATTATGCCTCTTCGAAGTCATAACCCAATTTGTTTGTAGACGTGGACGCTAAATTAAGCTAATTATGTACCTATGTACCTCTGCCTAGCTTAGAATAATTTGAAATTATCTAAATATTTTTTTCTTTCTTTCAGTTACTTAAAAATCTTGAAGTTATCGTCTAATGCTCGATTTCTATAATAACGTAAGGATGTCCGGTAGGTCCATCACCATAGTAACTTTGTTATTACAACAATAAAATGTATGAAACTTTTTGACAGATAACAACTTTGCAATGTCGAAAGTCCTATGGACATCCGTAAGTTGGTTATAGGAACCGGGGGTAAGCTAAGGGGTCGTCAGAGGCATGTTCAATAAACTCTCTTAATTTCTAATTTATTTTGTGGTAATTAAACACGGCTACACTAACGGGCCACTGACTACAGCCACTTGTGGCAAGCGACAGCGACACTCTTATCTATATAATACTAGCTGCACGTCCCGGCTTCGCACGGGTGTACTAATGAAACTACCTGGATAAAATGTAGCCTACAAAGCGACAGCGACACTCTTATCTATATAATACTAGCTGCACGTCCCGGCTTCGCACGGGTGTACTAATGAAACTACCTGGATAAAATGTAGCCTACAACCATCCTAAAAGTCCATATACACATCGGTGAAAGAATTTTGGAAATCGGCTGTGTAATTTTGGAGATTACCTCCTAATAATACTAGTATAGATTATGGTCCCTTCATTTCCATTCTCCTGAAAGAGTTTGTCTACCGCACCTTGATAATGTAGTCGTAATCATAATTAATTACTTATTTATTTTCATAATAGAGATGTCAGGACGAGCTAGGCTCTTAACTTATTAGGTTAGTATATTTTTTATAGTCTAGCTAGGTTGATGCGTTTTATGATAGGTGAATACCTAATATTCTTGTTGCAAGGGATGCAAGGGTGACCCTTGCCCTGAATGACGACCATGGATGAAATAATCCTATTCTTATCTTACTACACACCCGTAAAAGAATTTTTGAAATCGGTCCAGTAGTTTCGGAGATTACCTCAGTCAAACAAACAAACAAACAAATTTTACCTCTTTATAATATTAGTATCTATAGAAGATATAGATAGCATTAGATTATAGCCGCGAAAGTTTGCGAAGAATGCCTGGATTTCTGTTGCTTATTCATGCAAAAACTGCTGAAAGGGTTTGACTGAAAATTGGAAAAAACCTACCTATCTACATTGTTTATGACCTAGAATAACACATCGGCTACCTGTTATCCAGGCAGTTACCAGGGGGGCGAAGCCCTGGCCGAATGAGTTGGTACTTACCTACTTAGAATAGGTATGTAGTTAAGAGTTTCTTTAATCGGGAAGTCCTATCCTTTTTACCTATCTACTCACGTAGGTAGGTAAGTACCTAATAACGGTTCAGTTCAACTAATGGGTAAGTAAGTACTTAATTACATTCTTCTAAGTAATTAAAACTGAACAAGTAGGTACCTATCTAATAGGTAAGTGTAGCTAAATAAGTACCTACTTAACTTAGTACCTTCTTACCGAGCTACTTGAATCACCTACCTACCTAGCTTAGAAGACTACCAATCTACTACTATCCTCAAGGTCCTAGGTAGGTGCAGAGTAGGTAGGTACCTACTTACCTAAATGTTTTTTTCTGTTTTTCTGTCTTGCTTTCTACCCTTTTCCCATTTAGATACCTACCTAACTAACATTAAGACCTCAAGTCCTTCGTAGTAAATAGCTTAGACTTACCTAGGTAGGTAGATATATAGAGGTAGTACCTTCCAAAGCTAATACTTACCTAACCTAATAATATTGATTTAATGCAATTAATAAACGTAGAATGTACACGTGTCTACTGAAAGCGTCCGACCTTGGACATCATTATATACCTACCTAGGCCATACTTCATACATAGTTACGTAACTCCGTAAATGCCAACAATCGAACATTGATTAGCTCGCCCGAGTTAAAACGATAACTTTAAAGTTTCAACAAAACGATAAAAATAACAATGCAATAACAATTTTACAACAAACCAAATAAAATAAAATATAACCTAATTAATTGAGTAAAAATCTATCGTAAATGCCATGAAAAGCGTGTTGTGTGGAATAATAAACGCTCAAACGATGTAGAAAAGTTGTTTTTAACAAAGACAAAGTAGGATCGGGTCGAAAATATAAATGGTATGGTGAAGAGGCCCACAGTCCACACCACAGAACGCGGGCGGATGTTGTATAGCTACACTCGCTAGGTAGATAAAACCTTCCGCCGCGGGCAGCGCCCCTGGCGGCGGCTGAACAAAACAAACTTCATGCTCTGCGTACACCCCTCCGCATAGCTTTCGATCGTCTTTAGTATATTTTTGTTATATCCCATGTGATTTCTCAACTATTTATTGTCCTTATTTTTATATTCATAGTTCCTTTATTCTTAACTAAAGCACTGTTTTGTACTGCCGTTCTCAATTTGATTCATAGCTCTAAATTGTTCATGTTTGAGGTTATTTTTGTTACATCGGATTTTCATCATCATCATCATCAACATCCAAAGACATAAGTAAGTAGGTGCCTACTTTGGTTAATATAACTGTCTTTTACTTCCCTACTTGGAAGTGCACGTAACACACATTCTTATTTTATTGCACTATTCTTGAACCTAATTACTTAAATAGAATTTGGTTATTTAAAAAAAACTTTTAAGTACTTAGGTAGGTACCTAAACTTCACTTATGACAAAATGTATGTACCTACTTAACATTAATAAAGATATGTATATTATAATTAGTAGGTAAAGTCGCTAAAAAATGTTAATTTAAGGAAAAGTTTCGTTAGCATTTAAATTTGATAACTTTTATTTTATACCTGCCTATTAGCTATAAGCATTATTCCTTGCAATGAGAATAACAAAAGGTACCTTCTATTATAATAAAATTACCTATGTAGGTATATAAAAAGTAGGTACAAAATAAAACTAAAGCCATTTAATGAAACTAATTTTTAATGGATGCTAAAACTAAAATCCTTTGGAAAGAGCCCAGTCTTTCAAATCATTAACAAAATCTCCCTTCGTTTCTATAAATTTGGCTACTTCGTGAACCCTTGTTTCGACGTATTTAATGTTCTTCCTTTTTAGATAAGCTTTGATTTCATCATTCATAAGCCAAATATCACCTTCAATTTTTCTTATCATGGAAATTTTACGATTTCCTCTGAATGTGATTCGTAAATAGATTGGCAACTCATGATTTTTTGTTCTTGGAATGAAAAAAGGATGATTTATTGCATTTTCTTTTGGGGGCACCCAGCCTGATGGATAGCTTTCCTTTGGTGTAACATTTGGAATAGTCTCAAATGGCAGCAGCCTTTCCACGAATTTCCATTCTTCCGGATTTTTTGAAACATCAAACTCATATTGCTCTTTTATTTTTTTGACCAACGGTGAATGAGCATAGTTTGAGTATTGTCGAACAGTCTGAAACAAAAAAAAAGGTAAATAGGTATTATATAAAATATGACAAAATTATAGTAATATGTATACTATGTACCTAATGTAGGTACTTATGTTAATTAATAAAACTTTTAAATAAAACATTTAAACATTTAAATAATAGTAAAAAAAAGATGTATAAAAATATTACAAACTCAAACTCATGTTATCTTTCTAAAGAAACTTGCGCGGAGGGGTGTACAGCCATTGCTCTGTCACATGTCGCGGACAAAGTAACTTTTCTACATGAATCAAGTGAAAAAACAAAGAAATAATTACCGATAGTGATCCCGGGATAAGTTTTGTACCCGAATCAATCGCGTTGTTCAGGATTTGACCGCTTTTTCCTACAAAAAGCCGCAAAAATGCGCACTGGGATCGCAGCACCGTCGCCATTTTGAATAGCGAATAGAGCGAATTGCTACAAGAGCAATAAGAACTATATTATTCGTTTCGAAGGAAACATTATGGCGGACGCCTGCATACATTCGGGCTTTTCAAAAATCGTTTTCTAACTTTATTTGCGTGTTTTTATTGAACTTTTTCGCATATTATGGTGCATTGTGTATCTGAAAAGCTGTTTATTGTGTTTTTTGGAGGTTCCATTGGATAAATTGTAAGTAAATTGTGAGGACATATCGGAGGTGCGCCACGGCTAGGGAAATGATTTGGTGCTTTCGTTCGCTCGACGCACACGCACCGCTCAGCTGGGTAGGTAGGTGGCGTTAGGTGTCACTCGACCTCATAATATCAAAACACAGTTTTTCATGATTTTTCCGGCGCGATTTTCTGTACACTGTGAAATGTAAACAAATAACTTGAATCGTATTTAGTTGAACTAGCGTTTTATGAAGTTGATTATCTGAAATCTAGCATGAATTTAGTGAAAAGTAAAGCGTAAATAATCCGCGAACTTGTTGATTCTGCAGTGATCCCTTTTGTTTACCACGATTCATATTCTTGATTTTGAAGTCAATTAGATTGATTTGAGTGTTAGTTAACTTTATTATTCAGTCTATTAGCAATTAATCTATGTTTTTGTGTAGAAAATAATAAGGAAAAATCTGTAATTTGAAAATTATTTAGTGTTAAAGTGCAACAGGTATATCTTTTTACCACGTTGCTAATTTTTTAGTAATAATGAGAGCCTAATGAATTATTGTCACTTTCAGGTCCTGATGGCTTGTTCGTGCATCTGCCGGTTTACCGTCAACCGCACTCAAAGACCCAGGAATTAAAATTATCTTAGAATATCAACAATAAAATAGATCAAAGATCAAATTGAGAATTCTTTCTTTAAATAATTTGCTGAAACTCATAGTAAGGCTTAGTACAGCAGGACACATTTCAAACTGTCTCAAGAGTCATCATCTGTCATCGTAGATAGCAACCCGGAGGAAAGCTGACAAGCCCTAACCTAATGTCGAATAAACGGGGTCATCTCCCACCACACATTCCATCATGAAAACTAAACAGGTTAAGGAGGAGCAGGACAAAAACACAGATGAAGAAACAATCATAGAGCCTAAGACTAGAGCTCGGAAAAAAGCTTCAGACATCATCAACGATGAAAAGAACAAAACCAGCCAAGATGAGCCTAAAACGTCCAAAGACACTAAGAAAGCACAGCCCAAACCTAGAGCATTAGTAAAGAAACGTCCACTGGGTATCCGGAAAGCCCTTAGAAGTAAGAAAGCTGCTGCAGTCAAAGAAAAAGTCAAGAATGTCATAAAGGCACGGCGGGGCAGGAAGCCGGCAATCAAAATTGAACCTGGAACATCTCAGGACAAGGAGGCTGCCCCGCTCATCCCAGTCGCAGAAATTAAAAAGGAACCTGTCGAAGAGACCTCACCCAACTCCAGGTCATCCAGTCCCAAAACTGCTGGCAGAAGAGTCAGAGTCAGCTCCGACATGGCTATGATGAAAACCATGCTCAGTGACACTCCCGGCACTCTGGTGTTGGGGCCCAGGACCAGTCCGTATTCCATGCGCTCGGAGAGAAGCAACAGTCCTTCCCTATTCGAGACCAAGCCCCTCAGGGCTGGGAAACCAAGGAAAGTGAAGAACTTACTGAGCGAAGTAGTCATCAAGGAACAGAAGAAGAGGCGCAGACTGCTCTCGGATTCAAAGAACGCCGAGGCTTCTGAGCCGGAACAAGACTGCAAGAAGCCGAAAAGAGGACGCTCGTGCTCGCGGGACGGCAGCGAGGTCTCCAAGTGCTCAGACAACACCGAGTCCGACCTGAGCTTGAGTGAAACACTCAACGACTCGGACTGCAAGGAGCCAAACAAAAAATTTGATAAATCTAAGACTGACCTAGATGTAGATATTGAAAATAGTATTCAGATCACTACTATTGAAAAAGTGCCTTCGATTACCGACTCAAAATTAGCAGAACCTACGCTTCCGGAGACCAGCATTGTAAATGACACAAAAAAGAAATCGAGCTTACAAAGAAGTACTTCACTAGACTCTGACAACAATAATAGTAATAGGTTAAAGTTAGACGCACTTAACTCATCGGACGTAGAAGACAAACTTTTGTTGAAGACTGAAAATGATAAGCTTTTTCAAGCTCGTAATAATATATTGACTAGTATGTCCAGAACATTCAATTCGAAGGAGATGTCGAAGAATATAAGGCGGGCTCGGCGAGGCAGGAAGGCGGCGGCCGAGGCTCGGCGGCCCGTCCCCGCCAGGGCTCCCGTCACCAGCACCATCACGGAGCCCTTGGACGACAAGCACGAGACCATCGAGACGCTCTCCAAAGACATTGATGATCTCATTAAGGATCTGGATCAAAACATTGACGGTGACCACGATACACCCACAGTGACTACTGTTATCCAAGATATTATAACTCCACAACCCGAGGCTAAACCGGTCGGGAAGTTCTACGGCCTGACCAAGCCTCTCAACAGCGTCGATGACAACAGCATCCCGACACCGGAGACACCTGTCAAAGACAAGGAATCTATAAGCTCAGTATCCGTCGAGAATACTTCTTCGAAGGTCGACGACAGCGAGAATATCAGGCTGCATTACGAGGAAGATTCCGTGGAGCAAACTGAGAACGCTAGAGAGATCACATACAAATGCAATAGTGTCGCTAGCATAGACAAACTCATGGACAGACTGAAGGAATTCGAGGAATTCGATAAGAGGAGGCAGAGGCAGGAGCCTGACGCGAAACCCAGCGACAGCAAGCCTATGAGAGTCACAGATGACGTGGTACTCTACCACAAATCCGGGGCGGAATACAAGCAAGTCGATATGCAGTCCGTGCGCTCCCCAGAAAGAACTATCGAGAAGGAAAACGTGCTTAGCTGCTTCGAAAACAACTCTGCAATATCGATCGTAAAACGCGATCAGGTCAGGAAATCTGTTGATATCGATCTGCCGAATTCCGTCACTCTTATCAAGAGGAATAGCGTCAACGCACGCAAGGAATCCACCAGCTCAAATCATTCGCGGGAATCCGATGCTATTAGCATTTTCGAGAAGACACTAGGGAAAGATGTTACTCTGACTGAGATAAGAAAATCGGTGGACAAAAGCGGCACCTCTGCTCAAATAGATCTTCACCAATTCGCGGCTTTGCACCCGGGGAACAGCCAGACCGTAGCCGGGGTCATGTTAGACTCGAGCCAGATCTCTATCACCCCCCGGATTCCCGATGCAAAAATCCCGGGCAACGATGTCCAGATAATAACTAAGAGAAAATCTAGAGAAGAGTCTTTGTCGCGTAAATCTTCTGAATCGACTGATGTGGAAGACAAAATGGCTACGATAGAGAAGATACGATCCCCTTCGCATCAATCGCCCGCTGTCTCCATCACACCAGCGCCGGTCGCCATCAAGTCTCCGGAAGCAGTGCCCGTAGAAGTTGAGGCTTTACCACCGCCCGTCGACAACAAACCCATCCTTGAAGTACCGGTTGCGGCTGAAGTGCCTATCACTACCGAAGTGCCCGTCGAAACTCAAAACCCAAAACCTGAGAAAGTAGAAGAGACCAAAATCGAGGAAATCCCTCCAGAAAAAGCTCCAGAAACTGAAAAGGAAGTTGTACCAGAAAAGATAGAGGTTGACGAAAAGCCTGTTGAGGCAACTCCAACTCCAGAACCAGTCAAAGAAGAAAAAGAGGAAAAGAAGCCAGAAGTTAAACCAGGGAAGAAATCAGCCCGCAACTCGATAGAATCCCTACCTGGACCCAGCAACGCTTTCAACGAGACGCCCGAAAGCCAGAAGCGCAAAGAAAACGTGCTGCGGACACTAGGCTTGCTCACCCACAAAGCGGCGAAAGAAGCTAAAATAGAAAAGGCAAAAGAGAAAGAGCGAATCTTCAGCGAAAGAATGTCTAACAAGGGGAAAGCGGCGAAGTCATCGGGAGATTACACTGGGACGTTGAAGACAGTGATAAAACTCAACCGGGGAGGGGAGAAGAAGAAACATAGAAGTTCTTTGAAGATGACCTTTCAGAAGAGCAAGTATAGGAGCGGCAAGCCGGCAATGGAGGTCGGAGAAGCGGCGGCAGAAGACAGCACTTTCTACACCATCGAGCGGCGGGAGGTGAGATTCTATACTTTATTTATTTATTCCTAGGGCACACATAACAGAATATGACCAAGACAATTTAAAAGATTTACAAGATAAGGTATTGAGCTAGGTTCTATTCCAAAACATGTGTACACATAATAGCTATTTAAGCAGGTAGGTAACGTAGCGTCAACCGACTATCTACTTCTATTGTAATTAATGAAAATTTTAACTAGCTGTGCCCCGCTATATAGGCTAATTTTTATGTATATATTATACAGTGAAACCCGCTTAAGACGATTTCTCAGGGACCTCACCAAAAACGCGTCTTAAGCGTGAAAGCGTATTATGCGGGACAGGGAAAATAAATCGAACGTACAGTCAGCAGCATAAAGATATTATGTAACAGGGTAGTCAAAATTATATTCGAGTCACAAATTCAATTTTATATGGGTTGTCAGAATAGTCATATTATTGTAACCATCAAAATGGTCAATAATATCTTAGCAACAGTTGGCAATTTTATATAACGCAACAAGATGTCCAATATTATGTTCGCGTATGAACTATTCAATGGTATCTACGCACCAAACTTTCCAAAAATATCTTCGCATGAAAGAAAAATGAACTCTAATGTCTCAAGTCACAGTCTTTTATTCGTTATTTATTCAAAAGTATCATCGTCCATTCCTTTTTTACGTGTGTAATAAACCATCTCTATTTATCTCTTTCATTTCGTGCATAACGTCATTGACTTGTCTTTTGTTTAAAACTTAGTAAATTTATTAAAATTGCAAGAAGACAGATTTTTGGTACAAAGTTTTAGCGAGTCCCGCGGTTTTACTTGCTGTCTTAAAGAAACTGATTTAAATAATATTGCATGCCTAGAATAATATTATAGAGTAATTATTAAGCTTTAAATAGAGAGATGAAATAAAAATCCGATAAACTATATAAGAATGATATTAAATTAATTACTAGTAAATTAAAATTAAAAACTTCTCTCGTTACGGCGTAAATTTCCTTTCATGTCAGTTACGAATTACGAAAAGAGGAATCAATAAATTTATTTATTCAAGTGCATACTTACATCCTCGATTTCGTTCGCGCAGATCAGAAAAACGTAGAGAAAATTTAATATTACCGAAAACCATAATGACAAACAAACTATCGCACTTACAACGTATATATGAAAAAACTTTAAAATTAGATAGGTATAGTAATAGAAACTCTTTAGATTAGAAATAGTCATTGATAGAACTCGAGATAGATTATCATTTACCTCCTTGGAGTTCATTATCATAGATTACAAACTACGAGTGTACGTAGTTCAAGTCAATTCTGACATTCGATTTATCGTATTGATTACTTACATTAAATGTAATTAGAAATATATCGAATACCTATACATATATACAGTTTAATAATGGCTACATACCGAATAACTGAACTAAATAAGCATCAGATTATAAATTTACATAAGGAAGGCGTAAGCAATACTGATATATCGGATGAACTTGGCATAAGTGTAAGTATCCATCATCTCCACGGACCATCTGAGCAGGAAATGGCGAGATTGATATTTCTTAACGATAACTTTTTTATTTTTTAGACAAATACTGTAAGACTTTGGATTGAAAGATGGCGTCAAGAGGGAGACGTGGTCAAACACGTCTCTTTCGGACGACCAAGGAAAACCAGCATGGTCCAAGACTCTGCCATTGTTGGCACAGCGCGCCAAGACCGCTTTATTAAAACGTCGGAGTTAGCAGTCGCAAATGAGGTGTCGCAAAGCACCATAAGACGCCGACTCTACGAAGCTGGTCTGAAACATCGGGTGCCTGCAAAAAAACCTGGCCTAACGCCGAGGCATAAACAACTGAGGCTACAATTCGCTCTTCAATATTTAAATCATAATTTCAACCAAGTAGCATTCCTTGATGAGAAAGTTTTTACGTCTTCGGCTCACGGACGTGTATCTTTGTGGCGAGTCAACAATACTAGATACGATGAGGCAAACGTTCGGCCCAATAACAGAAGTGGCCGCATCAGCGTAGGGTTCTGGGGATGGGTGTCTGCGGCCGGACCCGGTGAAATAGTAGAGATAGGGGGCCGCTTAAATGGACGGGGATATAAAGAGATTTTAGAAGAATCGTTCTTTCCTACAGCAAGAAATGTTTATGATGATGAAGAACCGATTACATTCATTCATGACGGTTGCTCCATACATAATTCCAGGGTCGTGAACGAGTATATCGCTGGCAACGACGATTTAATTCTAATAAGATTACCTCCCAAGAGTCCGGACTTAAACATTATTGAGAATGTGTGGGGTAAGATGGTTCAACTGTGGGATCACACTCAAGCTCGAACTTCAGAAACATTGCGTGCGCATGTCACACAAATATGGGAATCCCTGCGAGGTGACCATTTTTGTTACAATGCTGTCCGGTCAATGAGACAACGCCTTTTAGATGTTATCAATGCAGAAGGAGGATACACAAGATATTGATTTTATTTAGTTTTATTCATGAATAAGCATTTTTGTTCGGTTTTAATGATGTGTTTAGTTTTTTAATATAAATTTTATAACATAATACCTAATTATATTTTTTTCTTAATTTCCTTTCTATTGCGGTACATAGCATGCTACATATTTAGGATCCTACAAAAATATTTTTAAATACCTAACTGATCTTTTAAGTCTGTCTCATAGATTAAATTTGTCATAATCATAAGATTTCTTGAAGGTATCAAGACTTTTATGGAAACGAATAAAAGACTGTGACTTGAGACATTAGAGTTCATTTTTCTTTCATGCGAAGATATTTTTGGAAAGTTTGGTGCGTAGATACCAATGAATAGTTCATACGCGAACATAATATTGGACATCTTGTTGCGTTATATAAAATTGCCAACTGTTGCTAAGGTATTATTGACCATTTTGATGGTTACAATAATATGACTATTCTGACAACCCATATAAAATTGAATTTGTGACTCGAATATAATTTTGACTACCCTGTTACATAATATCTTTATGCTGCTGACTGTACTACATTATTATGTATTTTGTTCTTATTATTTTAATTTTCATATGTACATTCAATACATTTTTTAAAATAATCACTTAAATTGGTTTGGCAAAAAGATTTTGATGCATTAGCAATTCAAAGATTTTCAACATAATTCAACTTTTGCAGTGCGTCTTTACTTTGATCCAAAGAAGCAACATAGCGTCTTAAATCATTATCACTTACAATACAACTTTCAATATCTCAATTTTTTCTTGAAGTGACAATGCCTTTCACTTAATTTTAGTCGTATTGTAACAAACAAATGATGCACTATTACAAAAGAATCGGAGCGTACGCGCGACAAGTCAAGAAATGACGATCGGGGCAAACAAAAGTGCGGGCAGGCGCGGCGTATTAAACGGGATGACGATCGTATTAAGCGTTAAGAAATGTATGAAAATTTGTCTCAAGTTGCAGGGACTGGCGTAAAGCGGCGTATTATGCGAGAAATCGTTTTAAGCGTGATCGTATTAAACGGGTTATACTGTATATATTTTGTGTTTTATGTATAATATTCCCGCTCAAACGGTACTTACACAGGTGAAACCGCGGGGCACAGCTAGTTTGTTATACACATATATTATATAGATAATCTGCCATTTCATTATGCAAATTTTGCGATTCCACAAATCTGTCATAACTAGCTGAACAACCAATATATTGTCCACAGATCGCGGCGGCAACTTCAGCAGATGGTGGGCAAAGAAAATCTCATTACAGTAATCGGCTTAACAACCATGGTGTGTGGATATTCACCCGCCCTAACCATTAGTTACGTGCAAACATAGCCTTATCCCATTGAATTCCAATATTCGACTAACGGTGTTTGTAATCGGTGTCTAACTAGCTAATAATAAAACTAGCTTTAAATTTAAATGGTAGGTTTTCTTAACTTTTATCATTATTTATTTTTGACACAAGAATAAATAAAAAAAAATTTGTGCCCAAGCTTTGAACAGATAATTATAAGTAACTCTCGTGTTGAAAAGTAACTTTCAGAGTTACCTCTCGAGTAATTTTATAATTAAATCAAATTCAAATCCGTATGCTGAATCAAGGAATTCGATTATTTAACTTAATTTCAATATTGTTTTAATCGGTTGAGTCTCTATCTCAATTATAATTCAAAATATCTTTAAATAAATTTCGAAAAATGTTTTAAGTTAATTTGTTTGCACGTAGCTATTTTAAATCAGGATTATCAAAGCTCTTAAGTATAGAAAAATATGTATAGTGTTATTTAAAAAGCAATCAAATTATTTTCAAATTTACGTAAAAATTTTTGATCATCCTGATAATGTTGTAAGCTAAATATATTAATTATTGACGATATAACAACTGGACACAAAGTTACAAGTTTTCCATTTCAAGTCAAAGTCAACTGTATTTAAGATATTTATTCTAAATCTTGTATCCAGTAGTTAAATCGTCGGTTTCAATAACACTGAAAATGGTCAAAAGGTAAAGTAGGTGGAAGCTAATATACTTTTTAAGATATATTAAGATATCTAATAATATTTGGTGATAGAATGTTTCACAGAAGAACAATTACATCGCAACTTAAATGCACGTATTAAGAAACTTACTGCATGACCATAGTAATTTATATAATCATCAAAATGTAAAAACAAAAATGACACAGCTTCTTTAAAATTTTTTAAAGAAGCTGTGTCATTTTTGCTAAAACCCATCAATTGATATCAAAATCCCTATAAGAAAGACAAATTACAAAATGTTACCAAAACTGACCAAGCTCCAGAAAGCTTCGTTCTCTACATTGAATCTATGTTAAATTCATTGTAAACAATAGAAAAAAACAAATTTAACTGCTTATTTCTTCAATATTTATAAATCAGACAATTATCAATAAAACCTGAACCTAAAAGCTCAAAAAAGCTTTCGTTCTCTGTAATCAGTGTTTAATAGCTACTTAATACATCAAATCGATGCTTATAGCCCTAAATTGATAGCCAAATTAAACAATGCCAAAATAGCTCATAAAACCAGCTGAAAAAAGCTTTTAAGAGCTTTCGTTCTTAACTCCAACTATATACTCGTAGTACTCTAAGTTCATTATTCAAAATATATTGACCAAAACCCCCGAAATTTACAATTTAATCAAATAAATACTCAAGATATCTAATAAAATTAAATAAAGCGCCCCGAGCTTTTGTCTTAACCTCAAAAATCCACAGACGCTGAACCGGCCCCAGAGCCAACGGAGCCCAAAGAGATCCTCAATCTCGTTATCCCGGAGAAGGCATCTTCGTTCAGCATCCATCCAGGCAGACTGTGCATGGACCAATGTTTCTACTGCGGGGGGAAGTTCGGCCTGTTCGATACACCGTGTCATATCGCGCAGATTAAAAGCTCGGAGCGGCAGAAGAAAGTGTTGGATAGTAAGTTTGTTTAGCTTACTTCGGCTATTTTTGGTGCATTGTTTTTAGGATTGTAAGTTTGTTAAGCCAACGATTTTGTTTGTGAAGATCTAAAGACTTAAGCACGGAGGAATTCGCATTACCATGTTGGCCTGTCTCTGTTGCTTCCACGTAAATAATCTTGCTCGCAAATATCCACGGATTGCCAGAAAAAATTCAAACCAGCCAGAAACAGATGGAATATCCTCGATACCGTATTACAAATGTATTAGAATCCAGCGCCGCACCCGGTACCGTACATAAACTAGAAGCTAAATACATTTACAGCCAGTCTCAATAACCAATCTATCTTTGGTTTGCTTACTGTGTGTTCTTTGATACTGTATGGACGAAAACCACGGCGTAGCGTAATAAGCTGACTCGAGATCATGAACGGATATTGTGCGGTTGCACAAACCGTACAATTACTATACAAAAACCGATGCTGTCCCAACAGAAACACTAACTTTCTTCCCTTATCGACAGATGAAGAGAAGTTGACGATAGACAGTTGTCTGTGCGACGCTTGCTACCGCCACGTGGATCGTCGCGCGAACTGCCCCTCGTACCGCAAGCGACCGCTGCCCAAACACGACCTGCCTACCCCACGCTCCCCGCCTACACCGTGAGTACAATATAACATGTAGACGACGTACCTAGCGAGTTTAGTTTAAAAATATAGTGCGGGTAGAAAATTAAATAGTCTGTGTCAAACTTGTTTAGTTAACAAAATAAAATAGAAATACCTGCGTTTGCGCGCGGATGACAGTTGTCTGAGAGAACACGAAACCGACACCGCGATATTTTGTCGTGCTCGCGCAAACGCCTATTTTCTAGTTCAAACTTCCAAAATTGTTATCATTTCACGAATACCTACCACTCCACGCACCTGCCTCCTCTACATCATACTTTGTTTGACTGGCTTCACACTGAAGCTGGACTATTTAGAAGGAAAAATCTATAATCAACGGAAGATCAGCGTTGTCTTGTCTTGCGCAAACCAACAAATGCTGAGTTGGACTCCTATTTGGGACACATATGTAGCTATTTTTGGCAAGCTATTTATTATGTTCACTTAGGAAGGATGGTCTTCAAAACACAGGCTAACCTAGTTTGAAGACCACCATGTTTATGTATTGTAACATTATTTTGCTCATTAAACATTTTTATTATTATTTATTATTATTATTTATTGTAATTATTAAGATGTTTTTTGTGTTTTGGCTTGTGTCACAAAAAAATGCTTTTTAAGTGATCCTTGAGGTCCTACTGAAATATTCACGACCTCTTTATTACGCCACTCAGTTTAGTCCGGTGCGATCCTCTGTTTCTTTTATGTATGTTCTATGCTATAAAGAGACATAATAATGCTAATCATAGCATTTTAAAAAACATGGACATTACCATAAAATTCCTTGGGTATTTTGGCGTAGCTACGTGCTACGTCGTAGCAGTTATCAGCTACAATACATCTATGTTTTTATTCATTGTTTCCATCTTTTGTTCCTGATGCTAAACAAATTCTGATAAGAAGTAATATAAATACAGAAATGTTTTTAATGTGTTGGGCATCTTGACTTGGCATTTTTATTTAATATTTTTACTAAAAAAAAATTGCTTGCTTTAATTTTTTATTTATGTCATTTAATTTAAATGGCGTATTTAACAGAGAGTAATTTAAATACTAATAGTATCGAATACCCTATGCTCGAGTAATTAGCTATGACATGCAGTTTTTTATAAGTAGGTAATTTAGACTTTGCACCACCTTTTTTGATACTTACTGAACGGCACTGCTCTGGGTTCTCATAATAATACTTAACTCGGTATCGCGGATAGTATTTGCTAGATGAACTGGTGATAGGGCCTCAATATTTCTACCGTCTCTCGGGCATACAGTCGAGATCATATTTCATTGTATAAAAAAATAATGAACACCCAGACACGGAACAAATATCAGCAGAACATACAAACATTTGTCCCGTAGCGGGGATCGAACCCGCAACCTCCGCGACGCAGCCGGGCCTTTGCCCACTGCGCCACAGACGTCGTCAAAAACATCCCGTTTAAAGTGTTTATAATGTTCAAAACCATGATCCATACTAATATAATAAAAGGGAAAGTGTGTGTGTCTGTCTGTCTGTTTGTTTGTCCGTGTTTCACGGCAAAACGGGGCGACGAATTAACGTGATTTTTTGTGAGGTGATAGTTGAAGGGATGGAGAGTGACATAGGGTACTTCTTATCCCGATATTCCCGCGGGATTGGGACTTACGCGGGTGAAACCGCGGGGCGCAGCTAGTAGTCTATAAAGATTTAGATACTTAATTGTTTTCATATATTTCCTAGTTCAACGGAAAAGCCCCCCAGCCCGCCATTAGAGGAGGAGAGTGAATCAGACGGCGCGGGGGCGGCGAGCGGGCGGCTTGCCACCTGTCACACGGAGGCCTGCGCCGCCGCCGCTGACTACTCCATACGGAGGAAGTGGCTTATCAAGATGAGGAGCTCCGTCAATAAAGTGGTGAGATATTTTAAGTGTATTGCTTAGACTTAATCGCGTATTGAAATCATATTATTTATCTCGACGTTTCGATGACGTTACAGTCGCCGTGGTCACGAGTAGACTATGTATAATATGTTTCCAAGTCGCGATAGTTTAAAACGTATTTTATTTTGCTAAGAAGTTGTAGGTCTTACAAAGAAAAATGGACAAATTTATGATGAGCAACTTTTGCTCAGTGAGGGTCGCGCTACGAAAAAAGAACTTTTTTTTTTTTATTCCCTCAGCGTTCTTTAATGTCCGCAAACGCCGCTAGGTGACAAAAATCAAACACCAAAAATAGCCCGAAGAAAAAAGAAGGAGTCATTTCAACGTTCGAGTAACCTACCAGTGCTGTCTTTAATACATTTAGACCTCAGTTTACAATGTATTGTTGTTTCAGTTGAAGCTGAAGGGTGACTACCCAGGCTTGCACACCATCCCACTATGCGCGACCCACTACCGCTGCGTGGCGCCGCTCATGGCCTGTCTACTGTGTCGTCGACGGCTCACCAAGCATCACAATATACACTTCGTGCATCATGTGAGTACAATAGAATAGAATAGAATATAACTTTATTGTACACCTAAGAAAAGATGGATGGATTGTGTGTGTGCAGATATGTGTGTGAAAGGAGTGAGTACTGAGATGACGAGCAATAGAGGGAAATGGAAGAAAGAAACGTGTTGTGCCGACCCCACCTAGTGGGATAAGGGCAGGGAGATGATGATGATGATGTACATCATAAAAGGAACACAGAACAAAACAAACTTAAAATTAACAAACAGAACAAGTGTACCAATGGGCGACCTTATTGCTGAAAGCGATTTCTTCCAGGTAACCTTTGGATGGACAGGATAGAGTTAACTTGTGAAGGCGGTGGCATACATAAAATATTTAAGTAAAGAAAAAATATTTGAGTATAGACAAAGTGGCATCTGTCACTGAAAAGGTGAGGAGTGCCAGATTAGCACGGCCATGTAATGAGGAGGGACGAAAGTCGATCACTAAGAAAGTTATGAGTATGAATGAATGAATGAATGAATGAAAAATTCTTTATTGCACACACCTTAGATTAAAATTACAAATAAAATAATACAACAAAGTTAAGCATGTACAATGGGCGGCCTTATCGCTAACAGCGATCTCTTCCAGGCAACCTACCGAGTATGAGTGTAGATGATAAGTAGAGGAAGGCCGACGATGAAGTGGATGGATTGTGTGAAAGAGAATATGTGTTGGAACAGGCAATAGTCACTTAGCTTTTATAAGACTTTACGTTTTTGAGTAATCCTTGAGGTCCTACGAAATAAACATTTTTTCTTTCTTTCTTATGAATGTGAGATCTGTGAATTCGGAGTTGAAATAGTTTGTCTTAGATATTTAGGCGGTTTTAAAAATAAGGCTTTGCACGAAAGCCCTAATTCTTCCCATGTTGAACATACATATTGTCCGCAGGGCTACACGGAACTGAACCCGCTCCTGCTAGCGGCGAGTCTCCCGGTGCAGTTCTCCTCTCGGCCGGTGTTGTGCAAGGCGTGCCGCTACTACTGCTCGCTGTTGCAGCGACCCGGACATAATGACGTATACGCCAACGCGTATCGACGCAAGTATGTATCTTAGAGTTGACCAAAAACTAAAAGATTAGAAGCTTTGTATATATTTACACTAATATTATAAAGAGGTAAGATTTGTTTGTTTGTTTGCAACGCATAGGCTCCGAAACTACTAGACCGATTTCAAAAATTCTTTCACCGAATGAAAGCTAAACTATCTAGGAGTAACATAGGCTATATTTTATCCCGGTAGTTTCATTAGTACACCCGTGCAAGGCCGTGCTGCTAGTTTACAATAGTTTTATTACGGATGAAAAGCAGCGTCAAAGTCGGCCGAGAAAGAGTTTGAGGGACCTTTGCCCAGCAGTGGGATGAAATAGGTTATAAAAGTGTTATTACTTGCTAATAAATGTCAGGAAGCATCATATTTTGTCAGTTTTTTCGAACTTTTCATTGTCTGAAAATACAAATAAATTGACTTTTTCTAAAAATCTTCTCTAGGCTTCCTAAACAACTGTTGCGTTTTGTTTCAGACTGCTACAAATATACAACATAGAGGTACCGCCAGAAGCTGAAGGTGAGGTCACAGACTTGCCTCTGGATGACCCCACCAAGAAGAAGAAACAACGCAACAAATACAAACAACGCAAGTCCACGGAACCAGACATGAGCAGTGAAAACTCATCAGAAAAGACCAACGAAAGCACACCAGAGAAAGACCAAGACAAACCCATAGAAGAAGATATAGAAAGCCTCATATCCTCGAACAAGATTCTAGTGCCTGGAGCGAAGCCTGATGTTCACCCTAGTGATGGTTCCGATGAGAATTCTGAGGAACTCCCGGCAATGCTCAGCAAACAGACTGAACTACAATACTTGCTGCAAAAACAGAACAACCCAGCTCAGTTTCTATCGGGACCACAGACTATACCCATTAAACAGAAAACTATGAAGCTCAATGTACCCGGCATCAGCAAACCCGGTCAGCAACAGAGAATCAATGACAAATACTCCAAAAAAATACATAAGATAGGACACTTTATGCTCAACAAGGAGAAGATTGTCCGGAAGGATGAAATGGAGATTTATGAAGATAAATCTAAGGATGGTATTCCGGTACTGACGAATATTACGCTGAACGACGAGTGTACTATCGAGTCGATACCAACGAAACGCACGCCGGATATAAACACGCTCAAAAACAAATGGCAGATGTCGGAAAGTTTCACTCAAGTCAAGAAGAACTTAAGTGAGCTATCCAAGAAGCTAACAGTAGAGAAAGAGCCTAAGAAATCTGAAGTCAAATACTCGAATCCGGTCAAAAGACTGGAAACCAATCCCTCCATCTCTGTACGTGAATTATTCCCGGGTGAGGAAGAAATGAACCTGCAATGTAATATAGAATTCAACAATGTAAAGGGTGTGACTCCAGAAGGGTGGGAGAAATGTAACACCACTATACAGTATGATAACGATACCAAAAAACTGTGGAACGAGTTGCAGAGACCTTATGGTAACCAATCAAGCTTCCTCCGCCATCTTGTTTTACTAGAGAAGTACTTTAGATCTGGTGATTTAGTGCTATCACACAACGCGACTCCACCCGCTGCAAATTACAGCGATTCTGTGCAAAGTCGACTTCGAGCTTACGACAACGTGGTGAACGATACACCAAGACGCGCTGAGCCCGCGATAAGTCTTATCGAGTTTAGAAAAAAACCGGCTATAAACGGCAAAAGCTTGCTCAAATCAAACCAGACAGAAGACAAAGAAACTAAGAAATTCATGCCGCCGCCGACGGGCACGCCCAAACTGAAAAGCAAAGAGAAATCTAAGAAACAACTGCCTCCAGAGTTAATAGCGATCAACACGCCTAACGCTCAAGGGAGGAAGGCTATACAGAATGTTCTGCACAACATTCAGCAGTTGGTGAAAGGTGTGAGTGCGTCGGATCCCACAGAGGTGGCTGCATCTCCTTTACCTGCCCCAGTTCAAGCCCCGGCTTTGCCCGCTCCGGCGCCCAAGCCATCTCTGCCGCCGCCCGGCGCGCTGCCTATGCCGGCAATTATGCCCAAACCTGACCCACCGCCTAAAGAGAAGAAGGAAAAATCGGATACTCCCAAAAAGTCTAAGAACTCGAGTAAACCTTGGAGGCCCACGCTCATGCCTATTACCCCTGTAAGTATTGCTTCTTTCTCTAATTTGTCTATACCTTCATCCAATTACACTGGAAAAATGAAATGTTGCTTAACATGATGAATTATTATGCAATTATTGCACCAATAGATAGATGCAATATTCTTGAATCTCATATTGACTTTCATTTATACCGACCTAGAATCGTGTAGTTTACTTGTTTAATTACTTGATTTACTAATCAACTATTGTGACTTAACTTTTTGTAGAAAAACAATGATTATCTGTTCAACTGAAGAATTTTTAGGCCTTTCAAAGCTGAATCCACTCACTTTCCTTGCTAATAATGTCTTTCAAATTCCAGGAGAACTTGTCCCGGATAGCGCGCGAGCCGACCCAATTGGCGGTAGACGGTCGCTCCCTACCCAGCCTTGTGCAGGTCATGTCCTCGGGAAAGAGATTCCACATCACTCTCCAAGACTACAACAAGATGTGCATCATGCGCCGAGAGAAACTACAACAGATACAAGACGGCGAGAAGAAACGACCCTCGCTAGACGACAGTACCGTCGTCACCGAACTACAGCCCAGCACTATGCTCGGCAATGGAGGCACCGTCACTCAGATCACCACTGAAGACAAAAAGGACGACTTTAGTGGATCGAACGCGGCGACGATACTCAAAAACGTCGGTCTTAAAAACATAACCATAGCCCCCATCCCGGCTAAGACTTCGACGATAACATCCCCGTCTCCGACCGTCTCCTCTCCGTCGATGACGTCGATTAAGATACCTCAGCTCGGGCCGTCCGTGTCGATCACGACAGAGACGGTCCTCACCCCAAACTTGCCTCTAATGACGAGCACCATGATTATGCCGAAGATACCGAAATCTCTGACCGTTATCCCGCAGACTGTGATGTCGAGCATGTCTCAGAATATAGTGTTAAGCTCGCCTCCAGTGCTGCAGTCTGATAGCCCGAGACCCTAGCGATGTGTGTTCGTGGTCGTGAAGCCACTGTGATTGTGAAGTGTCGCCGCAGCAACTGTCAAGTGTTGTGTGAACTTAATTTATTTTCCATAGTGAGATACTGATTTGTGATGGATGTGTGATCACCGGTTGAGCCTTAATAATTATACTGTGTACATATAGAGTAGGTGTGAGTGGCGGGAGTGCTCTGTGGTTATTTGTGCAAATGATATGACGGATAGCTTAAAATGTTCCTGGATGTAGTTGCGTATTCCACTGATGCTTGTGATACGGCAGTGGGCTACGCAGGTAGCCTTAGTTATTGTATGTATTGTTTAGTTGATAGATACCTGCCTGACTATGTTCATTTCATTGTGTCCTATTGGATGCCGCACTTCTAAATTCTCTAGTCAGGTTATTGATGCATTTATAATTTATTTCTCATCATTTCACTCGAGGTCTCTCGTATCGTTTGCGCGAAATAACTACTATATATCGAACTTGTATAGCTTAATACATAGTGAATATCACACGCATATTTTTCCATTGTTATAAATGTATAAGTAAAACATAAAATTATAAAAAAAACTCATAGCAAGTGTAGTTTGTACTGATGGAAATAAAATAAGATATGTTGTCGAATCCATTTTAATCATGAATAAAATACCCTTATAAATAATGTTTTGCTTAATAGACCGTACATAAAATAATAGGTAAATAGTAGAATACAGAATAGGTGTAAGCCGGGTTGCGAATTATCTGTCTCACTCTCACTATATATAAAAGAGTGAGACGTCAATTGATGCTTCCTGAATTTACTTACAAAGTAAACGTAAGTGAATATTGTAACCTAAATATCCCCCTTAGCGTTATACCCTCTGTAGGGCGTTTGTAGGCATTTTCACACTAATCAACATGATAGGAATAAGTTGAGCCAATGACTGGGTCATTATATTAATGGTTTTCAATTGTGTTGGTTATTGTAAGAACAGAGATAGCTTAATCCCCAGAACACTAGAAAATATGTGTATACATTATTAAGAACTATAAATGACTAATTGGTCCAACAAAAATGTAAAATGATTAAACATAATTATAGAAATTACAACTATTTAGATACAACAGGTTATTTTGTACAGCTAAATGTTACGATGATTAACTAGCAATATGTATCAACGCTTGTAGTACATGTGTACAGCGACATGACGGAAAAATGATATTTTTGACAAATCTGCCTTCATGCAGACCTGGTATTTTTGTAAAAACAATGCTAGAAATAGTAACCCCAGTAGATCAGTGTAAATAACAAACAATAGTATACATACACACGTCAAAATTTAAATGGTGATCTATGTGCCTGACAGATGAAAATATGAAATCATAAAATGGAAATTGCACTGTAAATAACAGCATATAGAAAGCTGGTGATTTTTATATAAATGTCTTGAATGCTCATCGTTAAAAGAACTTGGTACTTGTAAACTTTGCTTCCTTTATGGAAAGAAAATTGTGATTATAAAGTTTAATAAATATTTTCTAAACTTATTTCACTGGCATTTCTTATTTGATTCCAAGCAGAAAAACAAAATTATTCCTTTTTTTAATCACTTCATTTTTTTCTGAAATCTATTAGAGCAAAGTTTATAAGTATGAAGTAAGTGTTAATACATATTATAATATTGTTGAAGATTAGTATTTTATTTGGTCCATTACATAATATAGGATACGGTCCAATGTTAAATTTGACTTTGTACAGAAGTACCTATTTCTCTTTTATTTGTTCGGCGATGTTTGATCTATGCTATATTTTATTACGCTAAATTACCATGCTACTGATTCCTTTGATTGTTATTATAATATTGATTCAAGGTTACACAGTTTTAAATAATTTGAAATTAAATTCCAATTATAGAGTCAAAAACTAGTACTCAATTTAGTTATACTACTGCCATAAGAAATTTATGTTGTATTTAATACGCAATTTAACTAATTTAATTGATCTATTTTAAATAAGAAAATCAATTGATCATAAAGAAAATTCATAGAGTTCTTAGATTATTTCCGACTTACGTACATTTTTGTAAGCAAAAAATGTAGCAGTCTTTGATTAAAATCAATGTGTACCTAGTAAGTAGTCAAACATCGCCGTGGCATTGAATGTTACGCCTAATTCATTAGATATTTGGAAGTCCCACCATTTCGATGTTTTTTGATTATTTTCCGAGATCTCTGAACAAACTCGAGAGCACCTGATTATCAGGCACCACTGTCCGGTTAGTATCTTCCAAAGATAGCGAGATAGTTACGTTATTTTAGTTATGTAGACGGGGTGTTCGTCTAAGTATGAAGTTGTCTAATAAATAAAACATATCCTTATCTCCTGAATTTTGACTTTTTTGTTATAGATATAAGGCGATCTCTATTATTGAAGTCCGTAAAATTATAGGCTTTTTTTTTCAAAATAATCTTAACCATTAATTAATTCTCATTAAAAACATAGTAAACTTCATTTGATTAAGGTCAGAAAGAAAACCTCAGATTTTTACTTTACGCATTAAAAGTTTTAGTAATTATGGTAATCAAGTTATGTAGAGGTACCTAATTGTTAAAATTAATCTAACTTAAATGAATACTTACTAGTATTCATTTAAGCTACTGCACGTCCCGGCTTCGAACGGGTGTACTAATGGAGCTACCGGGATAAAATATAGCCTACAACCTCCCGGACAGTCCATTCTACCCAGTCGTGAAAGAATTTTTGAAATCGGTCCAGTAGTTTCGGAGATTACCTCCGTCAAACAAACAAACAGACAAACAAATTTTACTTCTTTATAATATTAGTGTCGATGTAGATAACCATACCTAATTTGTTAATTTACTAGTGGTGTCTTTTTTTTAGTTTAAGATACACACATTTACTTTGTGATATAAATCTCCTCCTTAGAAGTTTAACTATCTAGACTTTAAACAAAAAACCAATAGTCAGGTACACTAAAGATTTAAAAAATTGTTAAAATATAATCTTTAGCTAAACCTTAAAATTAATGTTTGGTCTGTTCTTCATTTGGTAATCAAAGTTTTAGAACTATTCTACTTAAGGCATCGTTTCATTGGACTTTTCCTTCTTATGTTTGGCAGCACCTTTCGTTCGCTTCCACTTCATACGCCTGTTCTGGAACCACACCTTTACCTGATGACAATGGTAGTACGGTCAGCATGGTAGAGCTAGGGGCGAACTTTAGGTATATAAATCATGGTCATCTCGCATAGTCCTTAATGGTCCAGTGGTCCTAACTTCTCGCAAATTAAAATAATGTCTCTACCTACTCGTGCGTTTATTTGCTTTAGAAGCAAGTGGCCAACTCTGTTGATGAGTTTGTAGGCCGCTTATAGGTTCCGTCATGGCGTTTACTGTAAAACCAACATTTTGGCTACGATACTAAAAACTTCATTTCATATTTATCATCATAATCAGCCCGTTTGCATCCACTGCTGGGTATAGGCCTCCTCTTCGTTGACTCAGTTTGCCTCTTTATGATAACGTAAAGTTAGTAGGTACCTAACCTATAATTTTATCTGTAGAGGAGTTCCGTAGTTAGTCGTAGCCGATTCAACTTCGTGTCCGATTTGATGACATATTCTTAGGCAAACCTCAGATTTAGCTAGTGGGCCTTTGAAGATTGGTAGCGATCGGATTAGCATCCGTGAGTAGAGGGTCGGGGTCTCTACACTAGTTATGAAAGAAAGAAAGAAAGAAATATATGTTTATTTCGTAGGACCTCAAGGATCACTCAAAATCGTATAGTCTTAAAAGCTAGGTGACTATATTGCCTGTTCCAAAACAACTTCCTACACCAATACGGAATCATACATACCTGTCTCTCAGTGAGATGCAGAGCGACTGCGATCTCATACCGCCTCAGTCTTGTGAGGTAGTTGGCGCGAGCGAACTCTGCTTCCAGGCTTCGAACCTGCGCCTTCGTGAACGCAGTGCGCTCTTTGCGCCCGCCTGATGGCGAACGAACTTCTGTACAAATGAGGAACATTATTGGAATCAATTATTTCTGCAAAGGAAAACTTAGGGTACAGTCAGCAGCATAAAGATATTATGTAACAGGGTAGTCAAAATTATATTCGAGTCACAAATTCAATTTTATATGGGTTGTCAGAATAGTCATATTATTGTAACCATCAAAATGGTCAATAATATCTTAGCAACAGTTGGCAATTTTATATAACGCAACAAGATGTCCAATATTATGTTCGCGTATGAACTATTCATTGGTATCTACGCACCAAACTTTCCAAAAATATCTTCGCATGAAAGAAAAATGAACTCTAATGTCTCAAGTCACAGTCTTTTATTCGTTTCCATAAAAGTCTTGATACCTTCAAGAAATCTTATGATTATGACAAAAATCTATGAGACAGACTTAAAAGATCAGTTAGGTATTTAAAAATATTTTTGTAGGATCCTAAATATGTAGCATGCTATGTACCGCAATAGAAAGGAAATTAAGAAAAAAATATAATTAGGTATTATGTTATAAAATTTATATTAAAAAACTAAACACATCATTAAAACCGAACAAAAATGCTTATTCATGAATAAAACTAAATAAAATCAATATCTTGTGTATCCTCCTTCTGCATTGATAACATCTAAAAGGCGTTGTCTCATTGACCGGACAGCATTGTAACAAAAATGGTCACCTCGCAGGGATTCCCATATTTGTGTGACATGCGCACGCAATGTTTCTGAAGTTCGAGCTTGAGTGTGATCCCACAGTTGAACCATCTTACCCCACACATTCTCAATAATGTTTAAGTCCGGACTCTTGGGAGGTAATCTTATTAGAATTAAATCGTCGTTGCCAGCGATATACTCGTTCACGACCCTGGAATTATGTATGGAGCAACCGTCATGAATGAATGTAATCGGTTCTTCATCATCATAAACATTTCTTGCTGTAGGAAAGAACGATTCTTCTAAAATCTCTTTATATCCCCGTCCATTTAAGCGGCCCCCTATCTCTACTATTTCACCGGGTCCGGCCGCAGACACCCATCCCCAGAACCCTACGCTGATGCGGCCACTTCTGTTATTGGGCCGAACGTTTGCCTCATCGTATCTAGTATTGTTGACTCGCCACAAAGATACACGTCCGTGAGCCGAAGACGTAAAAACTTTCTCATCAAGGAATGCTACTTGGTTGAAATTATGATTTAAATATTGAAGAGCGAATTGTAGCCTCAGTTGTTTATGCCTCGGCGTTAGGCCAGGTTTTTTTGCAGGCACCCGATGTTTCAGACCAGCTTCGTAGAGTCGGCGTCTTATGGTGCTTTGCGACACCTCATTTGCGACTGCTAACTCCGACGTTTTAATAAAGCGGTCTTGGCGCGCTGTGCCAACAATGGCAGAGTCTTGGACCATGCTGGTTTTCCTTGGTCGTCCGAAAGAGACGTGTTTGACCACGTCTCCCTCTTGACGCCATCTTTCAATCCAAAGTCTTACAGTATTTGTCTAAAAAATAAAAAAGTTATCGTTAAGAAATATCAATCTCGCCATTTCCTGCTCAGATGGTCCGTGGAGATGATGGATACTTACACTTATGCCAAGTTCATCCGATATATCAGTATTGCTTACGCCTTCCTTATGTAAATTTATAATCTGATGCTTATTTAGTTCAGTTATTCGGTATGTAGCCATTATTAAACTGTATATATGTATAGGTATTCGATATATTTCTAATTACATTTAATGTAAGTAATCAATACGATAAATCGAATGTCAGAATTGACTTGAACTACGTACACTCGTAGTTTGTAATCTATGATAATGAACTCCAAGGAGGTAAATGATAATCTATCTCGAGTTCTATCAATGACTATTTCTAATCTAAAGAGTTTCTATTACTATACCTATCTAATTTTAAAGTTTTTTCATATATACGTTGTAAGTGCGATAGTTTGTTTGTCATTATGGTTTTCGGTAATATTAAATTTTCTCTACGTTTTTCTGATCTGCGCGAACGAAATCGAGGATGTAAGTATGCACTTGAATAAATAAATTTATTGATTCCTCTTTTCGTAATTCGTAACTGACATGAAAGGAAATTTACGCCGTAACGAGAGAAGTTTTTAATTTTAATTTACTAGTAATTAATTTAATATCATTCTTATATAGTTTATCGGATTTTTATTTCATCTCTCTATTTAAAGCTTAATAATTACTCTATAATATTATTCTAGGCATGCAATATTATTTAAATCAGTTTCTTTAAGACAGCAAGTAAAACCGCGGGACTCGCTAAAACTTTGTACCAAAAATCTGTCTTCTTGCAATTTTAATAAATTTACTAAGTTTTAAACAAAAGACAAGTCAATGACGTTATGCACGAAATGAAAGAGATAAATAGAGATGGTTTATTACACACGTAAAAAAGGAATGGACGATGATACTTTTGAATAAATAACGAATAAAAGACTGTGACTTGAGACATTAGAGTTCATTTTTCTTTCATGCGAAGATATTTTTGGAAAGTTTGGTGCGTAGATACCATTGAATAGTTCATACGCGAACATAATATTGGACATCTTGTTGCGTTATATAAAATTGCCAACTGTTGCTAAGATATTATTGACCATTTTGATGGTTACAATAATATGACTATTCTGACAACCCATATAAAATTGAATTTGTGACTCGAATATAATTTTGACTACCCTGTTACATAATATCTTTATGCTGCTGACTGTACCTACCTAAGTTTCTCGAACTCAGGAGGACGAATTTTCAATTTCAAAAATTCTTTATTTATCAATAACTTATGTACTAGTACAATTTCCAGTCCAGGAGGACGAATGACGGACCTAATATAATAGGTATTTATTTACTTATATGATTTTATTTTAGGTACCTATAATCGAGGAGGACTAATTAATAACTAGGAAATCCTCATTTCTCCTACCAACGCAAGTGAGATTTTATAGCACTTTCAAAGGAAGCTGCTAACGATTAGCAGATGTGCGCGGGCGCCGGCGCTAGGTTGTTTACAAGACCTAGGTTTTATGGAGGACCTACCGTCCGGTCCACAGGTGGACTTTATGGCTTTGTCTGTTTATTTATAATCTGGGTGGCCATCGTTCTACGTAGGTAGAAATAAATTTAATAAGAGAAATTCAAAAGTAACATTGTTACTTTTCGTGTGTAGTTTTCGACTCTTCAGATATATACGTACTTATTATAGGTACTCCCCTAAAAAAAATCGAAAAAAAATATTTTTTGATTGAAACAAAGGAAACAAAAACAAAAAAAACAATAAAAAATTATACATAGGTACTTTTAAGGCCTAACGGACCTCAGAGGTAGGTACTATTTGAGCCTAGCTGTTAATTAAAAATAGGTAGGTACAGATAAAATAATTAGGTATATAATCTGTGCTGTGATACTTTTTGATTTTATTTTCTTTGACGCTTAGGTAGGTGCCTATTATTATTAGGTATAATCTATTACCTATTTTATCACTCACCTTCTTCACTATAGTTAGTCGCCGTTTCCTCCTTCACCAGCACCTGTTCCGTCCACTCCCCTTCTCTTGCGGCCCACTCCCCCCACTCCCCCCACTCCCCCCGCGGCTCCCTCATCTCCTGGCTCCACGGCCAACAACTCCAACACTCCTGGACCGGTTCTGCAAACTCCTCGTAGAAGCCAAAATCTTCCGCTTGGAAGGGAAAACTCGTTCTGATGAACTCCATTGTTTTTGTAAGTTTGAGCTTTGAACGATTTCTTTGACTACATTTATAACTTCTTGACAAAATTTGGTATTTTTTGGATAGTTAACATTTACTCTTTGATTTTGTCAAATAAAAATTAAAGATTTTAAAGTTATCTTTTTGTAGGTTCAAGTTATTTAGGTACCTAATTTAATCTTTTCGACAGAAGCTGAAGACGAAAATGTTACCGATATACAAATTATGAAAAAATATTATTTTTCGTGTTATTAATTTTTGTTTTACACGTCCGATTCCCAACAGTTTTAGCGATAGAATACATCAGCTGAAAGTGCGCATGCGCAGCTGAAGGCGGGGCTAGGCCTAGGGCGGGGAAATATTAAACATGGTTGCTAGAGCAACCTACACTACACTGGGATAATACTGAGATATATAAATCTAGTGTTTCTATTTATCATAGCTGTTTTAGGTAGGCACCTACTTCAAAATGTTAGCCTTCTTGGCTGAGCTTTGACCTAGTAGGTACTAAATAAGTTTCAAAACTTAGTAGGTACCTATAATACCTACCTACCCCACACCTACGTTTCTTCCAAACATACAAAACCTCTTCAGACAATGTTATCTAGGTTGTAACATCTGTATTCTGGAATTATAGAATACCTACCTCCTAATATTAAGATGCAGCTAAAAAAACATCACTTCCTATTCATAGCAATTAATCAGCCAATTAGTAAATCACAAGATAGATATGTGAACTATTGACGTGGTGACAGCTATAGCCCTGGGGTGTCCCGGGGTAGCCTTTGATCTCAGGGGATGTGGCCGCGCTTCCCACGGTCATTGGGTGAGATGTTTATGGACAAAGTTATTGATGAGTAAATTAACTTCTTACTTCCAGTTTAACTGAGCTTCTTGTGTGAAAAGTTTCCTCAATACCACAGACAGAGGAATTGATCAGATGGGAATAACCCTGTGTTAACGATTGCTCTAGCTAGGATATTGCCTAGAATCTTTTGGAAAATTGTCATTGCTCTAGGTTTAATTAGACTGTTGTAGCTGTTGAATAGATCGATATTAGGTAGGTAGATGGGAAAATAATGGCAATATTATTAGGTACGACGGACGTCAGTTTTAAAAATATGTATAATTTAGTAGATTTTAATATTTAGGTAGGTATTTACCACATTTAAAATACCTATTGAAAATACTCTAGGTAGGTAAGGTACTTACCTAGTATTAGTGGCGATTCTGATGCTAAACTAACTAAAGATGTTGCCGTCCCCTTCGATCGAAATGAAAAGGATAGCATCATTTTTAATTTCGTTTAGGTTTAGTTTTAGCGACATCAGAAGAGCCCTAATGTTTAAAAACTTTAAAATACCTAAATGACTTGACTACGATAGAGTAATTATTATAGTATCTAGCTCTACAATACCGAGAAGCAGATAAAACGGACAAGATAAGTTCGATCGTCTATCAATGAGTGAGCTTGATGTCCGCCGACTGGTTACACGGCCCATTGCCTCTTCCCAACACTGGAAGCTACTGCTCGTTAGTTTATGAAGTAGGTAGGTACCAACTAGTGTACTAGACATGACCTAGAATCGTTTTCCGTGATAAAAAAAACATGATAGGTCCTTCCAAAAATATTCACTTTACGTATTGTACCTACCTACCT
Organism: Xanthorhoe spadicearia; assembly: GCA_947086425.1. Classification (NCBI taxonomy): domain Eukaryota; kingdom Metazoa; phylum Arthropoda; class Insecta; order Lepidoptera; family Geometridae; genus Xanthorhoe; species Xanthorhoe spadicearia. The sequence goes on from OX352208.1 coordinate 1,202,407, forward strand.
AGGCTACCTACCTTACCTACCCTACGCAATCGGTTGTCGCAAACGCAAATTACGGCTAGGTAGGTAGTAAAAGTGTGGTAAAAGTAATGCCCTGAAGAGAGATTCAAGCAGGACAATTACTCTGTTACTACTTTGCTCTCTTGCTCCAAAATATTTTTTCTTCCAGCCAGTTTCTGGTTTATCTTTGGTTTAGCTACGGGTTAAAACATTACCTTACCCTTACCATACTATAATCACCATCACTATGCTAATTCATTTATTTGTCACTCAAAAAGACAAAAAGCGAGTCGCGTGCGCCCCTCCGATTTGATATTTTGAATTTGTTATGGCAGCTGCGACACTTTTTGTCCTTTATCTCGGCGATGAGAGCATGAGATGTTGCCTTGTGTTATTGTTTTGATTCATATCATCTTACATAAACTGATACCTACCTACCTAGTCATTTTCTGTATTTCTATCGTTTTGATTTGTGTCTCATACCTACCTACCTATTTACCGACTTTTACTGCTTTTACAGTTTACTTACCTTACAATGTTTAGGGAGCGTGTGGTAAAACAATAGAACCGCAGACCGCAGGTTTCCACCCAACATTAGTTCATGAGTTTATGATACATAGAAAGATTAGTCGCGGAATAAAATGGTTGACCACCGCTTGCTACATATTATCTACCTACTTTGGTAAACCATTTGATACCAACATTCTAGTCTAGTAGCAGTTTAAAAAGTTAACATGTAGGTAGGTAGGTAGGTACCTACTTGCAAAGCGTCAAACGAATTGATTTGAAAACTGGTCAACATTTTCGTTCTGCGACTGTACCTAATTAATTAAACCGCACGAGAGTCTCAAAACTAAAAGTCTTTTAAAAAAATTATAAGTCTAAGTCTTTGAAAAAGTAATGCCTAAATATATTTATTAGCAATAGTTTTGGGTTGTGTTAATGAGTCATTATAAGTAGGTAATTCATTACGGTAGTAGTGTACCTACCGACTAGGACCATTTAGGGTTGTCTCAGTTTGTTATAAAAACTTTGTGGCTAAGCGATGATTTACGGCTACAAAATAGGTAGATGGGTTAAATTATTGACCTCCTACCTACATGAACGAAATATAAGTCGCAAGGTCGTCCAAGAAGCCTTCCGGCGGACTAAAAAATCCATTTTCATAGCTAGCCACAGTTGCCACTAGCTCATAGGTACCTACCTAAGTATTGTACATGACGCATTTATACATAGGTAGGTAAGTATATAAATTTTTCAGCCTAACTAGGTAAGTACTAGGTAGTTTTTCATTTAGAACGACAGAACAGTTTTAAATAGTAGAGGTACCTAAGTTGATTGTTTTAGTAACTAGGTTCTCCTTACTTTACAAAGAGTTTAAAAATAGGAACAAACATAATCCCACGCACAGCAAGTTACCGCGGCACCCCTACACCCAAATCTCTGATGAGTTTAGCAGGTCGCCGTAACGCGGTAATTTATAGTCGGTCGCATTATATGCGTGACAGTCGGACGGTCCATGTTTCGGCTATTTTTGATGCAACAATGATGAAGTCACTCATATTGCTCATATTCAAATAAATTATTTACCTACTTAGTTAGAGAATAAGTTTAATTAAACGCGTTCAGCGCCAGCTACCTACATAATTCTTAACATGTTTTTAATATGAACTCGGTAGGTGGGTAGGTACCTTGATACCTATTGTAATGCTAGGTAGGGTCAGTGTGCCAGTTATCGGCCGCTTAGTGCTCCCGTCAACTTTAAGACTTCGAAAAAAATACTTAGAACCCTACTTTACTAGTTCTGATGATGTTGTATGATAGCCTATATCATGAAGTTTATTTTAAATATACTGTTAAGCAGTACAAGCTTTTAGTTATTTTTATTTTCATTTTAATATGTGAAAATGGCAAAAATGCTAGTTTTCGGCCACAAAATTCAGTTATCGGCCACAAGGTATTCAGTTATCGGCCCCTACAATTTGAAGGACTTTAAACTGTTTTTATTGGTCTAGACTCACGAAAAAGCGTTTTTATCATTGTTATTATTGTTTATTATTGACTTTATTAGTTTTCTGGCAGTGTGGCCCTGCAAACACTTCCTATAGGCGAGTTTTGACATCTGCATCTGACAAGGGAATTTCTTAATCTAAATGCTAACAAAGCCTGTGGCCATGACGGTGATCCTTTTAGCTGTGCTGTGTCAGGTTAGGAGCTGCGTCAGTGCGGAAGCAACCCCTCCCCCCTCCCCCCTTAGTAACGGTCTCCTTCTTTTTTTGTTCTATCTTCTTAGAAGATGGAATAAATGTCTTGCAGTTTGGGACCCTAGTAAGACCCTATAGTCGTCTTCTATAATCTGCAGCTCCATCGAACAGGTTCTGAATCGCAGGCTCCCGGCATATCTTGAAGTGAAGAACAGGCAACTACGTTTTTCTCAGAACTATTCCAGTGGGGATTGTCTTGAGTTTGTCACTTAGACCTAGGAGTGAGGCCATCGAGATATAAGCAAGCCGTTACTCTCGATATTCTAATGGGTTTTTTTTCTTTATTTCTACAGGTTTGGCAATTGCCAAACCCTGGTATCCTTAGGAGTACAACTTACAGCCAGTGTTCCCCAGAGATAAGTACTCTCTGAAACACTCTTTCACGATCAGTTGAACCTCTCTTAAGTTGCACATGGCCTGTGGATGCGTTATGTCTACTTCCTGTTTACTTCCTACTATCCTATACTACTTCCTACTATCCTATCCTACTTCCTACTATCCTTCTATCCTACTTCCTACTATCCTACTTCCTTCCTTCCTATCCTACTATCCTATCCTATCCTACTTCCTATCCTATCCTTCCTACTAATATTATAAATGTGAAAGTTTGTGAGAGTGTATGTATGTTTGTTATTCTTTCACGCAAAAACGGCTAGAGGCTAGACCGATTTGGTTGAAATTTGGTATGTAGATAGGTGATACCTTGGATTAACACATAGGCTACTTTTTATCCCGATATTCTCGCGGGAACGGGACTTACGCGGGTGATACGGCGGGTCGCAGCTAGTTAATAACAATAATAACCGGACCTATCAATCAAATTAGCTAATAAAACCTTGTAATTTATGACATCATAACTATTCTTCAAGACAAAACTATCAGGTATCAGGTACTTACCTACCCAAAACAATAAAAAAATTCAATCTTTCTCGTAGGTATACGGCCGAAAACTAATATCAATTAATTCAAATGTTAAATCATTCAATTATCGGCCACATGATTTCAATACATTTTACAGGTCAGGCCGAAAACTGAAGTAATATTTTATACATTTTTAGTTTACGGCCACCAAAATAGTCGTTATTGTTATTGTCTTTTCGTTATGAATGCTACATAATTTGACGGCCGAAAACTGAAGGCTAGGGTCCTTACGTATATTACTATCGTATAAACAAGAGAAATTAGATACATTTGTTAACCAAACAAATAAAAGAGACGAAAACGGAAAAGACTTCATGTACCAGATATCGGCCACCCGGCCGAAAACTAAACTTTTGAAAAAAAGTCAATGTTAGATCTCGGCCCTCTGAAATATTATTGTTTTGTGTACAATTTTGCGAAAATTATTTTATAAGTATGTTGTCAGGGTATTTCTGAAATGGAATAAACGCCTCTCAACATTATTTACTTAGAGAAATAGCACAAAGCATCCCTTGCCGTAAAAGACGCGCCACTATTTTTTTCGTAGATTTCGCACGCCGCGAGGTCCGCGTTGGCAGCCCCTGAATTGAATAATTCACTACAAATCACTCGTATCTTGTTTCCTCCCAATTTTTTTGCTAGGAATAGAGTAATTCAATACAGACGTGTTAACATATAACGCGTTTGGTAATATTATTTATAATCGATAATATCTTAATTTTAATGCATCGGAAACGCGTAAAGGCCGAGAACTAGAGGCGGCCGGCGATCCGGCACACTGACCCTACTTTGCCTCTAACTTGTCTTAAAGTCATACTCGTAGGTCCTACATTACATCCTACCTAGGTACCACAGATGGGTCTGAAAATGAAACACAAAGATCTCAGCATAAAAGATTTATTGTAATATCAAGTGTCACAATAACTCAGTCCAATATAATTTACATCGATCACAAACACAAAAGCTTCCTCCAACAGCTTTTACCATAGATTATTTGATAATTCTAAAATGCACATTTTTATCTTGTAAACACAGTGAAAGGTGTGAGCTCATAAATAGACAGAGGCATGCTGAACTCTTGAGGGTAGAGCTTACATTGTAGGTAAGTAGGTACCTACCTACAGCATCAAAGTAGGTAGGTACCTAAGTATTGTACCTAGGTACCTACATTGTGTTTTAATCGCACCTGGTAGTTGTTATTAGAAAGTAAGTACCACACACCGTATTGCTATGTAATAATAATAATAATAATAATAATAATAAGATAAGATGTGTGAGTATTGTAACAAAATGTACTTATTTAATTTTACTTAATTCCATTTCTTTTAGGTCCCTAACTTACGTACATACGTACCTACATGTTTTATTTGCATTCACTGTGTTTACCTAAAGCCTATTGTTCATCTTTCAATGCTATAAAAGCAAAGCCTAGATAAATAAGCATAGACAGACAGTGAGTTTGGTGTGTTAATGTTATTATAACAAAAAAACAGATTGTGTACAAATACAATAACAGGCAGATTTAAAGTATTTTAGATTTAATTTGGTGTCTTAATAAAAAGAAAATGTGAATGATTTTCTGACTAGATAACCTAAAATGGCTCGACTCTACCAAAATTGTAACAGAGAAATAGCAATCTTTCTTGCGTGTAGCTTACAATCAAGTAACTTATTTACTAGTACCTAGGTACTGCTATTATTCCGCTATAAAGAATCTAGAATTCGTGTTCCTCGCAACGACACAAGTTGAAAGCGAAGTGAACTTATTTTTATCTTTTAATACGTGTCTGGACTTATACGAAACACGAAATAGTCACGAAGCGTGTGATTTCAATAATCCAAATTATTTTAACTTTGAACTCTTTGAAGTTACAAAAGCTTCCACTTTTTAAATTTGACGTCACTTTTCCCG